>JARKNS010000002.1:76947500-78164583 GCA_029990575.1 Petunia axillaris subsp. axillaris | reverse complement strand
CTACCCGAAACAATACCTTCAGCACTCAGGAGGGGCGCCTGAAACTCAGGTGGGGCGCCTGGGTTGTGCTGTGTACCAGGCGGGGCGCCTGGGTCTAGGCGGGGCGCCTGGGATTTAGGCAGTAGCCAAGTCAGGCGGGGCGCCTGGCTTAGGCGGGGCGCCTAGCCTGAAGCTTCTTCCAACTCGTTCCAAACTCGTTTCAAGTCGATTTTCAAGCCTCAAATCCGATGTTTTCAACTTGTTTTCACAATCCAATGATACCCAAAGTTGTGTTTGATCTTCCTTAACAAAACCCAATCAAATTTTCAATCAAACAATCAATCAAATCAGGGTTCAATCACAAGAACTCAAGAACACAAGGGTTTATCAAAAGGGTTTCAACAAGGATTGTGATTCATCAAAGAAGGTGTTATACATGTTCAAATCCCACAAAATTGGTACCGAATTGTTTGTTTTTCAGTGAAGATCAACCCCCAATATCAAGTTTCCACACAAACATCAATCCAACCCAAGAATCAAGGCAAAATTCATCAAGAACAAGTTCTTCAAGGGTTTAAGGGGTTTTGGGGTTTCAATTTTTCAAACTTCACCAATTCCAACAATTTTGGTACTCAAGTAACGGGAAATCAATCACGATCAAGAATCCACAACACCCATATCACGAATTATCCAAATCAACAAGTAACACCAAATTTTTGTATTTTTCAATTTTTCAATTTTTTTTTGCAATTTTCTTCTTTCAATAACTTCAACAACAAGAAAACTAAAAGATAGATACTAGGCACGAAGAATCAAGGGTCGGGGGTTTGTAGAAACAAAACCCGAGCCTTGCTCTGATACCAAACTGATGAGAATCAAACGCGGAAAAAGTAAAAGATAAAGAACGAGACGTAACTCGATCTCTAATCCCAAGTAGCAACGGAGAACTTGTTCCGATACACCCCGGGAGAAGGACAAGAACACCTACGCTATGCAACTACCCTCGAGCTAACGCGAGCACGCAAGTAGAATGGTCGGAGAGGAAGAGTATTCATCTAGATCCGCTAGAAGACATACAAGTCCAAGATCAAAAGGTTTCATTCATTACCAAGAGCCATGCTCATGTTCAATGTTCAACATTCATCAATATCAATAATAAGCTAAGTGTAAAATAAGCTATGCTTGGGTATTTATAGTGTTTTCCCAAGCTTACATAAAGACTTAAGTACCCTTACTAATAAGGTTCATCAAATAAGCCACGTAGGGCAAAACAGTCAAAGAAACATAGATTCAGTAGCTAGGAGGGGCGCCTGGGCTGGGAGGGGCGCCTGGTTTGTGTTGAAGCCAGGCTGGGCGCCTGGATCTAGGCGGGGCGCCTGGCTTGGCCTTCAGTCAGGCTTGGCGCCTGAAGCTAGGCGGGGCGCCTGGCTTGGCCTGAAGCTAGGCGGGGCGCCTAGCCAGGTGGGGCGCCTGGTGCCTTTTTGGGCCTTAGGCAGTGAGCTCCCCAGGCGGGGCGCCTGGGGTAGGCGGGGCGCCTAGCTCTGCTGGGGTCTCTTCTTCCTTAGGCGTGAGGCCTAGTTTGAGCACCCGGAACGGCTTCCAATCGCTTCCTTCTTCAAGGCCCTTCCTCACCAAGTGTATGTGCATTCCTTGGATCTCCTTAGCTTGACTACGCGTGAATGGTCTTGAGGGGATTTGGGGCTCATCATAATCAAACGCTTTCTTCTTATATATAACTATAAATATATTTGTGTATATATATCTATTATCAAAGTTTTTCTTATAATTTACAATCCTATGTACGTATTAAATTAACAAAATAAATTTTCTACATTAATGTTCAAGATTATTTCTTTTTTATTTTCATCATATACTTCTTAAGCAACAAAAATTACCATGTGAGACTGATTGGAATGATGTATAGTTGTTACTCTACTCGGTGAAAATGGTGTAGGTGATGAAGGTGGGGAAGATTAGTCTTGTCTGGAAACTCATTTTGATTCAAGTGTGGGGGAGATTGGGAATATGCTTTTGTGAATCGTATTGACTATCCTAATTTTACTATTGATATAATTTATATATTATGTTTTCTATGCAGAAATTAGGTGGATAATAAGATGAAGTAGTACTTTTATCACCTCATAACTCTGACTCTTTTTTGCTGGTAGGACCTGGAACTACTTGATGTAAATTTGTTATGAATTTGAAGTATGAAGGAGCTATTTAGATATGTATTATCTTGTGTTTTGGCTAACAAATTGTTGTCTTATATAATATCTTATGAAGCAGCTTATTGGATACGTTATATTCTCACTTATAGACTAGTTTTAGCTATAATAGTAATCTTTGCCTAAAATGCTTTTTTTTTTTTTGAAGAATAATAATTAACTGATTGAGTACAAAAATATTATTTAATGATAATAGCATTATGTTGTTATATGTGCTACTCTCTTTATTACTGGCCTCGTCAATATAAATATAGGTCAATGTAAATGAGCTACTCTCTTTAATACTATCTGAAATGTACTAACAGCTTATTTGATGGCTTTCTCTTGCTCTTTAATAGTAACAGTAACATCTCACGTGAATGTGAGCCATCCAATATAAGTGAAATGGAATTAAATGGTTTAGGGGTAGTGAACATTAAAGAGAGTAAATCTTTTCTATCTTCAAATAAAAAAAATAAATTTTTTTTTCATGCATAATCAAACTCTTTCTTCTTATATATAACTATAAATATATTTGTGTATATATATCTATTATCAAACTTTTTCTTATAATTTAAAATCCCTGTGTAGGTATTAAATTAACAAAATAAATTCTCTACATTAATGTTCAAGATTATTATTATTTTTTTTCATCATATAATTTCCGTATCTATGATTTTGATTTTGTGAAGGCAAGGACAAGCACTTTCAACTCAGGAAATCATCGGTATTGAAAAAAATTATGATCACAAAGCAAGTAGAACCAATAAATTTGACTAGAACTTGCTCTAAGTATTTTTAGAGGCGAAATAATAGATGATACTAATTTTTGAAAAATGAAATCAGCCCTTCTTTGACAAACAATTCTAGCCTCTATTTTTTCCAAATATACATATATTACCTTTTAGAGCCCTTCTTTGATCCTAATCCTACTTTTTCTTCTATACCGTAAGTTACTATGAAAAAAAATCATATACTATATATGTACACCTCTGTTTAAAATATAAAAACAGAGTTGATATTTCTTCCAGCTTTGAAAAAAATTGACATCATCAAAAAGGTGAAAGGTTGTTGAGAATATTGTGGAAAGTTGTGAATACTTGATTACAAAGGAAGAAGAATCTCACCAGAAAAAAAAATTGCAGAATAAAATGGGAAAACATTGAAAAAATAAAAGAGAGTATGATCCAAGCTAGAAAGAATTTAAAGAACAAAAGTCACTCTATACCCTACCAGCACGAAACCTAATATTATTAGCCAATAAAAGCCCTAAAAGATTTTAAAAATTAGTGAGTCTATATTAGTGGAGATAAATATGAGGAGCAAGCCTATGATCAAACCATGATACTTAATGAATAAGTAATCATAAATCTATCAATTCTGAAAGATTATTGGAGAGAAAAATGCAAGTTCTTGTAGAGCAAGGCAGAATTCAGAAATGAGGTAAATAATTTGATGAAATTGAAAAATATAATTGTATTGAGATTTATGAAGATAGTTTATCTTGAACAATTTTCTATCTTACATAGATTGACGTATAATTTTATTATTCTTTAAAAAAAAAGAGTTTCTCCTTCCTCGAGGAAGAGCAAAGATTCAAGTGTGAGGGAATTTAATGGGTATAATTTATTTATATATTTTTATATAATAAACAGCAAATATTTTGAATAAAATGAATAAATATATCCATCTCTTGTATATTTTTCTAACATATCTGGCAGGAGGAAGAAGTCATGAAAAATTGTGAGAAAGACCATTGATGCACTACACATCTCATAAATGCATAAATGAATATTGCACGTGGTAAACAAACTGAGTGGCCAGCTGGAATGATGAAGCAAACTCATAAATGCGACCGTAACACTGATAGTCGCGTCTGCGATTTTTCTGCTCTGAAAAAATAATCACAATTGCGTACAAGACACAATCGCAACTATAAATCTAAGCTATTTGAATCTATGAAGAAGCCATAAATTCAAGACATTCAAATCAATGGAAAAGTCGTAGCAACTTTTTGCATCTACAGAATTGTAATAAATCCAAGCCAAACTTCAAATCTATGGGAAAATCCTCAACTTGAAAAATCTATAAATAGGTGCTCAAGTTTTATATGAAGATCATCCACCAATTGACAAACACAAGAATTAGTCTTGTTCTGTGTTCTTTTCTTAGTTTTGTTTCTTTTTTCCCTTGGTAGGAATAATAATATTTTTCTTTAGTTTTTATCTTTTCTCCGTAATGGAGTAATTTTTTTGGTTGGGATACTAAGATGAAGCTTGATATAATATTATAATAGATGTCCTAATTTTATTATATTTTCATGTTGAGATTATTTTCTTTATCATCTTTATACACTAGGACTAATCTTTATCTTATTTCTTTCAATTCTAATTCTCACGGAGGAATCGTCTCAAATAAGTTTATTGATTAAGTAAAAGCTAATCGAAAGAGGTTTTTGCTCACTTGGTGTACTCAACTGAAATACTTCTTGTTTAAAGCCATTATTTTAATCGTTTAATAGTATAAGCGAGAGTGGTGCTATTAATCGGTTATTGTTTAATGTCACTAACTTCAATAGAATAACAGTATAAGCGCAAGTGGTGCTATTATGAAATTGTTGTAACGTGGAATTACTGAATTAGAAATAAGCAATTATTCTTTCAACAAGGTCTCTGTTTCACTGTTAATCAATTAATAGTATAAGCGCAAGTGGTGCAATTAATGGATTGCTTTTATGCGATTTGGTTGAATTAGAAATAAGCGACCATTTCATTAAACAGAGAAATAAATAATAAATTTTTTATTCTATTATAATAATATTATCTTGTAGATTAAGAATATCCCAACCTCTATCTTTTATTTAGAAAATCTAAAAATATTTATTGTTTTTATTTTCAGTACTTAGAAATTATAATCAACTCTCCTTTCATCAACTTGATCATCTCAAATAGTAACAAAGATAATATAAATCTATAGCCTAGGTGGTTCCAATCTCTGTGGGACGATATCTTAAACTATAGTAGAATTTGACATGTACGAGCAGAAATACCGTAAACAATTTGGACTCGTCACACACTTTTAACAAGGTTCGGATGTTCAAATAGGAAAGGCCTTAGTTCAGGTGTCTAAATGAGAAAAAACGACAAGTTTAAGGGGCTGGACATGTATTCTGCCAAATTAAAAGCAGCTTCTACTTCCACTCAAAAGCACTTTTAGGGAAAAACTACTTTTTCTATCTTCTTCCACACAACAGAAAAATAACTTCTGTTGCTACTTAAATGAACTTATTTTCTCCTAGAAGTTTGGCCAAACACCTCAATTTTTCAAAATAAGCACTTTTGAAAAAAATAAACATTTTTGGCTTCCTAAAAGTTTGGCCAGACAGGCTCTAAGATTGTTAGGAATGAATAAAGTGAGAAAGAACAAATAGTGAACGAAATTCGAGTTCCAAGAAATTACACTGCTTTTATTTTTATTTATTTATTTTTATTTGCATTAACTACAAAATGATAATTATTGCACTAAATAAAATTTTTATAATCTGTTTTTACATTACATATATAATGTTTGGCAATCTAACTTGTTATGTAAAGGGAAAATTCCTTCTTACTAGTGATTTTCTTACTAGTGATTTAATAAAAATATGAAACAAAATAAATTAGAGTTTCAATCAAGTTCATATTTTAAAATCAATAATGTATGTGACAAAAATGGGGAGGGGAGGGGATTGCAGAACTATAACACCATAGCCAATGGTTTTTGATTATCGTAACAATAATTTAGCAAAAATATAGACTCCACTTGGTCTAATGAATAAATTACAGATAAAAATACTCTCATAAATTTTATTCTGACACCTGTATTCCTTTCTCCGTAAATACTGTCTAATAGGCATCACTTGCCTTTGGCCCTCTAATCTTAGGCAAAACTTGCCCTTTTTTCAATCTCTTACCACATTCTCTCAGATAAACTTAAAGTGTAGTGTAGGCAACACTTGCCACTTGACCTATTTCTAAGAGGCAATACTTGTCGATTGATAACTTGAAGTGTTGCCTACGTACGAAGTGGGGATCATTTTGCTAAAATCATATTAATTGACGACAAACTATTAGAACCAGTCAATTTTAGGGACACCGGATGAAATGTTTTGGAAAATCCGAGCCAATTGGGAAAAACAAGTTAAGCTTTGGAAAACTAAGAACTTGGTAAACTAATGGCAATTGAAGTAATCTAATGCAAATATTGTGAATATGAGTTAATCTAACAAACTTGAGCTTGTGAATACAATAATTTAATCGTTTTCAATTATTCTAAATATTTCAATATGTAATCTTTATGTGGATGAAACCAGAAAATCATAATTAGATATATAAGAGGAATTATGCCAGATGCCTTTTTTGATGAGCGCTTTCCTATTCGAATGATGTCGGAAAATCGACTAACACCTAATTTTAAGTAGCGATAATGGTCTTCAATCTTCTATCCCAAAGGTGCGAATGTTGTCTTGCTCCCCGGAAGGTAAAAAATAGCCAAAAACACAACAACTTTCACCCTAGTGTTCAATTTATAGTCCCTTTCTTTCCAAGTAAAAACTTCAAAAATGGCTATCATACCTCGCCTAGCCACTGTTTTTGTGGGGCATAGCCACTTTTCTGTCCTCTTTTGCAACATTGTCCACTTATCCTCCTTCTCTTAGACATAGCTTCTTTTTTATTTATTTTCTTTTATCGCTCTCCTCCAACCTATAAAATCTAATAAAATCACACGTAGTTAGAGATAGATATAAAATTTCAAAAGGATGGATTTACCATTACTATGGTCGGAGCTATAAGGTTATAAAGGTAATCGACAAACATTCTTCTTCTGAAAATTATACAATATAAAAAGGAATTCTTACATAAAAGTACAAGTTTTAGAAGTTATTTACAAAACATAGTAATATTTTAGCAAAATTACCCAATATAGAGGAAAGGAAAAGTTAATTACAAAATATAGCAAAAACATAGCGAACATTACATTCTTCCTCCTATTTCCCCCAATTTCACTTTTCCTTCCAACATTTCTCCCAATTTCACTTTTCCTCCCCCAACCACCTCGTATCTCGTTGTATCTCATTATATCTCGATGTTTCTCAACTACCAACCACCTAGCATCTCATTGTATCTTGTCGTATCTCGTTGTATCTGCATTGTTCTGCACCGTATCTAGCTATTTCTAGACTATATCTAGCTATTTCTAGACCGTTTCAGCATTGTTTCATCCAGTTTGTGCGTTGTTTCTCACCGTTTCTAAACTATTTCACCTTTTTTGAATTGTTTCACATTATTTTTTACATTTTATTCCAGACTTTTTCAATAGATGTTTCAGACTGTTTCAACGTTGTATCTGCACTATTTTTGCTCCGTATCAAACTGTATCTCTCTGTATCTACGTTGTTTCAGGTTGTTTTAGCACCGTCTCAGATTGTTTTGCACCGTATCTAACTATTTTACACTTTATCTAGTTGTTTCTAGACCGTTTCAGCATTATTTCATCTCATTTGTGTGTTGTTTCTCATTGTTTCTAAACTATTTCACCTTTTTTGCGTTGTTTCACATTAATTTTTACCTTTTATTTCAGACTTTTTCACTAGCAGTTTTAGACTGTATCATACTGTTTCGACGCCATTTCAGACTGTATAAGACTATTTCAACAGTTGTTTCAGATTCTTATTTGTGTGTTGTTTCTCATTGTTTCTAAACTATTTCACATTTTTTGCGTTGTTTCACATTAATTTTTACCTTTTTATTTCAGACTTTTTCGCTAGCAGTTTTAGACTGTATCATAATGTTTCAACACCGATTCAGACTGTATAAGACTATTTCAACAGTTGTTTCAGATTGCTTCAACGATGTTTCAGTAAATAAACAGAAGAACAAATAGAAGAACTGCATAATCAAATGGCAAAAATAATACGATATCAACCCAGAAATAATAAACAAATATCTTGATAAAAAAGCTTAGGGAAAAGACAAACAGAAACTTAGAAAGTGCCGAGAAACCAAACAACAAAGACAACGCATGACCAGTCACCCGAACGGTGACAGAGAAAGCATCGCTGGTTAGAATCTCGATCGGATTCTAGTGAAATAATCGTAGCAGCAGTGGGAGCAATGGTTCAATGAATGAGCGACACTGGAGCAATGGAGTGAAATAGGGAGGAGCGAGCACCAGCGAGCAAGCAGCGGTGTCGCTGCGACTCCGACATCTTCTGGCGTCGCATCTACTGGTCCCCAGTCTATGGTGTTTTTCACTTTTCCCTCAGTTTTTCGATGGTGTCGGGGTGGAGTTGTGGATTGAACAACTTATCTATTCTCACCGGTGCCTTGTTTCACCTGTGATAATGGGGTTTTCTGGCGGTGACATTTCCAGGCAGTAGTGTCAGGGTGGAGTTGTATGTTTGGATCTGAGAGAAGAGAATAGGGGTGGCAGCTGATTTGTTTGGGGGAAATGGAGAAAGTGTTTTAGGATTTTTAAGAGAGTAGGGTGTAAGTGTAATTACAAAAAATGAAATGTCTTGATTATTATAAAAATGTGTTAGGAAAATAGTGTTATGTATCGTAATTTGAGAAATATTGCTATTTTTTTTATAATATAGGGGTGTATGTTTGTATATATGTGTAAAAATCCTATAAAAATGTTAAATATCACGTTATATGATGATATATTAGATTTTGAACATTTATATGCAACTGACATTAGTAACCTAGTGATCAAGGGTGTTTAAAATTTGATCAGTGTCATAGGTTTGAATCTCCCACAGAGCAATTTATTTATTTTTAAAATTAAAAAAATTAACAAATTGGACCAAAAAAAGTAAAGAAAGGGAAAAAGATTATTAAATGAATATTTAAGTGGTAATTAATCCATGCTAAGTGTAAGTGAACCGCCCTTTCCAACTAGTGAATCGTTCAATCTTTTAACGTACGAGTTCCCGAACTAGATAATTTTAACAAATGAGTACATAATATACTTAATTTGGTGGGAGGACATGAGTTCGCGTGAACCGTAATAAACCATGTACATCAACCATGCAGTAAGGGGTCGTTCGGTTTGGTCTTACGTGCAATAATACCTGCATAGCAAGGTGCATTGGAAGACACAATACAAATAGCTTGTTCGGTTCTCATGTGTGGAATTTTAGTGCTTGACATAAAATTAGTGCAATATTTAGTTGCGCTTTTGTATATCCCACATAGCTAATAGTTATGCGGGAATCTATGTATTATTTTATGCGGGATAGAAGGAGGAATAAGTAATGTGAGTATTAGCAATACATATATTAAAATTTAAAATGACAATATTAACCCTTATAAGTATAAGAATATTTTTAAATTTTATTAAGGAGTAACTAAACATTTTAAATTGTAACATTGTATATTAATTTGCATTATATTAGTGATTCAAGATATAATCCCTACGTTATAATACCCACATTATTAATACCCACATTACTAAAATATATATTATTAATATCTGCATAACTAATAATCACATAACTAATACCCACATTGCTAGTATCCACATTATTAATACCCACATTAATTATTAATACCGCGTAAAAAGAGTTTCAACCGAACGACCCTAAGTGTACTATTTTTATATGCTTATTAACACAACAAATAAGAGTAAAGTGTTAGTAATTTGACCAAATATCAATGCCCCTGATTGTGGAGTATTCTATAACTTTTAAAGATCAACTAGGACACTTGTAATATACTTTAAAGTAAGTACAACATTAAATATTTATACTCATAAGTTTGAAAATTTTCTATTCCAGAGCAGCTTATAAAGAGGCGCTAATAAATTTGTAAAAATGATTCTTCTCCAAATTAAAGCAAAAGATAATCCATAAATTAGGTAAGGAAGAAGACCCACATAACTTTGAAGCTAAGGGGGACTACGTACTTGTTAAATTACGTAAGGAAGTTACTTATGCTTTCAATATTAGCTACTGGTAGACTAAAGACGGAAGAGAACCAATACCAAGTATTAAATTACTGTAAAATAAAATGGCTAACCTGTTTAATTTCTGTCTTCTCAATCAAGATAGGATCTGCAAGATGTTTGAACGTTAACACATGGTTGGGTTCTATTAATTGAATCTTAAAAATTTTGACCTTCTTACTGGAGTAAAATTTTAAATTGACATAGCAACCACTTCAAATGATTTAGCTATTATTGTTCTATAATTGTTTCTACGCAAACAGTTCGTATGATTGCATTATCTTGATGTTTATTTTCACGCAATATTAATTTATAGTTAAATTATGATTTATCCATATACAATATGATTCGACTTGTGACTTCTAAAATTAATCCTTTAATGCCTGTAGTTGAATAAGAAATCCTGGTAATAGTCAAATCTGAAAGTCCTGGTAGTAATAAAATAATAAGGAACTGAAATTAAAAATTACTTTATTGACTCTGTCCATGAAGCAAAGATAAATGATTGTTCACAATACACGAAAATGGAGTGTATAAAATCAACTAGCTTCCAACTCCACCAACATATCCCTTCAAAAAATTTTCTCTTCAATTTACCAAAGGTCATGGCATATCAAATTGAATTAATAGCCACAGCCACAACAACAATCGCCATCTTCGTAATTTGCGGTATTAAAATCAGGTGGTTCCGTCGTGATGACCACCTACCACCGTCGTTCACCGCCGTGGACAATAGCGACGTGCATTATTGCGCTGTCTGCCTCCACAACGTGCACAGCCGCGAAAAGTGCCGGAAACTGCCGAAATGTGGCCATGTTTTTCACGTTAAATGTGTTGATATTTGGTTACAGTCTCATTGGACTTGTCCACTTTGTAGAAGGAAAGTGTCCGATCATATTCCACGTCAACAAAGTGAAATTGGAGTTTTTCCGTATATTCTTTCACGCTCTGAAGATTTTATTTCCAAGATTTGCAATCCTCTTAATGAAGACCTCATTAGGATGTTGTTTGAAAAGGCATTTGCTAGTCTATAAGAGTAAATATATTCTTATCGAGCTCTCTTCTTTTCTTTTCTGTTTTTTTTTTTTTTTTTTTTTTAAATTAACCTGATGATTTATTATTTTTTAGAACTATCTCTTATCCAATAATTTATAGTACCTAAAAGAGTACTTGCACTTTTTTATGTTCATGTGTCAAAGTGAATATTATAATTTGAGTTGGAATATTATAAAGTCATGAATTCTTTAGGCTTGGTGATGAGTCAACCAATCCTTGACCAGTTAGTATGTAGTAATATCATCACGTTCTTACTTCATTCTTCTTTTCCTTTTGGTTCTTCACAATTCATATGGTCACCTGGAAAAAAATAAAGAACATGAAATATTTATATTTTAAGATAACAACTATATATGTTAGTACTTATTCCAAGAAAATTGAGATAGCTATTATGTCTAAAATGGACAAACTGTAAGTTGGGCAAGGTGCCAATTTCTTCCAGAATTTTTGTTAGAAACAAAAGAAGAAAAGGACTGCAACATAGTGCTGAACGAAATTTTGCTAAACACACAATATTAGTTATCAATTTGGATGAGAGGTAGCCGGCTTAAGCCTCACTCTCATGCAATAGGTTTCAAATTCGGCTGATGAAAAGGTTTCTATCAAACTGAGTCGAACCCAGCTAAAGTTTCAAGAAGAAATCCGATGCTTGACTCATGATCAATGTTTCGAAATAGATGAAAAAAATTACATTTGAGTCAGACAAATAGTTTATCATAACGTGACTTAGTCAATTAAACATCATCCCACAGAGTAATTTCAGGAAAATATTGTTAGTCGATGAGTAACGGGGACACAACCAAACCGACGGATTTGGCTCCTCTCCATTGCATATTCTCTCCATTTTGTCAAGTGCACATCTAGATGAGTGACACTTGTCTTAATTAATATTAAAAATTTATATTAGTTTCTTTTAAACAAGTATCTTAACTATAGTTAATTAAACTAGTATAGTAACACTCTCTAGTATTGGAAAGAATTTAAAAGCTACATACATGTTATGGTATCCATTGATATCATAATTTTATTTATTATTTTTATATCCAAATACTAAAAAAAAAAAGTTAAAGATTATAATTATACCGTATTTCATGAAAATTACATTTGTAAAACCTAACGAGACAAACGCTACTGTGCAACTACGATGAAATGAATTTTGTAATTTTGTACTTTTAAACATCCTAAATTGCTATAAAAAATATTTGACATTAAAAATTTTGACGAAATGGGTTGTATTTGACTGGAGAAAAAGAATATACAAATGGATTATAACTATTTGTTGAACCTTAAAATTTATCTTTCGAATGAGTTAAAATTGCACCACACCTTTATTCAACTGCAGTTTTTGAATCTAGAGCATATTTTTCTTTTTTAATATTTGGATGTAAAAATATCAAATGGATTTAATGAATCCCATAATTTATGGAGATATATATAGTTTTTCTGTTCATACTAAAATTAGAGAGTGTTATTCTAAATATAAATTTAACTATAGTTAAGATACTTGTTTAAAAGAATCTAATCTGGACCTTTAAATATTAATTAGAACAAGTGTCACTCATCTAGATGTGCACTTGACGAAATGGAGAGAATATGTATGGAAAGGAGCTGGATTCCAAACGAACAATGCATCAACATTGTACGTTGTTTTCCTCTTAGCATGTAACATGTGTACTACCTCTGTTCGGTCAATATTTCATTTTTAGTCCGCTTCGATCAATATTATTTATTTTAGGATCTTCATCCCTAAGACTACAAAACTACTAACTTTTCTGCAATATTTCTTGTTATTCTCTAAAGTTTGTTTTACCTCATCCAAAACTTTTAGGCCTTCAAAAATCTTGGGCACAGGGGGCTTCGAAATAGGCCTCCAGTACTTAACAGTAAACCACTCAGTTAATGAAATAAGAGCAGAGCTGCTTTGATTGAACTGAACATTGCCATAGTTTTATGTCCAAACATTTTGTCCCAAACATTTTTTAAAAAAAATCCTATGGACAAACGGCTCCTAAGGATAATTGGGGATAAGGAGATAGAGTTTTGCCTAAACAGACTTCATAATCCGCATACCCTACTCATATATGGATTCTTGCTATTTATAAGTTATAACAATGTCGTTTGCTCAATCTGGATCCCAATTAAAAACCATTAACAGACTTTTGGGTTGCTTTTGCATTAAGGGTCCTACTCAGCTCATCAATTATTCCACTGGCCCATTTGCTAATACTGGTTTATGCCCGTTCATAATAGTAATTGCAATAAAAAGGACTCATAGTAGCTTTCATGTGTAATGTATAGTTAGCCAAAGACATACACAAGAAATTATAGGCTAAGTGTAAACTCGCAGTTTTTAGATGTTTATAATTAAAGATTACTATAGTTCTCCTTTGTCTTATTCAGCAAAAGCCAAAGGTTTGAATCCATGATTGAGGCTGGCTTCCCAAATCTTGTCAATGTCAATCATCTTGTCTCCACATTCATGTACATTCCATCCTTCTAAGGCATGCACAACTCCAGCAACTCTTGGTGCACTCATTGCTCTTCTTGGCAGCCAATTCTGCCCCCATATATCAAACATCAAATGTTATTAAGAAGGGAAAAAGAAAAAAGAAAAAAGAAGTAAAATCAGGAAACTTGTCAAATGTTATTAAGTACTTTGCAATAAATAATCTGTCTTATCTATAAGGTAACTGATCTATCTTTTTATATATATATATATATATATATATATATATATATATATATAGTACGAGTAGATATTTTTAGGTGTCTCAATAGTGTAAAAAGTCTTTCAGAGCAATGTTTTAAAAGGCGGGGCGCAAGGCGAGGCGTTTTACCTATAATGAGGCGAGACGTAAGTCCCGAGACGTGGGACATAAATCCCATGGATCTTATTTTGTAATTAATTTTAAATTAATAAAATAGCATAATGAGCCAAAAAAATATCAAAAGTACAAAAAAATTAAAAATAAGAAAAAAATTATAGAAACAAAAGATCTAACCTTTTTAATAATGGTAAGAAATTGAATACTGTTACAGTTTTTATGAGATACAAATAAACCATAAGGCTTTAACTTTTAAACAGTTAAAAATAAAAATTTGTTACTATAAAAAGTGAATAAATAATAAAAATTTATTACTATTATAATTTAAAACATTAATTCTTCATTGATAAATATAAAATTTCTACTAAATTGCAAAAATAATTGAAGTCTAACAATTTTGAGTGACTGAAATAAAACATGAAGACCAACAAGTGGTGATGCTATAAACAGCGGCTATACTTTTTTAGATTAAGTATACAGATGATATTCATCCTTATGATATTCTTAATTATAATACATGTAATATTATGTCTCGTTAGTTGAGTTATACTCAATTTTTGAATTACTATAGATGAATATAACTTCATTTTTAAAGAAAATTGTGGATGAATAATCTTAATTAGAGAATTGGATAGATCTTTGCATAGGTTCAATAAGGCGAGTTCTGAGCGTTGGGCGTTGGGCGTGCTGCACATCATCGGGCGCTTGAGGCGTAAGTCTCACGGATCTAAGCCCCGTCCGAAAGTCTCAGGACATTTTGCTAGTGCCCTCGCCCCGAGGCGAGTTCCGGGCGAGTCTTTTAAAACAGAGTTTCAGAGCATAACAGTTATATACTCTGTGCAACAAGTTATTTTCCAAGTTAGTAAATCAACTTTTTAAGAATAATTACTCATCATTATCTTTTAGGTGAGCTAACTATATAAAATTAATTTGTGCTGTCAATATATAAATATAAGTTAAAATCTAAAAAGAGAAAAATAATAATAATCTTCACAAACCTCACAAGCATGCAAGTTTTGCAAAGAAGGTGGAGCTAGCATTGCAGGAGGATAGTGGTAGAAGCAGTCACGACGGGCTTTCTTAGGAGGCAGCTGTGAGAATGGGAAGAACAATGTCCCTTTTGGTGCCTTCATCTGTTCTTCTTCTGTCAACCCATCTCCAACTATCCATATCTATAAAACAACAGTTTAACAATCCTAAAGATTCAAAATTCAGAAAAGACTAAAGTGAAATATTATTATTTGAGTTAGACATCTCTATAGTCTATAATAGTCATAATCTATAAAAATAAATATTTTATTATAGTGGCCAAGTTTTTGTTGGAATAAATTTTTCATGTTATATATGCTATATTATATGGATAACAATATTTTATTATAGCAGCAATATAAATATCCAACAAACTAGTATAATAATGAGGTTTGACTGTAGTCCCTTTTAATTTTTCTTTTTTTTGGAGATAATGGACAACTATGTAGAAGTAAAATGTTAATTACCTTTTGGTCACAAGTCTTTGACAGCACGAAATTACTCTGAGAACTTGTAGCAAGTTTTAGCTTCTCGTAGTCACTTTTATGCAAAGTAGCCACCTGATATTAATAATAAGATTAGCAAATAGAAAAATAGAAATACTTACCTAAGATTTATTTAGAAGAACAATATAATTTACTCTTATACTTCTCTAGCTATTATCAGTGGATCATCTAAACCATCTATCTGTTAGCTATCTACTCTTTTGACATGGATGATATAAATAATTTTAAATACAATAATGACAATATAATAAGCAAAAAATGGTTAGCCAATGCATGAGTAAGTTAGGTAATCGACAATATGCAAATTCATCAAGCAACGCTCGGTTAACAATTAATATAAATTACAGAATGTAGAAAAATCTCACCATTTGACACTAGCAGTTGAGTTAGAATTTAACTAAGTTGGCACAACCATTTTCTAAAGAGATGGATTTTAATTATTCATGTGATGTAGAGGGTTAGGTAATCATCCATGGAGTATAAAAATTCATCAATCGAGAATATATTGGTTAGCCAAATTCATGAGAGTTTAAGTGAGTTAACTATACATTTTTAAGAGAGTTGTAGAGAGAGTTAGTAGAATTAGATTGGACAGGTAAACCATGCTTCTTTTTTCATTTGAGAATTATTCCATGTACTGACACGGTAAAATTGTTTTCACTAACTAAAAGTCCTCATTCACAAAAAATCGGTTCAGTAACTGAAAACTAATGTAAGTTATTATCCCAACAAGTTAAAATACATTGATAGTGTAAAGTTATTCACACTGACAGTATAAGTGTTTATATGTTAACAAACTTTTTGGGCATAACAATTAAGGTTAGAAAGATGGAAGCTAAAAGGCAAATGGTAAAAAAGAGTAAGCAAACCTGGATACCCCTTTGGCAAAGAGCAGAAGCAATAGATAGGGCAACTTTTGTGAGGTTTCCTCTGAGAAGAACTTCTGTTGTTCCTTTTGGTATGCTGTTTAGCACAACAGCAACTGCCAAACTGCTACCGTCCACCAATTTGATCTTTAATTCAGGGTACCTCTCAATGTAAAGTGCTCCGTTTCTGTTAAGTTCCTCGCCCTGTTAATCAAAGTCTTGCATATTAATTGAAAAACAGGACTCTGTTGAAATATTTAGTACATTGACGGTGTAGAAAAAAGAATTTTAATGCTATCACATCCCTAAAGTATGACTACAAGTAATAGTCCATAAAATATGGATTAATAACCTGAAAAATAAGACAGATTACTTGATACAATAGGTTAAAATCAACTCATCCTTCACAAGCGCTTAAAGAGAATTAAACTAAGTTCATTTTGACTTGCCTGGTTTAAAAGACCCAGACTTAAAACCTTGGCACCTTTTTCTTCAGCTTGTAATATAGCATCCTCTATCAAGCTGTTAATAGCTTGTGATTGCCATTTCAACAAGTACTGTACATCAAATAAATCAGCACTAATTAGCTTCAAAAAATTAATTAAAGTATCGGAAATTTAATTTTTGTGGAATTAGCTATTATAACCTGCAAATTGTATCTTGGTATGGCCCAAGATTGGAATTTAAACTTTTCCAAGTTATTTCTCTCCAAAATGAAAGTGCGTCCATAAATACAGTTGGTGATCATAGTCCACAAAGTCACTGGCCACATGAACCAAATGTACCATATATGCTTTTGAGGCATAGAGGCCAACGACGAAAATCCTAGCCTGAGTTGGTAGATGGATTCTGGGGTTGTCAAATGTGTCAAATGTACCACATCTGGTGAATCTTCCTGTCTCTTTAGTGAGTTTTCATGTGTTGAATCAGTAGACTTGTCCATGGTCCCATAGATGTAGTCATAGATTGGCATAAAGAGCGAATAATTTGTTCGAAATTGAGTATGATGCAAGGAGTGAAACCTGACATATTCAATGATATCAATTTAATTGTCAATTATACGACATACTAGTAAATAAGTCCAGCTGAAAAAAGTTTTCATAATGACATTAGTTAATTTGTCATGCGCCTAGTTCACAAGATTATTGGTTTGGCATTGGAGTTGGGCTTTACGCTCGAAGGCGGATTCAAGATTTATACTTGATGAATTCAAAATATGTAGCATTAAACTCATGGCCAAAAATGACTTACGAAGGGGTATACATCAAGTATTTGAGAGGTGGAAAGATGGAGAAAATCCACTTGGGAATGAACTCAAAGTTGCAGTGCCCCATGTTATTCATGAGATCAATATAAGTAATGTAGCCAAAGAGAGAAGCCAGAGAAGCCGTCCCAGTAAACACTGGTGTCAAGGTTGGAATTGCAAATAGCACGAAATATGCTATATGCTCAGCAAATGGATGAATCACAGCTGTAAAATAAAACCATAAAAAAGACAAAGAAACTAATTAAAATATTTATTAAAACCCCATTTCTAAAATTTACACTATGCTTAATATACAATAATTAAGCTTAATGAAATCTAAAGAAAAATCTTACATGTTATGGGCTCAGTTACAATGGATGAGTGATGATGAGAATGGTAACGAGAATAGAGATAATGGTGGTGCAAAGCTCTGTGAAGCCAATAATAGAGAAATTCAACAGGACCAGCATGAAGGAAAATTGACACGATCACGCCATCTGATCTCCACAAGGGCAAGTTTGAAGCTCCAGAGGTCATCGTATTGAAGATATAAAACAAAAGTCCATTCAATATAATCTGATCATCCCTGTTAGTTTTCCATGTTAGCATCACATTTGACGATATGAAGTTTAAGAAAGAAATGAACAACTTGTCGTTTTAAACATGTCATCATTACATTCGTAAGAATATAAACTTATTTATAACTTCAAATTGGTAAGTTTAAAGTTATATTGTTTCCAGAAAGGGATCATTAGTTTTGGAAAAATCAAAAATTAAAAGGAAAGAGGGTCACATATGTTGGAACATGATAAGTATGAAAGGATTAGTACTCGAAAAATAAGGTAAGAGTAAGATACAATAACAGATCAAATCGCACTGACCAATTACTTTCTCTATCAACTTGATCAAACTCGATGCCTTTGTCAACTATGCGGTTGTTTCCTTTGGCAGTTCGGTAACGAGAGAAGCTAATCCATAGCTGGTTGTGAAGCATTCGTGAAAGTAGAAAAGGGAGTATGAGAAAATTGGTGGAGTCTTTCTCATGTTGCTCTTTGGTTATGAAAGAATAAATGCTGTGAGTAACCCATGGAGCCAAGATCACGTACTTTGATTATTCACCATCACAAAACAAGAAATTATACATATTAATATTGGGATGAATGCCAAGAAATACATGAAATATATGAAAATAAGAATAATCACTTGAAAATAATGAAAAGAAAAAAAAAACAATTTATAACAAGAAGTAAAGTTCTAAGACACCCAACAATTCCAGACTCATCAAACTTATAAATACAAGTGAAGAGAAAGCATGATATATTGTTACCTTAAAGCTACCGAGGTGCTTCCAAGGCCAATCAGTGAGAAATCCAGGAGTAGTAGCCATTGTGTAATTCTCTGGCTTGCAACTTCTTGCGACTGAAATGGTTAGCTTAATGCAAAATATGCAATATATAGGCATTTTATGACAAAACTGTTCGCTGTACGTAATAGGTGCCACGTTTCCAAATATTCTAATAAAAATATAAAAAAAATATTTATTCAGTGATTCTTCTCTATTTCACCGGTCTTTATATTCTATTTGATATTCACTGGCCCTACTGATTTGGTTTATACCATGTAAGGCTCATTAAAGAGAAAACACTTCCTACCAGGAATTCTTCCATTCTCATAACTCGAACACAACACCTCTAGTTGATCGTGAAGATCTCATCCATTTAACCATATCCTTGGTGATCTATTTTACCAGTCTTTTTGATATTTCTTGTTTCTAAGTAATACAGCAGGTTAAATTCTAACACATCATTTTGGCATTACTGAGATTATAATTTAAGTTTCCTTTTTCATCGAACTTGTAAGATATATATATATATATATTCACGTACACAACGTTGATGCGATTGAAGAATATAACTCACTTTTTGTGGAAACTACGATACAGAGAAAATTCAATATAAACCAAAAGAAAGAGAGTAAAAGATCACTTATTAATTACTCCGTAGTCTCGGACGTGTTAATATTTAATGGTTTAGCTCGAACAGGAGTTTATTTCATATCCCTAGCTTTTAAGTGGTGATTAGCTAGGGTTAATTACATGCGATGATTCTTGATTTGTAATACATAAGAGACAATTACATATTAGGATATTTTCTCGATTTGGTTGTTGAAACCTGGGAGTTTGTACAAATTTGGAAGCTGATCACCTAATGAAAGAATAGAAAAGCTTCTTCTTTGGTTGATCAACTACACATTTTCTGATTACAAACCAAAGTGAATTGTATATATTTAGTGAAACTTGAAGATTGCACCTTGTTTATGTTAATCATAAAATAATCCTTTGTTACTAATTATAGGTTACCAACGTTATCACAGTGATATTTTACTCTTAACTTTATGGGAGAGATTGACATTACTAGTGAGAATTGGTATACTAACCATAGCCAAATGTAAGGGTTATATTGTTGTTTTCTATGATACCAATACACTGTTAGATTTCAGGCAATAAGGAAAAAGAAAGTCTTGTTCTACCAGACCAATTGAAACTATATATGTTCATGCACCAAACCATGAATGCACGACATCTTTATCATCGCACGGAATCATGAACGCACACCATTTATATTCTATTCACAAAACAGTTAAGTGAAGTAACTTGAGAAGATTTAACTAAAAGATTTCCAAAAAACTTGACTTAACTAAATGATTTTTTTTTTTTTTGACTTATTTTTTTGGGGGAAAAATCTTAAGTGTGGTTAAGTAGGGGTCGTGGGCTAGATTAGAAATAGAAAAACTTGTGGGTAAAAGTGCATATTATAGAAAAATATATAAACATAACATTCCCGGGTTATTTTATCGGGTCAAAAAAATAAATACGGGTAATCAGAAAAGGGTTCTTCTTTGCTCGCACCTCTTCCAATTTTTTGACATTTCGTGCCAAACCCGGTCTCCATCTTCGAACTTCTCGTTCGATGAGACCCCATGTCTCACTATTTCCGTTTTCTAGGTCACGCCTTAACCTCGTTAGAAAGCGGAGTTGGCTAGCTGCCGGCATATCTTTTATGTCACCGACCACATAGTTCGCAGCATCTTTCACTGCATCATATTTTCCGGGGCTGAATCCCCTTTCTTGAGCAATCGCCTTCGCTCGTTGGCAGAACGCCGATTTCATGTCCCTTCATAAGTTCTCTTAAACGATTTCGTCTCTCATCCAGCTATTTAACAATTTTTTCGAAGATTTGAAGTAGCAGTTGAAGAATTTCCAGAAATCTCGATTTCTTCAGGTGAGGAACCCTAGTATCATTGAATTTTTGTTCTGTTTCTCATACAAGTCTTAGAACTTATGAAGAAGCATCAATGGTGTTTTTTGAAGAATTTGATTTTTTGTTTATTGTTCTTTTTAATTTTTCTCTTTTTATTTTATATTGTTGTTTACTTTGTATTAATTGCTTCTGTATGTAGATAAAGCAATGGCAGGGCTGAATCAAATCAATATGGCTGCTCGAAGCGGTAAATCAAAAAAGAAATAGGCTAGTAAGCAATCGGAAAAAGATGCCAATCAAAGTGTTAGACAAATTCCTGAAACTGATGTTGCTGAATTGGATAAACATTCAGCAGAAAGTGACAATCATCCTCCAAGTGGTGGAGGAGATGAAACTGAAGTTGCTAAACTTGATAAACATCCAGAAGCAGATAACAATCAAACCACAGGTGGTGGAGTTCCTGAAAGTGCTAATAATCCAGCAGCAGATGACAATCAATCTCCACTCATTGAAACTGGTTTAATGGATGCTGATGTTGGTGTAAAAAACCCCAAATTCAAAAGACCGTAAAGGATCACTCTGCAAAAGATATTGTGGTGGAAGAGGCCCAAGTGGAACCCCAAACTGAGGATCTTTTGGCTGAAATCGACGCTTTTCAAGCGGATGAACTCTCCGATGCAGGAAAAGGTAAGGAAAGCATGGATGGTAGTGGTGGTGATGATGGACAAAGTTCTGCTGCTCGTAATGAAGGAAATAGAGAGGAATCAGGAGAAGATGAAAGTGGTGAAGAAGAAGAAGAAGAAGAAGAAGCAGCAATTGAAGAAGAAATTGATGAAGAAACTGATCAAGAAGGGGATGAAGCAAGGGAGACTGAGTGTGAGTTGGACCGTTTATCAGTTCGTCGATGCATCAAGGAAATCAACGTCCAAAGGTATCGACTTAAAACTTGGCTTGATGAAATTCCATCATTCCCGGCGAAGATATCTGTTTGATCTAGCATTAAAAAATTGTATTTATTTATAAAGTTGTTGAAAACCTTAAAATTAGAAAAGAAATTTAAGGAGACTGTATTTTGGAAGTTCCTTGAAATGTCCAAATTTTGGCAATTCAATGGACAGATGGTCCACTCTCTACTTCTTCATAGAATAAAGGATAAAAAGCGTCGAGAGGTTTGGTTCTTGGTTGATGGGAAGCCAGTTTGTTTTGGGCTTAGGGAGTTTGCTCTAATGACTGGTTCGGAGTGTGGGGTTAAACCCAACGATAAAGCAAAGAAAAAGGCTGTGAAGAAAGGCGAGGAATTTTATGAAAAAGTAACTTGGAAACCATCCACTGAGGCGAATGTTAAAGTGACATCGCCGAGGCTGTGGAGGGTGTTGAAAATTAGTAGAAGATTTGACAAAGAGGAAAAGTTGAAATGTGCCTTTTTTTGTTTCTCCACACGATATTGATGGCAAAGGATACTTCAAAGTCTGTTGAGAAAGAATGGGTTTGTATGGCTCATGATCTGGAGTTCTTCTCTAAGTATTCATGGGGGCAGGTTGTGCTTCGAGCTGACGATTGAATATTTGAAGCCCAAGCTTGACATGGCCAAGCATTATAAAACCTTTAGTGAGAAAGGCAAACCACCTGGATATGCTATTTTTGGCTTCCCTGGACATTTTTGGTAAGTCTATAATAAACCAATAGTTAGTTGATTATGAAGTTTTCATTTTTCGTAGTCCGATTAAATCTTTATCTTAGGCCTGGGTCAATGAAGCATTTCCTGCCATTGGAAGGAGAGTTGCACTAACAGATCAGTCTCATATGCCATGCCCTCGGATGCTTAAATGGTACAGTAAAAGGGTGCCTAAATTCTTCGATCCATTTGTGGAAGGAGAAAATAAAATTATGGTAACGTTGCGCTATTTTCATGTCATTTAATATTTTTATTCAAACTGTAAGAAACTAATTTGTTTGACTTCTATCCAGATCGTGCGCTCTTACTTATTCCCTACTGATCAAGAGGTGAGATCGGAATGGGAGGATTTATATGTGCCCTATGCAGATGAAGTTGAGGATGGGTCGGTGGATGCCCTTAAGGCTGAACTTGAGGGAGCCACAACAATCAAGAAGACTGCTCTTAATCCTTCTGGTGAAGGTGATATGGATTTAGATGGAGAATAAGATGTAAGAGGCGATGAGGATATTGGTGGAGATCGTATATGAATTTTTGGTGAAGGTGCAGGTCCTTCAAGTGGTGGTGTTAGTGCTGCAAGTCCTTTATTGCATGTTGTGCTCGCTAGGCTGACATCAATGGAGGACAAATTGGTTGATGTTGCATTGATGCTAGCGGAACAACTGAGGAGGACAGTATGCAAATGCTTGTACCGTCTTTCTGCGTTGTTGATGAGGCATAGGAAGAGGAAGGAAATGGACCGTGGTACCGCTGCAAAGACCACTACAATTCTGAGAAAGAAGCGTAGATTTGATGAAGTGTTTGTTACTGTCAGTGCCACCAGTGTCAGTGCCACCAATGTCAATGCAGTTGATGTCAATGCCACCAATACCAATGCAGTTGATGTCAATGCCACCAATACCAATGCAGTTGATGCCTATGCCACCAATACCAATGTAGTTGATGCCAGTGCCACCAATGCCAATGCAGTTGATGCCAAGGTAGTTGATGTTGATGCCATTGCCAATGCCAAGGTAGTTGATGTCGATGTCATTGCTAATGCCAATGTCAATGCAGCTGATGCAAATGCCAATGCACTTGATGCCACAAGTGTGAGTGATAATGAACTACTGGTGAAAAATGGTGAGGATGCTGAGGAATAGTTTTATGAAGCGGAGGATGCATCCCATATCGAATTGTAATTATACATGAATAGAGAAGTTGGTCAAGATCCTGAAGAAATTATGTCGAGTGTATTGGAGAGTCATGACAAAGATTTTATTAAAAAAGATGAGAACAAAGATTGATTCGTCAATCCTAATCAATCTTTAAAAGATTGTTGTAATATCTTTATTCTAATCTTGGTTGAGTATTAAACAATTGTAGTTGAAGATTATTTTTTAAATCTTATTTGAGTGTTAAAAAATTAACAATATTTTTATTCTAATCTTGTTTGAGTGTAAAAAAATTGTAGTTGAGGATTATTATTTTTTAAATCTTGTTCGAGTGTTAAAGAATTGACAATGCATTTTGCTACTGTTTAAATATGCTTGCATAGGAATGATCGCTGACAGCTAAATAATTTATTAAATTGTGAACTATAGCTGCTGGTTGCATACTGTAATAGGTTGATTATCGATATTGAAGCAAATATTTGTAGTGCAATTCTCTTTTAGACAACTAGGAATAAAACTATAAACTACTTTACATGGTCGACACTAGACAGTTGCTTGATCTATACTTGTAATATAGAAAATATTGTATTGGTATAAGTTGGAAGCTATTCAAGCATAGACCAAATGTGCATAGACTAAAGACAAAATAATATTTCAACCAATCAAAAAATAAATGACGTATATTAATAGACGTGTATCTTAGCCAATATGCAAAGTAGATTGTGCGGTAGATAATAGACAATTTGATGTGTGGCAGAGTAGTTGGTAATGCACTACCCAAAGCAAGTATTGTCAAGTCAGAGCCATTTTTTTTTTTTTTGAAACTAAAAAACTTTATTAAAGGTGCCTATTTGCTTTGTAATCATTAATTAAGAAGTGACCCTTGTATTTAATTTGTGTCTTTTCACTAGCCTTTGCAACTCTTCAAGATTATTTCTATATAAACCCCTCAACATTATGTGCTTTTTCCACTCCATTTTCAATACTAATTTTTCTGCATTTAAACTATCAAAGAAGTTTCCAAAATGGCTGGACCATCCAAGAAGCGTGATATCTACTGAGAGTTATCCATTCTGCAAACAGAGGTTGCTGAATTGTGGGAGCATTTGAAGAGGCTTGAAGACAGAATATGTGGAGAGGCGCAAGCGAGGGAGAAGCAGGTCAGAGCGATCAATGCAAGACTTGATGCAATTAATGCACCACCAGTGCCAGAGGCAAACGTCATAGAGGAAGACGCAAGTCCACCAGGTTCACCAAATACACCACTGGATATGGTTGAAGAATCCCCACCAAATTCACCAAATGCACCAACTTCACCAGATGGACCACTGGATATGGTTGAAGAATCCCCACCAAGTTCTCCCAATGAACCGAACTAGTCGTTTGTTATCTGTTGTTTATGTTTTAGTGATCTTTTTTTCTATATATATTTGAATGATTTGGTTTTTGTTGTTTATATGTTTTAATGGTCTAGACCTGTTAATTATGTAATGTTGCTTCAGTTGGTAATATTAGTTTCAGTTGTGTTTTGATTATCCACCACTGCGGTCTATTGATATTGTTCATCTCCATGTTAAAGTTTAATTCTGATGTAATTTTGATTGTCTACTAAGTATAGTCTATTAGATAAATTGTGGAAACACAGGAAAAGTTATGATAGTTAAGAGTAATCAAACCAATAACATAACTAAATTACTAGAGAAAATTGCTATCACATTAACAAATTAAATAGACTGACCATCCCCACTTAGGCATTTACATGCTAAACTAATTGAAAGATATGAATCAACCTCAATTTGGTCTATTATACACTTATTGAAAAACTGAGCGTTGAAGTTTTACCGTTCAGGATATTATCACGCGTGCGTTGGTATTTAGGGACTGTGATATTTGGGGTTTAGGGTCTAGGGTCCACGCGCTTGGGGTTTGGGGTTTGGGCTCTAGGATTAAGGTAGATCATTTTGGCTTGTGGGTACATTATCTACAATTCAAAATTACATTGTTTTTGATTGTCAACATTGCTCAGGTTGACAATAAACGCTCATGATTTTTCTCAAAATAATATAAAAACCCTATGTTAAACACTAGTAAGGAGTTATTTAGTAACCTACGAACTAGGAAACCACTCACACAATAATTTTGTTGCATAATGTACCTTAATGATGGTTGTAATCACCTAATTTTGGCAACCAAATTCAAATTGTCAAAAATAGCGGGCTTAATTTTCCCCAGATTTTACCGTTTTATTTAGGTAATTTAGTTAATTAATTAGGAAAAAATATGAAAATACCAAAAATACTTATTATGTGTCTAACTGTAATTTTATGTTTGATTGCGATAATGTTGCATTTTTGTGGGTTCTAATTCTAATTGATAGTGTACGTTTTTAAATAGTTTAGGATTTTCTTTAGTGGCTATTTGTAAATTCAGAATAGAAAAATATAGCTCAACCCACTTGACCTTTGACCCGGCCCATTTTCCCCTTGTATATATTCCAAACTTTGTTATTTTTAGTCATTTTCCTGTTTACTCACAAAATTAAGCAGAACTATTCCCCAATTTCGGCCCTCACCGGTAGCCACCGCGAGACCGCCGCTGGCGACGGCGGAGGCTCTCTTCACCGGTCAAAATTATACATCACCAGACTCCTCGTGAGCCCCTCTTTCCGAATATGGTATCAATGTCTCCAATTTCTCTGCCATTTGGCTTAGATCGAGGTTCAAAGAGGCTGAAAAACCCTAACTCCGGTGATCGTGTCTTGTTTCGGCCAAATCTCATGTACATGGCTTCGGGGCAGTCCCCTCTATTCATTTATAAAGGTAATTCCTTGGAGACCCCCACACTTTTTCCTTTCCTCTCGCTGCCCGTTTCTAGTTTCATTTTTCGAGTTTGTTGTGAGTAGCTGGTGATGGCATTGATTCAGTAGCAGCGGTGGTTTGTGGTGGCTTTAGGAGGGCTGTTTTCCATTTGTTTGGTGAAGGGAGGGGTGTTTCAATGGTGTTTTGGTGTGGGTGACACAGAAACAATGGCGTATGGAGAAGCTGATGTTGATGATGGCTTGTGCTGCCTGTTTGCAATTCGTTGTCGAGGGCTGATTCGCTGCAGCGTTGGTGGTAGTAGCGAGGCAAAATAGCCATGATTGCGTTTATCAGTTGCAAAGTAGCAGCTTGTGAACCTTTTAATGGTGAAAAACTGATCCAAGGCCTCGGTGAGACTAATCCGACTTTAATGCTGGTACAACGGAGACAAAGCAGTGGGGTCGAGGCAGCATTAGTATGGCGACAGGTTAGATGAAATAGCTACGCTTTGCTCTTGTTTTTCTGTTGTTAATTTAAATGATCACTATTGGAAAATCACATATAGTTTAGTGTCAGTTCTGCTTGTATATATGAATTCAGGTTGTTCAATGTTAAGCTCACATCTAATTTGTTCCATGTCCTGTTTCTTTAAGTGTGACTTGGTTTGGACTGATCTATACTCGATTTAAGCAAGAAGTGTGTTTAACTTGTCTGTTAGTTGATATCTATGGTTTGAACTTGTCTTAATTTGTTGATTAGTTTGAGTTCATGGAACATAGAGATGGCAAGTGACTATGTTTTTTCTGTCAAGCATGAAATATACTGTCTGGTATGATTAGCAATTATTCAAGTGTGACTGGGTAGTTTGATTCATGTTCTGCTTTCGTTGAAAGTGCTGATTTGGTTCGAGTGATTAGTTTAAGCATTGAAATTGTTGTGCGTCAGGCTTGAGGTACTTGTTTGAGTTGTAGTAGAGTTGGCCGTGTTTATGTCATGTGTTGTATTGTTAGTTGAGCTTAATTGAGATCACCTATGTGTGTGTAATTGTATGTTGGTCTTGAGATTCATGAATTGGTATTAGTGTTAGCATGAAACTACTTATTTAGTAGCTCTTGATCTGCTTAAGTAAGAACCTAGAGGGTCTTGATAGAAAGGAACTTGTTTGAATCCTCAGGAACCTTGAGAAGGTAATTGGGAGTTTGTTTAGTAAAGAAAGTGGGACTGTTAGATTTGAAATTAGGGAGTCAAAAGGGAACATCTGATCTTCTTGGGATTCACGAGGTGGGTTCTGGTCTTTGCTAGTACATGCTGGGCTCCCAATAGTAATGTCTTATGGTTTTGATGCTAGCAGGTAATTTTTGTTTCAATCAAGTAAAGTGTAAAATCTGAAAGGTAAAAGGGGAGTCAAGAGTCAACATTGGGGCTAGGGGAAGTACCAAAATAGGTAATGTTCAACCTTTCTTTTGGTAGGTGAGAGTTTATGCATGAAATAAGTAATATGCATTTATAGTTTTTTGTATCATTAGGCTAGCTGTCCCAGCTTCATTTTCAGCCTATTAAAGGCTTGTTTATCTTCACTTTTGGGGATCTGAATACACAAAATCTAGGAGAAACACTTATCTACATGAAAAAAAATATATCTTTCAGATCTGAAAATATTTGAGAGATATAAAGAGTTGAGAAAAATGAGAAAGAGCAAAAATACTAAAGAAAGGAAAGAGAGGTAAAAGAGTTGATAAAGTTTGAGATTTTAAGAGTTAAAATAGTGTGGTAAACAAGGCTGTTTTCTCCCTGTTCTGGGCTGGTGTTGCTGCTGCTGTCTTGGTTTGGCAGGGACGTATCATTGCTATGCTCTTTGGGATTTACTCCATTAGGTAAATATTCCAACTATTATTTTGTTCACATGTACTGTTAAAGGGTATGAATGTGAATGATATGGTCTGTTTCAGGCTTTGAAGCTTTTGTTTAAATCAACTTAAAAATTATTCTTTACTTTATTCTGCTCAGGTTGTTTGATGGGGAAATAAAAAATTATTAGCAAATCTTTCCTTTAACGTTTAATCTTTGCTGAGTTTCCTTTGTTTAAAGATAAAACCTAAAAAATGAAGGAAAGTTTGTGAATGATGTTATAAATCAGAGTGTGTTTAAAATGTTAGACAACTTGTAATTTGGACAGAAATGAAAAAATAGGCAAATGGTTGAGTCGGATGCAAACAGACACGTAGAAACAGATGTGAAATGGCATTAGCAATAATAGGACTCCTATGCAAATTTACAATCTTCTGGAATAACGTATGCAACCATTTCAAATTTGGAGCAGCATCTTAATTTAAGAAACTGTGGTATATAAAAAAATTTCTTTATATTGAAAGTGCTATTAAATAAATAATTAAGTTAAGTATTACTCAAATGAGCAAAGCAGATTAAAACAATAAAAGTAATAAGCGCTAGGCAAATCTTTAGGCGGAAGCGAGGCAAAACGAATAACTAATCGTTTACATGGAACTTATTTAAATTAGGAGATTTCGAACGGGTGAAGTGCCCGCGCGATTTAACTAATTTAAATTGAAAGATTTCGAACGACTGAAGTGCTCGCGCGATTATATCTCGATTTGAGTTTTTATTTGAACGAAAATTTTTACAAACAAATTGAAGCGTAATAAAACCAAGGCAAATACTACAAACAACTTCAAGGAGTCGAAATGCGTCAATAAAAGCAACTGTGTTTGTCACAGGACTCGAGGGTGCCTAACATCTTCTCGAGGGTCAACCGAGATCCTTACCCGGAACTCTAACGCAGACCATTTACGAGTCAAGGGTGTTCTAGGTATACCATTTTGGTGACTTGGCACACCTTTAACTTGTCAAGTGGCGACTCCGAAAATCTCTTAATTTTGTGTACCTTTGAACACCGTCACAGACCTTTAAACCATTTTCTTTCTTTTAACATAATGTATATTAATATTAAGGTTCTGAAAAAGTAAGACATCTTTCTCTAAGCATGGAAGAAGATCACATTGCTTGCTTCTCAGATTATGATCATGTACCACTCATATTGCTTGCTTTTCACATTATGATCTTCTTTCCAAGCAATGTGATCTTCTTCCATACTTAGAGAAAGATGTTTTAATTTCTGAGAACCTTAACATTAATATACATTATATTATATTTTTTTATCCAATGTCACTCCTTATCAATGCTATTGACAATTATTAAGGTACACTATGCAACAAAATTGTCATGTGAGTGGTTTCCTAGTTCGTAGGTTACTAAATAATTCCTTACTAGTGTTTAACATAAGGTTTTTATATTATTTTAAGAAAAATCATGAGCGTATATTATCAACCTCAGCAATGTTGACAATAAAAAAAGTGTAATTTTGAATCGTTGATAATATACCCACAAGCCAAAATGATCTACCTTAACCCTAGAGACCAAACCCAAAACCCCAAGCGCGTGGACCCTAGACCCTAAACCCCAAACATCACGATCCCTAAATGCCAACGCACGCGTGATAATATCCTGAATGGTAAAACTTCAACGCTCAGTTTTTCAATAAGTGTATAATAGACCAAATTGAGGTTGATTCATATCTTTCAATTACTTTAGTATGTAAATGCCTAAATGATCTACCTTAACCCTAGATCCCAAACTACAATCCGAATGAATCTGATATTATAATTATTTTATTAAAAAATGTGTTGTCTCAATCATATTAAATCAAGTTTAGCAGTAACGATTGTCAATCCTAAATACTTGACTATCAACTTTTATAGAAATCACAGTAATTTTAGAAAGTGTACCATACTATGTTATGACACATTGAATATTTATTTTGGTTGTTTGTATACTTGTAATTGGTTATCAGTTTATACATGGAAATCTCTATCTCAGTACAAACATTTTAAAAATCACTCACCCTTTTCCATAATTTTATGTTAGTTGTTCATAAACTTGAATTTATTTATTATCAAGTTCATTAGATCCATGTTATAAATTTTTCTTGGTCTCCATGTTAAGTCGTTTATCAACTTCACTTGGTCTATTATTATGTTTAATAAATCCAGTCATCTTCTTCGACGAAAACAAAGCAGAAACAAGAATTAATTCAATAGCAATACCAAAATTAGTACGCCGGCAGCAAAATTTTTCAATTCCATTCACATTTTTTATTAATTACATATTAAACAGATTTCTTTTATCAGAAACTTCTTTACAAAATAACAAAAATAAAATGCATATATACTTAAACTAATTTAAAACATTGAATATACTTAAAAAACAGACAAATTAAGGGGATTTTGGGGGGCGGGGGGAGGTGATGAGGTCGTCGAGGTTGATACCGATGCGGCGGCACATTGCACGAAGAACACGTGCAATGCGTCGAACATTCATCTCCTGGCACTACCTGTCCTCATTAATTCTTTGTATGAGGATATCTAGGCTTGACAGATTAGTAATGCATCTTGGGAGGGTGGGATCGACATTGTTGTGCAGAAAAAAGCTTTAGAAAAAGTTGAGATTTTATAATTGGAATTGTGTGAAAGAAAGTATAAATAATGGTCCTAGAAGAAGAAGAAGAAGAAGAAGAAGAAGAAGAAGAAGAAGAAGAAGAAGAAGAAGAAGAAGAAGGAGGTGAAAAGGATGGGGGGGGGGGGGGGAGTTCTAACAGTCATGAGTAAACCATTTCCCGGTGAGACTTTTCCCACTCCATTAAATCTGACGGGACATGACAAGCTTAGGCAGTGCGCTCCTTTAAACAACATGACACGTTTCCCACTCACCTATTATCTACCTGTCAGTATACTTAGCTTACTCATTAAGTTTGTTGTCTATTAATATACGGCAACTAGTTATCATTATTTGGATATGTATTTGTCTTTAGTCTATGCGATTTTGGTATATGATCGAATAGTAAACTTGAACAACAAATATTCAATTTAGTATAAATCCAACATTTATTTAGTGAAGACCATGTATAGTAGTTTACACACTATTTTATATTCCAAAAAAAATTTTCAACTACAGATATGAATAAACCCATTTAAAGTATAGTGTCAACCACCGCATGATCGATTGTCAACTACGCATACATGGCCAATAAATGCCAATTTCTAGCGCATCAAGAGTTTATTATCAACTTTACTAAGTATATGAACAATAAGATAGTAAATAAAATTAATTGGAAGATCGTCAAATACTGTTTACTTCGCCTAAAAATAAGAACTTATAACAAACTTAACAATAGGAACACCAAAATTAATACACCGACAAAATATCACCCATTTCCATTGATAATATTTTTAATAAATACATTAATAAATACTATAGTCTCTTCTTCGTGCCATCATATGCACACAAAAACAAACACCATATTCAGGATGTCAGCGCATTATTTGGAAGTGGAGTTCTTGGCCTTGAACTATATGGCGATCGTTAACAAACCGTAACCAACCTCGCTGAAGCGATTTGCAACTCGGTGTCACACGGAGTTCCATGAAGAACCTAACGTCACCACTGTAGATAACAGCTTGCATCGTATAGTCAGGTAAAAGTTGTGCTATGTTCCATGAAAATAGCTATAATCAAAGAGTACAATGTTTAATGTGTTAAAAATCAAATAACTAAGGTAAACAAATCCAAATATTAAAGAACGAAGTACGAAACTTATTAGGTCATCATTTATACATGAATATCTGTTTACAGTTATAGTGAAGCATGTACGATTCCTTGTTCGGATGTACCATCCAAAAGGCCATACATGGTTGTTACTTGCTTCTGGGATGTTTTAGAGAAAGGAAGAAGATCAAGGAGGTGTAAAAAGTAGATAAATGAACTTGTTGATGAGTGTTGAAAAAATTAGGAAATGATGGCCCTATTTATACTCCATTAGTGAAGAAGGTCAAAAGGCAGGAGTTACTGGAGCCATTGTATCCGATGGGATAGTTCATACTTTGGGCGGTGCACCCTTTAAAGAACCTGGCACACGTTTCAACTGGCCGATTATCAACCACACAATCGACTAGCACGCTAATTGTTGGAAATGATGTCTTCAGTCTATGCTGAGTTGGTCTATGTTCAAAAAGTCTTCAACCAAAATTAATTACTACAGATCTCAATAAAGCTACTTAAGATTTTTTGTCAACTTGTTAAAATCGAGAGTTAAGAACCTCAAGCGCAGCAAAAAAGGGTCTATTATCAACATATCTATTCTAATAAACAACAAGACTAAACACTGGTATATTGGAAGCAAAGATACAAAAATTATTCAGTTCACAAGTTATTATAAATGTTCAGAAAAATAAATTATTATACTCATTAGGGAAAAAGCAATAAACAATAAATCACTGTCTATTTAAAGCTAGAGGGCATTTTGTTTTTTTAGAGCCGGTTCGCTTACAATTTTAACATTTATTCCTTCTCTTCTTGGACGTATGATATCCCGATGGTTGGAATGTGCTTAACTCTTTTCCTGCCCCTTTTGATAAATATCTTACATGTACAAGTTCTTTTATCTCCCACGAACCACAAGGATGGTGGCTCGTAGCCTTCTCAACATTCTTGTACAAGAGTGATTTGCCTGTATCATCTCCAATAATATTGCTGGACTCAACCATTTGATCATAAATTGCTATGGGAGATGCTGCAACAACATTTGAAGCTGCGGCGGATCTCTCGACCTGCGAAATATAAAGAATAGGCCTACTACCATTACCATCTACATCTAGGAGATATATGCGCATATCACTGTCATTCCTAATAAATGAAGGAGATATTTTTCCCCTAGCAGGCGGAACACTAAGCATATAAGTAATGGATACATCGCCCCGATCACAAGTTAATTGTCCGCATTCAATGACGCTATCAATCAACTCGTAAATGTACCCTCCAATTTCAATGCAATAGGTACAATTGAACTACTATTTGAATGCCAAGACTAACACTTAGGCGTCTCTACTCATTGCCCATTGTAATCAGCACCCACTACTGCATAGCACTCCATAACAACTCTATTTACTGATATATGAATAAGTCAATAATATACTGAAATAGGTCGATGAACAAAAATAAAGTTCTAATAGAACTAAAACAGAGTTGTTCTAATGGAACAAAAACAATGGCGGATATGATAAAGCAGCTTACCAACTCAATAAAATACTTCATATAGCACGATGAAGTTGATATCAACTCAATTCGAAGTAATTGCACCAACCACGATAGACGGATTAGAACCTTTTGAAATTAAAATTTTAAAAGCTTCCCACAACCATAAATCAAGAAATGAGAGCAAACTGAAGGTGGGAATTGGATTTCTGATAGCTATGGAACAAAATGGTTAGATTTGGGCCCTGGAACGAGGTTCAGCTAAAGAAGAGGGCAATGGAGGCGGCTGAAACGAGAGGAAGAAGGGGGGGGGGGTGTGGAATAGGGTGGAAAATTTTGAAGGGGAGGAAATTTTCCTTTTTTGGTAATGGGCCAAAGTGTAATATTTAGAACTTGGGGGTTGAGACGTGTAGGCATTTTTTGGTGTAATTAAGTCCTAATCCTGATTAAAAAAGGATGTCATCTAACCAATTTTTAAAACTTGGAAGTTATTTGTTTAATTGAAGACTTGAGAGAGGTTATGGAGCAAAATGCCCCAACTTACTATTCTAAGCTGTTTATCTTGCCAGCAACAGACCTGAATAGTTTCTAAGCTCACTAAACAGAAAAAGTTAATAATAATAATAATAATAATAATAATAATAATAATAATAATAAACTACTTTCTTGAAATAAAATAAAACTTTTCCATTATATTAATTCCTTAATTTAACTTTTATATACTTTTGATAGGTTGGCAGTTGAGTAACTCGCTAATGCCACGGTTTGCTTGACCATATCTTCGTAGGTAGAGGAAAATTGAACATACGGCTCTTTCTTATGGTCTATCTGCCATATGAGAAATAGGACTGGTCAGGAGATTAGGTATAAAAAATAACACAATTTTCTTATTAATTTTTTTTTTTAAAAAAAAAATGAATAACACGTTTCTAAAATTGAAAATAATTTAAATCTAATCTTACCATTTTACTGTTTGAGATGATTTATAACGACATAAATACTTGTAGCTCATTTTGGACCATAATTTTCAATAGCACGTTAAACTACAAATAATTATAAATCGAAATATGGAGAGTGATGTTTTAGTATATAACTTACATTACAGGTTTAGAAGCAACTGTATATTTGTTTTTCTTAAAGTTATTAGAATTATTTTCACTTTTTGGACATCTTATATAGATGAATCATAACCTTATTTTCCTACCTATACTTAAGAATATCTAGAGTCAGAAATTTAAATATTCTAAGTTAATCTCTGGGGCGAGCTAGGATTTATGTAGTAAATGTCGTAGGTATGGGCTCATTGGGCTGTTTTTGTCTATTCTTCTTGAATCTTGAAATCTTGAAATTGAGCTTTGATGTGATCTATGTCATTCCACAAAATCTCGAAGGGTGGCTCAGATTAACCATATATATCAACCGTAAGTCTAACTCCCTTTGACAATAATCAAATTCTAACACAATCTGTTCCTTGATCAAAACGACCATACATATGTACATAACAATTACTGTTCAGTCCAAATTAATTGGGAACGACTATATGAAAATAACCTTGAAATGTCATAAATAAACAAAACTCGAACAATACATGCTTTCGATGCTATGGAGTGTTCAAAAATCTTAATATATAAGTGGCTGGAGCAAATTTAATATTATAATCGTAGTTAGCACATGTTACAACCAGTCGATCATGAATTGGATGAAACTATGTGAAAGACTAGAGTTCAAGTACTATAAAAAAAAAAAAAAAAAAAAAACAGATGATTTTTTTTGGCTCTCAGGCAAAATTACCCAGCACATGCCATCGTGGTAATTAACTAGCAAGTATCTATTAGATTATAGGGTGGCAAAATTGATTAGCCCTTGAAAATATAATCAAACCAAGTTTGGGCGGTTGGATTGGGTGATATTTTCATGGTGTGTCAAGTAGCCTTTAACCTAGAAAAATTTGCACGAATAGACTAGTTTAGTGTCAAAGTGAAAATTTTGACCCCATAAAAAATATGCAAAGATATTCTTCACCATAACGTGGAGGCACCTATTGAAAAATCACCGGGACTTTAGTATATAAGTTATAGCAGATTTCTAGGAAGGCTCATTTATGCACAATTCTCTTACTAAGACTTAGAACTAAAAATCAGGCGGCATGAGCGTTGCTCAGTAGTTCAGGCGACATGAGCGTTGCTCAGTGCAATTTTTAGTATAACCTACCTAATATTCATCAAGTCAGCTCATTTTGATCTGTTCAGTTCAACCTAGGGCTGCCCATAGTATGGTAAATACCGAATTACCGTACCGAATCGAAATATTTTTTACTTTGATAATGGTATTTTGGTATTTGGTATGGTATTTGGTATGAAGTTTTAAAAATTTTGGTATTTGGTACGGTATTCGGTATCTATGAAGAAAATACCGAAATACCGAAAATACCGAAATACTTAATTACATATACAAATTTTATATATATATATATATATATCATAATAGCTTAATTAATCTAAATATGAACTAATAAAATTCTAAATAGAATATCAAAAACTTGTGATATGATTATATATTTAATTAAAATATATAAATATTTATAAATAAAATAAATAAAATAGTATCAATACCATCAAATCTACTTTAATTCTTTACTAGAGAGTTGTCTTTCAAGCACCGTCAAAACTCAAAAGCTTGTTGTTTTGTGTGTAAAAAATATATTAGCTTATCATAAGTAGAATTAAAATTTTAATAATGAATTTTTTTGTGTAAGCTTGTGGTGTAAAGTTGGTTTAATTAGATTTCGGCTAGTGTTATTTGTACATTGGAGCTTTGCTATATTTTTTGTGGTATTTTTGTATTTTGCGCTGATGTACTGTGAAGGTTTATTGTTAATTGCCAGATGAAGTTTCTTAGTTCCTTTCACATTTCTTTGCAACATATATATCTATTATATGTAAGTCGAAGTTGAACAAACTACGGTTACCGACTTACCGTACCGAAATTACCGAAACCGAACATGAAAATACCGAACCATTCCGAATTAGTTTGGTATGGTAATGGTATGACATTTTTAAAAACCGAAAACCGAAATTACCGAACCGAAATGTGAAATACCGTACCGTACCGTACCACGTGCACCCCTAGTTCAACCCAATATATTTGTTCGACACCCGAGATGATGATCGATGGGTTCGAAAGTTAGAGAGGACCCACCAAAAAAGGCTGCATTAATGCATGTATGACGGATGTGCCTAACCAGTAACCACATGAGATTCTTATATGCTTCACGTCTAAAAATTCCTATGGCTATCATTACCATAGTTGAATGCCTCTTTTATGAGATTGACTGTCTTCTCTACTTGAGTTAACGTATTAAATATATTTGAAGGTTTGATTAGCTAATTTTACTATTAAATTTGGGAAATTTTGATGTGTAGCCATTTTTTGATGTGCTAAATGAGTTTTATCCACCATTTGAAATTAATTGAGAAATAGCTAAAAATTTGTGCGCACACTTACGCTCCATTAGCATTGGAAAATACCACAGACTAGTCTCAGTATTTTATACATGTTCAAAGATCCCATTATTTTATACTCCCTCTGTCCCAATTTATGTGGCACTTTTCGCTTTTCGAGATTCAAACTGCATGAACTTTGACTAACATTTCAAGACGTATTTTTTCGCCAAAATAATATGAGAAAAGTTGTAACTTAAAGTACGTTTCAAGTAGTTTTCAAAAATATAAATTTTAATATTAAAATATTGAGTTAATCTAATCCAATTTAGCTTCAAAGTTTAGTCAAATTGACTCTCGAAAAGCGAAAAATGCCACATAAATTGGGACGGAGGGAGTATTGGGGTTAGTTTACTGAAGCTTTATATAAAGTCCCATAATAAAATACTGGGACTTTGAATATATTTTGTTCAAAGCCCCAGTATTTTATACTGGAACTTGTCCGGAGGTGACTATTTCTCGGCGAATTTATTTTTGACGGCTACAAATCAATTAGCGCGCGCCAAACAGGCCTTACGCGAAATTTTTACGTTAAATTTGTTTTATTCGGAAGAACCTTATATTTGTTAAAGTCCTATTTCTTTTTAAGGAAAAACTCAAATTTGAACACATATGGAGCTAAACATTATTGCTTGAACATCCAATCACAACGCAAGTTAGCTGCCCAATTGTTTCCTATGTCGTCTTTCACTATAAAAGTTTGGTGCGTGTATATCTTGGCCTGCCTACTTGTGCATGTAGATGGTTGACAAGTTTTTTCTAGGGGAGCAGTACAAATAATTCTTATTTCCTATCTATCATGAAAATACTTATTCACATTTGTTGTTCATTAAATTAAGCAATTCTTGTTTTTTTTGGTAATTAGACGGATTTCATTAATCACCAAGAGTTATCATTACAAAGCAGCATAGCTTATACTCGGCTAGCTTAGTCTCTATGAACTATAATAACAAAGAAAACTACCACTGAACTACAAAGGACTAATATCAAAAGAACAACTTTACTATCAGAACAATCTACTGCTATCACTGGTGCTACTGGAATTTGTACGTCTTCAGCTGCTCCTGAATCTTTGGGGAAGCTCTAATCATGCATGTCACTGTAATATGCTTAGAAATACTGACCCAATCCTTTCTCATTTTTCCAAACACTCTCTGATTTCTCTCCAACCATATAGCATATACTATCTCACCATACAACAACCTAAACAGTGTTGCTCGAGTGGTTTTCCCTTGGGCTTTACTGATCACCCACTGGAGATGATGATCCCAGGAGGAGTATGGGGTGCAAGGCATCTGGATTCAATGAAGAAGCTTCTTCCGAATTTGTTCAGTAAACTGACACCCTGCAAAAAGATGGTTCCTGGTTTGTTGCTCAGATGAGCACAAAGGATCAACATATAGTCCCCATTTACTGACTCTATCACTTGTCAACAGCATTCCATGTAGTTCCAGCTACATTGTAAACTTAGTTTTAGGTCTAGCTTCATTCTGAAACATCATACACTTCCATCTTACTTTAGGAGCAGGCTCCAACAGCTGATAGTACACCTGTCTGATAATGCTCTTCTTAGGATGTTGAGTGCACTGGATCAGCTGCAAATCCTCTCTAAGTTCCACGAGTTTCCTGACTATCCGGCATGCCTATTGGAATATTTTCCATGTCTGCAATTAGTTCTTCTTGATATAATAAGCATTTATCTATTGAATCTATAATTTTTCAGCTTTATGGGCAAGATCCCAGCAGTTCTTGACTAAGAAAGCTCTATTCCATACTCTCAGATTAGTGATATTCAATCCTCATGAGGCTTTAGGATTGCATACTCTCTCCCAGGAGATGAGGGCCTTTTTAGTTATAGTATTCACCCCTGACCACACATAGCTCCTACAAAAAGCTTCTATCACCTTGATAACTTTAGCAGGCAGTGCAAATAATTGGCTCCAGTAAGCTTGTATACCAAAGATCACTGTTTGCACAAGCTGAATTCTAGCAGCATAAGATAATTTTTCTACAGTCCAAGAAGAGATCCTTGCAATAATTTTCTATATCAGGGCAGCCATTGAATGAGTGAGAGCTTCTTGGTGTATAGGGGAATGCCTAGGTATTTGAAAGGAAGCTCCCCTATAGTGTATCCAAGTTTCTGAAGTATAAGTTCCTTTTCTCTTGGTTGTACTCCTCCAAAGTACACTGAGTTTTTTCCTAGGTTAGCCTGAAAGCCAGAGACCTTTGAGAAAGTAAGAAAGGCCTTATACAATGAATATATGGACTCCACATCTCCCTTTGCAAATAATAATAAATCATCTGCAAAGCTGAGATTGATAATGTTCAGCTTTGCACACCTGGAATGATATTTAAACTTCTTATTTTCTTTAAGCTCATTAAGGAGCCTGCTTAGGTATTCCATAGAGATTGCAAATACGCAAGGTGAGACTGTATCACCTTGTCTCAGACCTCTAGCAACAGGGAATGGTTTGCAAAGCTCACCATTAACCACTAAAGAGTAGCTTAATTACAGTTTTCATGCATTGCATCACCCAAGCAATGAACTGGTTAGAGAAACTAATGCATTCCATGACTTGCTCCAGGTATACCCATTCCACACTATCATAAGATTTTTAGAGGTCCACTTTGATCATGCATCTAGGGGAAATGTATTTCCTTATATATGCTTTTTCAAGCTCATGTGCCAAAGTCACATTATCTGAGATTTTTCTCCCTGGAATGAATCCAGCCTGTGCTCCACAAATAATATGAGCCATGATAGGTTGTATTCTAGCTGACAAGATCTTGGATATTAGCTTGTATAGGACACTACAGTAAGCTATAGGTCTAAACTCTTTCACAGTGTTTGGATGAGCTGTTTTGGGAACTAGAGTGATTGTAGTGCAGTTAACTTCCTTATACAACTCTCCAGTAATAAAAACCTCTTTGATGGTCGTTGTCACCTCTTTTTTGACTATAGGCCAAACTTGCTTAAAGAATTACGCATTATATCCATCAATTCCAGGAGCTTTGTCATCTCCAATTGCCTTGAGGGCTGCATATACTTCAGTATCATTTACTTTTGAACACAGTGAGACTCTTTGTGCATGTGTTAAGGTTAGACCTTTCTGCATTACATGTTTGTTTACAACTGGTAGAGAGGTTGCAGCTGATCCCATAAGGGATTGATAGAACTGAACAATTTCCATCTTAATGGCCTTTGGGTCAGTGATTTTATCTCATGTGAGTGAGGTAAGTTCAATTATCTGCTTCTTTTGCACCTTCTCTTTGACAGCTGCTGTAAAATACTTAGTGTTAGCATCACTAAGCTTAATCCAAGAAGTTCTTGATTTCTGCTGCATAGTACTTTCTTTAATGAGAGACCATTTTTCTAGCTTCTGAAGAGTTTGTTTCTCTAAGGTGCTCAGGTCATCAGTGTAATATTGTTTCAAATTCTCCTGAATTGCTTGCAACGCTTGTCTAGTTGAGGCTATGCTATCTCTGATTCCTTCGAATTCTTCCCTATTAAGCTTTTGGAGCATAGGCTTAAGGTCTTTCAATTTGATCCATACAACTTTCATGGCTTGATGCCGAGCTTGTTTCCCCCACACCTCTTGAACTATATCACTGAAATTGTCATGCTTCACCCACACATTAAAGAACTTGAAGGGAACTTTGATGTTGGTTTTCAAGGTGGAAATAGTAAGGTGCATAGGAGCACAGTCTCAGAAATTAGGCAAATCATATTCAGTGACAAGATGACCCCACTTGAACATCCATTCAACATTACCAAATAATCTGTCAATTTTACTAAGCACCCTATCATCACTTTGTTGTTTATTCGACCAGGTATAGTACTCTCCTTTCCAAGAGAGCTCATTAATCATAAGTGATAAGACCCAAACCCCCACAAGACCCTTCACTCAGAGCCAAGCTAAGGACATCCAATGAGTACACCTACACTTGATGAGGAAGGGGCTAGAAGAAGGAAGCGATTGGAAGCCGTTCCGAGTGCTTAAAGTGCAAGGAGAGCAGCCCAGTCATCCAGGCGCTCCGCCTGAAGAACCAGGCGCTCCGCCTGAAGAAGCTTAGGCCTGGGCACCCCGCCTGAAGAGCCAGGCGCTCCGCCCGAGGAAGCCTAGGCCTGGGCGCCCCGCCTAGGCCACCCCACTGATCATTTGGCCGGGCGCTCCGCCCCAATCTTGGGCGCTCCGCCTGGAATGCTGAAGGACGAGATTCCTAGTTATGTTAAGACTATTTTGACCCTACGTGGTCCTATGTTCCTAAGCCTAAGTGTGGGCATATTAGACCTTTCATATGGTGTCTAAAAACACCTATAAATAGCTAGATGTCTTATTATTTTCATTAGCTTACCTTGGATGAAAAACAAACACTTGTGTTGAAGAGTTGAACTCTTATTGAATGACAAACCTTGAATTAGGACTTGTTCTTCCTCTAGCGGATCCAGATGAATTCCAATCCCCCCCCCCCGACCATTCTACTTGCGTGCTCACGTTAGCTCGAGGGTAGTTGCCTAGCGTAGGTGTTCTTGACCTCCTCTCGGGGTGTAACGGAACAAGTTCTCCGTTGCTACTTGAGATTTGTGATCGAGATACATCTCGTTCTTATCCTTTTTATTTTCCGCGTTTGATTCTTATCAGTTTGGTATCAGAGCAAGGTTCGGGTATCGTTCCTACGAACCCCGACCCTTAATTCTTCGTGCCTAGTATCTTCTTTTAGTTTTCTTGTTGTTGAAGTTATTGGGAAAAAGAAAATTACAAAAAAATTAAAAAATTCAAAAATTCAAAAATTAGTAACTTTTTGGTGTTTGTGATTCTTGAAGTGGGTGTTATAGATTATTAATCCTTGTTGAAAACTTGACAATTGGTTACCAAATTTGTTGGGATTGGATTGAATTGAAAATTGAAAACCCCAATTGTTGATAAACCCTCCCAAACCCTTGTTCTTGAGGAAATTGATTGATTTTGAGTTGTGTGTTAATGGGGTTTGCGAATTGATTATTGGGGATTGATCTCTATTAAAAACCGAACAATTTGCAACAAGAATCGTGTGATTCGGAGTTCGGTAACATAGTTTTTGAAGAATCAAAACCCACTTTTGAACTTTGAAACCCATGTTGAAACCCCAAACTTGAAAACTTTGAATCTTGATTGAGCCTTATTTGTTGGTTGTTTGGGTGTGAAATTGATTGGGGATTGTAGGTTGTATCAAGGAGCAACTTTGGGTACCTTGGATTTGGCCAAAACACCTTGGAATCGACCTAGAAATTGGATTGAAAACGAAGAACACGGAGTGGAAAAACCCAGGTGTTCTTCGTCCAGGCGCTCCGCCTAAAGTTTGGGCGCCCCGCCTGACTTGTTCTTGCCCTAGGCGCTCCGCCTAAACCCCAGGTGCTCCACCTGCCCGACCTCACTGACCAAATTGTCAGGCGCTCCGCCCCATGCCTTGGACGCTCCGCCTAACATCCTGAAGGGTTGTTTTTGGGTAGTTTCTTCTAGGTTTGCTTGTTCTTTGTTGCCTAATCTCTTATTAGTGCCTATCTAAGTAATCTTTCTACTTAATTAGCACTAATCTTTCATTGCTTTTAGGTTGATTCGTGCATTAGTTGGAGAGTAGAATTCCAAAAAGAATCCTAGACTCTTTTTGATTTAAGTCCTCACTTCAAAGTGCCTAGCTTTCATTGAGTCCTATTAACTCCACTCACCCCGGAGTGTGCTTGACTCGTGAATAGTTTGGTTGAGTTGAGGAATTGCTACTCATCTACGTGAAGCTTTGGAACCACAAGTCGAGTGAAATACCCACCGTAACTAAACGAAAGAGCCGAGTGATCTCAAGTGAGGGAGTGTGTGAGGTTGTTTACTAACGTTTGCTACTTGTGTAGGTACAATGTCTTCCGAAGGAGATGATTTTGCAAAGAGTGCCCTTGCTACTATCCTCGCCAAATTGGATAGTATGAACTTGAGGATTGAAAGCCTCGAGAGGGTGAACTCTAGTGCTCTAGTTGAGCAAGGGACTTCTAATGTCCCATCGGAGAAAGGGACCCCAAGTGTCCAAGTCGAGAAAGGGACCCCGAGTGTCCAAGTTGAAGTCTCAAGTACTCCTAACTTTACCCCGGAGCAAGTTAGCCATGTCATTGAATTGCTCAATCAACAACGAGCAAAGGAGGAGCGAGAGAGACTTGATCAAGTGTTGGGCAATACCCAACGAACGGGCATTCCCCGTATCTTGGATAACCCCCCAAGAAACATTCCACTACCGAGACCCATCCGAAATGTGCAACCTCTTGAGCAAGTAGATGAAGCTCAAGAAGGGGAGGAAGCCGATTATGGTGATGATATGTATGGGTTTGATGATCACTTTCAACCAAGGCGAGGTATGAATTGGGGTCGCAATGTGGATAAAGGTAGGGCCCGAGGTCGATGGGGTTATGTTGGAGGGAATGCTAGAAGGGAGTATGGTGTGAATGAAGATCACTATGGGGGCCAACCGGAGCCTTTCCGTGGGGGTCGTGACAACACCAACATCAATAGTGTGAAGCTTAATCTCCCAACCTTTAAGGGAAATTGTGATCTGGCGGCTTACATTGAATGGGTGCTACACATGGAGAGATTGTTTGACACAAATGAGATGACCGATGAGAAGAAAGGTACCTATGCTATTTCATCCTTTGAATCCTATGCATCTACTTGGTGGGAGTCCGTCAAGAGATCAAGGAGGAGAGCGGGGGTTCCCGTGAATGTGGGTTGGAATGACTTGAAGGGTATCATGAGTATCAAGTACATCACTCCTAGATATCGGCAAGAGCAACTCAAGAAACTTTATGAGTTGAAGCAAGGCGTCAAGACGGTGCATGAATACTTTGATGAGTTTGAAAGAACTCGAATGGCCTTGGATATGGACACCGAAGATGAAGAACAAGCCGTGATCCGTTTCATGAATGGTTTGAGCTAAGGTATAGCTTCACAATTGAGATTGCATGCTTATCTTTCACTTCAAGAAGTTCTTGATGCCGCTATTCAAGCCGAGCAATGGCTTGAGAAAGAGAAGTCCAACCGTTACAAGAGCAACACTTCTACTTCCATGAACAAGTCAAAGGATTGGAAAAATCCTACTCCCAATGCAAAATTCACAAATGCAAGTGGCCCTAGTGGAGCAAGTGCTAGCAAAGATGTGAAGAAGCCGTTTGAGAAGTACACACCCAATGTGGGAGGTAATTCTAAAACCCAATTGAATACTCCTACTTCTTCTTCCATTCAATGTCACAAGTGCAAGGGGTATGGACACTTTGCTAAGGAGTGTCCTACGAAGAGGACCATTGTTCTTGTTGGTGAAAATGCATATGGACAAGAGAGTGAACCGGAGGATGATGAGGGAGTAGAGGGAGATGAGGGAGTAGAGGAGGATGATCAAGATGACACGGTGGAGGATGAGGAACCTCATACTTTTCTAGTTATGAGGAGGAGCTTAGGAGCTATGATTGTGGAGGATGGTGAAACCTTGGAAAGAGAAAACCTTTTCCATGCTAGGTGTCGTGTTAAGGGTGTTGTATGCTCTATGATCATTGACTCCGGGAGTTGTGCTAATATTGTGAGTCAATCTCTTATAACCCAATTGAAGTTGCCTACCATGAAGCACCCCAAGCCATATCGATTGCAATGGCTTAGTGAATGTGGGGAGCTAAAGGTTGTGAAGCAAGCAATGATCAAATTCAAAATGGGTAGTTATGTTGATGAACACTTGTTCGACGTCGTACCCATGCAAGCTTGCCACCTTCTCTTTGGAAGGCCTTGGCAATTTGATCGACAAGCGGTTCATGACAGGCGTGTCAACACTTACACGCTCCAACATGAAGGAAGGAAATTTGTGTTGAAGCCCCTAACTCCCAAACAAGTGAGTGATGACTACAATCGGATGAGGGAGTTGAGGGAAGCGGCAAAAGCCAAGTCGCCCATTGTACTTGAATCCGAGGCAAACAATCTTGTTGTTTTGCCAAAGCATGATGGAAATGAGAGTCACCCCACTTCAAATGAGAGAGAAAAGATAGAGAGAAGTGAGGAAGTGACCGGTGACAATCTAAGAGAGGAAAAATGAGAGGAATTGAGGGGGTGATGTGAGTGGATTGTCACCACCAACTACACTTGACCATGAGGTAAAATTGAGAGAGAAGAGAGGTGAGGAAAGAAAAATTGAGAGTGAGAGCACCCATTGTTCTAACAATTCTTCATCTTCTACTCTTTCTTGTGTTAGTTCTTGTGTAGGTACAAATGAAGACAAGCCATTGGAGCCTCAACCATGTGCTTGGAAGAAGAGCCAAGAGGAAGAAAATTCTCAATGTAAGCTTCATGAAGAAGGAGTCGCACATGACACTTCACGCCTTGTAAGTGATCAAGGGAGAACTACCAATGTAAGTGTTGCTCCACCCTTTCATGAATCTACTAGCTATTTGTCTTGGGATGACTCAACATTAGTTGGTGCTTGTGTTGCATCTAGTGAATATGCCACTAGTGAAGAGTCTCAAAGTCAACTTGTGTATGCTTGTGTGACATTAGTTGAGAGCCTTGCTAAGCCGCATCATGATGTGAGCTCATTGTTCAATGAATCTCTCACTAGTGTAGACTTGATGGTTGACAATGAATTTGACCTTTGCTATGACACACCGCCAATCTATGATAAAGGGGTAGATGAGGTAGTTGATCATACCCTTGTTAATATGCTTCTATTTGGTGGGTCTATGTGTTGTGGTGAGGATGTTAGTGGCAATGAGGAGTCCAAATTGCATGAATTGGATAAAGTTGTCTACGATGACTCCTCAAGTGAACCTAGTCTTGATAACTTGTCTATGCTTGATCATGATGTTGAGATGCATGTTTTTACATTTCCATGGTTTGAAGATAGTCTCAATGGTGGTAGCAAATTGTATGGGACTAGGGTTGATAGTAAGATGGAACCTCCATGGTGTGAAGGGTTTGACCCCTTGGGCAACCCATTGTATGAGGATTTGAATGAGGTAAATGACTCTTTGAGTGACCCTACTATTGCTAGTTTGGGTTATGATGAAGAAGAGGCCATTATCAATACCTTTCTTGATAGTTTGTCTTTTGAGACGGGTTGCTTAAGTGATGAAATGGGAGGTGGAAAGAAATCCCTTGGTGTGAGTAGGTATGCTTTAAAGAAGGGGAGTGGAGTACTTGACGTTACTTGCATGATGGGTTATTTGACTCACTCCACCCCACATATTGATTACACTTTGAGTAGGGATTGGTTTGTTGATCTTGAGCTTAAGGTTCAAGGGGATTTTGATAGCTTGGTCTTGCATTTTCCATGTCCCCATGACCTACTTGCTCATTATTGTGATGAGTGCATGTTGATCTTTAACCAAGTACTTATTGTTCTCTTTGGAGACTTGATATTTGTTTTTAACATTGATGCTTGGTTATATCACAAGAGTGTGTTTTCCACACTTCTCGCACTAACCTACCTTCAAGGTAGGAAATCTTGTGTTTGCTTGTCGTTGCTTGTAGGTTCTAAGCTCCATGTTAAGGCAAAGGAGACCTTGGAAGAGACCTATGTCAAAGTGACGATCAAGGGTTGCGAGAGAGGAGAGCTTTGGGCACCCCAAAGAGATGATGCCATGTACGTGAATGCATTGATTTCGAGGACGAAATCTTCTCAAGAAGGGGAGGATGATAAGACCCAAACCCCCACAAGACCCTTCACTCGGAGCCAAGCTAAGGACATCCAAGGAGTACACCTACACTTGATGAGGAAGGGGCTAGAAGAAGGAAGCGATTGGAAGCCGTTCCGAGTGCTTAAAGTGCAAGGGGAGCAGCCCAGTCATCCAGGCGCTCCGCCTGAAGAACCAGGCGCTCCGCCTGAAGAAGCTTAGGCCTGGGCGCCCCGCCTGAAGAGCCGGGCGCCCCGCCTGAAGAGCCAGGCGCTCCGCCTGAGGAAGCCTAGGCCTGGGCGCTCCGCCCAAACTCTGGGCGCCCCGCCTAGGCCACCCCACTGATCATTTGGCCGGGCGCTCCGCCCGGAATGCTGAAGGACGAGATTCCTAGTTATGTTAAGACTATTTTGACCCTACGTGGTCTTATGTTCCTAAGCCTAAGTGTGGGCATATTAGACCTTTCATATGGTGTCTAAAAACACCTATAAATAGCTAGATGTCTTATTATTTTCATTAGCTTACCTTGGATGAAAAACAAACACTTGTGTTGAAGAGTTGAACTCTTATTGAATGACAAACCTTGAATTAGGACTTGTTCTTCCTCTAGCGGATCCAGATGAATTCCAATCCCCCCGACCATTCTACTTGCGTGCTCACGTTAGCTCGAGGGTAGTTGCCTAGCGTAGGTGTTCTTGACCTCCTCTCGGGTGTAACGGAACAAGTTCTCTGTTGCTACTTGAGATTTGTGATCGAGATACGTCTCGTTCTTATCCTTTTTATTTTCCGCGTTTGATTCTTATCAATAAGTGTCTGGATACATTCTGCAAAATCTTTCACTTCAGCATAAGTCACAGGGTTACCTTGCAGCTTGTCTTGTGGTGACAGTATCGCATTGAAATTACCTCCTATCAGCCAAGGTGTAGATACCACAGCATGCAAGTCAATCAGTTGTTGCCACAGACTTCTCCTCTGATCTACTGTATTATATCCATATATAACATATACTTCATACTCAATAGAATCTCCTCTTCCTCATACTAGGCAATGCAGCAGTTGTGCATGAGTTGGCAGCACCTTGACATTATAGTAGTTATCATCCCAAATGAGCCAAATTGTACCTTTACTAGCACTCTGAGAGTTATTATAAAACTTGTAATTGTAAGCTACCTTCTTAACTATTTTTGCAGCATTCTTCTCTTTTACCCTAGTTTCTACAATACCATCAAGCTTAATATGCTTTATTCTGAGGTAATTTGTCAGCTCCTTCTGCTTGTACCTCTTATTGATCCTTCTCATATTCCAGAATAGCCAATTCATTGGGGATAAGGTGAATTGAAGTCTCCCCTTTCATTAGGAAGAGTGGTATCAATTTTATGTTCTCCAACCCTCAAGGCAGAAAAGGCATTCTTTGTAGAAACAGAATGCAGCACTGGAAAATCATCTTTTGTGAAGTGAGGTGATGGTGTCTCCACTCTGAGGGTAGTTAGGCTCTGAATTTCTTTCCCTTTAGCTGAAGCTGCGGGGTGTGCTTGGTCAGAGTTGTTTACAATACTCTCCATAGTAGTTTTAAGACCAGCAGAGCTTGCTACTATTTTAGCTTTTTGTTCAGTTACCACAGGAACAGTAAGACCAGGCTGTTGATCATCATTTTCAGGAACTATTACTCCTTTATACTGCCACTGCTGAGCTGGTTGTCCTCTTCTTCTCCTCCTAAGAGGTGCAGGTTGAGGCCTCTCATTTTGCTCAGGTACCTTACATATGTGCCCAATTTTCTGGCACATTTGACAAAAGTCAGGTTGCCAATCATAGGCAATAGCTTTCTGGAATTGCTTACCAAAAGGATCTAGTACTGTCACCTCCATTGGTAGGGGCTTAGTGACATTGACTTCAATGAGAATTCTTGCAAATGAGATTCTGCTCAGCTTAGTTGTGCGTTCATCAGCAAGCAATGGATTGCCTATAGCACTTGCAATCCTACTTAGGGAATTGACCCCCAGCAATTCATAGGGAGCCTGGGAAATTTTACCCATAAAGGTATATCAACCAGAAACTCTTCAGTATAGTCAAAATTAACATTTCATGGCTTAATGATCAGGGGACTATTGTTCCCAGTGTATGGACCATTGTATAGAACCTCGTACATATCATCAATGGTTTGAAATTTAATCACATAGTAATCCTCTTCATGTAGGAATAGGTCATGTTCTGCTATCATATTCCAGGCTAACATATCGCTTAATGAAATTATATCCTGGGTTATCCCCTAACACATATGCTATTATAACACTTTTCCATTTTTTAGTTTCCTGCTCTACCTCATCTCTATCAAGCTTAATCATAACTTGACCATTAACAACTTTAGGAGGTATATAAAGATAAATGAAAGCCATTACTTGATATACGATTACCACTAAAAAAATTCGCCCATGTCTCTGGTTCTTCAACCTCCTCTTGCAGCTTTGAGCTAAGATCTACAGGATCTTTCTCTAGCTTTGTCTCATGAATCACAAGTGGAGTATTGTTCCTAGATAGCTCAGCTTCACTTTTAGCACTCAAGTTAAGCTTCTTAGCTTCTCCTGCTGCTCCCGAAGAAAAACCCCCAATTTCAATGTTAGGTTGTTGACATGGTGGAGTTTGTGTTTGATTCACCTCTGTTGAAGAAAATGGTTGGATACGAGTTCCAACAGAGCTTCCTATTGTAACGATGGGTAGTTTTTTTGGCCTCCCCCGCCCTCTAGTCTGTCCCTTTTTCATTGCCATACCTCAGCGGCGTAGGTTAGCTATCCTGCACCGGGAGCATTTAGGAAGAGAGAGAAAAATCGTAAATTAAGCAATTTAACTTTGATTAATAGTTACAAATTAAAGTAATTTATTATTATCATTTAATCATGATCAAGTAATACATATTTATTTGAAAGATAAATATCTCATATTTATTGATTTATTGTAACACCAAGTACAAATCAGTATTTAAGTGAAATGCTCATAGATATAGTCTTAAGTGGATGTAAATAGGGATATCTCCCATACGAATGCATTTCCCAATTGCCATCTAAAATTCTATTATAAATATTAAAGAATGTGCTTGTCTTACATCAATTGTGTAAGAATTTTCAAAGATATTTATAATGAACTGAGTCATTCCACTCGTTGCTTTAAAGTTTTGGATTGAATGTTCAAATTCTTTCATATCGTATTAATTAAAGCCAAACTTTGTCGAGTCTGTAGGCACAACCTGTCTCTCTTATATGCTATTTCTCCAATCATATTTGGATTAGTCCTAGGACTCACAAGAATGAAGATTTATTTATGATCGCCTATTTAAAGCAAAACTTTTTTAAAAACACTTTTAACAGTTGTTATACTGGACAATCATTTGAGGAAAAATAAATAGAGAAAATTTTATAACTAGCCTAATATATAGCATAGACTTACAATTAATTAGACACATTTACCATATCCAAATGGCTAGCCAACAATAACCAAAATAATAGGTTTACATTAATCTTAAAACCTTAAAAAACTGCGTGTAAATAGGATAGCTAAATATTTAAAAACTGCAGTTAAATCACATAGCTATAATTATGGATAAGTAGTCACGTTTCCATGACCTTTCCCATGTTGTCATCAGTTTCTGAACCTTATAAATAGCTAATCTCAACCGAATATAAACCAGAAGACCTGTTTTTCCTAAAAACACCAGACAAAAACGCAGAGACCTAGTTCAAAACACAATTAGATAGATACTTGTCATTGAATATTTATCAAATATGTCCCCAGTTAAAGTATTACTTCAATATGGGGGAGAGTGGATTGAAGGCTTCAAATTTATAAACTACAAAGCTGATGGAATTCTCCTGCAACAAGACTGTTCTTATACGACGTTCATGACCACAATTGTTGCTCAACTGTCAATCGATACAAGAAAGTATAACCTTGAAGTCGCATATCAAATTGAAGACAGTTTCCAGCCAATCACGATTAAAAATGATATGAGCGTTCATCTCTACATTGAGCAGAAAAAAAATACAAAGATGGCTGAATACCCAATTTGCATCAGTATTAAGGAAAAAAATCAAGAATATGGCTCAATCTCAGACGCAGAGCTTACAAATATGAGTATATTCCAAATACATGATGCAAGCCACAGTATAAACATCACTGAAGTGGTCGAGAATATTTTTTCAGGTAACACAGACAATATTGATGGTGTACATATTGATGACATCAAAATTATAGACAACCCAGATCATGACTTCATTGAAGAAAACCAAGTATATAAAGACAAAGGAACATTGCAAAGTGTTGTCAAAAATTACTGTCTGAAGGAAAAATTTGAAGCAAAAGTGGATAGGTCATCAACAAAAAGGTAATCAGTTTAAATTGTTGTTGTATTTATTAAATAATGCTTGAATATTGTATTAATATTCATTGCATATTTATATATTGAAAATGCACAGATTCTCAATTATATGTACCAACAGTCAATGTAAGTGGATGCTACACTCATCAAGCTTAAACGGATCAAGTGTATTTATGATCAGAAAATTCAACAACATACATACATGTCCATTAGAAGAAAGATTGAATTCTCAGCGACGTGTGAGTACTGAGGTTATTGGAAACATACTTAAGGACAGATTATCGGATCCAAAAACAGTGTACACTCCAAAGGACATCATCAAGGAATTGAAAAAAACATATGGCCTTACTCTGAACTACATGAGAGCTTGGAGATGCAAAGAAAAAGCTATAGAATTGCTAAGAGGAGATCCAAAACAAGCATATGGGAAGATCCCAAGCTATTTGTATGAATTGAATAAGGCAAACCCTGGATCATTAACAAAACTGAAGAAAGCTGAAGACGACTCATTTTTGTATGTTTTCATTGTACTGAAATCATTTATGAATGGATGGAATCACTGTAGGCCTGTTATGGTTGTTGATGGCAGTTTCCTGAGTGGGGTATTTGGAGGTACTATGCTGATTGCCTGCACATTGGATGGTTCAGGTAACTTTGATGGCATTACATACTGAAATACTAATTGCATATATACTGTATATTAAGATCTGTATATACAAAATTTCATGCAGAGTAGAATGAGGTAATTATATAACTAAAATATTTAATGCATATTTTTATTATATTACATACTTCATCCTGTAGAAGTTACAGACAAGCAATAGTTTAAGTATTTGTCAAATTGACAGAAAGATTAAATATGCAGGTCACATACTCCCCTTAGCATATGCAGTTGTTGATTCGGAAAATGATGCATCGTGGGAATGGTTTTTTAAATGTCTGAAAGAAGCATATGGGGAGAAAAATGAAATGTGTGTAGTATCTGACAGACACGAGAGTATAGCCCGGGCTGTTAAATCAGTATATCCAACTATCCCTCACTGTGTTTGTGTGTTCCATTTATGGAATAATATCAAGGTCAGATTCAAGAAGAGCCAAAAAAAACTTAAAGCGGCATTTTTTAGCCTAGTTATGGCATACACTGTAGCAGAATTTGAGAAAGCAATGGCCGATCTTGAGGAAATTGACAGTAAAGTAAAAGAGTATCTATACAATATTGGGTATGAAAGATGGTCTATAGCACATGCAACTTGCAAGAGAACATTTTTCATGACATCAAATATAGCAGAATCAGTGAATGCAGCAAATATGCACGCTAGGAAACTGCCAATACTAGCCCTACTTGAATACATGACAGATATGTTCCAAATGTGGACAGCAAAGAATAGACAGTGTGCAATGGAAACATTCACACCCCTGGGAGAAAAGTTTCAAGATGTACTAAATGCCAACACAATTGATTCCAAAATATGGAGTGTAAGTTTTATTTTTATACAATGTTTAACATCAATATATTGTGCATATCATTAAAAAGTAATCAAAAAGTGTAATAACTATAGCGTACGATGCACAAAAAAACTGAATTTCACAGTTAATATAAGTTTCTCATTTACTTTGTAACAATTTTTACTGCTAATAAATTAATCTGTGCAGGTAATCCCATCAACAAATCAACTGCACAAAGTAGTTTATGGAGAACTGAAGCATATTGTGGATCTACAAGCAAAAACATGCACATGCAGAAGATTTCAATTAGATGAAATACCATGTCAGCACACAATAGCAGTCTTGGATGTAGTACACATAAAGGCTGATGAATATTGTTCAAAGTACTACAAAAAGGAAACAATTGTGAATGCATATGATATTCCAGTGTATCCCATTCAAGGTGACTGTTTCTGGAACGTACCAGCTGAAATAACCAGTGAAAATGTTTCAGCTCCACACAGTCGAAAGCCGCCAGGCAGACCCAAAACAAGCAGAATCAAATCTGCATGGGAAAGGCCCTTCAAACGAGCCCATATTGCATGTGGCCGATGTGGTCAACATGGACACAACCGCCAAACCTGTAAAAATCCTCCCCTTAGAATTTAGATAGCATGTTAGTTTACAGAAAGTTGTAAGGACAAATACTTGTTTTTTCTATGAATGGATGTTGAAGTTAGTTCAAATTATATTTGATAGAAGCTAATGTAATTTGAATTCATTTATCACTACTTATGTTAAATGAAGAAGTATAAACCTAAAAACCTGATTATATACTAACAACACAAAAAGAAACAAACAGTGTTAGATAATGTTCAGTATATTACTGGGATAGTTTACTTAAATAAAGAGTATTCAACACAAGCAAAATTCATAGAATAATTATCTATATTTAGCAGTTTGTAACAAATATAACTATTAAAAAAAACTGTGGTAATAAAATATGCAAGAAATATTGGTTTTAAACAGAATTATTTAATAGTTCCTAAGAAAATAATGACTACTTATGTTGAATGAACAAATATAAGGCAAATAATCTGTATATACACTAACAACACAAAAGAAACAGAAAGTATTTAATAACATTCAGTATATTACTGGTATATTTTGCGTAAATAAACAGTATCAAACACTAGCAATATTCATTGAATATTAATCTATATTTAGCTGTTATTTAACTAATATAACACTTAAAATAAAGGATTTAAACACAACTTATCATAACATACACGTAATAAATGATTGAGAAATGATTTAACAAATATTGTAAAATAACAACTTAGATCAGTTACATATAAGAAACTCAGAACGGCATTATGTTAAATTAAAAATATTTGCGAGCAATATTGGTTATAAACAGAATTAATTAGTAGTTCCTAAGAACATAAAGACAGAGAAATATAATTTTAAACATCAATTTATTAAACTTCTGTAAGAAAACAAAAACATAAAACCAAAATGAAATATAACTTCAAACTACCTATGATACACAAAGAATATCAAAGGTATGCATATATAAGTGAAGAAGGTCAATATAATCTTGAGCATGAGATACTTAAGCAAATAATACCAAAACTACACTTACACAGATGCACAATTTCTCAAAAATTGCAGACAAACGCATTTTTACAGAAGTATATTTCCTAAACAGATACTCCCAGAACAATACATACCATAAGAGATATATAAAAAGAAATAAGGTTGAATAAGTTAAAACAAAGGAATCAATTTTGATATCATTAACCATAATAAATACCAAAATCAATTCATAGCAGTGCAACAACAGTAGATCTTACAAATAAAAACATCTTAAGTTCAAAATAAAACTAACATACTAAACAAAACATAGTTCAACTAACAAACTATCCAGACTAAACAGCAACTACTCATCAGATATCATCATCGCTAACAGCACAATCAATCTGCTTGTTCTTGCCATAATTCCACAGATACATTGCATAACGACTGCGTACAAGTGATAAATCATCTGTCACTGAAGGCATGGACTGAAACTGGATGAAGTACTCCGCGAAAGCAGCAGCAAACACTCCATAGTCACTGAAACAAAATAAAAAATTAATATATATAATATTGAAATAATAAAATAAAAAATACAATTAAACGTACCGTTTGATCAACGATAAAGGCCTGCCCAGAAAACGCAAGATAAAAGGATCAGCCATCGAAATGCCCTCATAGGGAGAACCCTTGTAAAACAAGTCAGTTCTTGATTGGATAATTTTTGCAGCATATAAAAAGAGAGGCAACATTGTTGCATAAGGCTCTAATGCGCATATGAGTTCTTCATTATACTCAGCTGAAGTGGGGTCAGAGTCATACACATAAATTGTCCTATCCTTGAAAGACAACCTTGCCAATATCCAATGCCAATCATTTACCACCTTGACTGGAAAAAGTACATCATCAAGCAAAACCCAAGGGCGATTGCACCGCAAGCCACCACCTGAAATGTATTGCATAATCTCTGCACTAGAATCTACTACCCTGATGTCTCTGCCAGCCCTTAAGAACTCAGCATGCACAGCTCTAAGCATTCGGTCAAATTGACAGTCAGTAGTCGATACTTTTACAGAAATATCTCGGTCAAACTTAGCCTTTTTCCGCAAATAATAAAACAAGACATCTAAGTGCTGCAAAACAATTTAAAAATATTATCAGACCAATGCCTATGTTACCTATATATTTACTGTATAACAGTTTTAATAATTTCTAAACACACATGTTACACGAATATTATATGAATACAGCATGCATATGTAAAGAAAATTTATAAAAAAACAAATTACAGAATTGAAGAAATGAAACTTACCGAGGTGCTGAGTTCTTTTGAACCATAGTTTAGCACATGGAACCACTCCTTCTTGTCAACTACATGGACTCCAAAATTAAACACTGGATGCAGATTATTTTCCCTAACAGGATAAATATTGCCCACCCTAGAAAACAAAAAATGTTACAGGAGATCAAGAAATATAAAGCAATAAAATGAAAATAAATAAAGGTTAAACATACTTTGATTTTGCTATAACTTTGCGATCTATCCATGAACACCAATCAGTAATAAGTTGGTAATCCGGCTCAGTCCGTATATCTGCCAAGAGGGGATGAGTCAAACAGAAAATACGCCTCTTCGTCAGTTCGGAAGATGCTCCCGAAGAACCAAATTCAGTGGTAAAGGGTGACTTATTGAATTTAGAGGTCTTTCTTTCCCGAACTGAAATAAAAGGAGTCACATCATCAATAACTTCTGAAGGACCTTTGTTAACAAGAGCTTCTTCACATTCATTCATTAGCCCCTTTTCTTGGGCATCAACATTACTAGGGATAGCAAGACCAGAATCTGCTTCTTTTCCCCTCATTTGAACCCTTTCTTTCACAACATCTGCAGCCCTAGCTGTTAGCTCATGCCACTGCGATGCACTCAGTTGAGATAACGGATCACCATTGCCTAACTCATTTCCCATATCATCAACTGCAACTACAAAAGCATTTAATCACAAATCTTCGACAATCAAATTCAATATGTCAAAGGAACAAATTGCTTTAGTGTAATTGAAATATTAATAATACAAATAACAGAAATAATATCAAATTCAGTAAATGGGTTTACCCTTATTAACAACTGTATCAGCAACAGTGGGCATGGGTGCATGACCAGGCTCTGCATTCCCCAAGTCCTTCTCAACAGCATCATTTGGAACAACATGAATATTGATACTCTGACCTGCAATAATAAAAATGAATAAATTTAACACAGGTCAATAAAAAGAGTTAAAAAATATAATTGTAAGCTATAATTGAGCAAACAAATTTCATTATGATAAACATTTGCATCTACTAAAACAGGTTTTGCTTTAAGTGTTTCAAATATAATCATTTGATAACCAACTGAAACAACAATAGGATATAAATACTATTCCACTCATATAAAGTTACAGTTATTTTGTACAAAAAAAAAAAAAAAAAAACTACTAGTTTAATAATAGCAATTATGCATATACTTACAGAATACAAATAATATGCAGACTAAAATTATTTTTTAGGAAATGACATTGGAAGTTACATGCATATTACGTGAATATTGATGTTGGGCATGAATCTTGTATTTTGGCATTAATTTCTTATCATGTTTGGTTTAATTTTGAGATATTATGTGCCCAACAATGATCAAATTGAGATACATTGCTAACTTGAGATGTTTGAATGTTATAGGAATGAAATGAAGGAAACTAGAGCTTAATTGGGACAAAAATAAGGAAGTGGCAGCGCATACAGCCATCCATGCTTCGCATGGATCAGTGTTTCGCTTGGGAAGAACAAGAATTGAAGAAAACAAAGGAGCAGCAGTGCAAACAGCGGGTGGCGCGAGGCATGAGCCAGTGTTTGCACTGGAAAGTTGTCCTAGACGACTTAGGAGAGGCCAAAAACGTTTCCCACTTATTGTATTCCATATATAAACCCTTAAAAACATATTTTTGGGAGGATTACATACTTTTGGAGGCAAGAACCCTTGGGGAGGTATAGAGACGCTAAAGATGGGTTGGAGCTCAACATCTACATTGAGTTTTCTTCTCTTTCTTTAATTTAGTTTGTTTAGTCTATAGTTGTGGGATTCTCCATGAATGTTGATTTTTGGATGTTGATTTGATTTTCTTGGTTTATTGAATTGGGTTATTTATTCGTATCCTGAGCCTAATTATTTGATTGCTTGATCACTAATTGAATACTATTTATGAACCTAGGGTTGAACTCGAAAGTGGGAACCACAGGTTGCAATAGGATTGAATAGAGCGTGTTCCTGAACCTGGGCATCAGGGAACGGTTTCGCGGTTAGGATAGAAATATACCTAACAGTCACGCTTAATTAGTATACAGGAGAAGCACATGCATTCTTGTTAACTTTAATTCCATAGACATATAGGTGTTAGGTTGGCTTGAATAGGCGAGCAGGGTATCGAAAGAGTCCTGTGAGTAATATTAACCCTGTGATTAGTAACCCAGATAAATTGATTTAGTCAGATTAACTGAAGAATTCAACAGGATTGGCAGATATCCCATGACCCTAGGCTATTATCCCTCCTTGAATCCAAAATCGTGTCTTACTTGTTATTATTTTCTCGGTTTAATTAGTTAATTTTAGTTAGATAAATTCTCAACTATTGAATCCCTCTTGTTTAGACTAAAAGGAATTGTCTGATTTAGTTAGTAGTTAATCAATAGTCCTCGTGGGAACGATACTTTTCTTATCACTTTATTACTTGATCGACCGCGTATACTTGCGTGTGCGTTTGGAGCGACAAGTTTTTGGCGCCGTTGCCGGGGACTTAGAATTAGCTATTTTCTATATTAGACTTTTACTTTTGTCTATTCAAGTTTTTAGTTTAGTTTAGTTTAGTTTATTACTTGTTAACATGGCATTTTTTAATGAAAATTGGTCGAAAGTTGGCAACTCGTATTTTGGTGCTCCTTGCATAATTTGTAATGGACGTCACTTATGGGAAGATTGCCGTTATCTTGAAGTCCTACAAAACTATTTATCTAGTTGTTCCTCTACAACCTTTGATCGAAACTGTTGTCAATTGTGTGGTGGTTTGTGGAACGATTGTCCTAAGTGTCGTACTCTTTCCCCAAGTAATATTTATTATAATACTAACCTTGCTTGTGAGATTGATAGGAGCAATAAAGTGCAGGATGCATTACGGTATGGGGAAAATTCTAAAGAAATGGAGATCGTGAGTGAAACCTGGCTAATGGAACAATCCCAACGGTTAGATGCATTTGGGGGTCTTCTTGATGACATTACAAGTGCAGCTAGATGCTCTATAGAATGGAAACGTGTGCTCAAACAAGAGATTGACCAATTTGGCAAGGCTATTCACGACTTTGAGGCTAATTTGATTGAAAAGATTGAGTCGTCTAAGTCTCAACAACCAATTGTTTTGGATAGTATATTTGAGGTGGATGAAGCTAAAGAATTTAAGAGCCAATTTGAGGAGCAAAGTGTGGAGTTCCGACCATTCGACCCAATAGTAGTTAAGGATGCCAAAGTTGAGAAATTAGCACTAGAGTCAAGTGAGGAAGTGAAAAATATAATGTTTGAAGACTCTAGTGTGTGTAAAAATGAGAATGTCAAAAGTGAAGCAAATTTGGAGTTAGGCTGCATAGGACCTCATTCCAAGCACTTTTCAATATTTTGTTTTGATGGTGACATGAAAATCGAGCCTTTTGAGCAAATGGGAAAGTCACGGGAGGAGGAACAAGGTGTCTATATTCTAAAATTTGTGATGCCGAGAAGACAAAACGACATCCCTCATTTAAAAGCCAAGAGATGCAAGATGCGACATTCATTGCTTGGCTATGTTGGTTTTATGCCACCTCCCCAAGAGCATAGTCGTAAGCTTGAATTAAATTTGGGAAGAATATTCATATCTTCAAAGTGGAAACAAAAAGTGGTGATCTTTATACGCGTCGTGCCGCGACGTTAAATCAAGCGCTTCATGGGAGACAACCCATGTTTTATCATTTTTTATAGTTAGTTAATCCGTGTTTTCATTTAAAAAAAAAATACAAAAAATATATATATAAAAAGAAAAGAACAAAAATACTGAATTTTTGTGAATATTAATGTCTTTGTGTAGTGTATTTTTACAGGTGATGGAGGACCAATTGATGAGATGAAGAAGCATTGGGTGAGCAAAATACAGTGAAGAAGACTTGCACCAGGAAAAAAGGCTTTGGAGATTCATACCAGGCGAAACAGCCTCCTATGCGTCGCATGGAGGGCTGTTTCAGCCGTTAGCTTGAAGAAGAAATATTGTGGGTCTGATCAGTGTGCAATGTTGAAAGCATGCACGGGTGTTTCAAAAGTTGACAGCAAAAAAATTGTCCAAACACTCACTCATGCTGCGCGCCAACGGGTGTCTCACCTGAAGCATAGAAATTAAGCAAAAAGAGGGTGAAACATCAGCTGATGCCGTGCGCCAATGACTGTTTCGAATTAAATTGAGGAAATAAAGCGTGGGTCAGTAGCAAAAGCATAAAGCATCACCTAGTGTTTCAATTTTTGAGTAAGTATTTCTACCCTAACACACACAACACACAACACAAAAACACAAACGGGAAGAAAGAACAGAAACACGCTGGGAACACAAAAAAAAATAACGCTGTTGTGATTCTAAACTCTCAGGTATGTTTCTCTCCCTCGGATCTTCACTCTTAGGGCGTGTTGCTACTACCTACATGCTGCGTTCAGTTTCCCTACCCCTTTTCCCCTTTAGACTTAAGCTTAAACTTCAAGTTTTTTTTGGTGAAAATTTGGTATGAATTCAATATTTTTGCTTGGTATCTGCTGTGGGGGGTGCGGTGATGCACCGGGATGAGTATACATGTAAGCTCCCGGAGTTGGGAGGTCCAAACAATTACAAAAATCTCATACACAAGCTGTCCAATTTACTGCACATAAGATGTTCGATGAAATTCCCCAATGAAAATTTCAAGCATTCGGCCAAGTCTGAGTAACCGAATCAGTTATGGGGCATAAGTTGAACATAAATTGGGTAGAATTATGGTTAGGGGCTGAGTTTAGGGCGCTTTAATTTGAACAACACTCATTGCGCGTCGCTCACACGCGACGAGTGTCGTTTTGCATCTTAATTGAGCGCGTCGCTGCCCGGGTATGCGATTCTTAGGCTGCTTGTATTGTTGTGCTTAATTAAATTGTTCTCCACGTTTTTGAGATATAGTCTAGCCTAAGTGTGGGGTGCTAGCACCCCGTTTGCGCGCACTAGTTGGTTTGAATAAGTATATTGGCATGAAAAGCTATGTGCGCGATAATGAGGGAAGTCTGAGTACCTCTATTACCACCCTTATTTATTTGGTTATGTGCATTGAGGACATTGCACAATTTTAAGTGTGGGGTGGGGGTTTTCTATATTTTGCTTATTACTATTTTTTTGTTTTTGTCAATTGACATTGTTTAATTTATTTCTTGCTTTCTAGTTTAGTTATAATTATTCAAAAACATTAAAAAAAAAAATAGAAAACAAGAAAATCCAAAAATAGTTAGTCTTTTCTTAGTTTATTTAAGCATAGTTAGAGTGAATAATAATCCCCCGTGGTTTTTCTTTGGGCATCGGTTCTTTTCCATGGGATGTACACTTGAACCGGGTACATTTTATTTTTTTAAGGTAGTTTTAGTCGCCGTAGTAGTAGAAAGGGAATGAAAACTTGGTTTGGAGTCTAGGTGCTTTGTGACTTGTTTGATGCTAGCATATTTAGACCTGAGCACGTGGATTGAAATGCCTTCCTTGTGAGTTTTTTTGAAATAAATTGTGCCAAGAATGAATAACCTTATATGTGACGCCTAGGCTCAGTTTCTTGACTCTTGTGTGCTAAGTGCTTTACGCTTTATTCTTCGAGCTTGTTTAACTGCTTTGGTTTGAGAGTCCGAATTGAGCCATCTTGAGTGAATCATGTGCCACTGTGTGAGTGAGGTATTTGTTTCGTTCCATGCGAGTCACTTGAGTCTAGAACTTGCCCGGAGTGTGGTTGAAGCGAAATCCTAAGTTTTGCTCGGTTTGAAAAATGATTATAGGCCTTCCTTGACCCGTTTGAGATTTTTCTAGCCTGCCCTATACTTGATTGACTCTAATCAGTCCCTTTGAGCCTTTATCCTGTTTATTGATAGCCATATTACAAGTCTTGACCTCTTTTGATTTGAATTTCCTATCTTTTGAATACCCTATCTCCTTGAGCACTTACATATATAATGAGCTGGAATAGCTAAAGTTGGAGAGAAAGGTTGGTTGGTTTGTGGATTGGTCCCAATTAGAAAGTAAAAGAAGTGTTTGTGAAAAAAAAAAAAGAGAGGAAAAAAAAAAGTGAAAGAAAAAAAAGAAAATTATTTGATGGCATGGCCAACTATCAAGTAGAAAAAAACAATTGTGGAAGTTGAAAAAAAAAATGAAAAGAGCACCTTTTGTGAGCTGAAAAATATTCAATGGCGTAAATAAAAAGGGGAAGATTGGGTGTTGCTTGAAATTGAAAAAGGATGAGTTTTTGAGAGGAAGTGTGCTAAAATTGATGTTCTGTAAGTGCTTAGGGAGGTTTAGTCACTTTATCCATATTTATCCTACTTGTCCCGCAGCCTTCATTACAACATTTAATAAGTCCTATTTGATTTTAGACTGAGCGGGCTTACATTAGTGGAGATTTACACAAAGGGCAAGCCTATGGTACTTCTTGTGTGGCATGTGAATTTCTTTCTGAGAGTTGAGTGAATTCTTTCGATCTATGAAGTCCTGAAATTAATTATAATATCTTGTGAGTATTGGACTACTTCTTCTGATTTGTTGTGAGGGCACTTGATTCATGAAGGATAGGTGATTTTATTAGACTCTCGGTCGAGGTAAGCGAGCGGGCTTGAAAAACTTGGTTGCGCAGAGTCAGTTATTGAGGTTAGGATGTTACAATTTGGTTGTTTGATTGTTTTTAAATATTTAGACTGTTTTGGCATTGTGAACATGAGGAAGTGCGTGAATGATGCATGTGAGAAGGTTTAATTGTTGGTATCAACCATGGTCACAGGTGAAGCTGTTCTTAATTGTTGAGTTGCTCTTTTGAGAATGAAATTGAGGTTGTGTCTTGAGTCATGTCTAAAGTATGAGTGCTTTTGTGATTGCTCGAGGACGAGCAATAGTTTAAGTGTGGGGTGTTGATGTTGGGCATGAATCTTGTATTTTGGCATTAATTTCTTATCATGTTTGGTTTAATTTTGAGATATTATGTGCCCAACAATGATCAAATTGAGATACATTGCTAACTTGAGATGTTTGAATGTTATAGGAATGAAATGAAGGAAACTAGAGCTTAATTGGGACAAAAATAAGGAAGTGGCAGCGCATACAGCCATCCATGCTTCGCATGGATCAGTGTTTCGCTTGGGAAGAGCAAGAATTGAAGAAAACAAAGGAGCAGCAGTGCAAACAGCGGGTGGCGCGAGGCATGAGCCAGTGTTTGCACTGGAAAGTTGTCCTAGACGACTTAGGAGAGGCCAAAAACGTTCCCCACTTATTGTATTCCATATATAAACCCTTAAAAACATATTTTTGGGAGGATTACGTACTTTTGGAGGCAAGAACCCTTGGGGAGGTATAGAGACGCTAAAGATGGGTTGGAGCTCAACATCTACATTGAGTTTTCTTCTCTTTCTTTAATTTAGTTTGTTTAGTCTATAGTTGTGGGATTCTCCATGAATGTTGATTTTTGGATGTTGATTTGATTTTCTTGGTTTATTGAATTGGGTTATTTATTCGTATCCTGAGCCTAATTATTTGATTGCTTGATCACCAATTGAATACTATTTATGAACCTAGGGTTGAACTCGAAAGTGGGAACCACAGGTTGCAATAGGATTGAATAGAGCGTGTTCCTGAACCTGGGCATCAGGGAACGGTTTCGCGGTTAGGATAGAAATATACCTAACAGTCACGCTTAATTAGTATACAGGAGAAGCACATGCATTCTTGTTAACTTTAATTCCATAGACATATAGGTGTTAGGTTGGCTTGAATAGGCGAGAAGGGTATCGAAAGAGTCCTGTGAGTAATATTAACCCTGTGATTAGTAACCCAGATAAATTGATTTAGTCAGATTAACTGAAGAATTCAACAGGATTGGCAGATATCCCATGACCCTAGGCTATTATCCCTCCTTGAATCCAAAATCGTGTCTTACTTGTTATTATTTTCTCGGTTTAATTAGTTAATTTTAGTTAGATAAATTCTCAACTATTGAATCCCTCTTGTTTAGACTAAAAGGAATTGTCTGATTTAGTTAGTAGTTAATCAATAGTCCTCGTGGGAACGATACTTTTCTTATCACTTTATTACTTGATCGACCGCGTATACTTGCGTGTGCGTTTGGAGCGACAAATATATATATTGTATACCCTTAAAGACATAATATATATCCACTAATACAACTAAAAGCAACAAGTAAATAATTGTATATGTACCACTAATTGAAAAAAATCCACAAATAAAACAGTAAATTAAATTTCAATCATGAAAAAATTATAGTAACATCACAGATAATTCTAACACTGCATTAAAAAAGTAGTATATTCAAAACATAAAATCACAAGCGTACTATAACACAAAAGGTCTTTAGAAAAAACTGTTAATACAATTTAATACAAATAAATCATTAATATAGAAAGATAATAAACATAAATGCACAAATATTTAAAAAATACCTTGAATATTTACTTCTTCCATGACATTTGAGTTAACATCCTTGTCAACCTGTAATTCCACAAGCACTTCTACAAAACAAAAAACTATGAAAGGTTACAAAAAAAACATAAATGAAAAAAAAAAATCCAGGACATATAAGAAAAACATCAACTATTATAACATTATTACATGAGATAGAATTCATTTTAAAAACATAAAACAAGGATTGATATCATCCTTCAGATATAACTGCCTCATTAGTATGACTTCTAACATTCTGTTCAGCTAACTCTAAAAACACAAAACAGATCAGCCAAAAGTACTAGACATTTACATAAGAGAAGAATATCAGGATGATATTAAATGCATACTCGTTAAGTATGCAGTGAATACCTGCTGTCTGAGATGTATCATTTCCTTCAGTTTTATTCTCACCTTGACCACAAATGTTCTGATCATCTAAATCAGTTTCTAAAAAAACAAATTTATGAAATTACAAACTCAAGAAAAACTAATAAACATAGAATAAATAAAATAATTAATTAAAATTTTCAAAAGTTAAAGTAATTACAAAATTTTATATAGTTTATAGGTAATATAACATATTACATATATATGCAACATATATATAAATATTCCATACATATTTATTGCATACCTGTTGCATCAGACAAAACAACACCATCTAAACCTCCATCAAAGTCCATATCCATACCGTGTGGATCTTCACTAACTTCTACCCAGCCAAAATACAATTCCAAAGAAGAAAAAATATATATAAGAAGAGTTACTGTCTTAGCAAAACATATAAACGACACCTACATCATGTACAACAGATTTAACTCAGTAGAATTATAAAACAATTAAAAAACAAATAACTATACCTTCCATATTATCACAATCATTAACCCCATCAGTGTCTTTTGGATTAGGAGAAACAACCGGTTGCTTTTCAGAGGGTCCTGTTTTAAGATAAACAAAATAATAAACAATTACATATCTCATATTAACCAGAATCAATGAATACAAACTTTTACCATAACATTGATAAGCAAAAGTCTTTTGCTGATGATGTTCTTGTTGACGATCCAGCGGCTCAGAAGTTTGGTTAATATTTTCATGACTGCGTTCATCAGTCTGCACACGATCATTTCCAGAAACCTAATGATAATAGTAGAAAACAGTTAGAACTAAAATTCTACAAATACACAGTAAATAAAAAAAACGTAAAAACAACTTACCCCTTTGCACACATTGCTGTCTCCATTATCATCCAGATCAATATCTAGCTTCTTGAAAATTTTATCAAAACACTTAGCCAAATAAGCCTTTAACCCAGTTAATTCTTCTCGCAACAACTTTTGTTGTCCATACAACAGCTGCAACTCAGGCGAGAGCCTATGCTTATCAAAATTAGAAGATGACTGCTGAACTTTTTGAGCCCTAGCTCGATGAATCCCCTCCCCACTAGATTCCTCAGAAACAGGATCCACACTTACATTTGGAACAATATTGTACGACTTATACTCAGGCAGTTCAAAACTCGCAACTTCTAACTCAGATGGTTCAATCTTGGTAAAACACACCTTAAAAACAAAACAAAAAAATAAATATTTACAATGATTAGTTGAATATAGTTAAATTAAAAAAAAACATAAAAAATAAAAAACAGATCAAGCAAAAGAAATACCTCACTTTTCTTTAAACTAAAAAACCCTTTCTGCAACTCATCAAAATCATGGGTTCTCTTAACATGCCAATTCAGAATACGAGGTGATTTATGTGCTACTCTGAACGCAATCTTCTCATTCACAGTAGGGCAACTTTCATAAAACCACACCTGCAACGCATATGGCAGACCGGCAAACCGATAACACTGTAGAAAAGGCCGCAACTTGTCATGCATTGAAGTAACAGTTGCTAGAAACACCTTTGTACCCCATGGAAACGTCTGCCACTCACCACACTCAACAAGATTGAATTCAGGCTCAGCAATGGTAGTATCATTAGTAGCAGAATTTTTCGTTGAAAACAAAAAAGTGTGAATGAAATACAATGCAGCAAGCTTAATAGCATCTTCATCAGATTTCCACTTCTTCTCCAAAAAACAATCAACTAATTGTTTCTTTGTTACTTTAGACGCACCCCCAAAATACAATTGCAACAATCTATTAGGTTCATCAGAATGGTACTCCTTCAAATGATTACCAACACATTTCAACCCCGTTATCAACCCAAACTCTACAAGGCCAAATCTCAACTTATTCCCATAAAAGTCAAACCACAAAGCATCGTCATCATCAATTGGCGGACAGACCTCACGTAACAACAGGGAATTCAACAATTTGTTACATGTTACAAAAGCGGGCATATCAATAAAATGGCCAAAGCACGACTGTCTAAAAATTCCCAACAGCCTATCATCTAGCACTTTCTTAATGGTCGCAACAGCATCAACATTAGTATGCGTGGCTATCCTACGACTTCTAAACTGGACCGGCCGAAAATACGATTTCATTGGCTGAAAAAAGTAAAGGAAATATTAAGAAAAAATTTTCTACTTAATAAAATAAATCATAAATATGCCATTAATATGTCGTTCACAGAAATAGATATAATCTACAAGACATTTCATTTAAATAATATATACACAATAAATATAACCAAAATTAATATATACGACATAAATATAAATCATATTTTACACAATATCTCAATACTATCCCATAGACACATAAAATTTATTGAATTAAACAAAAGAAAAAACATGCATAATCTATGAATATATGCAGTATATAAGGAAAGTACACTATTAAACACATACTTATTAGGTTGACATACACAAGTGATTAAAATTGTATATGAATCATTTATTCTACAAAAAATCACTTCATATAAATATTCTACTAAATACCCATATATTCAAAGATATACAGGTATATTCAACAAAGACAAATAGGTACTACAACCTATGAAACAGATAATAATCAATCTTATACATATATAAAATTCAAAATAATATACATTACAAAACAAGTAGACTACTAAAGGAAAAATTCAAATTATAAAACAAAACCCATCAATAAAAAGTACATAATCTAGGAATATATGAAGTATATATGCAAAAACTATGAATATATGCAGTATATATACTGTATATATGCATAATCTAGGAATATATGCAGTACAATCTATGAATAAATGCAGTTTATATGCATAATCTATGAATACTTACTACGTTTACATAAACAACTAATTAATCAGTGTATATATAACATTGACTCTTCAGTTTCACTCTTCATATGAATTATTCAATTACATACCTACAGATTCAAAAAATATACAAATAATTTCGACAAAACATAAGTACGTACTACAAACTATACTACCAGTTAAATATCACCTTAATACAACTAAAATATTCAAAATAATATACTTAACAATGTAGTAGAAAAATATAAGAAATATTCAAAATAAATTTCAATGTCATCAATAAAACAGTAAACTAATCATGACGAATCTATGAATATATGAAAAATATATAGCAAATACTGTAGAACATATGCACTCAACAATGGACATACACTGATTAAAAACCAGAATATATGTAAATTAATTCAATAATTACACAAATCAATGCGAAAATAAGTTCGATGTGCCAATATTCATATGAAATAACTACAAAACACACTGAATATAACATACCTCAACATCAATCAATGGAAAATCGTCAATCCTTTCCGTTTTAACTGATCTCTTTCTCTTCCCTTGAAATAACTTCTTCTTCATCATCTGGGAATGAGCACAGAGACCTTTCTTCTTTTTTGCCAAAACAGGAGGCTCACCATCAGAATCATCAGTAGACGAAACAATACGCACACTTTTACCCCCAGAAACATAACCAACTTTAGGACTTTTACGCTTGACATTTACGCCCTGCCGACTTCTCTTTCTAGTATTCAACTTAGTAGCTGACCTTGTAACACGAATTGGCGTTTAAACCGAATTTTTGGTCGGAGAACCCAAATCAAAATCATCAAAATCGTCATCATCCAATACATGCAAAGATTGCTTCAGCTTCTTATCACCTCTCCTAGACATTACCACTAATCAAAAATAAAAAATAAAAACAGTTTCAGCAAAAATTATAACATAAATCGATACAGTGTAAAAGAAGAAAGACTCAAAACGACTAAAAATTGAAAAAGTTACCAATAATTTATATCAACGGTCAAAGAGAATGTAAACAGCCAAGGAAAAGACATAAATTTATGCGTTTAAAATCAGTAAAAGAAGATGTATCTGCTGACAAAGAAGATAAACAGTTACACGCTTTAATAAAAACTCCTCGTTAACCGTTGTTTTAATTACCTAAAAAAACAGGAAATAGTAGGCATGTGGGTAAGTAGTTAATAGGGATTAATGATTTCAGACTAAAGATACACTCTTCCACTCACGCTATTCCCGAAAAAATAGGGATTGACTACACTAACGGATGAGTTTTAAATTTGGCTATATATGTATAATGATAATAAATAAAGGTCTATAAACTATAAAAAAGTTAAAATATATCTATTTAACAAAAATAACAGTTTAAAGTGTCTATTTTCCATAAAATTTTCAAATAAATAATCATGTCGGTATAGCTCGGGCGATTAACCTAAGGTCATTTCTTGAGAGGGCAAAATCTCTTCCATGAAGGATAGGACTTTAAAATATAAATGTATTGAATTTGAATTTTATTCGACATTAGAATCATTGATCGGCAGACAATACAATTGGATCAATTATTGACTATTGAATTTCATTAGGTACTCAACGTATAGCTAAAGTACATGAAAAACTAGAAAGCATGATACATGAATTTAAATTTTATTATTATAATTGTTGATGGAACCGGAGAATGTTACAAGCAACTTGAAATAACGTAGTATAGCTTGAAAACCTTAGTAATTGTTAATGTTTCCTTTTTTCTCAAATTTAACTTTTCTAGTTTCTCCACATTTAGGTATTCCACCGGAAAAAGGAATTGAAAAAACAAAAAAAATGAATCGATCAATCATGGATTGTTTCTAGTCCACATGGGATAGAGAATACCATTTTTAAAAGCTTCTTGAATGTGATAAATCCATGTTAGAAGTTACAACTAATTGCTTTTTATGGAGCTTTTTCATAATATATTCGGTATGTTATGGGCTATTGGAGACAATCTTTTTGTTGAAGCATTCAAGTTGGATTTTATAAAAGGGCTTCTTTATCTCTTTAGTTAGAATAGATTGTACTTCTCCACTAGAGCAATTAGTACGGCTTTGTTTTTGATTGCTTGTACAGCAGTTTGGCCATGTTGGATCGTCTATTCCGTGCTTAATATAGCTAGTGAAGACACGATCTTTTTTGTTGAAGCACTCAAGTTGGATAGTATAATAGAAAAGACCTATCTTCAGTAGGAACTAACTGATGTACTTCTCTAAGCAATTAGTATATGGCTATGTTCTTGTGCAATCGTGACCATTCACTATCGTATCAATACTTTCTAAGGACGGTTGCAAGGAAAAGTCCAAAAAGACTTCACCCGATGTCCCTAAAATTAATTGATTCTGAGAATTTGTCCCCGTTTAATATATATAGTTTTAGCAAAGAAGAATTAGGGCATGGTAATTTAAACAGGATATGGCTCACATTCAGATTATCGAGAACATGGCCCTAGATAGGAATGCATGGAGGTCGAGGATTAGGATAGAATATTAGTTAGTAGTCGAGAGATTTATGTTATATTGGCATTAGTACGATTTGTTTGTATTTCTATTCATATCTTATCCTTCTATCATATTGCTTTGGTACTTTCTATTCACATGAGTTTTCTTTAGTTTTTTATGTCAGTATTTGCTTTACCATTGTGTTTTCGTCTTGCTTTAGCTTTATAAACATGTTCTTAAATATTTTTGTTTAGCCGAGGGTCTATCAGAAACAGCCTCTCTACCTTGGTTGAGTAAGGTCATCGTACATCTCACTCCGTAGAGCCCATATGTGGGATAGCACTATGTATGTTGTTGTTGTTGTTCGTTTTAGCAAAATGACACCCGCTTCATCCATATGCAGCACTTCAAGTTATCAATCAGCAAGTGCTGCCTCTTAGGAAGATGTCAAGAGCAACACTTTAAGTAATCTGTAAGAATGCGGAAAGATATTGAAGGGGCAAATACTGTCCAGACAACATGTTATCTGAGAAAATGTGAGATTCAGGGACAAGTATTGCCTAAGAGGGGTCAAAGGCAAATACTATCTCTTAGGCAGTACTCATGAAGAAAGGGATGACAAAAATACGGGCGTCATTATAAGATTCATATGAGTATTTTTGTTCGTAATTTATTCATTAAACCAAGTGGAGACCATTTTTGTAAAATAACTGGTACGGAATAAAAAAGTAAATCATTGCCTATGGTGTCATAGTCTGCAATCAATACATCCTGTGATAGGTTGAGCCATCAGAATATGCTTGGTTCACAGAAAATTTCACCGGACAGTTTTTTGGAGCGACGCTACCAGTTTATGTTTTGACCCATTTATGAAATTTGTGCAAGAATAACCTCATTTTCAAGTTTTGATAAATGCATCATACATAAGTTTTGATGAATGCATCAAAAGTTCTTTGCTTTGCAACTTATAACGGATACTAAGAAAATTTTAACAATAGCCCCAAGTTTTGATGGAGAAACAAATTAACTTTTGATGAATCCGTCAAAACTTGTGATGATATTATTCACAACTTATGATGCATCCATTTAAACATGAAAAGTAGAACTAATGTTCTACAATTTAAAAAATGCATGATTAAAACTTTAGTAGCGCGCAAAAAATTAAAAAAACTTTAACCAAAATTGACTGGTGCTGCCTTTTTGTCCCCATTTAAGATGGTTTTAGCAAAATAGTATCTGTTTCATTCGAGGCAACACTTCAAATTATGTATTGACAAGTACTGCCTCTTAGAAGGAGATAAAAGGATAAGTGTCGCTTTTGAGAATGTGAGAAGAGATTGAAGGGCAAGTGCTGCCCAGAAAGCACTTCAAGTTATTTGGGATAATATTGGAAGGGATTAAAGATCAAGTGTTGGCTATGGAAAAAGGGGTCAACGGCAAGTGCTGCTTTGAGGGCGGCACACGGGTGTTATTATAGGATTTCGTAAGGATATTTTCATTCGAAATTTATTCATTAAACTAAGCCGAAGTTATTTTTTGTTAAACCACATCGTATTAAAAAGGCAAACCACTGCCTATAATATCATAGTTTTGCAATTCTCCACAAAAATAACCTATTCGTGCAAATTGCCCACCATTCATGTGGCCAACCTAGCTTAACTTGCCGGAGTTGTAATCAATTTTTGGGAAAATAACTAGATGAACATTTTAAAAATTTGTACTAAAATTCTAAACACATTTTTCTTAAATATAGCTATATAAACAAATAGAATCTTTTATCTTATGTTCTAGCCAATACGTTTTATCTTCAAGTTGATATTTTAACCCATTTATTAAGGGACAACTGATGTGTATGGCTTAATTTAAGGGATTAGGTTCAACTATTATTTTAAGTCAAATTATTTTCCCTTCCATTTTCCTGTATTTTATCCTTCTTTTGTATGTACTTGGTATGCATTACATATTATTATCATTCTCAATAATTTTTTTTATACATAATTATGTAGGTATTATTTTTGTAATTATTTCAGTTATCATCGACAATGTGGGGTGTGTGTGTGTATATATATATATATATATATATATATATATATATATATATATATATATATATATATATATATATATTCACTTATATTCAGCATATATTATTCACTATTTATTCATTAAGTATGCACTTGGTATCTATATATTATTCGCTATTTATACTTACGTATGCATTTTATATGCACATATCATTCACTATGTGAAATTATTGTTAAATGACAATATTTAGTTGTATGCACTTGGTATGTGTACACACTTGGTATGCATTTTGTTATTTGCTTTTTTTCCCTTTTTTGTAGTTGGTGTTGAATAATATTTCACCAGCAACTAAAAAGATGTCGACCATTTTTTTAGAGAAAATGAAGTAAGAAGAAATAAGGGGAAGGGAAGACCTTTTTCAGCTTCACGATCGAAAATTGCTTAGAAAAAAGGGAATAGGATTCTAGATTTTAGATACATGTGGAATGTTTCTACTATATTTTCCATTATATAAGTTAAGAAAATTGTTTTTTTTTTATTTGGATAATGGCTATGGCGAGTAGTTGTTCGGATGTGCTTACCTATATTAATGCAACATATCTGCAATCCCACATTAAAATTCTATATTTTAGGTAACAAGCTCTTATCTTCATTTCCTGGTCTGTACCTTAAGTAATAATATTTGGCTAGTGTTGCTCCCAAACGCACACGCAAGTATACGTGGTCGACAAGTAATAAAGTGATAAATCGAGTATCGTTCCCACGAGGACTATTGTTAATAACTGTATTCTAGCAAACAATTCCTATAAACTATTCAGGGATCTTTTTCGATGATCGTTTGTAATTTACTAACTAAGCAAACAATAATTAAAAGCAAGTAATTGAAGTCAAGTAATAGAGAGCAAATTATGGGTTGTTATCAATAACGGAGAAACAGTCCAGGGTCAGAACTACAAACAATCCAGTTGAGTTTTCCAGCTGATTCTACTTCTTGATTTCCTAGATTGCTAACTAACAGGTTAATTATATTCGTGAAAACCTGTCGATTCTTCACGACTCTATGCAAGCTACTTTAACGCCTATATGTCTATGGAATTAAATCACATGCATGCATTAAAGAACTCTGTATTTAGCTAAGCAAGGCAAATAAGTATATGTCTATCCTACCCGCCAATCGATTCCCTGATGCCCAGGTTCACAATCAAGCCCTATTTTTCTTATTTGCATTCACAAGATCCCTCTTTCGAGTTCAACTTGTAAACCATAGATAGTGTTCGATTATCAGGCCTCAATAACCAAACAATTAGGCTCAAGAAAGAATAAATAATCTCTAGTGGTAAATCAATAGGAAGAAATCAACTTTCAAATGTCAACCTTCATGTATTTACACTAACCCTAGAACGATATATTTAGCTACTCATATTGATAATAACAACACAAGAATTCATGGAAGAAAGATTGAATATTGTAATAGATGATGAAAAGGAATTAAACCCTTGGTTCAATGTGTAAGAACTCCAACACTTGCTCTGGAAATTCGACCTCCCTTTACAAAACGAAATTATGAGGTTTTATAATATTTACAAAATGCTAGGATAAGTTAAACCAAAACCTAATCTAGTTGGGAAAACTTGTGGTTCGTCAGCCTCAGAGCTTTCGTGTAAGCCACGCTTCCACTATAGCTTCCAACTCTTCAGGGCTTTCGCTGAAGCCTTGCTCCCAGTATAGCTTCCAACTCTTCATGGCTTTCTTGGAAGCCTTGCTTTCAATATAGCTTCCAATGTATCCATTAACTCCAATTTGATTGTTCTTGTCTCGAATTCATCCGCACCATTCCTAAAATCACAAATACGATAAGTGAGCACAAGAAACACAATTATCATATATAAAGAGCGCATAAAGTAAAATGTGAGAAGATATTAAGGTAAAATAGGCAAATATCGCCAAACATCACCACCCCACACTTAAACCTTTGCTCGCCCAGGCAAATATCGCCAAACATCACCACCCCACACTTAAACCTTTGCTCGCCCTCGAGCAATCATCAAAACCAATTTCCCAACTAGACCCCAACACTCAATAGAACAAGTTTACCTATGATTATGGTTGATACCGACCATTAGACAAGTGCATATACATACCATGTGACCCTCAACATGGCATAAATTCACCAAAATTTAAAACACTAGAACAACCAACTCATGACATCTCAAACTCAAAAATCAACTCAATAAAACCAAGCTTTCACAAAATCACACCCATTCACTCAACCAAGAAGTCAATACTTCACCTATCTCGCGCAAATCATGTGCCCTCACCAAAAGTAATTAAGAGAGCGTCTCCAAATATCACACAAAGGATATATTTCAAGAATAAATGAGGGACATAATATAGGAAGAATTCACTCGCTCTCCAAGAAGAAGTTCATGTGCCACACACAACGTACCATAAGCTTGCCCGTAGTGTAGGACTCCACTAATGTAAGCTCACTCCAATCAGAATTAACTAGGACTTTAAGGGTTGTAATGTAGGCTAAAGGACGGGTAAGATAAATATGGATAAATAGTGACTACCTCCCTAAGCACTTTAATACATCACTCTCAATTTTAATTTCCACCATTCTTCTCAAATTCAACCAAACACCCATCCAAATATACACAAGAAATTCCCTTTCAAATTTAAGCAATTTGCAACTTTACTTTTGCACCACACTAGCAAGGATTGAGAATTTTTTGCTTTCCTTTGTTTTCTTTATTTTTCCCTTTTTCATTTCATTTTTTTTTAATCTTTTTCTCAACCTTGCCAATGATTCTCTTTTTTTTTTTTTTTCAAAATGCACCATATAGTTTTCTTTCATCGGTTCCACTCAAAAGCCACCCAATCAGCCAACCACAACTCCACAAACAATCAAATATTTTTCAATTAAAGTGCTATAAGGAGTAAGGGTTCAAAAAGAGATAATTAAGAACAAAAGGGTAAGGCTTGAAATGTGGGTGCCAACAAAAAGGTCAATAGGCTCAAAAGGGCTTAAGAAGGATAATATTAAAGGGTAGGCTAATCAAGGTTAGAAAGGCTTATCAAAGAAACGTCTGTATCATCTCCCGACTAGAGCAAACCTAGGATTTCGCTTTGAACACACACGGGGCAAGTTCTAGACATAAATATGCAGCACGGAACATAATAAAAGATACCTTACATCACACATGACACATAGTTCACTAAAGACGGTTTCATTCCAACTCTCGGTTCAAGTAAACAAGGTGCAATTCGTGAAATTTAAGCACTAAGACAAAATAGTTCACAAAAGAATCAAGTAGTTGAACCTAAGCGTCTCAAGAGGGTCATTCAAATTTTTCTTGGCATGTATCCCAATTTTTAAACCAAAAGGGATTCACAAAAAGTAAATGCTCAAGTCCAAATTCACCGGTATCAAACAAACCAAAGGTACCTAGCATTCTACCATTTTCCTAAAAATACTCTACTAACTAATACTATACTACAACTAAAAATAAAAATACTCGGTTCAAAGGTCTACCCATGGAAAAGAACCGAGGCCATAAGAAAAACCACGGGGCGGATGACTGTACCACTAACTAAAACTAAAAAGGTTTTCTAAATTTTTTTTTTTCATTTTTTTATATTTAAAGCAAGAAATAAATAAAAGTAAGGTCAAGTGACAAAAATAAAAATTGCTAAAATTAAATACCTAACAGTACAATCATCCATAACCTCAAAAAAAAGAACGGAAGTTCCCCCACCCCACACATAAAACTAAGCAATATCCTCAATGCGAGAAAAATAAAGTGATAGAGTAAAAGAAACTTCCCTGAAGCAATGAACATGGTCTCCACAAGAGCAGATAAAGCATCAGATGGATTGTTCACTTCCTTGTCTTTCCCAAATTAGCCATTTCGCCATAAAATTCCCTGCAAAAGAAGTCGAGCCAGTAAAGTGGAACAAGTGTGCTTTTAAGGTAAGCTATGCTATAAGTCTGTAATTTGCCTCGTACAGAGCCGTGTACCAGGTAGCACACACATAGTCAGAGTATGCTCTGGAGCATGCTACACTATATGATCATGTTGCACGCAATCTAGTTCGAGAGGTACTCAGTCTTCTCTCTTTCACGCATAGCCTTGTTTCAACCAAATAATTCGTGCAAAACCAACTATTTGTGTGCAAACGGGGTGCTCGCACCCCGCGCTTATATCACGCATGTGAGTCCCCTTCCTCTGTTCTTTTTTTTTAAATCCTTGTTGGAACTCTGTAAAGACCTCTTCACCTTCTTTCCTGTTGGTTTTTCTTCAAGAGGTTTCTTAGTATCAGCTCTGCTCTCAGGTACATTTTTCCTAGCCCGTGGCCTTAAACCTTCACATGGACTTTTAACAAAACCAACAATGTTACATCCGTCATTGGTTAGGAAGTCTAGTTCACGCCTCCTTTTACCACCACTTTTTGCAGCTCGGCGTGATACTATTGCAGAAGAAGTATCATCATCCAACTCTTTCTTATTATGCTCAGAGATAGTCTCATCACCAATCTGTGAGTGCTCAAGACTCAATGTCTCTCTCATCACTTCGAGACTTCCTGCGGAGGGGCAAGCTTCTTCTACGAGTTTGACATAGTCAGAGACAGCTACATCTTGATCTGCATTATCAATTTGGATTTCTTGCTCCACAGAGTTCTGTAAACTTTCACTATCAGATGCCTCGCTACCTGAGGCAAATTGTTCAGGAATTTGATCCTCAATCTGCTCATTGGAGCTTCTTGAAGGACCATCAGTGCAAGATCCTGAGGAGTTGACAGGCACAAGAGATCTGGTCATAATAGCTTTATCATCCGCACCACGATCATCTCTTTCAAAATTTGCTTCCTTCTGATGAGCAGACTTATTTATGATGCCAGATTCGGTCATATCCCGATTCTCCTTCAAATTCTCATTATTTGCAGTGCTTTGAACCACAGATATGGTTGTACAAGTAGGAGCAGTCAAATGAGCTATCTCAGTTTCTCCACTAATCTCAGGACCCGTGCTCTTACGCTCTTTATGACAACTAGTTGAATTGGTATCACAAGTTTTATCCTCCAAGGCTAACTTTTCAGAAGTACAAATTACAACAGACATCAATTCACTCCCTCAAGAAATCACATTGTTCAATTTATGCCTATATGTAATTTTTCTACTTAAGAATTCACAAAAGATTCGACTTTTAATCACTGCGGCATTACATCGAACATGTTGTGTGCGTCGCTTGTAAGCTTTAATATCAGAGATATCTAGAGTGAAAGAACCCTCCCAAATTTTCATGGGAGATCACTTACAGATACCAGCATTACCCAACAAGGTTAAAGGTTTCAACACAACCAAACACAGATTCACACAGTTCAATTTACACGACTAACGACTAGAACTAAAGAGAGAGGAGACGGGACTGCTAAGGATGAGTAGCAGCATGAAGACGAGAGATAGAATGAATGAGCGATATGAGCATTGGTAGGGAAGAGATTGAGATTGGAGAGAACAAACATACCCTATACCTCAGATTGTTGTTTCCGTTGATATGTTACTGGTTTCCTCAGCTTTTCTTTTCTAGTGTTTGAATTCGAACTGAAAGCGATACACAACGCGTCGCCTGCTCATCGCTTGAGCAGTCTTGGTGTTTTCTGCTCACATGGAAGCGGTACAGGGGGCGTCGCCTGCTCATCGCTTGAGCAGTTTTGGTGTTTACTGCCTGACTCAAAGCGTCAGTGGAAGCGATGCTTCACCTCTGTTTATGCCTAGCTTCTCTTCGAAAAATTTCAAGTGTCGCGAATGATTTTGATGCTGTCCCTAGGGCGACGCGTCAAGGATTGCTTCTAACAGGTCTGGATGTTCTGGGAGCTATCTACTGTGCGTAGTAGCCAAGAAAGCTTCATGCGGGTCTGACTGTTTTGCCTAACTTTGTGGAATTTCAACACTTATTACAGTTTCCTCAATTTAATTCCAACGGCATTTTTCTAAAATCATGGATTCAATCGCTCCGCAACTCCCCGCCTTAGTGGTTCTACCACTCTTTCAATACCTGATTCGCTCGATGATTTTTTTAGAAGAACTTCGGCAAGTTTGAAAGCATGATTTGTGAAGCTTGCCCTTTCCACTCTTTGCTTTACCCGCTCCCTAAGTGATCCTTTCCTTTTAGTCGGAGTGGCTTCTCGCTCCTTCTTATGCCGGAGCTGAATGAAGGCTTTCGTTTTCGCTTCCAAACTTTCCGAGCCCTACAGAAATGACAAGAAAAACTACGTAATACTACGTAAATAAAAACGACTAGCACAATAAAAATTGAGTTGCCTCCCAATAAGCGCTTGATTTAACGTCGCGGCACGACTCTTTTTATATTTTTTCTTTTTCTATTATTTATTTATTTATTTATTTTAATTTTGTTTTCATTACATACAAAGCTCGGGTTGCCTCCCGAGAAGCGCCTTATTTAACGTCGTGGCACGACGATACTTTTAAGCTCACTTCTAGCATTTACGTCTCCTCTTCTTACGACGAACTTTTGCCTTCTTCTCTCCTTTAGGTGAATTTTCCTTCAACTTGTCAATTATTGTGTCATGGTCACCTTGTTCTACATTCCGCTCAAACACCTCTTCCGATTTACTCTCAGAGTCTTGACTAACACATTCTATCAAAGAACACTCCTCAAACTTAGCCTTGTGATCCTTTTCGTTATAAACCTTGAAAGTAACCTTTTCTCCATACGCTCTAACAGTCATCTCTCCAAGTTCCATGTCAATAATTGCCTTCGAAGTGATTAAGAATGGTCTTCCCAAAATTATTGGGGCTTCTTGGTCCTCTTCATAGTCAAGGATAATAAAATCAGCAGAGAACGTAAACTTCCCAACTTTAATCAACACATCCTCCACCTTACCATCGGGGCAAGTGAGTGATCCATCCGCCATCTTAAGAGTAACTGAGGTAGGCTTTATTTCTCCTAGGCCTAACCTTTTATAGACAGACAGAGGCATGAGATATATGCTGGCCCCCAGATCACACAGTGCACTAGAAATATTATGACCACCAATAGTGCAAGGAATAGTAAACCTCCCAGGATCTTGAAGTTTTGGAGGTAATTTACTCATGATTGTACTACACTCCTCCGTCAACTAGATTGTATCAATCTCTAGTGGCTTTCTCTTCTTAACTAGAATCTCTTTTAAGAACTTCACAAATGACGGCATCAATTCAAACACATCAGTCAAAGGAATGTTAACCTGAAGCTCTTTCATCATACTCACAAATTTTGAAATTGAGCCACATCCTTTGATGGTTGAAGTCTCTGTGGGAATGGTGGAGGCGGTAGAGGTGTCTCCTATTTCTCTTCTTTCTTCTTCACTTTCTCCACTTTTTCTACTTCTGCTGCTTTAAGTTGCTCCCTCTCCTCAGTTTTGGCCATCAACTCTTCGCCCTTAACTAGAGTTATAGCAAGACAGTGCTCAATTCTCTTTAGCTTTGGATTCGTTCAACATTACCAGGAAGTGCTCCATGTGGTCTAGAATTTTGTGCTCCAGCTAACTGTCCCATTTGGAGTTCAATGTCTTTTTGAGCAGTAGTAAGATCTTTTGTGGCCTGTGCCTGAACTGCATTGTCAGCTATAATTCTCTGCTGGCCTGCCAACATCTGCTTTATCAAATCTTCAACTGAACTGCTGGACTGCTGTGATTGAGCCTGAGGATGTGAATTCTGGTAATTATTCTGAGATCTCGTATTACCTTGTGCAGCCTGGTTATCTCTCCAAGAGAAATCAGGATGATTCCGTGAATTAGGATTGTAGCTATTACCAAACTGGTTCTGATTATGTTCTTGAGACCTATTTTGATTCCCTACGTAATAAACTGACTCTGGATTGAAGGGGGCAAACATCAGTAGCATGATCTTGTCCACATACCTCACAAAAACTTTGAAACTGCTGCACTTGTTTAACTGGTGCCACTTGTTGCTGAGTTGGTGGCAATGCGAACTTGCTAATTTGGTTAGCTATCGCATCCATCTTTGTATTCAACGCTGAAACCATATCCAATTGAAGTACTCCAGCAGCTTTTTGACTTGGAGCTCTACCATCACCCTGCCAGTCAGGATTGCTCTGAGAAAATTTATCCAGCAATTCATAAATCTCATCAAAATTCAGGGCCAATACTTGGCCTCCAGCTGCAGCATCCACCATGATCTTAGTATGAGCATTCAATCCTTCAACAAAAGTGTGGGCCAATACCTCATTAGATTGGTTGTGGTGCGGGCAATCTCTTAGCAATGACTTGAATCTCTCCCAAGCTGAATACAAGGATTCTCCACCTTATTGTCTGAACGACATAATCTCACTCCGTATTCTGGCTGTTTTGGCAGATGGATAGAATTTAGCCAAAATTTCTTAGCTAAAACATCCCAAGTAGTTATAGACCCAGGCTTTTCACCCTTTAACCACTTCTTTGCTGCCCCAATCAATGAAAAGGAAAAGAGTATCAATCGAATATAATCAGTTGAGACGCCTGCTAGTGTGTAGGTGTCACTAATCTCCAAGAAATTCTGGATATGTTGTTGTAGATCCTCATGTAGTAATCCAGCATATTGTCCAGTCGCATGGAGCAGTTGTATCATGCCGGACTTAATCTCAAAGTGTCCAGTAATTTCTGGCTTAACTATGTTCGAGGCTACTCCCTCCAGACTGGGAAGAGCAACATCTCGCACAACTAAAGCTCAATCTTCTGCCATTCCTACAGGTAAGGATTAAGAAAAACCTAATATCTGAAACAGCACAAGAAACTCAAAACAAAAATTAAATCTGAATAGAAAATAACAAATCGTCTTAAAAGAAAAAACAGTCAATTATTTAGTTCCCAGCAACGGCGCCAAAAACTTGTTGCTCCCAAACGCACACGCAAGTATACGTGGTCGACAAGTAATAAAGTGATAAATTGAGTATCGTTCCCACGAGGACTATTGTTAATAACTGTATTCTAGCAAACAATTCCTATAAACTATTCAGGGATCTTTTTCGATGATGGTTTGTAATTTACTAACTAAGCAAACAATTATTAAAAGCAAGTAATTGAAGTCAAGTAATAGAGAGCAAATTATGGGTTGTTATCAATAACGGAGAAACGGTCCAGGGTCAGAGCTACAAACAATCCAGTTGATTTTTCCAGCTGATTCTACTTCTTGATTTCCTAGATTGCTAACTAACAGGTTAATTATATTCGTGAAAACCTGTCGATTCTTCAAGACTCTATGCAAGCTACTTTAACGCCTATATGTCTATGAAATTAAATCACATACATGCATTAAAGAACTCTGTATTTAGCTAAGCAAGGCAAATAGGTATATGTCTATCCTACCGCAAATCGATTCCCTGATGCCCAGGTTCACAATCAATCCCTATTCTTTCTTATTTGCATTCACAAGTTCCCTCTTTCGAGTTCAACTTGTAAACCATAGATAGTGTTCGATTATCAGGCCTCAATAACCAAACAATTAGGCTCAAGAAAGAATAAACAATCTCTAGTGGTAAATCAATAGGAAGAAATCAACTTTCAAACGTCAATCTTCATGTATTTACTCTAATCCTAGAACGATATGTTTAGCTACTCATATTGATAATAACAATACAATAATTCATGGAAGAAAGATTGAATATTGTAATAGATGATGAAAAGGAATTAAACCCTTGGTTTAATGTGTAAGAACTCCAACACTTGCTCTAGAAATTCGACCTCCCTTTACAAAACAAAATTATGAGGTTTTATAATATTTACAGAGTGCTAGGATAAGTTAAACCAAAGCCTAATCTAATTGGGAAAACTTGTGGTTCGTCAGCCTCAGAGCTTTCGTGGAAGTCACGCTTCCACTATAGCTTCCAACTCTTCAGGGCTTTCGCTGAAGCCTTGCTCCCAGTATAGCTTCCAACTCTTCATGGCTTTCTTGGAAGCCTTGCTTTAAATATAGCTTCTAATGTATCCATTAACTCCAATTTGATTGTTCTTGTCTCGAATTCATCCGCACCATTCCTAAAATCAAAAATACGATAAGTGAGTACAAGAAACACAATTATCACATATAACGAGCGCATAAAGTACTAAAATATGAGAAGATATTAAGGTAAAATAGGCAAATATCGCCAAACATCAGCTAGAATTTGATAAGTCTAACTAAATAAAAAATATTATTATGACCTGGCTACTTATGTATTTTGCCCTTAATTTTTTAAGACAGAAAATTATTTTTGTTGTGAAAGTGCTGGCATATTTGTGTAGTGGTCGAAGTCGGCCCAAACCAGCCCAAATGGGGTTAGGGGTTGGGTTTGCTGCGTTTTGAACCCGATAGCCCAGTTCGGTTAGCGGCCCAATTTTGGCGGGTTTCAATTTTCGAATGTTTTTGTTTATTTTTGGGCTGATTACAAAAATATACAACTCCAAACTCTAAATAACTTAATATCAATATTATAGCACATACAAAACATAACAACAATTTTTTTTTTACCTACAATATACAAATTCCAACAAACTCACAAGTTAGAATTTTTTTTCATCTTTCTTCCTACTATCCCCTCCCACTGCTACCACCCCAGTCGCTGCCACAACCCAGTCGTCGCCGAAATTATTATTTGCATTTTGGATGTAAAAATTGAAACATATAAAAATACACATTGATAACATTTTAAAATTACTATTGTAAATTACATATACGGAAACATATGATATACATACACTAGACACACACATACATACAAGGATCAAAGGATATACAAAGTAAACATATAAAATTATGTGTATTACACTTACACCTGACATACATATACAAAACTATGCAAATATATATACTCAGACATATACATACAATGATATACACATACATACACTTGTGAACTTGTAAAAATATTCATGAACATACACAAATATACAGATACATACACTTGTATAAACTAGACATACATTTACTTCCACTTTCAAACAACCACAAAAAACCGCCAAGACATACACATACAGGGTAATACAAAGCTACACACACACACACACACACACACACACACACACACACATATATGTACACACACATACATACACACACACACAGAGAAAAAAGAAGAAGAGGAGAAGCAGATTGGCGGCAGTAGCAATAGTAGCAAATCGGAGCAACAGCAGTTTCGGCGATCAGCGAGTGAGTGGAGGAGGTGGATAGAAAAAGAAAGAGACTAGGGCTAGGTGTTAGAGAGAGATGGGGGGAATTTCTAAATGGTATGTTTTTTAATAAACTAAAAAAATATTGTTATATTTTGTAGCTTTTAATAATGACGTTATAATGGAACAGTCAAGCTCCTTAAAATGACTATTAGTGTAATTTTTCCTTTATTCTTCTATTTGCCATCAACGGTTCGAAATCTGACATTAGTCCCTAATAGTTAAAGTTGCAGCAATGGTGTATATTCGGCCTACAATTCAAAAACCAACACTCATGCTCAAAGTTTTAAAATTTATGTTTTTACCCTTTTTGATAACTTTAAAGTACAACCCATCTCTTCTTCAATCTTTTTAAACATATACTCTCCAAATTCTAATTCACTGTATTATTTTTCTTTAATTGCTATCAATATTTAATTATCAACCAGCCATGTATCGATCATCATTTTGAGATTAATGTGAAAAGCTTTAAGAATATGATGATAAATGATAAATTTTAATATACAATCATTATCGTCATTTTTTCGTTGCAATTCAAGCTTCGTTGGTTGTCGATGTTTGGATCAAATTGATGCAAGTTCACAACTGCAGCAGCTGATTGAGCTAAGAAGGAAGAAGCTGCAGCAGCTGATCGAGCAAAGAAGTTGAGTTAAGAAGGAAGAAGCTGAGCTGGACAGTGACATGGCAAGCAGTTACAGAGTTTGCTACAGAGTTAGTTAGGATTTGAAAGTTAGTTAGTGACTTGTAATTAGTTAATCAGTTAGTTACTTGCAGCTGAAGTAGTTAGGTTAGATTGGGTGTATAAATACAGCAGTTAAACAATTGTAATGATTCATTCAATATATCAATCTACATTTCTCTCTTTCAATCTCTACTTCTCTGTTATTGCTTTACTCTCGAGCTTTTCCTGAGTTTTGCTTTAATCTTCCTCGAGTATCAACTCCTGGATTAGTTAAGTCCATTTCAGTAGTTGAATTACAACATTGGGTATCAGATCTATAGATTCTCGGCTTGAATCATCATGGGAAAGAATGATAAGAACCCTAATCTTGAGAAGACAGTGGAAGGAAAGGATGATAAGCTTGCAGAAATCCAAGCACAACTGCAGTTGATCATGGAAAGCTTGTCACACTTGAATGAAAGAACAGAGAACACTGACAAGAAATTGGGAAACCTAGAAGAAGCAGTAGGGAACTCAAAACAACAGGATTTGGATGAAGATGAGATGGAAAGGGAGGTTGGTTGTAGGAGACAATAACCAGCTGAAGCAGCACATTATCCAACAGTGGCACTCTACTGCTCAAGGAGGACATTCTGGTATGGATGCCACTATCAAGAGGTTATCTTCCCTACTTTTCTGGAAAAATTTGGCTGCTGATGCTAGAGAATTTATTCAAAAATGTGACATCTGTCAAAGGCATAAATATGATGCAGCAGCCTCACCAGGCCTGCTGCAACCCCTACCAATGCCTGAAGGTGTCTGGACTGACATTTGCCTGGATTTTATTGAAGGATTGCCCAGTTCTAGGGGCAAGTCTGTAATCTTAGTTGTAGTTGACAGACTCAACAAATATGGGCACTTCATTAGCTTACAAAACCCATACACTGCTCAGTCTGTGGCTCAAAGCTTCTTAGACAACATCTTTAAACTACATAGTATGCCTGTCACCATGACTAGTGACAGAGATCCTATCTTCTTAAGTTCTTTTTGGCAGGAGTTGTTTGCCTTACAAGGAGTCCAGCTGCAGAGGTCTACTGCTTATCATCCTCAGACTGATGGACAAACAGAGGTGCTAAACAGGACCTTGGAAACTTATTTGAGATGTTTCTGTTCAGATAAGCCTATGGAGTGGCCTCAGTACCTACCACTTGCTGAATGGTGGTATAATACAACCTATCACACTGCTATTAAATGCACACCATATAGAAGTCCTTTATGGCCAAAAGCCACCTATTCACCTTCCATACTGGTTGGGGGACACTGACTCTAAAATGGTTGATAGATCACTAGCAGCTAGGGAGGCAATTATTCAGCTACTCCAGTTCCACCTAGCTAGAGCACACCAGAGAATGAAGGACCTAGCTGACAAACACAGGAATGAAAGGTGTTTTGCAGTAGGGAAATGGGTTTATTTGAAGTTACAACCTTATAGGCAAGTTTCAGTTGCTGTTAGACCTTATAACAAACTAGCAGCTAAATACTATGGTCCTTATCCTATAGTGGCCAAGATAGGAGCAGTTGCATACAAGCTCTTGTTGCCTGCAGATGTCCTCATTCATCACACCTTTCATGTCTCCCAGCTCAAGAAGTGCCATGAAGTACCATCAACTATTTCCCACCCTCCTGTGTTTCATCTATCTAGCCCACATTGCCCCCAGCCTGAGTCTCTCTTAGACAGGAGGTTAGTGAAGAGAGGCAATAAAGCTGTGTCTCAGGTCCTAGTCAAATGGTCTGGCATTGATGCAGGCCAAGCAACCTGGGAATATTTGTCTGACTTGAAGGCTAGATTTCCTTCTTTTCACCCTTGAGGACAAGGGTGTGCTTGTCGAAGGGGTATTGATGCAAGTTCACAACTGCAGCAGCTGATTGAGCTAAGAAGGAAGAAGCTGCAGCAGCTGATCGAGCTAAGAAGTTGAGCTAATAAGGAAGAAGCTGAGCTGGACAGTGACATGGCAAGCAATTACAGAGTTTGTTACAGAGTTAGTTAGGATTTGAAAGTTAGTTAGTGACTTGTAATTAGTTAATCAGTTAGTTACTTGCAGCTGAAGTAGTTAGGTTAGATTGGGTGTATAAATACAATAGTTAAACAATTGTAATGATTCATTCAATATATCAATCTACATTTCTCTCTTTCAATCTCTACTTCTCTGTTATTGCTTTACTCTCGAGCTTTTCCTGAGTTTTGCTTTCATCTTCCTCGAGTATCAACTCCTGGATTAGTTCAGTCCATTTCAGTAGTTGAATTGCAACATTTGGTATCAGAGTTATAGATTCTCGGCTTGAATCATCATGTGAAAGAATGATAAGAACCCTAATCTTGAGAAGACAGTGGAAGGAAAGGATGATAAGCTTGCAGAAATCCAAGCACAACTGCAATTGATCATGGAAAGCTTGTCACACTTGAATGAAAGAACAGAGAACACTGACAAGAAATTGGGAAACCTAGAAGAAGCAGTAGGGAACTCAAAACACAGGATTTGGATGAAGATGAGATGGATGCAGTACCTGCAATAGTCAACAAGATGAAGGAGTTCCAGTCTCAGTCTAATGGTAATGGTAACTATCTCACTCGACTCTCTAAACTAGAATTTCCTAGATTTTCTGGTCATGATTTGAAGACATGGTTATATAAGGTAGATCTGTTCTTTTCTGTGGATAATGTACCCCAAGATCAAAGAGTAAAGGTAGCATGCATCCACTTTGAAGGTGATGTAATTGCATGGCATAGAGTTTATACGCAGTCTAGAAATACTGTTAATGAGCCTACTTGGAATGAGTATGTTATGGCACTATATGAGAGGTTTGGGGAAGAGTACATGGACCCCATGCAAGAGCTACAGAATCTTAGACAAACTGGTAGTGTAAGTGCATATCAGACTGAGTTTGACAAGTTAATAACTAGAGTGCAATTAACACCAGATCAGGCCATTAGTTTGTTTTTAGGGGGGTTGACACCTGAGATCAACCACACTGTTCAACTGCTGGAGCCTAAGTCATTAATGAAAGCTTATAAGGCTGCTAGAGTCTTTGAAAAAATACTGATAGCCAGGGCTGCAAACCCTCAAGGAAAACCAAACCAACACAACTCCTACAGGCCCAATCCTATACTTCCCACACCTACAAACAGAAAACCATTTGAACCAAATAACTATGGCAAAGGTACTCGAGTGAATCAGCAGCATAGCTCTAATTCCAATAGGAGGGTACTAACATCTGCAGAAATGAATGAGAGAAGGGCAAGAGGCCTGTGCTACTTTTGTGAGGAAAAATTCACACCTTAACATAACTGTAGAATGAAGAAACAACTGTACATGATTGAAAAAATAGAAGGGGATGAGGATGAGCAGGCTGAGGAAGTAGAATATAGTCCTGAAGAAGAGCTTATGGCCATATCATTACAGGCACTGACAGGAGCAATGGGATATCAGACACTCAGAGTCACAGGCTATCATAATAAAATGCCTCTACAGATCCTTATTGACTCTGGCAGCACTCACAACTTCTTAGACATTGAAGTAGCCAAGCAGCTAGGCTGTAAAACTAGTTCTATGTGCTCTCATTCAGTAAGGGTGGCTGATGGTAGGAACCTACAGACCACAACAATATGCAAGAATTTTCAATGGTTACTGCAAGGCACTACATTCACCACTGATATTATGTTACTACCCTTGGGTAACTTTGACATGGTGCTAGGGTGTCAATGGTTGACTACACTGGGGGATATTAAGCTAAACTTCAGTAATTTGACCATGGAGTTCAAATATCAAGGGAGGAAACACTTGCTGAGAGGAGCTACAGGCAAGGTAAAAGGGGTGCAGGCAAAGAATGTCACCATGAAATCTGCAGAAGGAGCTCAATTTTATATGATGACACTGACTAATGCTGCTAAACCAGCTTCAATCAATAGCATACAGGCCCAGCAAGATAGGAATCTACCACCAGAGCTGAGTTCCTTGCTCAAGGAGTATGCCAGCATCTTTGAAATGCCCACTGCATTACCTCCACACAGGGGGCCATTTGACCACAGGATACCATTGATTGATAAGGCCATTCCAGTCAGCAAAAGGCCAAACAGATACCCTGGAGTTAAGAAGGATATTATAGAAAAGCTGGTACAGGAAATGCTGGATCAAGGAGTCATCCAGAACAGTACAAGTCCTTATGCTTCACCTGTTGTGTTAGTAGGAAAGAAAGATGGTAGCTGGAGACTTTGTATTGATTATAGGGACTTGAATCAACTAACTATCAAGGACAAATTCCCTATTCCAATTATAGAAGACCTGCTGGATGAATTAGAAGGAGCTGAGGTGTTCTCTAAGATTGATTTAAGGGCAGGCTACCACCAACTAAGGATGGCACAAGAAGATGTCCATAAGACTGCTTTTAAAACTCATGAAGGGCATTATGAATTCTTAGTCATGCCATTTGGCCTGACCAATGCTCCATCTTCATTCCAGAGTCTTATGAATTCTGTGTTCAAACCCTTGCTAAGAAAATCAGTCCTGGTCTTCTTTGATGACATCCTAATCTTCAGTTAGGACCTGCAGTCCCATATAGGCCATTTACAGGCTGTTTTTGAACTAATGAAGCAGTATCAGTTGTTTGCTAAACCTTCTAAATGTGCATTTGGTGCAAGGGAAGTGGAATACTTAGGCCATTTCATCAGTGGGCAGGGAGTTTCCACTGATCCTAAGAAGATAACAGCTGTGAAAGAATGGCCCATGCCTACAAACATTAAGCAGCTGAGAGGATTCCTTGGCCTAGCAGGCTACTACAGAAGGTTCATTAAAGGCTTTGGGACTATTTGCAAGCCATTACATGAACTACTTAAGAAGGATAACTACCACTGGACCATTGAAGCAACTGTTGCATTCACACAACTAAAAGAAGCATTGGTATCTGCTCCTGTGCTTGCTATGCTTGATTACTCCAAGCCCTTTACTATTGAGACTGATGCAAGTGGAATAGGCATTGGAGCCGTTTTAATGCAACAAGGTCACCCCGTTGCCTACATCAGTAAGACACTAGCCCCCAGACATCAAGCCATGTCAGTCTATGATAGGGAGTTGCTAGCCTTGATATTTGCTGTCACCAAGTGGTCACATTACCTACTAGGAAGGCAATTCACTATTAAGACAGACCAGAAGGCCCTCAAATATCTTCTTGACCAGAATATCCATACTGATTTCCAAGTTGCTGGTATCTCTAAACTCATGGCTTTTGACTTCACTATTGAATATAAGAAGGGGAAAGAGAACAAAGCTGCTGATGCCTTGTCTAGGAACATGGGTGCTGAATTGCTAGCCATATCACTGCTGAGTCCTAATGATTCCTTATTTGAAGAGATTAAGCAAACATGGGTGACTGATCCTACACTTCAGGAACTGATTGTTAAGTTGCAGACTCAGCCTTACAAGAGCTACACTTGGCTGTATAACCAGCTGAGATGGAAAGGGAGGTTGGTTGTAGGAGACAATAACCAGCTGAAGCAGCACATTATCCAACAGTGGCACTCTACTGCTCAAGGAGGACATTCTGGTATGGATGCCACTATCAAGAGGTTATCTTCCCTATTTTTCTGGAAAAATTTGGCTGCTGATGCTAGAGAATTTATTCAAAAATGTGACATCTGTCAAAGGCATAAATATGATGCAGCAGCCTCACCAGGCCTGCTGCAACCCCTACCAATGCCTGAAGGTGTCTGGACTGACATCTGCCTGGATTTTATTGAAGGATTGCCCAGTTCTAGGGGCAAGTCTGTAATCTTGGTTGTAGTTGACAGACTCAACAAATATGGGCACTTCATTAGCTTACAACACCCATACACTGCTCAGTCTGTGGCTCAAAGCTTCTTAGACAACATCTTTAAACTACATGGTATGCCTGTCACCATGACTAGTGACAGAGATCCTATCTTCTTAAGTTCTTTTTGGCAGGAGTTGTTTGCCTTACAAGGAGTCCAGCTGCAGAGGTCTACTGCTTATCATCCTCAGACTGATGGACAAACAGAGGTGCTAAACAGGACCTTGGAAACTTATTTGAGATGTTTCTGTTCAGATAAGCCTATGGAGTGGCCTCAGTACCTACCACTTGCTGAATGGTGGTATAATACAACCTATCACACTGCTATTAAATGCACACCATATGAAGTCCTTTATGGCCAAAAGCCACCTATTCACCTTCCATACTGGTTGGGGGACACTGACTCTAAAATGGTTGATAGATCACTAGCAGCTAGGGAGGCAATTATTCAGCTACTCCAGTTCCACCTAGCTAGAGCACACCAGAGAATGAAGGACCTAGCTGACAAACACAGGAATGAAAGGTGTTTTGCAGTAGTGAAATGGGTTTATTTGAAGTTGCAACCTTATAGGCAAGTTTCAGTTGCTGTTAGACCTTATAACAAACTAGCAGCTAAATACTATGGTCCTTATCCTATAGTGGCCAAGATAGGAGCAGTTGCATACAAGCTCTTGTTGCCTGCAGATGTCCTCATTCATCACACCTTTCATGTCTCCCAGCTCAAGAAGTGCCATGAAGTACCATCAACTATTTCCCACCCTCCTGTGTTTCATCTATCTAGCCCACATTGCCCCCAGCCTGAGTCTCTCTTAGACAGGAGGTTAGTGAAGAGAGGCAATAAAGCTGTGTCTCAGGTCCTAGTCAAATGGTCTGGCATTGATGCAGGCCAAGCAACCTGGGAATATTTGTCTGACTTGAAGGCTAGATTTCCTTCTTTTCACCCTTGAGGACAAGGGTGTGCTTGTCGAAGGGGTATTGATGCAAGTTCACAACTGCAGCAGCTGATTGAGCTAAGAAGGAAGAAGCTGCAGCAGCTGATCGAGCTAAGAAGTTGAGCTAATAAGGAAGAAGCTGAGCTGGACAGTGACATGGCAAGCAATTACAGAGTTTGTTACAGAGTTAGTTAGGATTTGAAAGTTAGTTAGTGACTTGTAATTAGTTAATCAGTTAGTTACTTGCAGCTGAAGTAGTTAGGTTAGATTGGGTGTATAAATACAATAGTTAAACAATTGTAATGATTCATTCAATATATCAATCTACATTTCTCTCTTTCAATCTCTACTTCTCTGTTATTGCTTTACTCTCGAGCTTTTCCTGAGTTTTGCTTTCATCTTCCTCGAGTATCAAATCCTGGATTAGTTCAGTCCATTTCAGTAGTTGAATTGCAACATTTGGTATCAGAGTTATAGATTCTCGGCTTGAATCATCATGTGAAAGAATGATAAGAACCCTAATCTTGAGAAGACAGTGGAAGGAAAGGATGATAAGCTTGCAGAAATCCAAGCACAACTGCAATTGATCATGGAAAGCTTGTCACACTTGAATGAAAGAACAGAGAACACTGACAAGAAATTGGGAAACCTAGAAGAAGCAGTAGGGAACTCAAAACACAGGATTTGGATGAAGATGAGATGGATGCAGTACCTGCAATAGTCAACAAGATGAAGGAGTTCCAGTCTCAGTCTAATGGTAATGGTAACTATCTCACTCGACTCTCTAAACTAGAATTTCCTAGATTTTCTGGTCATGATTTGAAGACATGGTTATATAAGGTAGATCTGTTCTTTTCTGTGGATAATGTACCCCAAGATCAAAGAGTAAAGGTAGCATGCATCCACTTTGAAGGTGATGTAATTGCATGGCATAGAGTTTATATGCAGTCTAGAAATACTGTTAATGAGCCTACTTGGAATGAGTATGTTATGGCACTATATGAGAGGTTTGGGGAAGAGTACATGGACCCCATGCAAGAGCTACAGAATCTTAGACAAACTGGTAGTGTAAGTGCATATCAGACTGAGTTTGACAAGTTAATAACTAGAGTGCAATTAACACCAGATCAGGCCATTAGTTTGTTTTTAGGGGGGTTGACACCTGAGATCAACCACACTGTTCAACTGCTGGAGCCTAAGTCATTAATGAAAGCTTATAAGGCTGCTAGAGTCTTTGAAAAAATACTGATAGCCAGGGCTGCAAACCCTCAAGGAAAACCAAACCAACACAACTCCTACAGGCCCAATCCTATACTTCCCACACCTACAAACAGAAAACCATTTGAACCAAATAACTATGGCAAAGGTACTCGAGTGAATCAGCAGCATAGCTCTAATTCCAATAGGAGGGTACTAACATCTGCAGAAATGAATGAGAGAAGGGCAAGAGGCCTGTGCTACTTTTGTGAGGAAAAATTCACACCTTAACATAACTGTAGAATGAAGAAACAACTGTACATGATTGAAACAATAGAAGGGGATGAGGATGAGCAGGCTGAGGAAGTAGAATATAGTCCTGAAGAAGAGCTTATGGCCATATCATTACAGGCACTGACAGGAGCAATGGGATATCAGACACTCAGAGTCACAGGCTATCATAATAAAATGCCTCTACAGATCCTTATTGACTCTGGCAGCACTCACAACTTCTTAGACATTGAAGTAGCCAAGCAGCTAGGCTGTAAAACTAGTTCTATGTGCTCTCATTCAGTAAGGGTGGCTGATGGTAGGAACCTACAGACCACAACAATATGCAAGAATTTTCAATGGTTACTGCAAGGCACTACATTCACCACTGATATTATGTTACTACCCTTGGGTAACTTTGACATAGTGCTAGGGTGTCAATGGTTGACTACACTGGGGGATATTAAGCTAAACTTCAGTAATTTGACCATGGAGTTCAAATATCAAGGGAGGAAACACTTGCTGAGAGGAGCTACAGGCAAGGTAAAAGGGGTGCAGGCAAAGAATGTCACCATGAAATCTGCAGAAGGAGCTCAATTTTATATGATGACACTGACTAATGCTGCTAAACCAGCTTCAATCAATAGCATACAGGCCCAGCAAGATAGGAATCTACCACCAGAGCTGAGTTCCTTGCTCAAGGAGTATGCCAGCATCTTTGAAATGCCCACTGCATTACCTCCACACAGGGGGCCATTTGACCACAGGATACCATTGATTGATAAGGCCATTCCAGTCAGCAAAAGGCCAAACAGATACCCTGGAGTTAAGAAGGATATTATAGAAAAGCTGGTACAGGAAATGCTGGATCAAGGAGTCATCCAGAACAGTACAAGTCCTTATGCTTCACCTGTTGTGTTAGTAGGAAAGAAAGATGGTAGCTGGAGACTTTGTATTGATTATAGGGACTTGAATCAACTAACTATCAAGGACAAATTCCCTATTCCAATTATAGAAGACCTGCTGGATGAATTAGAAGGAGCTGAGGTGTTCTCTAAGATTGATTTAAGGGCAGGCTACCACCAACTAAGGATGGCACAAGAAGATGTCCATAAGACTGCTTTTAAAACTCATGAAGGGCATTATGAATTCTTAGTCATGCCATTTGGCCTGACCAATGCTCCATCTTCATTCCAGAGTCTTATGAATTCTGTGTTCAAACCCTTGCTAAGAAAATCAGTCCTGGTCTTCTTTGATGACATCCTAATCTTTAGTTAGGACCTGCAGTCCCATATAGGCCATTTACAGGCTGTTTTTGAACTAATGAAGCAGTATCAGTTGTTTGCTAAACCTTCTAAATGTGCATTTGGTGCAAAAGAAGTGGAATACTTAGGCCATTTCATCAGTGGGCAGGGAGTTTCCACTGATCCTAAGAAGATAACAGCTGTGAAAGAATGGCCCATGCCTACAAACATTAAGCAGCTGAGAGGATTCCTTGGCCTAGCAGGCTACTACAGAAGGTTCATTAAAGGCTTTGGGACTATTTGCAAGCCATTACATGAACTACTTAAGAAGGATAACTACCACTGGACCATTGAAGCAACTGTTGCATTCACACAACTAAAAGAAGCATTGGTATCTGCTCCTGTGCTTGCTATGCTTGATTACTCCAAGCCCTTTACTATTGAGACTGATGCAAGTGGAACAGGCATTGGAGCCGTTTTAATGCAACAAGGTCACCCCGTTGCCTACATCAGTAAGACACTAGCCCCCAGACATCAAGCCATGTCAGTCTATGATAGGGAGTTGCTAGCCTTGATATTTGCTGTCACCAAGTGGTCACATTACCTACTAGGAAGGCAATTCACTATTAAGACAGACCAGAAGGCCCTCAAATATCTTCTTGACCAGAATATCCATACTGATTTCCAAGTTGCTGGTATCTCTAAACTCATGGCTTTTGACTTCACTATTGAATATAAGAAGGGGAAAGAGAACAAAGCTGCTGATGCCTTGTCTAGGAACATGGGTGCTGAATTGCTAGCCATATCACTGCTGAGTCCTAATGATTCCTTATTTGAAGAGATTAAGCAAACATGGGTGACTGATCCTACACTTCAGGAACTGATTGTTAAGTTGCAGACTCAGCCTTACAAGAGCTACACTTGGCTGTATAACCAGCTGAGATGGAAAGGGAGGTTGGTTGTAGGAGACAATAACCAGCTGAAGCAGCACATTATCCAACAGTGGCACTCTACTGCTCAAGGAGGACATTCTGGTATGGATGCCACTATCAAGAGGTTATCTTCCCTATTTTTCTGGAAAAATTTGGCTGCTGATGCTAGAGAATTTATTCAAAAATGTGACATCTGTCAAAGGCATAAATATGATGCAGCAGCCTCACCAGGCCTGCTGCAACCCCTACCAATGCCTGAAGGTGTCTGGACTGACATCTGCCTGGATTTTATTGAAGGATTGCCCAGTTCTAGGGGCAAGTCTGTAATCTTGGTTGTAGTTGACAGACTCAACAAATATGGGCACTTCATTAGCTTACAACACCCATACACTGCTCAGTCTGTGGCTCAAAGCTTCTTAGACAACATCTTTAAACTACATGGTATGCCTGTCACCATGACTACTGACAGAGATCCTATCTTCTTAAGTTCTTTTTGGCAGGAGTTGTTTGCCTTACAAGGAGTCCAGCTGCAGAGGTCTACTGCTTATCATCCTCAGACTGATGGACAAACAGAGGTGCTAAATAGGACCTTGGAAACTTATTTGAGATGTTTCTGTTCAGATAAGCCTATGGAGTGGCCTCAATACCTACCACTTGCTGAATGGTGGTATAATACAACCTATCACACTGCTATTAAATGCACACCATATGAAGTCCTTTATGGCCAAAAGCCACCTATTCACCTTCCATACTGGTTGGGGGACACTGACTCTAAAATGGTTGATAGATCACTAGCAGCTAGGGAGGCAATTATTCAGCTACTCCAGTTCCACCTAGCTAGAGCACACCAGAGAATGAAGGACCTAGCTGACAAACACAGGAATGATAGGTGTTTTGCAGTAGGGAAATGGGTTTATTTGAAGTTGCAACCTTATAGGCAAGTTTCAGTTGCTGTTAGACCTTATAACAAACTAGCAGCTAAATACTATGGTCCTTATCCTATAGTGGCCAAGATAGGAGCAGTTGCATACAAGCTCTTGTTGCCTGCAGATGTCCTCATTCATCACACCTTTCATGTCTCCCAGCTCAAGAAGTGCCATGAAGTACATCAACTATTTCCCACCCTCCTGTGTTTCATCTATCTAGCCCACATTGCCCCCAGCCTGAGTCTCTCTTAGACAGGAGGTTAGTGAAGAGAGGCAATAAAGCTGTGTCTCAGGTCCTAGTCAAATGGTCTGGCATTGATGCAGGCCAAGCAACCTGGGAATATTTGTCTGACTTGAAGGCTAGATTTCCTTCTTTTCACCCTTGAGGACAAGGGTGTGCTTGTCGAAGGGGTATTGATGCAAGTTCACAACTGCAGCAGCTGATTGAGCTAAGAAGGAAGAAGTTGCAGCAGCTGATCGAGCTAAGAAGTTAAGCTAATAAGGAAGAAGCTGAGCTGGACAGTGACATGGCAAGCAATTACAGAGTTTGTTACAGAGTTAGTTAGGATTTGAAAGTTAGTTAGTGACTTGTAATTAGTTAATCAGTTAGTTACTTGCAGCTGAAGTAGTTAGGTTAGATTGGGTGTATAAATACAGTAGTTAAACAATTGTAATGATTCATTCAATATATCAATCTACATTTCTCTCTTTCAATCTCTACTTCTCTGTTATTGCTTTACTCTCGAGCTTTTCCTGAGTTTTGCTTTAAGCCATGATTTTTTATGGCCAGGAGGGTGTTTACCAAGTTTAACAAAATTTATGGCCATTAAGCCATGATTTTTTTTTTTAAAAGAGTGAATAAATTAGTGAGCAAGTGTGTGCAATTATTATTATTTTTTTTCTTGGGATTCAACACTAAAATTTTTTGAAAATGACCCTTATTTCTGATTCTTACTTGAGATAGCAGCAATTACGCAAAATAACAGTCCGCCGCTAGTTTATACAAATTTATACACTTATGTGAATATGTATGAACTTGTATAAATCTGTATAAGTGTGTACGTATAAATGAGTATAGTTGTATAAATTTTTAGATTTCTGCAGTATTATGGATGTTTATATGAAGTTTCAATTTTTATTTGGTGTATTTTTTTTATTTCTCTACTTGCCTACGTATTTATCTATTTGGATATTTTAAATTTACAAGTTTAATATTTAAAGGTTAATAGCGCAAAATACAACATAACACGTACGAGCATATATAGTACTTATTAATAAATAAAAAAGCTTAAAAAGTTAAATAAACCTAGCCCGCCATCTAGCCCTTCCCCTTTAACCGGTTAGGGGCTATGTTGGGCCAACATATTATTTTTTTTTTTTTTTTTTTTTTTTTTTTTGTATTTTCAAAAAAGGAAAAAAGAAAGGAGAACCTGGCCCCAGCCCACCCGGGTGTTAACGTCATTAGTATGCTCCACCTTAATCGACCCGATTGAGTCCAACTTACTTGACAGTTTAGAGGCGGATCTATGATTTTATGTTTAGGGGTTTAATGCTATAGTCTTTTTATATTATGAAATTTTAAATTACTAATTTATATATATTATATCTGAATTTTCGTAATACAAACACAGAATTTGTATCAAAGTAAAGGGACCCGGCCGAAACCCCAAACCTACTCTAGCTTCCCCTGCTTGACACCCGTAGATGTGCGGCGCGCCTAATTTTACTGTACTATAGAACATGATATAGGGTTGTGTATTTCAAATTGTAGCATGGACTCGAGCAAGTATCCCAAATCAAGAGGTCATTTTAGTGGGCTATCAATACGGCGTGATGAGTGACATGTGGACATATTTATTTGAACGGTTGGGATTTGCTTCCATTCTTTAGTTTTGGTTAAATTTCTTTTCATGGTCTTTTTAAGGTTAACTCTTGTTTGAACATAAAACTTGGGATTTCTTTTTTTCAAATAGTATTTCAAATCGTTGTTTGTTTATAGAATTTGTCCAAATTTTAAATACCAACCACAAATTTTTAAAAATTAGTTGAGACTGTTTTTGGGAAACAAATTTTTTTCACTCACAAAACTTTAACTTTTTTTCAAGTGATGCATGTCCATACACAATTTGAAGTTTCAAAAAATATTTTTAAGCTCAATTTCAAAAACTCATTTTTTCAAGTGTCAACCAAATCTATGTCCAACTATTAGCTTAATTTTGCTTGTTGAATTTCTATAAGTAAAGATTAATCAAGCTTAATATAGTCGATTAGACCATTAATAAGAAATATCGAGTTTTCTCATTCGTTCATACTTACATGTTGACTATGTAATTACACTTGTACTAGCAACATCAGAGAAATTGTAGTGTAATTACGGTTTGACAAACTAACGTGTCTCAATAATTTCTACCCTACTAATATACACAATATTAGTAATCATATAGTGATTTCCAAATAGTTGCGCGTGGGGCTGCGTGCCCGCTTGTTTCTGCAGCCCCAAAGTGCGACCGTATCTCTAGGAATGTGATCGCGATGAAGGGGTGGTGCGACGACAATTCAGTTTGATGAATTATTGATTCCTTCCTCGGTTCACTCAATAGCACATCCAATGATGGGAATTTCATATCCACCGTCTGCGAACCTTAAAGGTTTTTAACGTTCTTAACTAATTCATTGAACTCCCCAAGAAACCATCCCAAAGTTAGATGTTAGTCGTAATCACTAACTTATTCCAGTGATACCATCCTTAACATGTTACTAATTAAGATTGCACCACAGCAAGCAGAAATATTTCTAAGAGAAGTCTTAATGTGTGTTAGCAATCATCATTAATTGTAACACTAATTAGTAATAAAACCAGAACTAATATAGGTGAAGGACAAGAAATTTTAAAATTCAAACAAATTAAACAAAATGTTTACATATGCGAATTAAACAAATCTGACAATGGATAATTTGGTATTAGTATATGTAACTAACTCACTATGAATCACCACTGACCAAATACGTAAATCCTGATTATTAAAATGATAAGAATGAATTAAGCCTTTGATCAAGTGACAGAAGGCAAGGTTACCGGGCAAAATCCATGATCAAGACTGGCTTTCCATACTTTCTCAACATCAAACATCATGTCCCCACACTCATTCTCATTCCAGCCTTCTAATGCATGTACAATCCCAGCTATTCTCCATGCACTCATCACTGTAGGAATGGCGGCGGGGCGGGGCGGGGCGTGTGCGGGGCGGGTTGGACCTAAACCCGCGTGTTGGTTAACCCGCCCCGCCCCGCCCCGCGTTAACCCGCACCAACCTGCCCCACCCCGTCCCGCTTTTTTTAAAAAAATTTAATTGTATACCTTTTTTCCTTTTAAAATCTACAACTCAAATCATATTTGCCAAATTTTTGCTAAAGTTAGTCTATAAATTTATTTTTTGTGGTATATAGTTAGAATAAAGAACATAACTTCGACAAAACGTGTACTAAAATGAGCCAATGGTGACATATCCTAATGTGACATTTTCACATTTTCTGAATCCCTTTAGTAAAATTCTTGATTTCCGACTACGACCTCGAGAAAGCATACCAATCAATTCTAGTAGCAAACTCAGATAGTGTATGGCTCCCTGTTCATTGATTGATCATTAAGATATTGATATAGCTTACAAACAAAATTAAGATATTGATATTGCACAATTTGGGGTTTCTTTCTTCATAGTAAAAGGGTACAAAGAACAGAACTCGGACATAAATGAAAGACAAAATATTAGGCAGAGAGAACAACAATAGCCCATTTGATGAGTTTCTTGATGAGTTTCAAAATGAGTTTAACAAATATACTGAGCAACAAAGAGCGCATATAAACCACTCTCTTCCACCATCCAACATAAACATCAAAATGAAGATAATTTGGTGCAAAAATGTATCAAGATAACTAGACAAATTGAGAAATGATTCACTTATCACAAGATGAATCATTAACAGAAAATATTTAACTTCCACCCTCCAATATAAACACCAAACTGAACATATTTTAGTGCAAAATGCATCAGAATAACTAAAGATATGAACAAAAACAAAGACTTGACGATGTCATCTTCCTCTCTGTTGCTTGTATTCTTCCACCTAGAACTTTGCTTGAATGTCCATTTCCTTTCCTTTGCCACTTCTTTTGATGCCTAAAGAAGATGCAAAACCATAATCAGGGGACATATACACTACCAAAAACATTGCAAGTAACCTACTGTTGATAGTATAACATCCACTTGCTTCATAGCTTTTACCAAGCTCTCATGATCATATGAATTGCCATAAACAGTGATAAATACATTACATTACACTTGCTTCTTTTCTTTAATTATTTCCTAAATGAAAGAATGCAATAAACACACATAAAACAAAGTAACACCAGAATTCTTGAAACTCTCTATAAGCTTCCTTTACAGGGTCAGAAAGAGTGGTATGTCAAACTAAAGCAAGAGTCATCACTCTTCTTGGAAGCCAATTCTGCCATTATAACAAAATAGAAAATTGATCAGAAAAGATTCAACTTTTGAAAATTAAGGAGGACTAGTTAGCAGTTAAGAGTAGTTTATATTATTTCCAACCTCACAAGAGTCAACATTTTCAAGATGTTTGGGAACGATCATGGCTGGTGTTTGGAAATAGAAGCAATCCTTGCGAGCTTTCTTTGGTGGGAATTGTGAATAAGGAATGAATATTGTTTCTTTTGGTGCTTTCAATTGTTGTTCTTCATTCAATCCATCTCCTACTAGCCATATCTGCAAAACAACAAATAATAAGTCATTAACATATCATAATTCAAGATTGGAAAAAATATTTTCTCTTGTTTTCTTTACACCTTTGAAGTATAGGTGTTGAGAGCTGGTTTTGAAGTATGACAAACAGGAAGGACACTGAGGTTCATGAGAAGAACCTAGTCCTTGAGTTGAAGGGCACGCTTGATCGAAAAGATTACGGGTTGCAAAATCCCTGTGGAACTAGGAGTAGAGGCGCGTGGTTGAAGACATATCCTAGTCAGACTGAAAGAGGCGGTGTCCAGGCTGTGTCTTTGGAGTGTGAACAAGAATTATACCTCAACATGGAAAAGAGTTACTGCGAATCTTCAAATACCATAATTAAAGAAGATTCCCAGTAGGACTCAACTAGGGTTGCAAAACTCGTATAAAAGCAAGTAGAAGACATAGCCGAAGTTGGTTTTTTTCACCTAGAGAGTTGAGAGCATATAAAGGCGATCTGAAGAACTGTCTACGTGGGAAAAACTGAAGAAGACAACTGATTTGCATGCAGAGTATTTGAGTCTAGAACTCTTGTCTAGGCTTATCGAGTTGTAAGTTGTCTCAGTTACAAGTATTCTTTGTTTTGTCTATTAGCTTGTCTCAGAAGCATATGTATTAGGCAAACTACTTTGTGATTACTAGAAAAAGCTAGAGTTTGGCTTTGTTTAGTGATTAGGGTCTAGAGTGTAGCCCCTTGGTTACAGAGTTTGTAATCAGAAACATTGTTCTTGTGTTAGTGGATTCGGTGTTAAAATCCCAGAGTGTGGGTCGTGGTTTTTCTCCCTTGAGCAAGGAGTTTTCCACGTAAAAATCCTTGTGTCTTTTGGTGAGTGTTTGGAGGTGTGTTCTAAGGTAGAAGGCTGCATAACAACGAACTGAAGAACCCTGTTCTACTACTGAAGAACAAGGTTCTTGCAACGAAAATCAGAGGACACTATTCAACCCCCCCTTCTAGTGTCTCTAGGAGGTGCATAAAGTATAACAAGTGGTATCAGAGCAGGTCTTCTCTTGTAAGGCTAACACCTTGAGAAGGATCAGAATGAGTGCACCACCTACTATTACTGAAGGACAGTCGGTTCTGAGGCCTCCACAGTTCAATGGGCAATACTACGCATGGTGGAAGAATAGGATGGAGAATTACATATGTGCTGAAGATTATCAACTCTGGCTGATAGTCTCAGAAGGAAATCTGATTCCCACAAAAATAGTCGGTGAAGGAACCACGGCTACAAAAGAACCCAAACTGAAAGAAGAGTTCGATGAGACGGACTATAAGATGATCGAAAAGAATCACAAGGCCAAGCGGTTGGTCATATGTGGTCTTGGTCCAGAAGAGTTCAATCGGGTATCATCGTATAAGACGGCTAAGGAGATATGGGATGCCTTGCAGGTTGCACACGAAGGAACCACAGAAGTAAAAGACTCAAAAAGAAGAATGCTGAAAAGGCAATTTGAATTGTTTACAATGGGTGAAAGGGAGTCAATTCAGGATATGATGACCAGACTGACCATGATTACAAACGAAATGAGATCGTTGGAGATGGAATTACCTGAAGTAGAGATGGTTGACAAAATCCTAAATGTGCTGCCTGAAGCATGGGAACCAAAAATGACAGCCATCATTGAATCAAAGCCCTTGAAATTCATTAAGCTTGAAGAACTGGTTGGAAGTCTGAAGACGCATGAGATGATGAAAGACTCAAAGGCTAAACCTGTAGCAAAGAAGGAAAAGACCCTTGCACTGGAAGCAACAGAAGAAACTGATGACTATGTTGATCTTCAATCAGTGGAAGCTGCAATGGTAAGTGCATTAAGACAAAAACTCAATCTGGGAAGGTTTAAAGGGTTCAAACGAGGAAACAAGGAGAGCTCTAGTAGGAAGAACATAGTTGACAGTCCTGACTACTCTGGGTGCTTCAAATGCTTCAAGAAAGACCATGCTGTCATGGACTGCCCGATGTGGGAAATAGAATGGAAGAAGAACAGAGCTGCTAAGGAAAAGGAAAAGGAAACCACTAAGGAATATGATACAGACAAAAGGAAGACAAGACGGCCCCCAAACTTCAGAGCAGAGCGAAGGAAAAAGAAGGAAGCTTTCTATGCCACATGGGGACCAACTGATAGTGAGTCTGATCATGAAAAGAGGCTGAGGATGACTCACCACTAGCACTAGCAGGTATGACAGATGTCAGCTGTGATGAAGAAGATCCTCGAGAATTTAGAGGAGGAAGAGATCTATCAAAACCACCAGTGTTCAATGGGACTCATTACAATCACTGGAAGAAGCAGATGAAAAATTATCTACAAGCAACTGATTACAGCTTGTGGCTAATTGTGAAAAGAGGACCTCATGTTCCGTTGAAGAGAGCTGTAAATGGTGTCCTAGTGCCAAAGAAAGTGGAAGAACTAGACCCTCAAGATCTGGACTGGTTACAAGCAAACTCCAAGGCTGTGGGGTATCTAAGAAGAGGACTCACTGTGGATGTGCATGCACGGATACTGGAGTGCAAATCTGCCAAGGAAATATGGAAGAAACTGAAGGAATTGTACATTGCTGACAACATCAAAAAGGACTCTGCTCTTATGGCAACTGATGGAGAGGAAACAGGAAATTCAGCTGAGGTATGTCTATCTGATCTAAAAGAAACTTTACATACATACTCTCCTGAAAATTTAATTCTAATCACAGCCACCCTGATTGAAGGGTATGAAAAGGAAAAACTTGAAAAGGATAACTTAACTGAAGAACTGAGTAATCTTAGAACTAAACACAAGAGTCTCCTGGAACAGAATATTGAACTTGAAGAAACTAATGCTATCTTGAAAGGGCAGACTCTTGTGTCAAACTCTAAAATTACTGAGCTTGAATTGGAATGTAATCAGTTGAGGGAGAGTAAGAATGGTAAGCAAGTTATGAGTGAAGTTCAAACCTTTCTGGAAAATGAATTGAAAAGGACAAATGAGATTTTGTATCAAGAAATTGAGAAAAACAGGATGTTAAATCAAAAGGTTGAAAACTCAAAACTTGAACTCACCAGACTTACAAAATGGAATAAATCTTCAGAGGCAATGAATTGGGTCTTTGAAAATCAAAACAAAGGAAAACAAGGTTTAGGATTCAAGAAGCCCCTGCCCTCATATAATCCTAAAAGCAAATATGTAGGATTACCTTGTAACATGTTATGCACTTTTTGTGGTAAAACTGGTCATACTAAACAAGAGTGTATTAATATTGTCAAGGCAAGAGCCAAAAATAAGAAATGTGTTTTACCCAAATGGGCCAAACAAGATTTGATTTATCCATTCTCTCATAAGAAGGGACCCAAGCTTGTCTGGGTTCCTAAGGCTAACCTCTAATTGTCTTGCAGGCTGGAGTGAGGGAGAACAACTCAAGCTGGATTCTTGATAGCGGTTGTTCCAGGCACATGACAGGAGATAGAAGAAATTTTCTCTCACTCGCAGCATTCCAAGGAGGCAGTGTTGCCTTCGGAGGAGGAAAAAGTGGTCAGATAGTAGGCATTGGGAAGATTGGGAGATCTCTGGAACATGCAATTGAAAATGTTTATTGTGTGGATGGTCTTAGACACAATTTACTAAGCATCTCTCAACTATGTGACAGAGGAAACGAAGTGAGCTTCTCCTCTTTAGGGTGCATCGTGAAGAACCTACAGAGTGGAGAAGTGGTGATGGAAGGAAAAAGAGTGAACAACGTGTACAAGGCATCACTGAAGTCCTTACCTGAAAACAATCTGACATGCTTGAATGTGCAAGATAGTGACTCTCAGCTGTGGCACAAAAGACTGGGCCATGCAAGTCTCACCCAATTAAACAAGCTGGCCTCAAAGGAACTAGTTCGTGGATTGCCAAGAAAGAAGTTTGAAAACATAAAAATGTGCGATGCCTGTGTAAAGGGAAAGCATGTAAGAACGTCATTCAAGTCAAAGAAAGTGGTCAGCACATCTAAGCCACTGGAGCTGGTACATATGGATTTGTGTGGACCTATGAGAGTAAAAAGCAGAGGAGGAAAGAGGTTTGTGTTCGTGATTGTTGATGACTACTCAAGGTATACATGGACCTTGTTCTTGGCCTCTAAGGATGAAGCTTTTGAGAACTTTAAAGACTGGGCTGGTGTGGTTCAGAAAAGGCTAAGTCTTGAACTCATCAGTATTCGATCAGATCATGGAACTGAGTTTGAAAACTCAAAATTTTCTGAGTACTGTGCAGGGAACAACATAGATCACAACTTTTCTGCACCAAGAACTCCCCAACAAAACGGGGTGGTCGAGAGGAAGAACAGGTCGTTGGAGGATATGGCTAGAACCATGCTGCTGTCAAGTGGACTAGCAAGAAACTTCTGGGCTGAAGCTGTAAACACTGCATGTTACTTGCTAAATAGGTGTTCCATCAGAGCCATCCTTGACAAAACTCCATATGAGTTACTCAGAGGTAGAAAGCTAAGCATTGCCCACCTAAGGCCTTTTGGGTGCAAATGCTTTGTTCACAACAATGGCAAGGAACCCTTGGGAAAGTTTGATGCTAGGAGTGATGAGGCAATATTCTTGGGATACTCCACTCAAAGTAAGGCATACAAGGTACTCAACAGAAGGACACAAGTAGTAGAAGAAAGTATGCATGTTGTGTTCGATGAATCAGATAAGGAAATAGGAGAAGATGATGCAGAGGATCAGGTGATTGGCTTAAGAAGAGAAGAAAGCATAGATGAACTGGAGGACTCGGATGAAAAGGAGAGCAAAGTTATGTCAGATGAAGGAGTCAACTTGACAGGGGGAACCTCTGATGAAGCTGAAGATCAAGAGAGTCAAGAAGAATCTACTCAAGACGATGCTGCAGGTTCTTCTAATCAGATTCAGATCAAGCCATGGAAACACAAAAGTTCTCACCTTTTGGAGAACGTCCTATCTGAACTGGATACAGGAATTATGACCAGGTCAGCATTAAAGAACTTTTGTGCATTCTTTGCTTTCCTCTCAGCCTTGGAACCAAAAAATGTCAAAGAAGCACTAGAAGATCCAGACTGGATTATAGCTATGCAGGAGGAACTTCATCAATTTGAAAGAAGCAAGGTGTGGCATCTAGTTCCTAAGCCAAAGGATAGATCCATAATTGGAACTAAATGGGTGTTCAGAAATAAGCTGGATGAACATGGCATAGTTACAAGAAACAAGGCAAGGTTGGTTGTTCAGGGCTACAGTCAAGAAGAAGGAATAGATTATGATGAAACCTTTGCACCAGTGGCACGAATGGAAGCCATTAGAATGCTGATTGCTTTTGCTACATACATGGAATTCACACTGTATCAGATGGATGTGAAGAGTGCCTTCTTGAATGGGTACCTGAATGAAGAAGTTTATGTAGTACGGCCTCCAGGTTTTGTGAGCAATGAATTCCCTGATCATGTGTACAAACTGGACAAGGCTCTGTATGGTTTGAAGCAAGCTCCTAGAGCCTGGTATGAAAGACTCTCAGGATTCTTGATGAAAAATGGCTTTTCAAGAGGTAAAATTGACAACACACTATTTCTCAAGAAGCAAGGAAAGGATCTACTGGTAGTTCAAGTGTATGTCGATGATATCATCTTTGGAGCCACTGATGAGGAGCTGAGCAAAGGTTTTGCTGACCTGATGGGAAGTGAGTTTGAGATGAGCATGATGGGTGAATTGAATTTCTTCCTTGGGTTGCAGATAAAGCAGACACCGGAAGGCACTATGATACACCAGCAAAAATATGTCAAGGAATTGTTGAAGAAGTTTAACATGGAAGGAGCTAAGGAGATGACTACTCCTATTGCTCCTGGAACAAAGCTCGATATGGATGAACTTGGTCCTTCGACAAATGAGACCAAGTATAGAGGAATCATTGGCTCACTTCTTTATCTCACAGCAAGTCGACCTGACATAGTCTACAGCGTAGGACTGTGTGCCAGATTTCAGTCAAAACCTAAGGAATCGCACTTGACAGCTGTGAAGAGAATCCTGAGATACTTGAAAGGGACTCAGGATCTATGCCTTTGGTATCCTAGAGGTGGAACTTTTGAACTAATTGGTTTTGCTGATGCAGATTATGCAGGTCATTTGGTTGATAGGAAAAGCACTTCGGGGATGGCACACTTCTTAGGTCCTTGCTTGGTGTCATGGGCTACAAAGAAACAAAACTCTGTTGCCTTGTCAACTGCTGAAGCTGAGTATGTGGCAGCTGCTTCATGCTGCTCACAATTGCTATGGATCAAGCAGCAACTGGAGGATTTTGGCATCAAGTGTGGGGCAGTGCCCATCTTTTGTGACAACACTAGTGCTGTGAACATTACCAAGAACCCAGTCCAACACAAAAGGACCAAACACATTGATATTAGACATCATTTTCTGAGAGACAATGTAGAAAAGGGTCTAATCACTATGAATTCATGCAGGACTGAAGACCAAATTGCTGACATATTTACCAAAGCTTTGAACAAGGTGCAGTTCGAGAGGAACAGGTTGGAGTTAGGGATGACCAAAATACACGGATGACCCAGCAGGTAATCCCCTGGTGATTGGCTAGTTTAGTAGTAAAAGTGTCTGTTAGGAATTTGTCATTACTATCTGGACTAAATTTGTACTTGAGTAAGTACACTCGTTTTTAGTGTTTTGAGCATTAGGTACAAATAATGTGATCCCATGAAGAACCTACTGTGTACTGAGGAGGAACCAGTCTTAACGTGAGGAATCGTGTCCAGGTACAGTCAACCTACTCTATTTGTTAGTTGTCACAACTGGAATTAAAATTGTCTATTGTACGTGCATCATGGGAGATTCTCCATATTCTCATAACTGTCCAAAATTATAGGAACACATTCCTTTTTAGGATAGAACTCCTTTTAAATTGCTTGGACCCCACTTCTTGAAAAGGGTATATTTAAATTAAGTTCATAACCGTCAAATCTCTTAACTTCTCCCGGTTCTCAAAAAGTTCAAAAAGCTGCCCTTCTTTATACTCATTATTTTTTTTGCCTTCCCTAGACATTGTCGCTTCACCAAAACCCCTTCTCTTTCTACAGCACTCCTTCAATCTCTCATGATCTCATCCACCACTTCCAATTGAACATCAAAATTCTCTCAAGCCCTAAAATAGACAAACCGTCAATAAACTCAGAAATCTTTACAAAATTCTTCAAGATGTCTGAAAGACCACCTCCATCCACTCTTGCTGAAATAATTGCTAGGGCTCGCCTAAAATTTCTCAAAAAGGGGGACAAGAAACTGGTCAAGAAGTTAAAATCAAGAGCCGTTCCTTCGACACCCACTACTCAAAGTTCATCTCAACCGTTACCTGAGGTAATTCCTGATCCTATTCCATCTACACCTGTTGGTTCAGTTGATATAGCCAGTCCTGGCATTGTAGAAACTGAAACCCTAGTTGCTGAATTAGATAAAATAGTAGATGTTGAGCAGAGGGACAACATAGATAGGGGGAACCCACGTGAGGAGGAACAAGAAACTAAAGAGAATGAACCTAGAGAAGATGTGCAGGGTGTTGTAGACGGTGTGTCTAGAGGCGAGTTAAATATAGCCGAAAAAATAGAAGAACAGTTGAGGGAACTAGATAATGATGAATCTCTGGGAAAAGATGTTGGTGAGTCAAGTAAAGATGTGAGTGGAACAGGGGTGTGTTTAGAGGATTCTGTGCCTAAAGGTCCGGAGTGTGTTGGACCTGCTACTGCTGAAGCTTCTGGGGGTGTGGGACAAGAGCCAGTTGCTTGTCAAAACCCCACTGGAGCTGAGGATGCAGAATTTAGCTGGACAGAATCTGATGAGGAAGGGAACAAGGAAGTTGTTGTTGAAAAGCAAGAGGGTGACAAGAAAGAAGAAAAATCAAGAAGAAAAAGAAAGTTTGGGGCAGAGGATGAGAAGTTGACTGGTGAGGAAGAAGAAGATGAGGTGGTGTTTGTAAAAGAAAATAGAATAGAGCCTGAAAAAAGAAGAAGGTTGGTGAGAGATGGTAAGCCTGTGTTGAAAACTAGGTTGGTAGATGAAGATAGTGAAGAAGGAGGTGATAAAGAGGCTAGGGAGCCTGTTGTTAGAAGAATGGGTACTAGGTCTGCTTTGAAGACACAGATGGAGAAGGTTGAAAAGCTGGGAAGGACAATAACTAATGTGAAGATAAGGGAAGAAGAGAAGAAGAAAGAAGAAGAGGAGAAGGGTGCCAGGGAAGAAGAGCAGGAGAGTGAGGCTGGGAGTTATGTGGAACCCAGTGATTCTGACACCGACAGTGAGATTGTGAGTAAGAAGACAAGAAAAGAAGTGGATAGGGAAGCCTTTTTCTCTAAACATCAGGTGCTGCCAGGCAGCATTCTGGATGATGTAAAGGAGTTTCATATGAAACCCTTGTTGAGGATGATAGGAAATTAGGGTTGGCTGAGTGTGTTTGTCAACAAAGACAGGAAGCTGTTTGTGGATGAAGTCAGGGAGTTTTATACAAATTGCAGGGTGGTAGCCAGGAGGGTGTTTACCACTGTGAAAGGAGTGGAGATTGAATTTGGGAGACCTGAATTGGGAGAAATTCTGGATGTACCTGCTGAAGAGTATTGCAGGTATGTCAAGCTAAAATGGCCAAAGAGAACAGATAGAGTTACTCCCTTAGATGTTGTGAGAAAGTTCTCAGGGAAACCCAGATTGAGGAAGGAGAGGAAGGTTGAGAAGAAGGAGATGGAGCCTGCACATCAGCTGTTGTTTGAATTTGTGCATAGGTTTCTTCTACCTAGGGGAGAAAGGAATTGTGAGGCTAGTGCTCTTGACCTGACATATATGGATCTAATGGACAGAGGGGTGAAAATTAATTTGCCTGGGCTCATTATTAGGCACATTAAGAGAATTTGTGATACTGATCAGAAGCCACACTCTCTTGTGCACTCTTACATCATCCATCAGATTCTTGAGCGTTTTGGAGTGCCCTTAGAAGCAGGAAAGAAGCCTACCATCCATCAGAAGTTTGGGGTTAATGTGCTGAGAAACTGTGACTTCTTTCAAGAAAGCAGGGTTTCCAAAAGGCCAATGCAGGTTAAGCAGGAGCAGTCAGAGGACAGTGAAGACTATGGACCTGATGAGGCCATTGGTGCTGTGCAGGAACTGGAGAAAATGGTTCTTGAAGTTAATGAAGAAAATGCAGAACTGCACAGACAGTTGAAGGTGAAGGATCAAGAAATTGATCGCTTGAAGATTGATTGCCACAAGTATGAGGCCGAGCTGGTGATGGAGAGGGCCAAAAATACGAAGCAACTTGAGGCACTCGTTAAGCACTTCAACCTTCAGCTGTGATTCTTCCAGTCCTGTCCTCCTATCTTTCTCTTTTCCTACCCCACCTGATCTTTACTCCTTTCTATTCTCCCTTGATTGCATGATTTGGATGTTTAAGACAATTTCTATTTTGTTGTGTAACTAAATAGAGTGGTGCTGCTGTCACCCTCTGGATGTTGATTTTAAATTTCTTATGTTTGCGACTGTTTCTTGTTTCAGTACTTGGTTCCTTATTGGGCCCTTATTTTGATATACCTATGTTCTTGACACTGATGAGTTGCCTTGTGCTCTAGACTAGATTAATCTGACAGGTTCCTGCAGGTCTTTGAATCTTTTCGATGATGCCAAAAGGGGGAAGAAAGAGTGTTGGGGTGTTTGTGACCTAACTCATCTGTTTTTATTGTTCTGTTAGTTTTGTTTTTTCTTGGTTTATGTCTATTCAGGTTCTTGAGCAATATTTGTTTGTCATCATCAAAAAGGGGGAATTTGTTGAGAGCTGGTTTTGAAGTATGACAAACAGGAAGGACAATGAGGTTCATGAGAAGAACCTAGTCCTTGAGTTGAAGGGCACGCTTGATCGAAAAGATTACGGGTTGCAAAATCCCTGTGGAACTAGAAGTAGAGGCGCATGGTTGAAGACATATCCTAGTCAGACTGAAAGAGGCGGTGTCCAGGCTGTGTCTTTGGAGTGTGAACAAGAATTATACCTCAACATGGAAAAGAGTTACTGCGAATCTTCAAATACCATAATTAAAGAAGATTCCCAGTAGGACTCAACTAGGGTTGCAAAACTCGTATAAAAGCAAGTAGAAGACATAGCCGAAGTTGGTTTTTTTCACCTAGAGAGTTGAGAGCATATAAAGGCGATCTGAAGAACTGTCTACGTGGGAAAAACTGAAGAAGACAACTGATTTGCATGCAGAGTATTTGAGTCTAGAACTCTTGTCTAGGCTTATCGAGTTGTAAGTTGTCTCAGTTACAAGTATTCTTTGTTTTGTCTATTAGCTTGTCTCAGAAGCATATGTATTAGGCAAACTACTTTGTGATTACTAGAAAAAGCTAGAGTTTGGCTTTGTTTAGTGATTAGGGTCTAGAGTGTAGCCCCTTGGTTACAGAGTTTGTAATCAGAAACATTGCTCTTGTGTTAGTGGATTCGGTGTTAAAATCCCAGAGTGTGGGTCGTGGTTTTTCTCCCTTGAGCAAGGAGTTTTCCACGTAAAAATCCTTGTGTCTTTTGGTGAGTGTTTGGAGGTGTGTTCTAAGGTAGAAGGCTGCATAACAACGAACTGAAGAACCCTGTTCTACTACTGAAGAACAAGGTTCTTGCAACGAAAATCGGAGGACACTATTCAACCCCCCTTCTAGTGTCTCTAGGAGGTGCATAAAGTATAACAATAGGTTACTGAAGGGATCAGATTAGTTGCAGCCTCAGGGGTAAGCCTTGCTTTAAGCATGTTGTAGTCATTTTCGCACAACGTAACAGCCTATCACATTTAGAATATGAGAAACATTGGAGCCTTTGAAGAAAACTCATCCAATTTAGTGATTGAATGCTAATTACAATACCTGAATTCCACATTTACATAAGGCAAGGGCTATGGAATAAGCTACTTTTAATAAATGGCCTCCAAGAACCACTTGGGTAGTTCCCTTGGGAATGGAATTTAGAACCACAGCAACTGCTAGGCTACTTCCATCTACCAACTTCAGTTTAAGTTGAGGATGCTTTCTTATGTATTGTTCACCATTCATATTTAGTAGATCCTATTAAAATTTCATTTATCATTAGTTCAAATAACCCATGTTGTCTAGTCATTAGAGATCAATTTTCGAAGCACATACAAGCATTATTGAATCATTGGCTGTTTTTACCTGATTTAGAAGTCCTAGAGTCAAAACTTTTACACCTTTCTTATCTGCTTCAATGATGACCTCCTCAATCAGATTGCTAATAGTCTCTCTTTGCCATGGCATTAAGTACTGCAAAAACGATCAGGGGAAAGGCCAGCAAACACTTAAAAATGAATGGAAAATGGTGAAAAAAGAGAATAATATGTAGTGTTTTAAATTCTTACTTGTACACGATATTTTGGGATGACCCAAGTTTGCAATTTGAGATTCTTGAATATGTTTCTCTCTATAGTAAATGCATGGCCATAAATCCAAGTAACCATTGTAGACCATAATGTGAGAGGCCACATTAGTTGGAAATACCATTTGGAGGTGTGGGGTTCCGAGGCCAATGATGCAAATCCCAGGCGTAGATGGTAGATGGATTCTACAGTTATTAGATGTGTTAAGTGCACCACATCTGGTAATTCACCTGGCCTCTCAAGTGATTTTTCATATAATGTATCTGTAGATTTGTCCAATGTATTATAGATGTAGTCATACATTGGCATGAAAAGTGAATAATTTGTTCGGAATTGAGTGTGATGAAGTGAATGGTACCTGTACCGTAAGAGGATTGTTGTTAGTAGAGTTTATTTAGGGAAGTTATTCTTATTTTATTTCTTAAAAGATTATTTTATGGAATTTTTTATACATATATACAAACCTACACTTCTATATTAAAAAATATAGCAACATTATACAAATTACACTACATAGCAATATTTTTACTAGCACATTTCTTCAATTCCAATCAAAACACCCAAAGTCACAAAGCACAAGAGAAATTTGCCCAATTTTTTTACCCCGTCGGATTCTGCCTTTGAACCACCGCCGGTGACGGCGACCATCCAAACCCGGCTACGATTTCCGGTGGATGGAAACAGCAAACTGGAGGGAAAAAGGGAGCGACCACCCGTCTGTTTCTGGCAGCACCGCTGCTACCCATCTTCTCTATTTCTTTTATTGTTTCAGCAACAACCGTCGAGGAGGAGCAGAAGAGGTGACTGGCGATGGCTTTTCCAGCGTAAATTGATGTCGCCAGTGACCATAAAGATCTTCAAATTATGTATTGAAGAACAAAAAGAATTCTCAGAGAAACGCCAAGCGGGGCTCGTCTTGCAGCTTCCCTTCACTGGTTTTTGGGGGAGAAGGCATAAAGAAGACCTCTATTAGGTCTACGATGGTACTAGTGTTAGTGTAGCTAATTTTACATCTAATTTTCGTACGAGGATTCTTGTCAGCAACTTACTTTCGTAGCTAATTTTTTGCCAACTTGCAGGTATTGATCGCTCCCCCTTCCACGTCTCAAGTCTTAACACAACCATGTGAACAATGGTCCGATATTGTACTAAATCGGTCCAAAATATCATTAGAAAAAGAAAAACAAATATGAAAAGCTACTGACACGGTCTGAAAAATGCTGACACAGCGCTGAAACAGTTAGACACGGTGCAATAATAACGCAGATTTAACGAGGTACAGTTAGATACGGAGCAAAAAAATTGCAGATACAACAAGATACAATGCTGAAACAGTCTGAAACAGCTAGGGAAAAAGCCTGAAACAAAATGTAAAAAATAATGTGAAACAACGCAAAAAAGGTGAAATAGTTTAGAAACAGTGAGAAACAACGCTCAAACAAGATGAAACAATATTGAAACAGCTAGATACATTCTAGAAGTAGTTAGATACGGTGCAAAACAGTGCAGATACAACGAGATACGATAGCATACATCGAGATACAGCGAGATACGAGGTACCTGGTAGTTGAGATACAACGAGATACGAGGTGGTTGGTAGTTGAGTTACAACGAGATACGAGGTGGTTGGTAGTTGAGTTACAACGAGATACGAGGTGGTTGGTAGTTGAGAAACATCAAGATACAGCGAGATACGAGGTGGAAGAGGTTCCCCTCTAATCCATTGTATTCTTAGTGTGGTTGCTTCTTCGCGTCAGTAGTTGAATATGAATGAAAGCACAAAACATCCAAATATGACCCTAGCAACAATTCTAAAGGTAGTTGTTAGAATGTATCCTAATTTTTGGCCTAATTCTTCTACTGATGATCAATTTAACTTTTGATCAAAAAGATATACTCGGGTTATATTTCATCTCTTCAACAAGTTTAGTCATGAGCATAACAACCCTATTGTTTCGATGGAGAGAAGAACCTATGATTAGCTTTTCGGAAAATTTCCAAACAAACAATTTCAACGAAATGTTTCAATTTCGTAGGTTCACGGCTTGACCGACTACTCCATGAGCACTCATTCATAAACTTGTTACTGGTACAAAAAATATAAAGAAATGTACTCAACGTTTATTGGAAAAAACAACCCCAAAGATTGGTATTTGAGAAACATCGAGATACAAGGTGGTTGAGGATAAGAGGATGAAAAGTAAAAGTGGGGAAAATTGGAGGAGGAAAAGTGAAATTGGAAAAAATAGGAGTAGTAAAAATGAAATTGGGAGAAATGATGGAAGGAAAAGTGAAATTGGGGAAAGTGGGAGGAAGAATGTAAGGTTTTGCTATGTTATGATATGTTTTTGCTATGTTTTGTAATTAACTTTTTTTCCCTCTATATTGGGTAATTTTTCTAAAATATTGCTATGTTTTGTAAATAACTTCTAAAAATTGTACTTTTATTTAAAAAAATCTATTTTTTTATATCTTGCAAGAATTCGCGTTAGGCGATCTTCTGCCCCTGCTGTTTAATTAACCTGGCAGAAAACCTGTGCAAAAATGACATTTCTGATTTTGCCATGAAGTCTTTTAAGTTTTTGGTCGCGCAAAACTTCTTAAAGGGGGTCAAAAGTTTAATAGTGGCGTTAAGATGTCCTATTTCTGCAAATAATCCGTTGGATGGTATTAAGTTTAAATCAAAGTCCAATAAACTTGAGACCTTTGATTGACTCACATCTTGGGGTCCCATAACCGTGGAGAGAACATTACTTTCATGAAATAAGTCGTGAAAAGTTTAAAACTTTGTGGAGAGTACTGATGTTTATCATAAATTTCTAAGCTTTATTATTATATTGTCTCATTCTCATGTTGAGAAAAATGACCACCTTCTCGCACAGAATTTTTTTTTCTGAATGAAACATCACATACTAGGTGTAAAATTTAACCAACAACACGCTATGTAAACTCTAATTCCAAAAGTTCAAATTTCTCGTCATATATATGAATGAGAGGTGGACTAGCAAACACAAAATCAATACCAATAAAATGAAAAAGTATCCTCCGTACTTTCAAAGTGGTCCAAATGGATAAGGGAATAAAAAAAAAATTTGTTGACACCACCTTAATTATGTACATGAATTGATAAGAATAAGATAGGCATTAGAAACATTTATTCCCATTGGATTTGGTAGTTGGTTTGCAGGCGATAGATAAATAAGACTCAAAAGCTGGTCCCGAGTATTCAAGCTAATATATTAAGAAGAAAACTATGCGCTCTTTCATGCATTTCCCCTAAAAAACATGGTGGAAAATTGCACGTTAATTGAAATTAAACTAATTTTACAATTGGAACCTAAAAAAGGTTTGATTGAAACTCAGCTAACATTGCAATTGCCTGTTTGAGATTATTTTATGAACTAAGAAAGGGAAAGAAAATATGTAATATGTGCGGGCTAAACAATTTTGCAGTATATGTAATTTAACTTCTAATATTAATTAGGCTTCCTATTTACTTGATGGTGCTAAGAAAAAAGCAAGTGGTGAATGCACAAGCACAAAATTGGTCGAATCTTGACAAGGTAAATATATAGAATAAATCACTTAATATATCATTAATTGTATATTTAAAACTCTTGCAAACTTATTCATAACTGATACCAAAAAAATTTGACGAATACTAGACGCAAGATGTGTACTTGGTTTAGAGTAAGAGTACTATTGTTACTAAGATAACTGCAAGAAGGTTAAGAGACTTACGAGGGTGTATACATCATGTACTTGAGAGGCGGAAAGATAGAGAACATCCACTTAGGAATAAGTTCAAAGTTGCAATGACCCATGTTGTTCATGAAATCAATATAAGTGATAACCACCAAGTGCAGCTATAGAGGCAGTCCCAGTCAGTATAGCAGTGAGCATAGGTATGACAAAGAGCATGGAATATGATATGTGCTCTGCAAATGGATGAATCAAAGCTGCCCAAAAGAAGAAATTTAATTTGTAAATTTTACGGAAATTTATATTGCTTCTGTTCCACTTTATATGTCATGTTCAAGTATAATAGTTCAAGTATAATGGTAAAAGTTCATAATTTTGACCATGAGTTTAGACATATATTCTTCAAGCAATCGAAAACAAACTTTTACATATTTGTGACAAGCAACTAGCCACATACCTTAGTTACGCTCATAGATGGTTTATGGTCATAAGTTATTTGCACATTTTGTTTGACAACGAATCATGTAGGAGGACCATTAGTATTCATAGTTACTTATAGTTTGTTAAAGATGATTGTTTTGAACCCGGTCCCAAACCTCTAGTCCGGCCCTAAATACTGTGGATGAAACAAATGATTTTGAGGAATGAACCCACCCAACCAAATTTATAGGAGTAGATGAAACAACTTAGAAGTAGAAAATGGGAGATGACTTACCAGTAATAGGCTCTGTGACAATGGAGGAATGGTGATGAGAGTGATAGCGAGAGTAGAGGAAATGATGGTGCAAAGCTCTGTGAAGCCAATAATAGAGGAATTCCACGGGTCCAATATGCATCAAAGCTGTCAAAATTATCCCATCAGCCCTCCAAAATGGTATGTGATGAACTTGCTCCAACTTTAAGTATCCATAATAGAATAATATCCCATTTAATATGATCTGATCATCCCTGCAAACATACATAATGTGTTGGATTATTAGCATACATGACATCTGGCCCACGCAGGAAAGCTTGTGATAAATTGCATAGTTAAATTCATTGTACATATATAATTTTACAGATGATGTAATAGTCCTATAAGTTGTAAGTATATATTAGTTAGATGGGCCCAATTATGATAAGCGATTGACATTGGTCCATTAGACCGAATATAAATAGAAGGAAAGTAGTCCCAGAATAAAAGTCGGCCAATTCATTTCCAAAAAATTTCACCATATGTACTCCTTATTTTTTGTTATAATTTCTTCCTCAGTTAAGAAAGGTTTAGCAAAATGGCTTCGGGATTGGCACTTCAAGTTATAAATTGACAAGTGCTGCCTACGCGGACATCACTTCAAGTTATAATTTGACAAGTGCTATCTCTTAGGAAAATATAAAAGGCAAGTGCTGCATGTGAACAGATTAAAGAGGCAAGTGATGCCGAGACAAAAATTCAAGTTATCTTGGAGGGTGGGTCATCACTTCAAGTTATCTGGGAGAATATTGAAAGAGATAAAAGGTCAAGTGCTACCACAAGAATAACACTGACTTAAAGTTAGTGGAGGCCATTTTTGCAAACCAATTTAAGCGAGGTCAGTTAGACAAACCATGCCTACAATGTCATAGTTGCGTAATTCTCCCATTCATTTCCCCAAATTACATCTTATGTTAACTCCCAATTCCCTCTCCGCAAACATAAACCCTAATAAAGTACTTCCTCCGTTCATTTTTACATGTCCACTTTCAGCTTTTCACTTCTATTAAAAAAAAAAAAAATCAATTTGACTAATATACCCTTATTAATGATATCTAATTCAATTAATTGGGAAGCGATTTGAAAATTACAAGGTTTTTAATACAAGGGCAATATATAGGAAGAATGACTAATTCTCTGTTGGATTACTAAAAAGACAAGTAAAAATAGAATTGACTTTGAAGAAATTGAACAAGTAAAAATGGACGGAGGGAGTACAATTTAATTTTCCGTTCACTTTCAGATGTTAACATCAGGTCAAACTTAAATCATGTTCTTTGCACTTCTGACTTGCATTTAGCTTTGCATTTTTGGACCTCATTTTGTTGGAAACATAATTAAGCATTCACTTATTCCAGTGACGTGCTATGCTTATTAGACAGCCGATAAAAGAATAATATATTTTTATATTCGGTAATAATTTAACTTTAAATTTCTTATTTTATTCTTAACGAGATGAATTATAGCCTCAAGAATTTTTATAGTTTGTTTGAGACCATGAGTTTCAAAAATGTTTCTTTCTTTCTTAAACTTCAATCATCAAACAAGTCCATTACCTAAATGATCATCCAACTATTAGAAATAAGTTAACAACGTCACTTTTCTTTATATTATTTCTGAAATATCACTCAACTTTGCATATTTGAGTCATTCTTGCAGGAAAGTGAGTATCTCTAGTTGAAAATTAGTGACGTGACAGATTTTTTTAGAACTAAAACCATTAAAAAGTAAACTCATCAATTTAGTCAATTAATCGACTCATTTATCTGAATAAGACCGACCTGTTTACTTAGTGAAGTTTTAATGAACAAGTCTAAGAAATATTAATGAATGTATTTTTTTTTTATTGTGTGCACTCTGTTAATATGAAACAGTACATAAAATGTGTTTCTTTTTTTTTTTTTGGTTAAAACTATTAATGTTGTTAATAATTAATATGACTGTAAAAGGTTTTAAGAAATGATGCTCAATATTTAGCTATATGACATAGTATATGAATTGTCTTTTTTTGTTAAGACCATTATATTGTTAATACTTAATATGACAGGAATAGGTTTAGGAAGTGGTGCACAATTTAGCTGTATGATAATGTATATGAAGTGTCTTTCTTTTGTTAAAACCATTAATGTTGTCAATATGACAATTGACATGAAAAACTTTAAGAAGTGCTCTATATTTAGCTGCATTTGTCGAGTGGTGCTACTTATTTAACTGCATTTGACAGTTGATATCGACAGTTCAATGTAATATTTTGTTTAAGTTCTGTTATATTTTATTAATTAATTAGACATGTTTTCTTCTCCACAGTTATCGTTCTTGGTCTTTTAGATTGTTTTTTTTTTTTGGGTGTCTTAGACCACGAGGGATCTATCTGTTAATTTTTCCTCAATCACTTGCAGATTATTCTCACCAACCTTAATTCTCTTCTCCCTATAAAAGCTCTTACCAAAAATGTTTTATTTACTGGGAACTAAAGATAAATTTCATCACCAAACTTATAACCAAAAAAGTTTTACTAAACTTTTATAGGCCAAAATCTACTATTCATGGAAATAAATATTTGACCAGTTAAGTTGTTCGAGTCGATTTTATTTGTATAAATATATTGAATAATTGGATGAATTTAATTATTATGATTTTAGGTTCTAAAAGGCATGACACGTCACAAATTTTTAGTAGGAGATGTTCACATTCTTGCAAAAATGACCATTTGAGTCAAATATGCAAGTGATTTTTTAAAAACAAAGTAAAGAAAAATGACGTAATAGTCTCTCATCAAAGACGTTCACATCAATTAAGACATCAATTAAGACGGAGTGAGTATATACTTTTAAACTAGTTATGTCATCACGTTCTTACATTGTATCATATTCATTTTTTAAGAAACTTTCTTACACAAGGTTGGCCTATGAAAAAGAAATTAAACAAACACATGAGAGGACGTGTTATAAAGTAAATATTAAGTAAATGAAAGTGTGTAGATGCTTACCAATTTCTTTCTCTGTCAACTTGCTCAAATTCAATGCTCTTATCAACAATCCGATTATCACCCTTGGCAGTTCTATAGCGAGATAGAGATGTCCATATTTGGTTGTGAAGCATTCTTGAGAGTAGAAATGGAAATATTATAAAGTGTGCAATGTCCCTTTGTTTTTCATCTTTACTCGAGAAGAATGAATGTATGCTATGAGCCACGAATGGTGCCAAAACTACATACTTCAATAAGAAAAATAAAAACTGTTAGGAGTATTCAATTGTACATTATTTTTATAAGTCATCTATCACTTAACATAACAAAGAAAAAACAAGTTAGAATAGTGTTCACAAAAGTGAAATTTACAAGACATAGTATCACATGCTAATGGGAAAGTTGCCTAATTTACTAATTTTTTTTTATAGATGTATAGAAAATAATAGTAAAATGAGAAAGAAATTAGAAAATGCTAGTAAAAACAAGCACTACTAAAAAAAATAGGGGTTTTCGACTGTCAAATCGGTCGAATACCGGTCGACATGTCGACCGATCTTCGACCGATTGAGGTGGTCGAATACCGGTCGACATGTCGACCGATCTTCGACCGATTGAGGTGGTCGACCCAAATATGGTCGAAAGGTCGAAGAACCTTTCGACCGAAGGTTCTTCGACCGAAATTCGGTCGAAAGGTTGGTAAATTTTTTTGACCAACCTTTCGAACCGAAAGTCGGTCGAAAACCTGTAAAAACCTGCAACATAAAATCTGAAATTAGCCCTACAACACCTGTAAATTCAGCAACACGCAGAAAAACCAGACAAAACACATTCATAAACGATATTCAACAAGGCTAACAAAGCCAAACAATAGAAAGAAGTCTTTCAACATTAGTTCTAGTGTTACAATAATCAAACAAACTTAACAAATAGTTTAAGGTTCAACTATCACTACTACTGGCTAGAACCCGAACTAGACTCGGCATCAGACTCAGACGATGAACGGTGTCGACGTCTGCTCTTTCGCTTTCCCGAACTATCACGCTTTCCTTTGCCTTTTTTTTTGGTTAATGAGGATTTGTTGCATCATTTCATGCATTTCTCTTTGATGAGCCTCCTGTGCTAAGCGCATAGCTTCAATTTTGTGTTTTCAGCTCTTCGATCTCCGCTTGCATCCGAGTCATTTCTGCAGGAGTAGCAGAGCTTGAAGGAGCAGTAGAACAAGAGCCCAAGTAGTTCGATTTATGATTGCCAGATGAATACAGAGTTGCAAGGTCATATGCGGACCCCTTCTTTACCCCTCCGACCGCTTCCAACCATAAATTGGTTTCTTGCTCGAGCGTTAGCGGTGCTGGGGTACTGCTTCCGCATTCAGATTGTTGAGTCGAGGTCCAGTCTTCAACGGCCTTTGTAGCCCTTTCCTGAAAAACAGAAATATATCAATGGTACAAATATGAAGTATAAAAGTTGAAGGATTGGCGCGAAAAAAGTTAGAATTTAATTACTTACCCAGGTCTCTTTTGCGCGGGGTTCGATCCAGACTTCTCCGCCCTTTTTATCACTCTTGATATGTCGGATCTTGTGCATTTCAGAGATTGGAATTGTCCGATTTTCTTTATTTTTCTACAAATTAAAGAAGAGAACAAGTTAGATAAAAAATAAACGATTATAGTAATTCATATAAATTAAATTACTTTACCAAGCGCATCTTCTGCGTCGCAGCGCTAACTGAGCCACCGGTATGGAGCGATCCACCCTTACTTGATGCCCGCGCTTTCTTTCCTTGTTCGCTCTTCTTCTGAAATTCGAGGATCTCCCAATATTGCTGCAGCTCTCTCCATTGATGATCATAGAGGAAGCCGGGCATTTTTTCCTTTTTTCGCGCATTATACATTGCGTTCTTGAATAACTCACCACATTTCTTTGGGAAGTTGGAACGGACTTTATATTCCAGAGCCGGATGCCACTTACACTCAGCCTGGCAATATTCATCAAAATATTTTATTTAAACATAATCATTAGAAAAACCGCAATTAGTAATAAACCTGATGCATATTTATCACCTCAAAAGACTGCATTATCCGCTGCTTTACTTGAGGGGGCACAGCGCTCCAGGATGGCCACGATTCATGCCATTGAGATCTCACGCATTTAGTCAATAAAGGCGTAGCATCAGTGTTGGGGCAAAAGCTTCATAAAAATCAGAAGCGTTAATAGAAATACTAACAATTAAACGTTAACTAATTACTAAATAGATAAGAACTTCAAAAATAAGATACTTACCTGTTATCCCCCTCGGGATAAATAATCAACCGCCCTCCTTCCCATGTGCCAGGCTCACCGATGTAATACGGCGATCTCGGATCATAGTAAGCAATCTCCTGCTGGACCGAAGGGCCGATAGAGCTAGATGGGTCGGAAGGCAGCTGAGTCGACCCAGACGGAGTAGTGGACTGTGTGGGATCGCCCTGTGCGGGAACACCCTGCGATGGACCGGCCTGCGATGGACCGGCCTGTGTCTCAGTCATGTCATAACTACTGAAGTCATGCCGCCAACCAGGACGCAACTGAGACATGCTAGGTGGCCTGAAAAAATCTGGACTGTATCCTGCAGGTGCTCCTGTAGGAAGCGAATGCGGCACCTGAGAGGTAGGAGTGTCCTGTGTGTCCTGTGCCGACTCACCTGATGTCTCGCCTACCTTTTTATTTCCCTTCTTTCTTCTAAAAAATTTCTTCATACCTGTTGAAACATTCACATTACTTTAGGACGGAAAAAGTAAATATGTAATATAATAGCTTGTTGTTGTCATTTGGAGTAATTAATTACTTAGTGTTTATGTATTTTAATGACAGTAATGTTATATAATTTGAGCAATTTTACCACGACCAGGATCAATTAAATAAACACATTCCTTGCACAAAAATAAGAATACATATATCTTCTTATGTTTATAAGTACATTAAACCAGCATATTAAAAAAACTAAACATCAAAGTACAAATAAGGTCAATCATCATCATCAGCCAATTCTTCTTCCTCATCCTCATCGTTAAATTCTTCTTCGGTTGGCTCGTCACCATCTGTATATTCATCATCCTCATTTGCCCTTGAAGTTCCTTCTCCAAAATTAGCCGGGTTTTTTCCTCGACTAGATACAGATGCATCTAACTGCTCATATATGCCATCAATATGTTGCAACTGGTCGGCTAGTTCATTGTCCGCTATCAATGGAATGGTTGAGACCTCGTTCTGGTATGCAACATCTAACAGATCAGGTACTTCAACTAATCCCACCGGTTTTCCTTTTAGAACTGCCCATCAATGGGCTTTTGCCTTTGATCTTGCTGTGTTCTTTGTTCGAGGGTAAGGAACAAACCACACTTGCTTTACTTTCTGTGCAATGATGAAAGGATCATAGTGTCCATATGACCTTTTGTGATTAACCTCAACTAACTTAGAAGATGGGTCTACCATCGTACCTCTGCTACTGGGATCAAACCACTTGCACCGGAAAAGAACCAATCTTTTATGAGGCCAACCGACACTATACTGTACCTCTAACATCTCCTCAATCACACCGTAGTATTCAAAGTCGCCCCCTGATCACCAGTTCCTACTTTCACGGACACACCAGAGTTGTATGTTTTCTTACCCTCCGACCGCTGCTTTGTATGAAACTTGTACCCATTTACAAAGTACGTATTCATCCTTTTGTATTTATAATATGGGCCATGGCATATATGTCGCAGAAAATCAAAGGTGATGCCATTCACCGGATTGTTCACCTATATAAAAATTCAACGAAGTTGTGTAAATTAATATTCTTATCTAAATATAAGGAAAATTTAAGAATTTGTTAGGCACTTACAAATTCTGTAAACCAATTTGTAAAATTTTCGTAAACTTCCGCATCACCGAACTCAGCGACAAAGTGACTGCATTATGAGCCGATGAAATTCACGTTAGATAGAATACTTATGAAAGGCGAATATTAGGCGCTACCGTTAAAATAAAACATACTTGTAATAAGGCGTGACCTCGGGACAGTTCAACAGCACATGTGTTGTAGCTACCTTCCTGTCCAGTTCATTGAACTGGTATACTTCAGAAGATGTATTTCCCCTGCCTGGTTGATTGAATACAGAGAATGCTGGGTAATTGGGATCACTATTATCTCCCACATCATGCCGATCCGGCCTGGTGCGCAAACATGGAACATCCTTGTCGAAGTAGTATAAGCAAAACTGAGAAGTTTTTCTAGCCAGATATGCCTCGCATATTGACCCCTCGATTTGATTCCTGTTTTTCACGTCCCTTTTACACTTACCAATAATTCTGCAATAATTATTATATTAGTGGAATTACGTTGGCTTTATTAAAAAAATAAAAGTTACTGGCAAAGATATGGAAGCTTACCTCTCGAAAGGGTACATCCATCTGCAGTGCACCGGGCCTCCTAGCCGAGCCTCTTCAGCGAGGTAAATCGGAAGATGCTCCATCACGTTAAAGAACCCGGGGGGAAAGATCTTGTCAGCTTAGTGGCGACTACAGGAAATTTCTGTTCTAACAAGTTAAGATTCTCTTCCTTCAATGTCTTACTGCAAAGCTCTTTAAAAAATAGGCTCGTCTCTGTTAGCGGTTTCAAAACTTTATCAGGCAAGCCATTGAATGCAATTGGGAGCAAGTTTTCCATGAATATGTGACAGTCGTGGCTTTTCATGTGATGCAGTTTCCCACCAGTAATATCAACACACATTTCTAGGTTTGAAGCATAACCATCAGGCATCCTCAAATTACTCACCCACTCACAAATCATCCTTCTCTCATCCTCATCGAATGTATAACAAGCCTTTGGCAGGAAAATGTTGTTGCCTTCGTGGATTACCTGTAACTCAGATCGCCTACATAATAGCTGTAGGTCCAACCGTGCCTTCAAGTTGTCCTTTGTCTTATTCCGGACATCCATCACAGTATTAAGGATAGCCTCGAAAAAATTCTTCTCAATATGCATTGGATCCAGATTATGACGAAGAAGATTATCCTTCCAGTAAGGCAACTCCCAGAAAATGCTCTGTTTAGTCCAATTATGTTCAACCCCATAACCAGGTGCTTTAGATGGCAGTTCTTCAGTTACCTTAGGAAGCTCCTTAACCCTGTCCCATATCTCTATGTCTGATAACCTTTGAGGAGGCTCCTCAAAATCAACCTGATTCTTCATAAATGCACTAGTTTTATTCCTGAAAGGATGGTCCATTGGCAAGAATCGACGGCAACAGTCGAACCATGTGAATTTACCTCAATATTTCAAAGTGAAGGCTTTTGTATCTTCCATACAGTAAGGGCAAGAGAGCTCACCTGCAGTGGACCACCCAGACAATATCCCATAAGCTGAAAAGTCATTTATAGTCCACATCAAAGAAGCACGCATTTGGAAGTTCTGTTTCGTTGATATATCATAAGTTTCAACTCCTTCATGCCAAAGTATCTACAACTCATCAAGCAAAGGCTGCAAATATACATCAATAGAGGCTTTCGGGTTATGTGGACCCGGTATTATACAATTCAAAAACAGATAAGGACTGGTCATGCACATTCCCGGAGGCAGGTTGTAAGGAGTGACTAATACGGGCCAACAAGAATAGGGCGTAGAGGAGACATCAAAAGGGGTGAACCCATCAGAACATAGACCCAACCTTACATTCCTTGGCTCACTAGCAAATGCTGGATACACTTGATCAAAGTGTTTCCATGCCTCACCATCAGACGGATGGGATAAAATACCCAGCTGCTTGGTACAGTCATGATGCCATCTCATGTGTGGAGCAGAACTCATCGAAGCATACAACCTCTTTAACCGGGGTATAAGGGGCAAGTAATGCATCGACTTAACAGGCTTCGGCTTCTTTTTAGGATTTTGCTCAGGCTTGTATCGAGGCTCCTCACAAAATCTACATGTCACGAGGTCTGCATCATCCTTATAATACAACATGCAACCATTAACACAACAATGAATCTTCTCGGCAGAAAGACCCAACGAGGAAACCAACTTCTTAGTGTAGTAATAATTAGTTGGTAAGGCCATATTTGTCGGATTGAGTTCATTCATAAGGCCAATGATGGAATCCATGGCAGCTTGAGAAATACTAAAATCTGATTTGATACTCATCAATCTAACAGCAACCGACAACTGGGAATGCACCGAGCCCTCATAAAATGGACGACTTGTTTCCTCCAACCGTTTATAGAATTGATTTTCCTCGGCATTGGGAATGTTCTCAATGTTTGGCTGTGATGTATCCGGCTGAAGGGGATAATTAGCCGGGTACATCCCAAAAGCATCATTTACCATATCTTCCATTCTATACCCGGCTGCTTGGTCTGGTTCCACAACCAGAGAACTCCTACCGCCATGAATATTTTCAAGATTTTGAAGGTGCTCCTGCAAGTCCCAAGGCTCTCCATGATTATACCAAACGTAGTAATTTGGCATAAACCCCTTCTTATACAGATGTACCTCTACATTCTCCAAATCTTGTATCTTTACACATTTCCATTTTTCACATGGACACCTAATTTTGCCATGCCTTAAATAATCGTCTGTGTTGCGGGCTATATCAAGAAATTCCATAACACCCGCTACAAACGAAGGCCTCAACCCCCGCCTCTCGGGAAAATTTCTATTATCCATCCACAAACGACGTCGATTAATGTCCATATCTACACGAACATTGCAAGATTGAGAAACAATATGTATGATTTTTTTAAATATTTTCTTATAACACCCTATTAATTACTATTATCAAAGAAATTCAAACCAACAAAAACTTATTCGTTTTAGGCATAACATGTTCATCTTCTCAACAATACCAAAACAACAACACATTCCAAACAATTCCAACAATCCCCAACAACTACAACAATTCCAAACAACACAAACCTAACTTTATAATAGCTAACAACACCAAACAAGTTCTTAAACATCAACAATAACTACAATAAACAAATTAACTAATAATTAACTACCTATGCAACATTATAGGCCGAAATTAAAAAATAATTAAATTCGGATTTAATAAAAATAAAAAAAAAAACTTACCTCGAGGTTGATTTGTGCTCCAATAGCACCTAATAATGATTCTCCACTAGTTATATGCTTAAGAACTATAAAAAAATTGAGTAAAAAAGTTAGGGTTTAAGTATTAGAAAATAATAAAAATAACCCTAAAACTAAGAATTTACCTTGAATTTCTTGTTATATGTAGTGTTTAGGAGGGTAGAATGTGTTTGATTTTTGATTTTGGGGGTGGGTTATGGTAGTTTTCGGGTATAGAGGTTTGAGGGGGGTGTTTAAAGAGAGTTTTAGTGTTTGGGGAAGAAGATAGAAATGGGGAAAGGGGGATTCTGCTGAAACTTAAAACGGGTAGCTCGACCGACCGAAAGGTCCAAAATTTTTTTTTTTGTTCGACCGACCCCTATTTCGACCGATTTTTGGTTGAACAGTTGTGACTATGTTAACTGTTCGACCGAAAATCGGTTGAAATAGGGGTTCGACCGATTTTCGGTCGATAGATGGTCGTCGATAAAACCTGTATTTTTAGCAGTGAAGCAAAGGATAACTGTTTCTCTCTCTTTTATACATTCATGTAGAATTACAACATCTCCCTTCCAAAATATAGAGTGAAAGAAGCAAACAAACCAGACACCTTCTCCAACAGTCCAACCCCAAGACACACAAAAATGAACTCTTCTTGTTTCAGTTGTGCGTGGGAGTGGAAAGTTGAGGCAGAGCTACATTTCTATGAGGGATTTCAATTAAGTCCCCTACATTTATCGTATAAATTAATTAAATAAAATATATTTTTGTGCATATATAGAATGTTGAGTAGTTCATTGATACAAAGGAAATTTTTAGTGTGCAAGCAAGTATTTGAAAAATTACTTTAAATTGTGAGTTTCAATAAGAGGTGTAGTATTCTTGCATTTTTTGAATCACCTCACTAAAATTTCAAGCCCCGCAACTGTTGAAAGAACATAGTGCCGCAGTATGAAAAATATATCTCTTCTTTGCTTGACGTGTTCAATATACTCCATTCCTTATTCCTTGAGGAGGAAGATTAAGAATAAGATCATTCATAACAAGGTGGCCGTGGCATCAGTAGTGGACAAGATGCGTGAAGTAAGGTTGCGATGATTCAAACATGTGAAGAGTAGCACAGATGCCTCAGTAAGGAGGTTTGAGGGGTTGACAGTGTTGGGTCTACGGAGAGGCAGAAGTAGACCGAAGAATAATTGAGGTGGGGGTAATTAGACAGGATATGGCTCACCTCTAGATCATCGAGGACATGACCTTAGATAGGAGAACATGGAGATCCACTACTATAGTGTTTTGCGTATCAGTTTGGAGACGGAATTCCCTCTCTAAAAGGAGTTTAGAGAGGAAATTCCGTCTCTGCGCGACCTTTGCTATTTAGCGCGTAGTGCTTAGAGACGGAATTCTTTCTCTAGCAAAATAATTAATTTCTTGTTTGGAGAGGGAATTCCGTCTCCAACATTATTTATAGAAATTATTTTTATTGTTTAGAAACGGAATTCCCTCTCCAGGAAAATAATTAAAAATTATTTTTATCGTTTAGAGACGGAATTCCCTCTCTAACTATATATATTAACACTGCTAAATAAAAACATTAGAAAATCGATACAAAGCAACCAAATAAATCGAAAAAATAACAAAACACAGATTTTAGAATTTGAGAAAATTCAAAATCTATCTAACATTTCACCCACCCACACACCCTCCAAATAAATCGAAAACCTTCATACCGATCTCTAAGGACGATCCCTCTCTCGTGAAAACCAACGGCGTAACCTCTGTAAGATTCTCAAACCCTAATTTTTTTACTCTTCACTATCTAATGTTTTAACACTAAATTTCAAAATTTATTTAGAAATTGATATATTGCAATTTATTTCTACAACCAAGATGAAAGAAAGGAGGAAATTGGATCTGAAGAGAGATACCACCCCCATCTCTCTCTATATTCAGTTTATTTCCGCTAACTCAGCTAACGATCTCACTAAACAGAAAGGTCTCGCTCCATTTTTTGTATTCAAATTAGTAAATTGGAAAGAAAATGGATTTGGATCAGTGGATACGAGATTGGGGTGGGAAAAATGGGGAGGGGAAAATAATGGGGAAGACGAAATACTTACTTGATGGACGAAAATGGTGTTGCAATGGTGGAGAAAATGGGTGCCTCTGGTGCCGCTGTGGAGAGGGAGTGTTTAGAAAATTTTATGTGTTTGTAAAAAATGTGGAGTACGCTGAAGTAAAAATATAATTATAGAATTGTTAGGGTTGGAGAGGGAATTTCGTCTCCAATCAAAAAGTAAAAAAATTGTCAGGTGATTGGCGGCGGAATTCCTTCTCCATCACCTGACACCTTTTTTACTTTTTTACTGGAGAAGGAATTTCGTCTCCAATTTTTCCAATTTAATTTATTTTAACCGCAAAACACTGATTGGAGAGGGAATTCACTCGCTAACTGATTGGAGAGTGAATTCCCTCTCCAACCATTCTGTAGCTTTTTACTCTTTTTCTAGTAGTGGTCGATGATTAAGGTAGAATGTTAGATTATAGTCGGAAGCTATAGGTTATATTGGCATTAGTATGATTCAAATATATTTGTTATTTCTATTATATTCTTTATCTGTATTGCGTGCTTATTTTTGTTCACTTATGTTATATTTAGTTTTTGTGTCAATATGTGCTATTATGTTTGATCTTGTTGTTTCTTATTACATATGTTTACAAGTTATATCTCTAGCCGAAGGTCTTCCGCAAACAGCTTCTTCACTTTGGTGGGGTAAACTCCGTACATCTCACCCTTTTCACACCCCCACTTGTGGGATTACACTAGGTTGTTTGTTGTTGTTGTTGTATTCCTTAAGGAGGAGAGATTTATCAATTTAAACATATAAACAATCTAATATATTGAGACAATGAACTAGAAAATGGTAAAACAACGCGCAAGGCAGAGGTTCTAATATAGAAGAATTTTTACATGTTTAATCCATCAAAAAGAATACAGCCTGCACATGAGATAGCGCATTGAGATACAATTAAGGTTAATTAGCACAAAAGGTACACATGGAATTGAAGATAAACCATGAGAAAATTAAGCAATAAATACTACCTTGAAGTTGCCAAGCCATGTCCAAGGCCATTCTGTGAGAATGCCAGGTTTAGAAGCCATGATTTTTGTTTTCCTAGCAATTAGCAAAACCTTGTAAAGCAAGTTATGCTCTTTCCGTCTCTCTCCTTTAAAAGGCCTTTGCTTTGGCTGCACTTTGTATATAGAATCAGATTATGGAGCACATATATACTTAATTCTGCCGTGGCTATCCACTTGCCCTTATCAACTGTCTCAAAATTTCTCCTAAGTACTAACACGTGTTTTCTTCGCATCCTTTTGAGACACTCTTTCAAAAAATTACTCGTCCCAAATATTTACATTAATACATTAAAACAAGAAAACAAAACATGTACCTTTAATTTCATATATATTTTCTATTACTTTAATTTGTAACTCTTAAAGTAGGTGTTTGTGCAAAACACAGAGGTAAAAAGGAGTCTCTTTTTTTTTCCCCTCTTTACCGTTTAATCTTCACTTGGCTTTGTACCAAACTAATTTGGCTGTACCAAACTAATTTGGCCATGAATATAGTGAGTACTTTATTCAATTTTTCTTTTTGAAAAAGTTGTTTATCCATAAAAAACTGTTTAATTTTTTGAGATCTTTTTAAAGTTATTTTTAAAAAATTAAAAAGTAGTTTTAACCACTTTTTTAAATTTTTTTAATAATCCAAATTTCTTTACTTAAAAAACTTCAATTTTTTTCAAACAAAATTCATGCTCGAACACAACTTCAATAACATTCAAATACAAATTTTCAACTCAACTTCAAAAAATTTTTTGGTATGTATAACCAAATCGAGGCAAAGTTGATTAAGATCTAATTCGAAAAAGCAAAAAATAATTGAATAATTATTGTTATAACCAAACTTTATTTAAGTTAATAACAAATATCATGCATGTGTTGATTAAATAACAATTGGTGCGAGATTCTTTTTTTTCAATTTTATTTATTCCTCTACTAATTCCACATTGTGCATGGTCTTTGAACATTAATGTGAGAGCCACAACTTAAACAATTGTAGCCTCTAGCTACCACATTTAAAAGATAGACTAGGTCAGGTGTTTAAATAAAAGTTATTGTGTCACCCCTAGAAAATAGTGCTATATTACGTAGTGGTTTGGCTATAAAAACCAAAAAGTATTTAAAAACGAGTTTTTGAAGTTGAGTTAAAAATTATTTTTGAAAGTTGAAGTTGTGTTTGGACATGAATTTCACTTGAAAAAAAGTTAATATTTTGTGAGTGGAGAAAATTGATATTTTTGAAAAAACTTGAAAATTGTATTGGTAACCAAGGCGTAATGGTCAAAGTGTTGACCACGGGAGATATATCACAGCCACGAGGAGTTGTGCAATGTTTGTCGGGATAAGCTCCGAGGTCAGAGATTGCTGGTGCCCCAGTAGTGCCGCGTCCGAAGGTTCGAGGACTGCTCCTCATGGCATCCCGCCCTTTGGAGTAACTCCCACGGTGGCAGAAACAATGCCTATGGCTCCACAGGGGACCTAGAGAAATGGAAGAAAGACCTCGAGGCTCAATTTGAAAAGCGATTGGAGAATGTTCCTGAGGTCAGAAAGTCTCAAAGGATACTAGATATTGAAAAGTGTAGGCAACAAGCCTTCAAGCCAGAGGCAGCCCCTGCTCCAATTCCAAAGCACTTCAAGCTGCAAATCTTGAAGAAGTATGATGGTACAACGGACTCAGTTGATCATGTGGCCGAATGCATGTCCATGGTGAGAGGAAATGATTTTACCTCGGTGGAGTTGGAGTCTATGTTCTTAAAGAAGTTCGGGGAGAAGCTTGAAAAAGGGGCACTGCGTTGGTACTTGAATTTACCCACCGGATCAGTTGCAAACTTCGATGAGTTAGCTAACTTATTCATCAAGGTACACACCGGTGCCTAAAAAATCCTCAAGATAAAGGAGGATATCTTCCATGTGAAGCAGTGGTACAAAGAGCCACTTAGAGATTTTCATGAGCGCTTCCAAGCGGAGCGAATAGAGCTGCCAACGATGAAATATAGTTTGGCCATCATCGCATTTGAAAGGAATATCAATTCAAGTAATTTCGAGGCTGCTGACGAGTCGAAGAAAGATATATAAGAGTGGTAGGCTCACATTTGGGATGAAGTACACGACAGGGCCTTACCCAAAGTTAGACTCGAAGAGGACGAATATAGATTTATAGGGAGAAACAAGAATTACCCCGAATCATCTCAATGCGTCGATGCCCCACGAGGGATTTGAAAAAGCCGATATGAACCCTACAACGCCCAAATGCAGCACGTGAGCCAAAGGCTAAGAGGTAAAGCTAGCACAACTGCTAATTAGAAGAATGCTACGGGGCCATCCTTTGAACCTAAGGAGAAGGAACTGCCCCGTAATTATTAGTACAATTTTAGTGTCTCAAGTGCAGATCTAGAGCCTCTATTTTCATTTAGATGATGATCACGGGCACCTTACCGAGGAATGAAAAGCCCTGCGGTACGAGGTGACCCACTTACTAAAAAATGGTATATTGAAGGATTTTTTGACCGACAAAGGGAAAGAAACCCTTGCAAAAAGTAGGGAGAAGGATAGCCACGGAGGGCCCGTTCTTCCAAAAAGAGTTGTTAATGTGATCACTAGGGAATCGGAGGTGAACGACGTGAATTTTTCTGCCGCAAAGAAGTTTGCAAAGCTTTCCACCATGATGAAAAAATGGACCCGAGCTGGAGGCTCGGAGGATGAAATAATGTTTGATGAAGATGACTGCGAGGGGATGATGTTCCCTTACCATGATGCATTGGTTATAATGGTGAAGATCAACGATTCGGATATCAAACGAATCTTGATCGATCTAGGGAGCTCTGTAAATATTATAAGCTACGGGGCGGTGAAGAAAATATGGTTGAAAGGAAATTGGGATGAGATTACTCTCATCACATATGCCGAGAGGGTTACCAAGGAAACTGTGTGTCAAGTGATACCCGAGGGGATAGCCTATAATGTTATCTTCGGTAGGCCATGGATAGATGCAATGGAGGTCGTGCCCTCCACTCTTCATCAAGTTATCAGATTCCCTACCCCATGGGGGGTTCATTCTATTCGAGGGGAGCAATAAACGGCTAGGGAATTCTACTTAGTCGCCATAAAGAGTAGAGTCGTCTCGAGTGGACTGTCCAAATAGCAATCAACGTGCGCTGGGTCTGAAGAAGAAATGGGTCTGTTACCTGAAACGGACCCACAAAAGGAGTTGGTTGAAAAGATCCTGGTATGTATTAAGGAGCCTCGAAAACGAAAAGCTGAAGATTCAACTATTGAGGAGTTGGAATCATTCAAGCTGTCAGAAGAGTTCTCGAAGAGGAAAGTGTTTGTTGGCTCGGAGTTAGACCCGAAGTCAAAAAAGGTTTTTGTTTCATTGTTAAAGTCCAACGACAATTTTTTTTCTTGGTCCCACGCCGACATGGTTGGGATTGACTCAGAGATTATGACACACAAGCTTAACGTGGATCCTCACCACGCTCTGGTAAAGCAAAAGAAAAGGCCACATGCTGGCGTTAGAAAGAATGTGACCGAGGATGAGACAACTAAGTTGCTAGACAATGGCTTCGTGCGGGAAGTGAAGTACCCAGAGTGGCTGTCCAACATTGTGGTCGTGCCAAAAAAGAATGAAAAATGGAGAATGTGTGTGGAATACACAGATCTGAACAAGGCTTGCCCCAAGGACTCATTCCCGTTGGCAAAAATTGACAGGTTAATAGACTCCATGGCTAGACACAAACTATTGATCTTTTTGGATGCTTACTCAGGGTATAACCAGATCTTGATAAACCCAAAGAATGAAAAAAAAAAACTTCCTTTACCACCGACCAAGGTACGTATTGCTACAAAGTGATGCCCTTCGGCCTAAAAAATTCCAGGGCAACGTATCAAAGGTTGGTGTGTCGCATGTTCAAGGATTACATTGGATAGTCAATGGAAGCCTACATTGACAACATGGTAGTGAAATTGTTTCGGATAGAAGAACATTTGAATCACTTAAGGGAAGCTTTCTCCATCTTGAGGCAGTATAACATCAAGTTAAACCCCCGAGAAATGTGCTTTTTGTGTTGGTTTGGATAAATTTCTAGGCTTCATCGTCTCGGAGTGAGGAATTGAAGCAAACCCCGAATAAATTAGATCAATTGAGGAAATTCCCTAGGTTCTCTCGGGTACCAAAGAAGTTCAATACTTAATCGACCGAATTGCTGTCTTGGGTAGATTCATCTCGAAGTCATCAGAGCGATGCCAAAAATTCTTCTCAATCCTAAAAAAGAACACAACTTTTGAGTGGACTCCAGAGTGTAGGCAAGCATTAAAGGATTTTAAGTATTTGTCTTACGCACCGTTGCTCGCCAAGCCAAAGGAATGGGAGAGGTTGTTGGTTTACTTGGCGATATCTGAGGTGTCCGTGAGTACAGTTTTGGTTCGAGAGGAGGATGGAAAGCAACAACTAATATATTATGTCAGCAAAGTCACTCCTCGATGCTGAAACCAGGTACCCGCATTTAGAGAAATTTGCACTTGCCTTAGTTGTTACTGCACGTAAACTTTGGCCCTATTTTCAATGTCATCCTATAGTCGTAGTCACTACCTTCCCATTGAGAAATTTACTTCAAAAACTTGAATTGTCTGGGAGGTTCGCTAAGTAGGATGTCGAGCTGAGAAAGTATGATATCACTTATCAGCCTCCCACTGCTATAAAGTTCTAAGTGCTGGCTGATTTTGTGGCCGATTTTAGTGCTAAGATACCCCCCAAGGCGGAGCAGGAGGAGTTAATATCCAAGGGGCTGGTTCTGGGATTTGGACACTTTACACCGATGGAGCTACCAATTCTAAAGGCCCGGGGCTTGGGTTGGCATTAGTGGCCCCGACATGAGAAAAAATGAGACACTCCATTAGGTTCAAGCATGTAATCAACAACGAGGCAGAGTATGCGCCAATAATGGCTGGATTAGAATTAGCTAAGGAGCTAGGAGTAGAAAGAATTGAGTTAAAAGTGATTCACAGTTAGCGGTGAATCAAATACTTGGGGACTTTTCGGTTAGGGAGCCCAAAATGCAATAGCTCTAAGCTAGAGTTCAGCAAATTTTAATGGAGAGTCGAACAGATACCTCAGGAAGAGAATGCCGAGGCAGATGCCTTAGCAAATCAAAGCTCCGTTGTTGAAGAGAATAACCTAGGGACTGATTCACTCATTCGTCTCCTTACATCTATTGTAGAAAGAGTTAAGCTCGAAGTCAATTCGGTGAATAATACATGGGATTGGTGTACCAAGTTAATTTCTTACTTGGACTTGGGGACTTTTCCAACCGACAAAAAAGAAGCTAAAAGGTTAAGAATTCAAGCGGGTCCCGTACTCATTGATCCAAATGCAATTATACAAAAAGTTACATTGCGGCCTGTTGGCCAAATGCTTAGGTCCGGGGTAGGTTGAATATGTGATGAGAGAGGTGCACGAGGGAGAATGTGGAAATCATTTAGGAGGAAAGGAACTTGTACACAAATTGCTTTGGGTAGGATATTGCTGGCCAGATATCGACACGGATGCGAAGGCCTTTGTTAAGAAATGTGACAAATGTCAAAGCCATGCTCGAATAATTCACCAACAAGTTGAACCTCTACATTCTGTTGTGTCCCCATGGCCGTTCATGAAATGGGAGATGGATATAGTAGGGCCACTCCCCAAAGCTAAAGGAGGTGTAGGGGTTCTTCTCGTGCTAATAGACTACTTCACAAAATGGTTAGAAGCGGGGGCTTTTGCTCAAGTTAGGCAGAAGGAAGTTATCGGCTTTATTTGTAAGAATATCGTCTGCAGATTCGGGGTCCCAAGGGAAATAACATGTGACAATGGCCCATAATTTATCGGCTCGAATGTCATTCATTTCCTCAAAAAATAGGATATTAAAAGGGTAGTATCAACTCCATATCATCCAAGTGAAAATAGGCAGGCTGAATCTTCAAATAAAGTGATCATTGAGAGCCTCAAGAAGAGGCTCGATTAGACAAAAGGCCCATGGCCTGATGAGTTTCCTGGGGTGTATGTGCACATCGCACCACGGAAAAAAATAGCACAGGTGACCCCTTCTCTCTCGTCTACGGGATGGATGCTTTGATCCCCGTGGAAGTAGGTGAACCAGGCCTTTGGTACGCTCATGCTACTAAGGAGTCAAATCAACAAGAAATGCGACTGGAATTAGATTTGCTCGATGGCCGGAGGGAATTAGCTTTGGTTCAGATAACAGCTCAGAAAAGGTAGATTGAAAGCTATCTCAACAAGAAAGCTAAGCGTAGAGCTTTCAAAGTTGGAGATTATATATTGAAGGCCTCGAATCAAACAACCAAAGAGAAAAATACTGGTAAATTGGCAATAAATTAAGAAGGACCTATGAGGTCAAGGCTATTGTTTGGCAAAGGGTCTTACTAGTTAAAAGATATGAAAGGCAAGTTAGAACCCTCGAATTGGAACATCTCCAATTCGAAGCGGTATTATTTTTAAGTCTAAGATATACGAGCCTTTTAACGCTCCGATGCTTAGGTCGAATGATTCAACTAAACCCTGCTGTCTTTGCTTGACATTTTCAGGGAGCAGAGGAAATGGAGTACAGTGCTTGGGTCCTTGTCACTCCCACCCGAATCACTGAGGTGATGGAAGAGGTGGTGTGTAGTCTGATGCGACTCAAAGCCTTTCGTACTGGAGACTGCCAATGGACCCGAAGACTGACAATATTTACATCGGGGTCTGTCGCCCAAGATTAGCTTAGTATTATGTATTTAGTGTCGGTTAGCGGCTATTTCTGAATTTTTCCTAAGTTTCACTACGACTAGGTTCAATGTATCATCAGTCTCAGCTTATTATCAATGAAGTGAATTTTGATTCTACATCTCTTCATCTCAATATCTACCTCCCGAAGTTATGTTGTGTAATTATGATTTTTTAGTCCTCGACACGGGAACGAGACGTCGTTCCAGCTAGCATCAGTTTATTATAAATTTTCTTAAGTCTTGTAAGAAAAAAATTCTAAGTATTTAAATGTGCATCTCGACGAGATAAAAGCAAACACTTATCAGAATTAAAATTTCATTAAAACGGGCTCGAAGGCCCTAAAAGAGTCATTTATAAGATTAGGCCTGAAGGCCATAGCAAAACAAAAGGAAAGAATAGAAAACAGCTCAGCATCTGGGTCATCTTCCTGAGGGGAACCTGTCATATCCGATTTTGGACTCAACTCGAGGCGAGTCGGGTTTCAAATTTGACTGGGTGAACTCGTTTGAGTTATATGTTGGAGTCGCCACCTAATATAATTTCTAAGGCGTATTAGGTCACCTAAGGTGTAAAGTCAAGTTAAATAAGTCTACTAGGCCTTTTCAGAGATTCTATGTGGGTAAGAAGTCCACGTGACTCAGGGAAGAAGGTGTTAGGCGCTTCCTCGAGTCCCACAAAAAGTGGTTATCCTCCGAGCCTTAATTTTGGGATGTAAGGAGTGTATATTGTCATAAATTACTAACTTGGGAATTTAGCATTTTAACTAAGGTATAATATACTTACACATGCAAATAACTTTCACATTCGGCCTAGGTATTGAGCCTAGTCGTGTCTATGGACTCTAATGTCACAAGCCTAATCGTAAACAAGTGTTGTCATACAAATGGATATTCTAATTTAACTTACATATGCAGTTAACACACTTTGAAAAGAATATTTTCATAAATAGCCTTTTTTTGCAAATAATTTCAGATTTAATAAAGAACCAAAAGGAGTTTGCTTTGAAAACAAAATGTTGGCTCATTTGGGGTCGGCGTGACTCGTCATTAATTATCGAGCACTGTTGACACCCAATTTTGTCCCTCCATTTTCATAATTGGCTGTATTTAGCTTTAAAGTGCATATTAAAATTTTCATACAAAATTGCATTAGATAACATGCATTTACGTGTATAACCCCTATCCTTAATTCTCTTATTGATACAAATATTTATTTAATTTTAAATATATTACATAATTGCATAATTTAGATCATTTTCTAAAGTCATGCACAATTTTGTGACTATTTACACAATTAATACACTTAATTATCTATTTGTGATTACTATACTTAATTATCTTTGTTTAGACTAATTTGTAACTATTTATATTATACTAATATTTATCCAAACTTATTTATATTTTTTTGCTAGTTGTTTTGCTAATTATTAGCATTATCTTTAAATTAAATATAAGCCAAATCTATTCCCTAATACAATACAAAATTCCATATTAGCCCACCACAATAAGACTAGCCACGTCTGGCTTAAAATATGATGACTAGCTCCTCGTTAGGCTTAGAATACGACTATTAGCCCCATCAGGCTTAGAATATGACTATTGGGCCTGTCCGCTTTAGAATAGGACATCACATATATTTTATTTTGCAGGCACTACTATAATAGGCCCATCTGCCTTATAGCTAGATATATACACATATATTTTATTTTGCAGGCACTGTTATTAGGCTCGTCCGCCTTAGAATTGGACATACACGTATTTTGTTTTGCAGGCACTATTTACAGTAAGGTGATTTTTTAAAGGCAATAAACTGGGGCAGAATTTTTGAGGATCCCCTCAAAAATTCCAAAAGGATGCAAGACGACACTGGGGCAGAATTTTGAGGTTCTCTCAAAATTCATTGAAAAATCGATATCCACAAGCCCGAGATGCAACAATGAAGAGGATGCACAAATCAACCCTTCCCCTTTCCCCAAAACTCACAAATCTTTCTTTGAGTGCAGGCACAAAATAGTAGTTACAACAACAAACACGACAACATATGGGCAACACTATAAGACACTATTCGACTTTCCAACCATCCCTTTGAGTCCTTCCTCACTTTCAAAATCAGTTCCCTATACGGAGACGGTGCAATCACAAATTTTCAAATACGTATGATACACCATTTTAAAACTCCATTCGAAAAGCTTAGTCCCTTCGATTATGCTTTTACCACGTCATCAAATTACTTGTTCCCCGCTCAAATCTAAAACCTCTCATATGCAAACAAGTAATCTGCCTAATCTTTATTAGGAAGTCAGTTTGTATTCTGTCCAATTTGCACTTACCTTGTGTGAATCGTGCATGTTTTTGTGCTTAATCGTGCCTAATCGTGCCCATTTGTTTGAATCATGCAAATTTATTGTGTTTACTCCTCAATATGTCATCAAATTTCAAAGCACACACCAATTTAAACTTTGCATTGACACCTAATGGTACGTCATATACATCTTACCCAGACAACATGTCATTCTAGAACTACACACGGCCTGATTCTCGGGCAACCCGAGATATGTAGACAACTCAGAAACCAGAGTTCGGCCAAAACACCCTAAAAATTCTCATTTTCCTTTCCAACATTTTGCTTGCCCGTCGTGACAAAATTGGCTACTCCGTCAACTATCTTTGCCCGAAGATTCTTTCATCATCCCCGGGCAAAGAGGGGCAGCTGTTGACACCCAATTTTGTCCCTCCATTTTCATAATTGGCTGTATTTAGCTTTAAAGTGCATATTAAAATTTTCATACAAAATTGCATTAGATAACATGCATTTACGTGTATAACCCCTATCCTTAATTCTCTTATTTATACAAATATTTATTTAATTTTAAATATATTACATAATTGCATAATTTAGATCATTTTCTAAAGTCATGCACAATTTTATGACTATTTACACAATTAATACACTTAATTATCTATTTGTGATTACTATACTTAATTATCTTTGTTTCAACTAATTTGTAACTATTTATATTATACTAATATTTATCCAAACTTATTTATATTTTTTTGCTAGTTATTTTGCTAATTATTAGCATTATCTTTAAATTAAATATAAGCCAAATCTATTCCCTAACACAATACAAAATTCCATATTTACTCACATATGCGTACACCATCAGATATACACTATCCCACGCATGCCCACGTGGTGCGATCTAGGCCATCCATAACTCTCAACCAAGGGCCAGGATTCTCCCTAGTCATTTTATACTTAAACAAACCCCTCCCAACTAAAAATCCCAACAACATATCCCCTTTCCCTTTCCCCAATTTCCGCCACCCTTGCCCTCTTCCCTCTCTCCCCCCATCACCTATTAACCCATCTAAATACAGTCAACACCACCACCACCGCTCCTCCGCTAATCTCTCCCAAAGAAACGATGTTCCTTCTTTCTCTCCTACCTCAGTTCACACGAAAAATGGAAAGCCATACCACCCTCTTTATGGTTACTCAAAATTCGAAAAGAAAACTAATGATTCGTGTCAAATCTCTTTGAAATCAAGATAGTCAAGACGAAATATATGCAGTGTCATTATAAGGAAGGCAAGAAATCAAAATAGAAGCTTGGCAAATCGACGTGACCCGACCCGGATTATAACTGGTAAATATTTTTCCTTTTTATGTGATTATGTTACTATGAAAATATTTGTGAACTGTGTACTATCCCATGTTTAGATACAAGCTTTAACCCCTGAAAATGTGTGGCTAAAATTGCATTAGTATTGTTGCTGAATAATACGGGGAAGAGAAGATACTTGGCAAATGATTCTCTGAGAATTGAAACTTAAGTTTAGTCTTTCTAATTCTATTAGATCGTGTGAACTGATTCAAGCATGTCATAGTATATACTCTGCCATTTTTGTCTAGTGTGTGACCCCCTTTTTTATTTTCATTTGTTCATTGCTTTAATAGTATCCCGATAACATTTGTATTCTTTTTCTAAAGAAAGTGTTCCTTTACCATTGAACTTTTTTTGAAAGACATAGCTATAATGATTTTTCTTCTGTCAAAATTAAATTAATACACTCTCCATAATTATTATTATTATTTTTTACCTCCTAGTTTAATTTGTACTGTTGGCACTAATACTATTATACCTAATATACACATTTAGCACTTTTTTAAGGGAATGACAGATTGATAGCTCTCATTTTTGGTAAGAGGGCATTTGACACAACATCTGGAATCTTTTCTAAAAATTAGATTGACCAAGAGTAATCTCTTCTTACCATATTTACACGTGATTCATATTTTTAATTTCGTAACTTGAGACTGAATTAGGACCTAGTCTTAACACTATAAATATACAGCTTTTACACACTTCAGGGACATCTTACATACTGAAAAAAACCTCTTCTACCTCTCACCCATTGATCTTTTCCTGTAAACATAAGAGTTTCCCTGCTTCTTCTCGTGTTCTATTCTTTTGGCTTTGTTGGCTATAAGCCAAAACAAAGTATTTGGTGGTACTACTTGTTGCTTGGTTCACTATCAGTTGGAAATACTATCTCTCTACACAATTACTAGCTATTCTTCTTAAGGTAAACATGACACTGGATGCATGAAGTCTTGATATTAAGTATTATTCTTGGCTGTTGTTCAGCCGCTATATGCATAAACTGTTAGGCCTTTGCAAGGCCACTCGCTAACCTCTTATGCAGGTTTTTGAGTATTGGATAGCCAAAGAGCTATACCACTATTAAGCTTTTACTGTAGGGAATTGATATCCATAAAAGAATGTTGCAATGGTTGGATTGAGGATGGTTCCTAGAGCAATGGTAAACTTGTGAAGTTCATAAGAAGTGCAAACAGGGCACTTGCTTCCCTACTCTCTTTAAACCCCCCTAGACCCTCTTCTATTGTATTTAATTAGGTCTCCGACATGTATATAATTGAGGCATAATAATGTGCATTAAATGGTCGGAGACAGCGGTGATTAGGACACCAAACGAATGCTGAAATTGTAGCAGAAACGCTGTTATACAGGCAGCCTGAATGCCGCTACATACCGGCTATGCAGGGGCCACTCCTTCGCACCTTTTCTTCTCCTTTTTTGGGTGCAAACAGAATCTGAAACTTAATTGTTTGAAGTGCAGTATCTAAAAATTGTTTTAACAGGACATGTTTCAAAACCAGATTATAGTAGGAATTTTTCAGCAAAATATTAGAAAAGCTAAGAATGCAATAGAACTAGAAATCGGACCATGTATGCAAAAGCTGAATATGCAGGTTAATTTAAAAACTGGACTGTTTGTGCGAAAGTATAGAAGCTGAAATTGAATTGTAGCAGGGATGTTTTCTACATTATGTCTCATGAAGGAACATTTACTGCAAGAAATCAAAACTGGCCAGATTGTCAACTAAGTTCTTATTTTTGCAAACTCTGATCTTTATAGCGATTATTTTTAAAGTTTTATCTTCTTCCAAATTAATTAATAGTTTGGAAGGAGAGTATGGACTTTGGAGGTCAAGTCCTACAAAATCTATGTAAGTATTTGTTTATATGGCATATCTAAAGGATCTCATTGACATATATATGTTATTATTACAACTATTTTGCATCTTAATACTATTTTTCACCTTACTATTATTTTACATATTTATGGCATAAAGACTTTTCCTTGTGGCTAGCACTGTTATACTTTCAATAAATGATTTTCATAATCATGTATTTTTTTTACCAAGTCTTTTCCTATAATTGTATTTATATATATAAACGTTAAAATAAGTATTTTCTCTAGTACGACCTCACAGCAATAACCATACGGACAATGGTACTTGGCAACTAATGTCAAAATACTGTCTAAAATGGTTAACAATTTTTTTAAACACTAAAGTTTTTCTTGTCCCTATATTTACAGAATTTAGTGTATATTTGCGTATTCAAAAAATGTACTTTACTGTTTTCTTCAAAGTTTGATTTGAAGTTTTGCGGAAGTGACCTGATATCTGAGATGTGATAGAGGTTTTAGCTTTCTTTTTAAAAAAAAAAAAAAGTTGAATGGACATTTAAAAGGCCTGCGATTAGGCAGCCACCTAGATCACGCATACAAATTATCAAATCTTGGAAATTCTATCATGACGGTAAGTTCTCTTTAAATTAAAACTGCATGAGATGTCCTATTTAGAGCCTAACCTTAGTTTATTAGCTTAATCTTTGGAGGGTTAGACTTCCTCTAAGTTTGACATGCGCTATTAGCCTTTAATTCAACTTATGTTTTAGATTTGTTGAGAAATGCCTTTAGTCCTTGCGGCTTTAACACTTGCATGTTTGGCTTATAATCCCAAAATTTGAATCCGGCCGAGAACCACCTTTCGTGGGTTCTTGAAAAGTGCCTAAAACCTTCTTTTCAGGACATTAGGACTTCTTACCTAGAATTTATGGTATGCAAACCTTACCCGGAGTAATTATAACAAAGCTTGACACAATTAGGTGCCCTAATACGCCTAGTAAAAGAATATGTTAGGTGGCGACTCCAAAACCGACTCAGCCGAGTCACCTAGTCAAACCCGACCCTTTGAACTTGCTCCGAGTTCGAAAAAAGGGGTGCGACAGAATGGCGACTCCACTGGGGATTTCAAAGTTCTAACCACAACAGATATTATTTTGGGATTTCTATTATTATTATTATTATTTATTTATTGAACTAATTGTTTTACTTTACTTATTATTTTGCTTATTATTATTTTACTAACTTTTTTTTCTTTGTTTTTCTAACTTGTATTCTTTTTTGTTTTTCTTTCTTTATCTTATTATTTATTTGTATCAAATATCCTTGTAATATTTATGACATTTTTTCACTCATACTCCTCCACTCCTGGAAACGGCACTCTGCACACACACGAGTGGTTACGTGGATCTCACGGCCGTTTCACTCTCAAAAACCCTTTAAGGGGAACAGTTTGGAATATAGTTGATCCGTGGTACAACCAACAATTCTAAACGTTCCCACCCCTTGGTCGGCCGCCTGGGGGAACCATGTTCTTGTCTAGTAAACCCACTCTTGGAAGGTTCTTACAACACGTCCAACACTTTTACTATTTTTTGCCAAAAATCTTTCTCTTTTTAACAATTTCACTTCATAATTCTTTTTGTATTTTCATTATTGTCTAGTTTCTATGATCCTACTTTTGAAACTAATTTGTTTGTTTCGTTTCTTCTTTTTTACTCCTTATTTTTTTTTAAATCATTTTTGAAATGCTTCAATATGTGCATCATTTTCATAAAATTGCTAAAAAAAAAATCAAATAATTTTCACTTAATTTGATTTTAAAAATTATTTGATTTTTTTTATTTTTAATATTGTCTAGATTCTATTAATTTTATTTTTTCAAAACTAACGTAGTTGTTTCATATGTGCATATTTACAATACTGAAGTTTTTTTAGAAAATATGTGCATTTTTCTAAAACTTGTGCATTTCTTTCACAACTTGTACATTATGTTATTTGCTTAAAGGGTTGAACGTGGAAAATGTGGACCATTCATTGGCATTGTTCTGCATTTAGTGCTATTCAAAGGCACAAAAGTTACTTAATAGGTGCCAAAAGCCCGAATTAAATCAGAAATGATTATTTATCCATACACAGCCGGAATTATTCTGTATTCAGTGTCATTCAAAGGCACGAAGTTCACCTAATAGGCGTCAAAAGCCCGAATTGAATCAGAAATGAGTGTTTATTCATAAACAGTCACAATTGTTCTGTATTCAATGCCATTCAAAGGCACGAAGGTAACTTACGAGGCATTAAAGCCCAAATTGAATCAGAAACGACCGTTTATTCCCAAAGGATTGAAATTATTCTGTATTCAATGCTATTCAAAGGCTTAAATGGTAACCGAAGAGGCCTTAAAAGCCCATTCCGAAGCAGAAATGGCCACTCGATAGATGGGACGACACATAACGCACGTTTATCCTTTAAGCATTACATAAAAACTTGGCATTCTTGGCATGTCAAAAGACCATTTAACAACTGTTGTCTAAAGTGTCTAAAGGGTTCTCAATCCATAACGACACTTCTCTTCATATTCATACTGCTTTGTTTTCAAAAGCTCGTGCCGCACGTTAATCGTTTGCTTACAACCAAAATTTAGGCATATTCCTTCCTTTTCTTCTCCTTCCTTCACCTTTTCCAAAAGATCATGGCCAATAGAACATTTGACATAGTCGCTGAAACCCCTCAGTTACTCAAAGATTGGTGGAGAAACCTAAGTATAGATCAACAAGACCGAGTTAAGGCAGTGTTGGGGAACCTTATTTCACTGATGGAGCATACGGCAATGAAAGGGATGGTAGAAGCAGCTATACACTATTGGGATGCATGCCGAGCAGTTTTTCACTTTGGGAATGTAGAGTTGACACCATTACTGGAAGAAATAGGCGGGTTAAGTCAATTACCATTTGAAAGTGAGGAAGTCTTGATGCCTAAGAACATTACACCCGAGGAGTTCTTCGAAATGGTAGGGTTTAAGCCCGAATTATGCACAGACAGTATAAGGCAGTCGGGAATTTCTTTGACTTCCCTCTACATCAAATTTGGGTATGAAGAAGCATTTTAGGAATCCAAATACTATCTAAGCATTAACCAGGCAGATTGGCAAGAGCGGAGAGTGCTCGCTTTTGTTACCAGCTTTTTAGGGACTGTCGTGTTTCCACAACACAAAAGACGAGTTGATGTTTGCATGTTATCAATTGCTGATGTCCTACTCAAGGACTTTGACAAGAAATACACTTTGGTACCTATGATCGTTGCAGAACTTTACCGAGCTTTAGAAAGATGCAAGAAGGGAGCTGGTTTCTTCGAAGGTTGTAATTTGCTTTTGCAAACTTGGTTGATGGAAAATTTGCAAAAGTTGAACAACACAAACCAAGGCTTCCACTCCATACCGAGAGAAAACTACATCTTGACTCATACCAACCGCATGGACAGTGCCCTTGAAAAGTGGGACCGGCCAACAACCACCGAAGGTTGGGACCACAAGCTTTCTCAATTGACGTCCGAAAATATACAATGGATGTTTGACTACTTTCCCAGCACTACAGTGGTCACACGGTCGGAAAGAGACTCGTTTCTCATCTTAGTGGGCTTTAGAGGAGTTTACCCATATACTCCTTTAAGGGCACTTAGACAAGCGGGGAGAAAGCAGATTGTACCCCAAATCGTAGACATCAGAAGCTTCAAAGCAGATATTTCCGGGGGAGTGATACCATTTAAAGACAAGATATTAGAACTTTGGAAAGAAAGACGACAAATGGGATTTGAGACTATTGGACGAGACATATTTGATGCAGGCTATGATGAAGATTATCCGGACTGGCTAAGGAAAGACATAGCAAAGGCAGTTCAACCAAGAGCAACAAGAAAAAGGAAAAGAAATGCCGATGAATTGGAATCTGAGTGCAAGAGGCTACACAAACAACTGGCAAAAGCACGAGAGAAAATAGTGAAAAACCAGAGTTTGGTAGAAGCAAAGAACAAAGAAAAAGGCAAATGGCGCAGTAAGGCAGAACTATTGACAAAACGCATAGAGTCTATAGGTGTATGGGTTAGCGAAGGAATGAGGTCCGTGGCAAACAAAGGATAGAGGAGAAAGGAAGAAAGGCTTGGGAAATGTTGAAGAACTTCACATTTGACATATCCCGACTCTTAACTGATGCGGACAATATCATCTTCCAAGGAAATTCATCAGGGGCAAGTTCGGCCGAGGAATATTCATCTGAAGAAGAAGAAGAAGAATCTTTTGGGGATGGATCGGCATGAAAGATGTTTATTTGGCCATGATCTAATTTCCTAGCAATATTTAGTCTTTTCCGCTTTTTACACTATTTCATTATCATCCAATGTAATAAGATCCAATAAATGCAATATTATCTCTTAGGCTCCCTATTTTGTTAGCAAATGAAATGAGACATGCGGCACAAAGCGCTTTTCAAAATCATCAAGGATAAAATGGTCTTTTGCATTATAGGATGCATTCGTTACATGATATGTGTGCATTGCATGAACTCGTTTGTTGCTCTTCTCTCTCTCTCTCTCTCTCTCTCTCTCTCTCTCTCTCTCTCTCTCTCTCTCTCTACCTGAATGAATCTTTTTCCCAAATTTAATATCTCTCCAACGCATATAACCCTACTTTTCTGATCTTTCGCACATTCTGATTACTTCCTAACTCAAAGACTTCCTCTCCAAAAGGTCGGCTCAAGTTGAACACCAAAATAGAAGACATGGCTAAGCAGAGTGCACTTATTGGTGATTTGTCAAAACAAGAGGGAGTTATTGCAGCAAGTATTATGCGTATGGAGCAGAAAATTGACAGGGTAAGAGGTGTGATGGCCAGCCTCAAGGGCACCTCTGACATACCACAAGAATTCCCGAAGCCAATGTTCGAGGATCACTCTAGTGCTCCGGTCTACACTATTGCACCTCCCGCAATACATGAGTGTGATCCAAAGGATTTTCCAAATTTACATTCGTTCATGGTTGAAAAAGCATTCAAAGGGTTAGCAGGAGGCAATCAGGAGATGGGAAGTGAGGAGAATCCACCAAATGTTGCAAAGGTTTACGCACAACAATTAGATATTAGCATGACGACGAAACTTCCATTGTATGATGGAACTAAAAATCCTTGTGTACATTTGAGAGTATATCTACACACCCTAGAAAGTATGGAACACGACGATGAACTCAAGAGGAAACTATTTGTTAAGACACTTACAGGGTCAGCATTGATTTGGTACATAGGGCAGGACGCAAGCAAATGAAATTCTTGGAGCGACCTGGTCGAAGCCTTTATTAACCGATATAAATCCTATGGCGACCATCGTGCATGCAATAGCTTGTTGAAAAGGAAAAGTGTTATAGAACCGATTTCTGAAAAGGTATTGGGTAATAATTTGACTGAAGCACAATCCAAGGATATGAACGTTACAAAGAAAGGGAAAGCTACCGTTACCAAAACCCCAAGCCCTATCCCAATATCTCTTAATAACCAAGCCATCATCCTTTTGTATGAATCACTGGCTGTTCAATTTGAGAAACTTAAGTCTATTGGGATGTTGCAGCCACAACGTGGAGAAGTCTTTACCCCACTACCACCTCACTTCGATTCAAGCAAACATTGTGCATTTCACTCCAACATACCAGGTCATGACATCAATGAATGCACCGCTCTGAGGAAGAAGATTAAGAGTTTAGTGGAAAATGGCAAGGTAGTCGAAGTGCCAAAGGGAAAACCTCAACTTATGTGGTGCCAACCTCTGACCTTTATGCCAACAATTGATGTTTGCTCGTATCAGAAGCCAACAAATAGCACTAAGAATTGCTCTCATGAGGCCCCTCACCAGTTCACTCCTATTGGTGGTGGGTCATATGCAAGTTTGTACGAAAGGTTGAAGGATGTAGGGATAGTGCACCCTATTGAAAGGAAAATTTACAAGGAACCGTGGAAAGCAGATATGAAAAAGTCATGTGTTTACCATTAAGGCATGCTGGGGCATGATATTGAGAAATGTTTTGCTTTTAAAGAGAAGATTGAAGGGCTTATCAAGTCTGGGCAAATCAATATTGAAAATGCTAATGACGAAGCAAGTGCAGATGACTAGGTCAAAGAGGCAACAGTTGAATGACAGACATCCGAATACAAGAAGAGAGCTTCTAAGTTGCATAATCTTTGGAGATATTTATTTTACTTTCTAAACAAGCTTTATGGCACATGTTTTTAAGATTTTCCCTTTATGTATTTTGAACTACGCTTGACCTGATTCCTGTCAGTAGCAGGATACGTAGGCAGCCCACACCGGGTTCGGTCCCTTTATAATAAAAATTTTATTTTACCCGATAAGGAAAGTTGGTGCAAAGTTTGAAATACAACAGTCGGTTGACAATCATGAAAAGACATGGATCACGACAGACAAATTTGTAAAGGAATTGGTGATCACACCTAAGTCTTTGGTGTTTGATAAAGAGCCGACCTCCCTTTTGGTCACCTAAAGTCCAACCTTTTTCCTTGACTTCGCATAATTCATCACAACATCCTTATCAATGAATTCATCAACCAAAATCTTTGCTTTGACTGCTACATAAAGCACTCAAGCAATCCTCTATAATCTCTACACCATTTGTCATAGTGTCTAGTTCAAGCATTAGTCTATTATATGCCTTCTAGGCATCCTCTCAGCTGCATATCTAACCTTTATGTGCTATTTCGTTTCAAAGTTTATAATATACTAACACTGTTTTGTATATTTTATCATTTTGTTAAAGGTTGCCTAGCATTTGAACACCTAAAATTGGCAAAGAATCTGCATTAAGAAGAAGCCGAGATGACAAGCCAAGATAAAATATTCACTTTTGGAGCAAAGTCTTCAGAACCTCAGACATATGGCATCGAGAAAAACAAGACTCAACAGGACATTTTAGATAAATCTGACAATCTTGATTCTACTACTATGCAAGTTGTGGCAAGGGACAAGCAGAATCAGCTGGTAGTATACCCACATAAGAAGAACGAAAAAGAAATCCAACCAAATGAACATGAGGGTTTAAATGAAAAGCTTCATGACCTAGAAATGGTCGTCAAAGAAGAGATGAGTTTAAGGAACATTCAAAGTTTGAGGTATAAGGATTTGTGTCGACATCCATATGTTGAGCTACCGTATGGATACAAAATTCCGAAATTCAACACTTTTGATGGAACAGGGAATCCTTTCTATCATTTGAAAGACTACAGTAACAGGCTAATTGGAGTTGGACATATCGAGGCTATCAGAATGCAATTGTTCATTCAAAGTTTATCTGGATTAGCACTCATTTGGTACACCAAACAAGATTTTAGCAAATGGCACACTTGGGAAGATTTGGCCCGAGATTTTGTCGATCAATACAAGTTCAACATCCGAAAGGATGTGCATCTACATGATATGTACAAAGTCAAAAGAATGCAACACGAGTCTTTTGAAGAATATGCTACCCGATGGAGAATCGAAGCTTCCAAGATACACCCTCCTTTACCTGAAGAAGAGTTAGTTTCAACATTCATCCAGATCCAAGAAGGGATTTACTATGAGAAATTGCTCAGCGTTCAGGCACACGACTTTCCTAGTCTGATTCGAATAATAAAGGAACTCGAAATTGGCATTCAAGAAGGGAAGATCATTGGAAGTTCAACAGTGCACTATGTTAATCAATATTTTCAACCGGAGGCACTTGAGAATTTGCGAAGTAATAAAGAGGACAACACATTAGTCGCCATGACTGGGCACCAATCACCGTACAAGCAGAATCAACAGAATCCACGATTTCATGATACTCCTGACTTACACACTAGACAACCTCCCCACTATCAGGGTTTTCAGCCACAACCTAATCAGGCTCAACGCAGTCGTTACCAGACAAAAAGGATGAAGCCTCGCATATTTACTCCTCTAGCTGAATCTCTGACAAACATATTTGAAAGACTGAGAGATCAAGGGATATTGCAGCCGAGAAATGGATGGGTTTCCCGTTCGGGTTTTGATCCATCAAAGACTTGCGCATATCATTCGAACATTCAAGGTCATGACACTGAAGAATGTCCAGCACTGAAGCACAAAATTCAGAACTTGATCGAAAAAGGTAAGATAACGGTGCAACAAGAACCACCTAATGACAATTCCAAATCTCGAGCTGCAAATACAATCTATGTTCAAGGCAATCCATCGAAGATAGCTCCGAGGCATTTGAAGAGAAAGCACGACACTTGAAGGCAACCCATCACAATGCATAATCTACCATCTCTGCATCTGACTGCTCTTTTGCCCTTTATCCCTACTTTGTATCTGAACTATGTATGACTTGATTATTGTATTGACAAGATATGTAAAAAGCCTACTTGGGCAAGGTTTCATTATAATAAAATTTTCATTTCTCTCTTAGCCAAGATAAGCACAACTTTTGGGACAACCTCCTAATCCAATACACTCACCCAAAGGTTTACAGCCTAAAATGAAAGAAGTATCCGCATGATCAATTGGGTAATAAAGATTTTCAAGATATCACATCAAAGGACAAATGCAGATTCGAGCCGACACTCGGGTGTTCAATACAAGGCAACCACTTTGTTTTAAATTAACAACTTTTTCTTTGAGAGCAGATCTTCTCTTACAAATACAAGACTCGCAGGCAATACAACAATCTGAGAATGAATGACTCCAGTTCCAATACCTGACATGCACTAGAGGAATGCACTTACAAGCTTTTGGACATGACACTCTTGATACGACGCTTAGCCCCGTCAGGCTTAAAATATGACGATTAGCCACGTCAGGCTTAAAATATGACGACTAGCCCCGTCAGGGTTAAAATATGACAGGGTTACAATATGACAAATAGCCTCGTCAGGCTTAAAATATGACGACTAGCCACGTCAGGCTTAAAATATGACGACTAGCCCCGTCAGGCTTAAAATATGACAGGCTTACAATATGACGACTAGCCACGTCAGGCTTAAAATATGACGACTAGCCACGTCAGGCTTAAAATATGACGACTAGCCACGTCAGGCTTAAAATATGACGACTAGCCCCGTCAGGCTTAAAATATGACAGACTTACAATATAACGACTAGCCTCGTCAGGCTTAAAATATGACGACTAGCCACGTCAGGCTTAAAATATGACGATTAGCCTCGTCAGGCTTAAAATATGACGATGAGCCCCGTCAGGCTTAGAATATGACTATTAGGCCTGTCCGCCTTAGAATTGGACATATTCATTCTTTCTGTTTTGCAGGCACTATTATAATCAGCCTTATCCGGCTTAAAATAGGACAAACTCATATATTTTATTTTGCAGGCACCACCACAATAGGACTAGCCACGTCAGGCTTAAAATATGATGACTAGCTCCTCGTTAGGCTTAGAATACGACTATTAGCCCCATCAGGCTTAGAATATGACTATTGGGCCTGTCCGCTTTAGAATAGGACATCACATATATTTTATTTTGCAGGCACTACTATAATAGGCCCATCTGCCTTATAGCTAGATATATACACATATATTTTATTTTGCAGGCACTGTTATTAGGCTCGTCCGCCTTAGAATTGGACATACACGTATTTTGTTTTGCAGGCACTATTTACAGTAAGGTGATTTTTTAAAGGCAATAAACTGGGGCAGAATTTTTGAGGATCCCCTCAAAAATTCCAAAAGGATGCAAGACGACACTGGGGCAGAATTTTGAGGTTCCCTCAAAATTCATTGAAAAATCGATATCCACAAGCCCGAGATGCAACAATGAAGAGGATGCACAGATCAACCCTTCCCCTTTTCCCAAAACACACAAATCTTTCTTTGAGTGCAGGCACAAAATAGTAGTTACAACAACAAACACGACAACATATGGGCAACGCTATAAGACACTATTCGACTTTCCAACCATCCCTTTGAGTCCTTCCTCACTTTCAAAATCAGTTCCCTATACGGAGACGGTGCAATCACAAATTTTCAAATACGTATGATACACTATTTTAAAACTCCATTCGAAAAGCTTAGTCCCTTCGATTATGCTTTTACCACGTCATCAAATTACTTGTTCACCGCTCAAATCTAAAACCTCTCATATGCAAACAAGTAATCTGCCTAATCTTTATTAGGAAGTCAGTTTGTATTCTGTCCAATTTGCACTTACCTTGTGTGAATCGTGCATGTTTTTGTGCTTAATCGTGCCTAATCGTGCCCATTTGTTTGAATCATGAAAATTTATCGTGTTTACTCCTCAATATGTCATCAAATTTCAAAGCACACACCAATTTAAACTTTGCATTGACACCTAATGGTACGTCATATACATCTTACCCAGACAACATGTCATTCTAGAACTACACACGGCCTAATTCTCGGGCAACCCGAGATATGTAGACAACTCAGAAACCAGAGTTCGGCCAAAACACCCTAAAAATTCTCATTTTCCTTTCCAACATTTTGCTTGCCCGTCGTGACAAAATTGGCTACTCCGTCAACTATCTTTGCCCGAAGATTCTTTCATCATCCCCGGGCAAAGAGGGGCAGCTGTTGACACCCAATTTTGTCCCTCCATTTTCATAATTGGCTGTATTTAGCTTTAAAGTGCATATTAAAATTTTCATACAAAATTGCATTAGATAACATGCATTTACGTGTATAACCCCTATCCTTAATTCTCTTATTTATACAAATATTTATTTAATTTTAAATATATTACATAATTGCATAATTTAGATCATTTTCTAAAGTCATGCACAATTTTATGACTATTTACACAATTAATACACTTAATTATCTATTTGTGATTACTATACTTAATTATCTTTGTTTCAACTAATTTGTAACTATTTATATTATACTAATATTTATCCAAACTTATTTATATTTTTTTGCTAGTTATTTTGCTAATTATTAGCATTATCTTTAAATTAAATATAAGCCAAATCTATTCCCTAACACAATACAAAATTCCATATTTACTCACATATGCGTACACCATCAGATATACACTATCCCACGCATGCCCACGTGGTGCGATCTAGGCCATCCATAACTCTCAACCAAGGGCCAGGATTCTCCCTAGTCATTTTATACTTAAACAAACCCCTCCCAACTAAAAATCCCAACAACATATCCCCTTTCCCTTTCCCCAATTTCCGCCACCCTTGCCCTCTTCCCTCTCTCCCCCCATCACCTATTAACCCATCTAAATACAGTCAACACCACCACCACCGCTCCTCCGCTAATCTCTCCCAAAGAAACGATGTTCCTTCTTTCTCTCCTACCTCAGTTCACACGAAAAATGGAAAGCCATACCACCCTCTTTATGGTTACTCAAAATTCGAAAAGAAAACTAATGATTCGTGTCAAATCTCTTTGAAATCAAGATAGTCAAGACGAAATATATGCAGTGTCATTATAAGGAAGGCAAGAAATCAAAATAGAAGCTTGGCAAATCGACGTGACCCGACCCGGATTATAACTGGTAAATATTTTTCCTTTTTCTGTGATTATGTTACTATGAAAATATTTGTGAACTGTGTACTATCCCATGTCTAGATACAAGCTTTAACCCCTGAAAATGTGTGGCTAAAATTGCATTAGTATTGTTGCTGAATAATACGGGGAAGAGAAGATACTTGGCAAATGATTCTCTGAGAATTGAAACTTAAGTTTAGTCTTTCTAATTCTATTAGATCGTGTGAACTGATTCAAGCATGTCATAGTATATACTCTGCCATTTTTGTCTAGTGTGTGACCCCCCTTTTTATTTTCATTTGTTCATTGCTTTAATAGTATCCCGATAACATTTATATTCTTTTTCTAAAGAAAGTGTTCCTTTACCATTGAACTTTTTTTGAAAGACTTAGCTATAATGATTTTTCTTCTGTCAAAATTAAATTAATACACTCTCCATAATTATTATTATTATTTTTTACCTCCTAGTTTAATTTGTACTGTTGGCACTAGTACTATTATACCTAATATACACATTTAGCACTTTTTTAAGGGAATGACAGATTGATAGCTCTCATTTTTGGTAAGAGGGCATTTGACACAACATCTGGAATCTTTTCTAAAAATTAGATTGACCAAGAGTAATCTCTTCTTGCCATATTTACACGTGATTGATATTTTTAATTTCGTAACTTGAGACTGAATTAGGACCTAGTCTTAACACTATAAATATACAGCTTTTACACACTTCAGGGACATCTTACATACTGAAAAAACCTCTTCTACCTCTCACCCATTGATCTTTTCCTGTAAACATAAGAGTTTCCCTGCTTCTTCTCGTGTTCTATTCTTTTGGCTTTGTTGGCTATAAGCCAAAACAAAGTATTTGGTGGTACTACTTGTTGCTTGGTTCACTATCAGTTGGAAATACTATCTCTCTACACAATTACTAGCTATTCTTCTTAAGGTAAACATGACACTGGATGCATGAAGTCTTGATATTAAGTATTATTCTTGGCTGTTGTTCAGCCGCTATATGGATAAACTATTAGGCCTTTGCTAGGCCACTCGCTAACCTCTTATGCAGGTTTTTGAGTATTGGATAGCCAAAGAGCTATACCACTATTAAGCTTTTACGGTAGGGAATTGATATCCATAAATGAATGTTGCAATGGTTGGATTGAGGCTGGTTCCTAGAGCATTGGTAAACTTGTGAAGTTCATAAGAAGTGCAAACAGGGCACTTGCTTCCCTACTCTCTTTAAACCCTCCTAGACCCTCTTCTATTGTATTTAATTAGGTCTCCGACATGTATATAATTGAGGCATAATAATGTGCATTAAATGGTCGGAGGCAGCGGTGATTAGGACACTAAACAAGTGCTGAAATTGTAGCAGAAACGCTGTTATACATGCAGCCTGAATGCCGCTACATACCGGCTATGCAGGGGCCACTCCTTCGCTCCTTTTCTTCTCCTTTTTTGGGTGCAAACAGAATCTGAAACTTAATTGTTTGAAGTGCAGTATCTAGAAATTGTTTTAACAGGACATGTTTCAAAACTAGATTATAGTAGGAATTTTTCAGCAAAATATTAGAAAAGCTAAGAATGCAATAGAACTAGAAATCGGACCATGTATGCAAAAGCTGAATATGCAGGTTAATTTAAAAACTGGACTGTTTGTGCGAAAGTATAGAAGCTGAAATTGAATTGTAGCAGGGATGTTTTCTACATTATGTCTCATGAAGGAACATTTTCTGCAAGAAATCAAAACTGGCCAGATTGTCAACTAAGTGCTTATTTTTGCAAACTCTGATCTTTATAGCGATTATTTTTAAAGTTTTATCTTCTTCCAAATTAATTAATAGTTTGGAAGGAGAGTATGGACTTTGGAGGTCAAGTGCTACAAAATCTATGTAAGTATTTGTTTATATGGCATATCTAAAGGATCTCATTGACATATATATGTTATTATTACAACTATTTTGCATCTTAATACTATTTTTCACCTTACTATTATTTTACATATATATGGCATAAAGACTTTTCCTTGTGGCTAGCACTGTTATACTTTCAATAAATGATTTTCATAATCATGTATTTTTTTAACCAAGTCTTTTCCTATAATTGTATTTATATATATAAACGTTAAAATAAGTATTTTCTCTAGTACGACCTCACAGCAATAACCATACGGACAATGGTACTTGGCAACTAATGTCAAAATACTGTCTAAAATGGTTAACAGTTTTTTTAAACACTAAAGTTTTTCTTGTCCCTATGTTTACAGAATTTAGTGTATATTTGCGTATTCAAAAAATGTACTTTACTGTTTTCTTCAAAGTTTGATTTGAAGTTTTGCGGAAGTGACCTGATATCTGAGATGTGATAGAGGTTTTAGCTTTCTTTTTAAAAAAAAAAGTTGAATGGACATTTAAAAGGCCTGCGATTAGGCAGCCACCTAGATCACGCATACAAATGATCAAATCTTGGAAATTCTATCATGACGGTAAGTTCTCTTTAAATTAAAACTGCATGAGATGTCCTATTTAGAGCCTAACCTTAGTTTATTAGCTTAATCTTTGGAGGGTTGGACTTCCTCTAAGTTTGACATGCGCTATTAGCCTTTAATTCAACTTATGTTTTAGATTTGTTGAGAAATGCCTTTAGTCCTTGCGGCTTTAACACTTGCATGTTTGGCTTATTATCCCAAAATTTGAATCCGGCCGGGAACCACCTTTCGTGGGTTCTTGAAAAGTGCCTAAGACCTTCTTTTCAGGACACTAGGACTTCTTACCTAGAATTTATGGTATGCAGACCTTACCCGGAGTTAATTATAACAAAGCTTGACATAATTAGGTGCCCTAATACGCCTAGTAAAAGAATATGTTAGGTGGCGACTCCAAAACTGACTCAGCCGAGTCACCTAGTCAAAGTCGACCCTTTGAACTCGCTCCGAGTTCGAAAAAAGGGGTGCGACAAGCCCTAGCCTTAATGGCCTTTTTGTGTAGGGGTCAAGTTTTGGAAGATATATATATAGGCAAGAGGGCTGTTTTTGAAAGCAGGTTCACGAAAAAGTACATAAATGCAGATAAGGGGCTGTCGCACGTAGTAGTATACATACAAGTATTAGACATGCAAATATATGGTCTAAGTGATAGTTATATCTTTAGAAAATTCTTTTAAAGTGTATAGGTGACCCCAAAGCTTTATACACCTCTATACACTATTAGATTAGTGTATAGGAGCGTTTTAAGTGGTCGAAAATAGTTTAAGCACATAAGGGGCCTTTTTTGAAAAAAAATTTGGGCCTGGACTATTTAGGCAAAAGAGGGGCAAGTTCAATTTTTTGAGATAGTCTCATATAGGCAAGCAGAGCACATATAACCCCCTGTTTATCAAAATTTCAATAACGACACTAATTGATTATTCTTTTAATACTTTTCAAAGTGTACAGATTCTAGGGAAAGTAGAACTTTAAGCATGCTATCAGTTTTCTCAGAAGAAATAACTCAGAACCATTTCAACTTAGGCCTAAATATGATGCAATGCACACAGGGGTGAGACAGATGAGAGAATGACTCCTGGTAGCTTGTTTGGTACAACATCATTGTTGTACCCCTGTTTTAAGAAGATACAGACATGGCACTTAACAAATATACAAGTTTTAGGGGACAGTTCCTAAGGGGAAACACAGAAAGAGAAGAGGTATTGGCCATAGGGAGAAGGCCCTATTTCTCAAAGAATTATCCAATTTTCAAGTTTCAGGAGTATCAAGAGGTTCCTTATTCCAAAGCCTCCAGAACCAGTTTAGGTAGTTCAGGCATTAGTCTTATTGAACCCTCAAGATTCTGTAGGCAATAGAGCACAGCTGCAAGAAATAGAGTTAGCAGGGGGTGAGGGAAAGGGAAAGCCTGACCCCCAAAGGAGAGGTCTATCAGGAACCAGGGCAGTCAGTACCCCCTGGTGTGTCTTTCAGATGTGCAGGTCACTCAAAAAGGGTAATGCAGGCCAATAGTTTAGGCAGAAACAGAGGTAAGACAAGGAATCATGCTAAGGAATCAACACGGAAGCACTAAGTAAGTAGTAATGAGGTGAGACATCATGCCTCTAACTATATCCTGGCAAGGTTGGCATATATTTTAAACAGAGATGCAAGCACTACCCAGAACCAAAACACAGTGTGCATACCAGTGGTTTTAATAGAGCATAGTCATAATACACACACATATATGCAGAAAGTAATAAGCAATCAGGGAAGAGAATGAATATTCAAGTATTGTAAGTTTGCATGCAAACAGAAAAGAGGATATCCAAGAATCAGCACCCAGACTGTAAGTAACAACCTCCAAACAAACAAGCAAACAGAGAGAGTAGGATGCCAGAAACTAATGCAGGTCTCTTTTTAAGTGTATTCCTGGATTTTTAATGAAAACTTCTCCTTTTAGCTAAAAAGAAAGTAGTTATATATAGGTGAGAGGTAGGGTTAAAATCAACGGGTAGAAGTTAAAAGTGGTAAGGAAATATAGTCTTCCAAAAATAAAAGGGGACAAACTTTAATCAATCTTTCAAAAATAAAGTAATCAGCCCTCTAATTATAAGGTAAATCAGCCTAGGATTGATTTGAAAACCCCTCCCCCACTCTTAACATAGTCTAGATTCAATAATCAGTGTATAGGCTCAATAATAATTCAACAAAATCCCGAAAGGAGCCTAACTGACATCACATAAATCATCAGAATCAAATCCCTAATTATGTATCAATTAAAGATTCAGTTCTAACAAACCTAAATCTTCTAAACAAGTAAATAAATCAATCAATCAGACTTTAAGCATGCAATAGGATAAGAAGATCAGTTCATAACAAACATGAACAAAAAGAAAAAGAGGCAATTCACAATGTGCCCTAGGTTTCGAATTTGCAGGTTATCAGGGATAATCCAGGTTACAAGTCACGATCGTACTAACCTTAGGCATGTGAGACACCAAAACTCAACTAATGGAGAAAGAAAAAAATCAACAGTCTCGTGAATTTTCCTCTAACAGACAAAACAATCAATCATGCTTTATTCAGAGAAAAAATAGGCAAACTTAGGTTTAATATTACCTAATTCCAAGAATGTCCAGAGGGGAAAGGGTTTACCCGATTTGAGTCGGAGCCAGGTCAATTTGACCCGCTTAAAATTAATGTTACAAGGAAAGAGACTCACCTCTTTCTCAACGTTTGTGTCATTCAAAACAAACGGAGCCCCGCCGGAGGCATTTCCCGGCGGTGGCGATTCAGTCGACATAGGGTTATGCTCTCCCTCGTCCAAACCTCATCAAAAGTGGATAGGTTATGTTGCGGACGACGAGGGGATTTCGAAAACACCAGTTTCCCCAAATTTCGCCGGCTAATTTGGCCGAAAAGGCCATCGGCAGTGGTGGCGATTGGAATCGCTAAGAGAGAGAGTGAAAGTCGGAGCAGACGTGGGGAAATGGGGAGAGTCGCGTGGGTTTTGGGGTTGTGTGGGGGTAGATTAGGAAATTTGGTTTTTTCAACCATTGGATCAAATCAACGGAGGGTTAGGATTTGGCCACGTGGGCACCTAAATGGCAAAAATAGGCTGATGTGTATGCACTGTGTGTATATACGTGTATATGTATATATATGCATAGATAGTGTATATAAATGGGTATAAAATAAATATAAAATGGTATAAAATGATATAAAAATTATAGAAAAATTAGAAAATTAATTTAAAATGTTGTGGAGGCTAAGATGCATAAAAAATCATAATTTTGAGGCTTAAAATAATTTTGGATAATTTTTGTCAAAAATAGAAGCAATTGTAGAAAAATTGTAAAAATGGCTATGGTTTGAGACGATGCTTTTGAAAATGGTCTCAATTGCCAGGCCAGTATGAGAAGATAATTTGAAGATAAGAGATGAGCTAGGAATGGATACACAATCGTGTGTAAAATTTAAAAGCGGTTGATTTTGAAATACGAGGGACAAAATTGGGTGTCAACAGAACCATCTTCACCCTCGCAAGCCCCATCTTCATTTTGTTTTTCTTCTTCTTCTTCTTCTTCTTCTTCTTCTTCTTCTTCTTCTTCATCGTCATCGGCCTCATAATCATCACCGAAATCTTCACTTGAAGCGAGATCATCCATAATCTTTTGGGCTTGAGCCACGCGCCCCTCAGCCGTGGCGATCTCTTCATCCAAGTCTATCTCCCCGGCTTGCACCGCATGAGAGCTTTTAACTAAGTCTGAATTATGGCCCAGTTTTATCCAACTAAGCTCTTGTGGCTTTAGCTTTAGCCTTCTCCACCAAGGCAGCAACCTCTCCTTGGAGATGAACGACCTCGACCTCAATTGCTGGGATTCGCCCATACTTCCAATTCGCTCATCTTAAGCATATGCTCGGCCAGCTTGTTGTGATTATCTTGAGCAACATCGACCAATTTGGCGTTGTCCCGGCCCAGCTCACCTCGCAGCTCTTGGACCTCGTTGGACAGGTTTGAGCTCTCAGCCTCGTGGCCCTTTTCGAGGCTTGCACTTGAGCCTCAAAAGCGGAAGTGGCTTCGCTCATCTGCTTGAGCTCGAAATCATCCTCAGTAAGACTAGTCTTTAGATTGGAAATTTCAACCTTACGCTTTGCTTCTTTGTCCTCCCATGCAGCCTTCAGTTGTCGAAGCTCTTCTCATTGGAAATGCTCGCACTGTATCGACTTAAGCGAGTACATATGGCTCTGCAAGGAAGAAATGTGGAATTAGAACTTGACGCTACGTAAATAGAGAAATGATGATTATAATAACTTACTTGAATTGCGCTGACAGCAAATCAGGCCACATTGTCCCCGAGGATAGAGACTTGGCATGGTCCTCTTTAAGCGGCCCGAAGAGCTGAGTGAGGCAAAGGGAAACTTCGACCGAACCAGCAAAAAGGTTCAAGTCGGATGGAACTTTAACCATACTTACGTCCTTTTCAGAAACCGAGGCGTTTGGAGGCTCAAAGTTTTCCCGCGCTGCGCTGGCTTCCTCAATTAAAGGAGAAGCAAGTTTGACCTTACCAACCTTGACCTTACCCTTGGCTTTAGCAGCAACATAGTTAGAACCCTCGAGGTCAACTATCTCAACGTTTCCTAGGGCCTTGGGATCTTTTCCTCTTGACTCATCTCTAAGGCAAAATTGTGACTTAAAAATTGGCTCGGCGCCTGAACTAGATTTTGCCTCAGTATAGGGACGCACAACCCGATTTGGCTTTTACGAGGCTTCCCTTTTCCTTTTTTGATCTGCGGGGGCAGTAGTTGGAGAGTTGGTGGTCGAAGTGTCGTGACCGAGGAACCTGCCAAGCTCGACATTCCATCCAAACTCGCGCTGAGGTCAGGAACCTATTTCTCTTTCTTCTTTCATTTTTTGGTTTTCTTCTCCTTGCCCTTGGCAATAAACGCCTTGTAAGGGAGACTTGCAATGGAAGAAATGGTTAAAAAAGGGAAACTCTGAAGACTCCTGGAAGGGATTGACATATGAAGGAAAATTCACCATGTCTTTTGGTGACCCATCCTTTGTCAGCAACAATTCTCACCCAAGTCCTGTTGGGCCGAGAGCGAATTGGAATTATCGCCCGAACCCAGTCCGTTAGATCGGCCGGGGGGTCAATAGCAACTTTGTTGGCTAAGGCAATAAATAAGAAGCAAGTTAGGGTTGGAAAAGTTACAGGGATAATTGAATAAGAGTTCGAGGGAAGATGACTTACGCTTGATGTTCCACACTTCGGGGAACCTCGGCTCAGTGGAAACTTGAGTGGTCGGGTGCAGGGCATAGTGGTCAGCCCATCCCCAATCTGTGGTGCCTTCAATCCTGGTGGTCAACGAATATTTACCTCGACATTTCAAAGCCATGATCCCACTCTTATGAAGGGTATTATAGTGAGGTCAGATATTGAATGGTGAAAGGCACCTGGCTTCTTTGCAAAAAAGTCAAGTCACCCAATGAATCTCCACAATCCGGGGCCAAGCTCAGCCAGATATAAGTTGTAGGTGTATAGAACGAGTCTATTACCTCGTGCACCAGTAGAGTAAACCTTACACAAAAGAGTGCCCAACTATATGATCCGAGGTGCTGCTATTTGGGTCCAGGATTCCAATCTGAACCTTAGGCCCCCACTTACAATCCTCCCGAGGTCATAGCATATGAGCTTGTATGATTAACAATGGAGTTGTCTGCATGGGAACATTTCTATTTTTCTCCTGTTGGGCCACGGACTTACCCTGAACTGTGAAGTCCTTCTTGGAGTCGAAGCTCAAAAGTATGATATTGTGAGGTTTGAGCTCTCTCTCAAGGGGAATCTCTTTCGACTTAGACGATTCCCCTTCGCCTTCATTTACATCTTCGACGGCCTACTCTTTGTTATCCACCTCCTCAGATTCAGCACGGCAGGCAGTGGCTTTATGCCACCTTGGTACTAAGTCCGTCACCACATCGAGTGTTTTTCTACCATCCACCGCTGGTAAAAATACACTTAGAGGGTCGGAAAAATTAACTATCTCACCACCAATATTTATAGAGGTGGCGTCAGTAACATCATCCCCAGAATGAATAGTTGAATTTTGTGTAGACATCTTGTTTTTTTTACTAAAATATGTGATTTTGATCTTGATTTTGGTTGAGAATTTTGGAAGAAAATATGAAGATTTTGCTTTAGATTGCTACAGTTACTTGAAGTTAGAAGTGAAAGAAGTGGAGTGATCAATTGGTGTATATATAGTGGGAGTGTCATCATTGTCTAGGGAAGAACAAGCATTGCGAGCGTTCACCGATTGCCCTGAGGAGCGGATGAGAAGTTAAAGTGATGGCCGCCTTTTTTGAAATTCATGGTCGTGCGGCCACATCATCTTCCCGCTAATTCTCATTCCACTCCACAGGAACCCTGGCAATTTCTCGAAGAGTGGAGAGACTATATGTATTGGAAAAATTATAGTGTGGACACGTGGAAATCGGGGCGTAATGCTCAAAGTCTTGACCACGGAAAATATATCGCAGCCACGAGGAGTTGTGCCATGAGCATCGACGATAAGCTCCGAGGTCATAGATTGCTGGTGCCCCAGATGAATGGCACGAGGCCCCGAGGCAGACGAGACCAAGCCTCGGGATGGGAGGTTCAGCTTTAGCATAATTAATGCTCCACGATCTCCCCTCACGATCTCGGCATTTAATGGAGATGATCGTGGGCTTACCATTATCTAAGTATGGAAAGTGGATTAATTAATGCCCATAATTATCTCAAGCATATTTGCTATAAATAGAACCTTTGTATTAATGTAAAGCCATTCAGAAATATAGCCAAAAGTCTAGCAAATTGTAATCTCAATCATTCAACAAAGAAATCATTGTTCTTGTGCTCTTACTTCATCGTTATTTTCCATTATTTTTTTGTTTATTACAATCTTGATACGAACAATTGCTTGTAACTCCAAAATAAATTCAATTGTATTCTAAAGCTGGATATAGACCCATACAACGGTCAAAAGCACTTTTTAACTTTTCAAAAACCATTTTTGAAAAAATTTGAAAAAACTGCCAGTTTTTCATGATCAAACATGTTTTTCAATTTTTTTTTTTTTAAAAATAAAATTTTTCTTATGGACAAACGGGCACTACATGTTCCAGCGCACAAAAAATTTGGAAATACATAATGTAGAAACCAACAACGAGTGCCCTCTCTCTACCTTCCTACCTTCACCAATAACATTGAACCTTCAAATTAATTTTTTCCAGCACACTTTTCATCTCCCAATAACAAATTAACTCCACCTATGGAACACCAAATGAACCACCCTATTTCTATACCACCAAAATCACCAGATACATCTACCATTTCTGATCAAATGATATTACTAAACAATCTTTTTAAAAAAAAGCTTCTAACGTTCCAGATTATATGTGATATAAATGTTTCTGATGTCGATATGCATCAGACTCAGACCTACATGAAGATGTACAGGATTCAACTCAACATACACTATGTGACATCATGTATGCGATCAACCTTTCAGATGAAGATAAACAACGGATTTACGCACCATGGAGGTTTTCTGTTATTATTAAGTTATTTGGAAAACTAATTACCGATCAATAACTCAAGACTAAGTTATACGACTTATGGAAGTTGAACGAAGATTTTTCACTTATTGATTTAGGCTATGATTACTATATAGCCAAGTTGGCTCAACAAGAAAATATGCAAAAGGATTGGATGGGAGGGCATGGTCTGTTAATGGTTACTATCTGACAATTAGGAGATGGCAACCAAATTTTGTTGCAAGTAATGCTAAACAAATAACCTCTGTTGTTTGGTTTAGACTCTCACAGAATTTTATGATGCTAATATCCTTACACGAATTGGGAATGTCATAGGTAAACTGTTAAATATCGATTATTATACCAGTACCACTTTAAGAGGACACTATGCGCGTCTCTCTATTGAGGCCCCTTTAAAAAAGCCAATCAAATCATCAATTTTGGTTGAAAGACATATGCAACAAATCCAATATGAAGGTCAGGGTTTATTATGCACAACTTATGGATTCTTAGGTCATCACACAAGCACCTGTATAATCTCAAAGACCATCCAATAGCTAAGGCCCAATCTGCCATAAGCCAGAAGGAACAATGGAGCGCACACAACAACTGGATATGTAGTGGTTGACGGTGGCCTTTCCAAAAAGAAGGCATCTTGGTAAACCTAATTTGAATATTGTATATTCTCGTACGACAAGAAGCCCAGGTAATACAATTATTATTAAAAATGCTGCTCGTGGTAAGTTTTCTTACTACTCTAAATTCATTAGCTTTTAAAATTAAATATAGTTTAACTCTTGTCCAAAAAGATACTTTGCCTGCACCGCCTCTACGCATGGACATTATTAATAAAATTAAGAATAAATTTGACTCCCTTTCTAGTTTTTCCAGTGAAATGTCTTCTACAAAAAATAAATTTACAAAGGATACTATAACTCCAATGTCCAATGATACACCTCTTCCAACTTTCGATACTGCTTTGCCCACTCCAAAATACAAGACATGCGCACCTAACGTGTCAGTGAGACCTGTGGGTGATACCACCCAATCATTATAATATGAAAACCATATACAACAAAACCAAGTTTTAAGAAATTAAAAAAAAAAACAAAATGAGAATAATCAAATTAATAACACCTCAACTCAGCATGCATATAAATTTAACCCTGATAATGCCAAGTCATATTATAATACACAAACTTTATCACAATTGGCACAACCTTTTGGCCAAGTGTCCATGCACATTGGTGAACCAAATAACAAAAATGATGATAAAAGCCCTCTTCCCAATCGGCTTACTGTCATGCAAATTGAAGAACACTCAGATATTTACATAATAACCAAGATATCACCTCTCACACTCCTATTAATCCTTCACCAATCAAAATGTTTCCATTCCCACATCTTGCTTATAGAAGGAGAGTAGTTCTTATTCATGTTATGAGAAGATTACCTACTCACAGAATGGAAAATAATCCACCTCCACCCAACTTTAACCCCCTACCACCAATCATCTTTGAGACTCCCCCACTTCTACTGAATCACCAACCCTTATCATGGCTGGAACTCACTGACAGGTCAGGCAATCTCTTTCAACATGGACCTCAATGGTCAGGAGATCATTGTCCTCATACAAAATCCTATGTTCTGGCACAATTAATTACAGAGGGCATGAGGTTAGCCATGAAAAATTATATCAACCACATCTGAATGATGAATATACTAGATCCACTGGCACCTGCCTTAGCTACAGCTCTGTTTCCACACATGCACAACTACTGGAATCTACCACCCCACTTTAATCAACACCCAATATGAATTCCATTCAAAATCTCTCATTCTTCCCCCATAGAACCTAAATGTGCATCCACTCTTCTTTCCGTGGAAACCACAATAAGTGCATGTAAATCCACTACACCCACAACTACCCATGAACCCACAACACCAATAGAACCAACCCCACAACCCATACCCACAACCACCACTGAACCCATACAATCAACCACCTATGATGGATCAAAACATTAACATACTTGAACCTCCACAACAGGAAGTTCAAGAGGCGACATTGAACGAGGAGGATGCACCTCCCAATGTACAAGAACAAGACATGGAAAAGATGAGAGAGGCAGAAGTTCTAAAAATAGAACCAATACGCTGGAGGTCATTCACCGAAATTTCAAGCCTACACGTAGCAACTTGCATGCTAATTCCAGGAATGGAGGACAAGAAGTATATCCTCAGCTTACCACATGTGCTTCATAAATTATCGCTAGACACATCTAATAGTGAACAATGACGCCAGAAAATATGTCGTAGTACTAAACCCCTCAGTTTCCAAGAAGCACATCATCCAAAGGGAGGAGGGAATTCACTTAACAAACGTCACACCAACCCATTGACCATGAATAACAACACTAGCTTCATTATTTGGAATATAGGGGGATGGGGGGTAATAGTGATGATTTTAGAAGAAATTTTGGTTAACTAAAGAGGGTCTATAATCCTTGTCTTGTTGCATTCTTTGAAAAAAAAATGGTCAGTCATGTTGCTCTTAGGAATTACTATTATTTTGATTGCATGATTGAAACACCAGTAAGGGGTAAATCTAGAGGTACGGTCGTGTTATGGAAGACTAGTATTCTGACCCTTTATGACATTGAAATAAAGGAGCAGGAGATTCATGCCATGATTAAGGTATTACTTAATCAACCCACTTGGTTATTTTCTGCAATTACGCTAGCCCTAGGTTTATAAATCGTATGAATTGTGGAAAAGTTTGGAATTGCTTTATGATATTTATAAAAGACCTTGTCTTTTAGGTGGGGATTTCAATGATATTTTAGCACAAGAAGGAAAATGGGAGGGCGTGGTGGCGATTAGTAATAAACGCCAAACTTGTTTTGCAAAGTGCTTAGAATATTGTAACTTACAAGATTTAGGTTTTAAGGGAAGTAAGTTTACTTGGTCTAATCATAGGACACACTCAAGGGGCTTAATATTAGAGAGGCTTGATCGATGTGTCACTAATGATTCTTGGCTTCAATTACACCCTAATATCTTTATGACAGACTTACCCAAACCATACTCTAACCACACACCTTTGCTCGTTCATATTTTTCAGTCCTACAAAATATCCAATAATAAATCATTCAGGCTTGAAAAATTTTAGTGTATACACACTGATTTTGTTAAGAAAGTTGACTTAAGTTGGTCTAACAAAAGATTTCAAGAGGTTATCCCTGACTTTATCTCCTCCATTAAAATATGGAGTCAAGAAACTTTTGGTGATATTATCAGAATTAAGAAGATATTACTAGCCTACTGGCATTCAAAATTCAATCCACTACCCAACCAACTATTTTCTTCAAAATTTAGAAAAATATCTTATTAAAGACTACAATAACATCCTTATCCCAGAAGAAGATTATTGGAAAATGTACTCCAGAATAATTTGGCAAAATGATGGAGATGCCAATACCAAATTCTATCATATTAATACCATTAATACACGTAGAACTAATAAATATACTTTTTTCAGAGATGATAATGACAATTGGATTTGATAGTCATGATAATGTTATTGGATCATACTTTTAATTTTTTTCATAAAATCTTTACAACTGATCATACCCAAATTTAATTAAAGAGTATCATCACAGCTGCTACAAGTTTCCATATTATTGATTTATTATCAATGGATAGACCACTTTTGGATCAGAAAATAACTAGTTTTGTGTTCTGCTTTAAGTCCTACAAGGCACCAGGTCCTGATAGTTTACATCTGTTCTTCTACCAAAATTATTGGGACAGAGTGGGCCTAGCATTAAGACAATTTTTTCATGAAGTTTTTTTGACCCACAAAATCCCTCATACATCAATTAGACTTATTTATGCCTGCTTCCTAAATTCCATAATGTAAATACCCTCAAAAACTTTAGGCTTATTGGCCTCTGCAATAACATTTATATAATTATTATTAAAATAATTGTCAATAGAATAGAACCTTTTCTAAATGATCTCATTAGCCCTTGCCAAACAAGTTTCCCGAAATGAAAGCGCATGGCTGATAATATTATTATTATCCAAGAAATAATGATGCTCAAAATTGACTTGAAAAAGAAATTTGATAGAATAGAATGGTGTTTTATCTATCGCACTGTGAAATGCTTCAAATTCCCACCCAATATTACCAAATTAATTCTCTCCCGCCTTTTTACTAGTGCTATTGCTATTATGGTTAATGATACTCTAACTGAATATTTTTCATCTTCAAGAGGTATAGATAGGGAGATCCAATGTCACCATTATCTTTATTCTATTTATGGAACTCATATCTTAACCTGATACACCATAATGTAGATTATGCCATGTGGGACCTAATTCAACTTTTCCTCATTGGTCCTGCCATTGCTCATCTCTTCTATGTTGATGATCCGACTATAATGGCTCAAGCAAATACAAAAACAACCACTTCTATGCAACAATGTCTTCCATTATTCTGTCAATTGTCTGGACAAAATGTCAACATCAACAAGACAAGACTAATATTATCTATCAATTGTTCTCTGCGGCTAAAAGACACTGTTACTCAATACCTTAATTATACGGTTACTTTCTCCTTTTGGTAAATATTTGGGGTTTCCAATTCTAAATCTTAAACCTAAATCAACGAATTTTTAATTTATTATTGATGGCTGATTGGAAAATAAGGTTTCTAAACCTAGCTGGACGTGTGACCCTAGCCAATGCTACTTTAAATGCCATATCAATGCATGCCATGCAATATCACCTGTTCCCCACTAAAATCCTAGGGTTAATAGATAAATTTCAAAGGGATTTTACTATAGAACATAGGCAAATTCATTATGTAAGTTAGGAAAACTATAACACAACCAAAACAAACTGGTGGACTAGGTCTCATGCAATCAGTACATAAAAATGAAGTAATTCATGCTAGTTAAGTTTGGAGAATGTTCATAAATTCATCATTGCCATGGACGCGCATTCTTCTCCAAGTACATAAATTAAATAGACGACCCTCATCTCCATCCTTTATTTGGAAAAACATTCATAAAGGATGGCAGCTTTGTAAACAAGGTATATGATGTAATGTGGGAAAAGGAGAATCTGTAAATTTCTGGTATTATAAATAGAATCTACAACCAGTTAGGTCTTTAATCGATTGTCCTTTAAAGGAAAAAGAAGGTGGCCAAAAGTTTAGTCAATTAAGAATCCAAAACTCATGGGAATTTAACTCATTATCTTTTTAGTTACCCCAACATATTACTGACTCAGTTTGTTCAATGCCAATCCCGACTCATCAAAATGCTAAAGATATGTCATTTTGGGCTTTAACTCCTACTGGAATTTTTAGTACAAAATCCCTTTATACACTACTTTTACCAACACAGTATGTGACCCTAAATTTTAACTAGATCTGGAAGTAAATGACCTTACCAAAACTCAAATTCTTACTATAGAAAATTTTACACAACCGTTTACCCACAAAAGAATACCTCTTTAAAAATGGTATGCACATTGATCCACGTTGTCAAACGTGCCATCACATTGAGACAATTGATCATATTTTCCTGAATTGCACAATAGCTACTGCTTTTTGGAATACTTTGAATATTTCTTTTAATGTGGATGTTCTTCAACGACATTGGTTACTACATTTTTGGACTGCTAGTGCTAAATATAACATCAATATCCAAGGTCTTCCTCTTATGGATTGAGTTCTTCCCTTTTTCACTCCGGCACCTATGGTTAAATAGAAATCATAATGTTCATCATCAAATGTCTAGGCAATTACCTATTCATCAAGTAGATGAGAGCGATGGAATACAAATTCAACTGGAAAGCACAATTCATCAATTGATAAATTAAAAGCCAACTTCAATCGGGAGCCACCACAAAATGGAAAATTGAAATTAAATATTGATGGTGCTTACAACGATACAACTCAATGTGGTTGAATTGGTGGTGTTTTTAGAAATTACAAAAGTGACTGAATACTAGGTTATTCGATGAACATTGCAAGACACTCCCATACATATATGAAACTAATGGCTTTGCGTATGTGACTTTAAGTTTCTCAAGAGAATAATCTTTCACCACTTGAAATTGACATTGATTCCATTGAGGTGCTTCAATAGATTGATCATGCAAATCCAATTTATTCTAACTTACTCTATGAATGCAGGTAGAATTTGGAGAACCCAATAGTGCAGCATACCTTCCGCGAAGCAAATATAGTTGCACCCTTTTTAGCTAAACAAGCAGTCCAATCATCTACCAGAAATCAGTTGCTAATATACTCACAACCAACTGACATAACCAAGAAGGACATTCAATTAGATAGATATTCTACTATATATACTAGAAGTGTTTCTACTAATACATGTAATATGTTAGCCACTTATATGGTTGTACTATTTGGAACTGCTTGTGGCACTGATAATGCTACAACATCTGTTGTATTGATAACTTCGTATTAATATAATTATCCCGTTTATCAAAAAAAAAAGAAAAGAAAAAAAAAACTGAACAATTCATGCATACTGATATGATAGTTCACCTCAACGTGCAACAAGAGGGAACATCTAAGGCTAGGTGTTCAACAATTCATGGATACTATGAAATATCTTGTATACAGTCTTTTTTTATACAACAGTAAAAGAAGCTAAAATTACAACTAGCCAAGTCTCATACCACTAGCTATATTACTAATCTACCAGTAGCACTTTGAAACGTATTGTTCTTTCCAAATAATATCTTTAAAAATGTCAATTATTTCTGGTTTGATCTTGCGATTATTACAATTATATGTCAACACAAACTATGATTATTTCTATATATTTCCTTATGTCCTCTTAACATTTAAGAATAGGAATAGGTAATCAGACGCGTATTTAGAGGTTAATTATGGGTTAGAAAAAATCTACTAAGTTTGGCCTATATCATATATTTATATTAAATAATTCTATCTAATTTAAGATCATTTACATAATTATATAATCCTAAAAGTTACTTTATACAAAAATAGCAATAGTACAACATTTTAAAGATATAACAATATATTTTTTGAAACATAGTAAATATATATAAGAGGTAAAAAAATCCTAAATCCCCCTCATATCCCCTGCCACCTCCCAACCACCCCCACTGTTGCCTCTATCATCTCTCACTTTCTTCCACCTATGGTCGCTGGTCGCCGGTCACCGACATTTTTCTTTATTTATTTTATTTATACATCTGTATATATATGTATGTCTACTGTATCTCCATTATATATATAGCGATACACTAGACATACAATTATATAATTGATGTGTTTCATCCTATATCACTTCTACGTCTATTGTATATCCATTGTATGTATAGTGTATGTCTACTGTATCACCGCATGTATAATGAATAAATATTGGGCATAAAATCTTTCCACCTTCAAACCACCACCAAAGAGTCTATAACCACCATAACGACTATCACAACCACCGTAAAAAGGAAAAATAAATATAATAATAATAATAATAATAATAATAATAATAATAATAATAATAATAATAATAATAATATACAAATATACAAGCAAAAACACATGAGATACAAAAGTTATACAATTGATAAACTTAAAATACAAGTAAGATACAATTCAAATATAATTGACATATAACTGACATACAATTGATACACAATTTGAAAAAAATTAGATCTATATCAGATTTGAAAGTCAAAGAAAAATAAATCAGTGCTCGCTAAAGAGAACAATGCTTGGAGCAGATCTGGGACCAATGCTCACTGGAGCAGATACTAGAAAACGAAGCCTAGAAGTTTTCCAGAGTATATCTGAACACCAAAAAATATAGCAGCAGCAGCATCAGCGCTCGCCAGTGCAATCCGAAAAGATATATATATATATATATATACACACACACACACACATGGATGTGCTCATTTTTTAAAGAAAATAACAAGACATTTGGATGCACTTACGCGCCTATGAAGGGGTAAAAAACACTTTTTTTTGTATGTCAGCTCACGTATTCAATAGACACATTTTGGCTTGGGTGCATGTAGCCAATAAGTACAAGGTTCAGTTTAGGTAGCTAGCTGATTTTTTTGCCAAGTTTAGAGAGCTGTCAACCTATTCCGCCATATTTCTATAAAGTAGAATGTCCTTGGTTCATCAAAAAGTTTATCAGATAGGCCCTTTAAAGTGGCGCTTTCAGTTCAAGTTTTGACCAGGTTTTTGAAATTTGTGCGAGAATAGTCCTATTTTGCAAGTTTTGGTGAACACATCATAAGTTTACACAAGTTCGGACGAATGTGTCAATAGTTCTTTTCTGAAGAAAATATATAAACTATTGATGTATCCATCAAAACTAATGATGATATTATTCACAACATATGCACATCCATTAAAACATGAAAAATTAGACTATTGTTGTACATTTTAGAAAATATGATCAGAACTTAATAGTATGCAAAACATAGCCTATCCGTGTAAATCATCCATTGGTTCATGCGACTGACCCAACTTAACTTGCTAGTAGGGACATTAAAAATCGAACCAAATTAATTAAACAAAGGGAAAATTATGTTACATAAATTCCCAATAGAGGAATAAACAATAAATAAATACATTCCTCTTTTATTATTGTGTATGAACTAAATCTAAATTTATTCCATATTTCCACGTCAGAATTTCTTTACGGGATATGTGTATTGGTAAAAATATAGCTTGCACATATGGCAGACCAGAAGTAAGGCTCGGGGCATTTTCAACTAGTCGGCGACAAGGATTGATGTAAGGCTGATTGAGGCTAGGCTCTGAGGTTAAAGTTATTCGAGCCATGGAGTGTGATTGCCTCGGATAATTAAATGGTTGACTGCCCCAAAGCGGAAGGATCCAAACATCTGGACAGTCGATTCGACTTCAGCACAAGCAGCGCCCTAGGATCTCCGTCCACGATCTCAACATTTAATGGAAAAGATCATGGGTTTGCCATGATCTGGATATGCAGAGGTGAGCTAATTAACGCCCACATTTGTCTCTACTCATTTGCTATAAATAGCACCCATGCTTATATATTCATTCACAAATATAGGAAAAACTCTACCCAATTGTACTCTCAAATTATTCATATTGAAATTGCTCATCTTGTGTTCATATTATCCACTTACTATTTGCTATTTCCTTGTTTATCAAGACTTTGATATAACAAATTGCTTGTAACCAAAAAAAATTCAATTGTATTTCTAAATTCGGTTTAAGCTCATACCATTTGGCACCATCTGTGGGCATCAAGTAATTGTGCTTTGTTCCGAAGTTGTGCAATAAGTTTATTCATGTTTTACTCCAATTTTTGACGATGGTTGATAACATTAATAGCATTGATGGAAATAAACCATGGCCTGTTAGGCAGACTGGCATGGTTGACGGTGCATTCGTTCCTCCACCTCCTCTCCAGCTGACCCCTCCTCATCATCAGGGTCAAATGATACTTGGAATGCATATATCATGAACTTCATGCAGCAAGTCCAAGAGCAGTTTGCCGAACAAGGCAGGGTCAATGCCGAGATTCCTAGTTCGTTGCAAACCATCTCAGATAGCATAAGGTCCAATACCACTCCCACTAACACTCCACCCGTGGCCCTTAATGGAAGCATCTCGAATTTTGTTCCTCCGGGCGCAACAACAGGGGGACTTCCAAACGATGTTACGTCTGGAGGCTTGGGGACTGCTCCTCATGGCATCTCACCTTTTGAAATTGCCCTACAGTGGCAGAAACAAGCGACCCAACCGACCTAGAATAATGAAAAAAAAAATATTTCGAGGCCCAGTTTGAATAGCAGATAGAGAATGTTCCCGGGGTCAGAAAGGCTCAGAGGATCTTGGATATTGAAAAGTGTAGACATCAAGCTTTCAAAACAGAGGTAGCCATGACCCCTATTCCAAAGCACTTCAAGTAGCAGATCTCGAAGAAGTACGACAACACGACTAACCCAACTGATCATGTGGCTGAATATATAGCCATGGTGAGAAGCAATGATTTGACCCCGGCGGAAAGGAAATCTATGTTCTTGAAAAAATTTGGGGATAACCTCGAGAAGGAAGAATTATGTTGGTACTTGCATCTGGCTTTCGAGTCTATATTTAAGAATAGGAACGGGTAATCAAACGAGTATTTAGAGGTTATTTATGGGTTCGAAAAAGTCTACTAAATTTGGACTAGATCCTGTATTCGTATTAAATTAATCTATTTAATCTAAGATCATTTACATAATTATACAATCCTAGAAGTTACTTTATACAAAAATAGCAATAGTACAATAGTTTAAAGATATAACAATATATTTTTCTATAACACAGTAAATATATATAAGAGGTAAGAAAAAACCCTAAATCCCCCTCCTATCCCCCTGCCACTCCCAACCACACCTACTGCCGCCTTCAGTCATCTCCCACTATCTGCCGCTTCTGACTGCTGGTCGCGGTCACCAGCATTCTTTTTATATATTTGTTATACACTTGTGTATATTTGTATGTCTATTGTATCTCCATTAATATATAGTAATACAGTAGACATACATTATACAATTGATGTGTGTTATCTTATATCACTTGTATGTCTATTGTATTTTGTACAGTGTATGTGCAACGTATTAGCGTATGCACAATGGATAAACATTGGACATACAATCTTTCCACCTTCAAACCACCACCAAAAGGTCTATAACCACCATAACGACCTTCACAACCACCATAAAAGGAAAAAGATAATAATAATAATAATAATAATAATAATAATAATAATAATAATAATAATAATAATAATATACAAGAGAAACACATGAGATACAGAAGCGATACAATTAATAAATTAAAAATACAAGTAAGATAGAATTCAAATACAATTGACATACAATTGATTCACAATTTGAAAACAATTCAAATCTATATCAGATCTGAAATTCGAGGAAAATTAAATCAATGCTTGCTAATGAGAATAATGCTCGTTGGAGCAGATCTGGGACTAATACTCACCGGAGCAAATCTGAACACTAGAAAACGAAACGTAGAAGTTTGCCAGAGCATATGTAAACACCAAAAGTAGAGCAGCATCAGCGCTCGCCGGAGCAATCCGAAAAGATACACACACACGCGTAAGTGCTCCATTTTAAAGAAAATAACAAGACATTTGGATACTCACGTGCCTATGAAGGGGTAACAAACACTTTTTTTTCACATTTTAGCTTAGGTGAAGATAGCCAATAGATACAAGATTCAGTTTAGGTAGCTGAGTGACTTTTTTTTGCAAAGTTTAAGGAGCTGTCAACCTATTACTATTAGGTAGAATGTCCTTGGTTCATCAAAAATTTCATCAGATGGCCCTTTTGCGTGGCGCTTGCAGTTCATTTTTGACCCAATTTTTGAAATTTGTTCGAGAATAGTCCTATTTTGAAAGTTTTGGTGAATACATCATAACTACACACAAGTTCTGACGAATGCATCGATAGTTCTTTCCTGAAGAAAGCATATAAACTTTTGATGAATCCATAAAAACTAATGATGAAATAGTTCACAACTTATATACATCTATTAAAACATGAAAAATGGGACTATTGCCGTACAATACAACAAATATGACCAGAACTTCAATAGCACGCAAAACATAGTCTATCCGTGTAAATCATCCGTTGGTTCATGGAACGTAAAAATTTCGTGCAGGGCCTGTTTGGCGCGCGTTAATTGATTTGTAGCCGTCAAAAATAAATTCGCTGAGAAATAGCCACCTACGGACAAATCCCAGTATAAATACTGGGGCCTTGAACAAAACTTGTTCAAAGCCCCAGTATTTATACTGGGAAGCTTCAGTAAACTAACCCCAGTATAAAATACTGGGGCTTTGAACAAGTTTTGTTCACAAGTTTTGTTCAAGGTCCCAGCATTTTGTTATGGGACTTTGTATAAAGCTTAGCATTTTGTTATGGGACTGAAGCTTTATATATAAAGTCCCATAACAAAATACTTGGGCTTTGAACAAGTTTTGTTCAAAGCCCAAGTATTTTGTTATGGGACTAGTCTGGGGTGTTTTTCCAACGCTACTGCAGCTTAAGTATGCGCGCGAATTTTTGACTATTTTTCAATAAATTTAAAAACTGTGAATAGTCCCAATGAGCGCGTCCAAAAATGGCTAGTGATCAAAATTTCCCCCCATGCAACTGACCCAACTTAACTTGCTAGTAAGGGCATTCATGGATTGGTGGAAAACAAACCTGCATTAAAAATTGAACCAAATTAAATAACAAAAGAAAAATTATGTTATATAAATACCCAATAGAGGAATAAACAATAAGGGTCTGTTTGGAAACCACTGTGTAATTACTAGGTTGTGTAATTACTAGGGTAGTAATTACGCAGCCTAGTAATTACTCAGTATAATAATTACATAGTCCTGTTTGTTTGTCATATTGTAATTACTGTGTAATTCCTTGTGTCATGTTTGATTGTACCAATGCAATTACACAGTTAAATAATTTTTAAAATAAAAGTTATTTATCAAAATTAATAAATTAATTCAATATGCACATGCAAATAAGTATGAATGTGTAGTCAAATATATGTGTCTACAAGAAATTTCAAATATTATTTATTTTTAAGTATTTAAAATATACATTCTTGTGTAAAATATATATTGAATATCTATAAATTGGTAATTAATATCATAAAAGATATTCTTCTTATAAATAATTTTTAACTTAAATTAGTAAATAAAATTTTCAATAACATGTTTAAATTTCTTGCTAACTTATTTAAATACCACATGAAGTTATAAAAGACAATTACTTAATTTTTTAATCATATTTATATGTCTATCTAGAAAATAAAAATTATTATAAATTTATTTAAAATACAACAAGAAATGATAAAAATTATATAGAGCTTCAAATTAGAAAATATTTTATATATAATAAGAGAAATTGAAGCAAGAAAATATGTAGTAAGAAAAAAAATTAGGAAAAAGAGTATCAAAAATAGCATCATCAAGAAGACTAACATCAAAAGAGAAGCACTAGTAGGAAAGAAATGAAATTAAAGTCCTCATTTTTAAAAAAATATTTAAAAAATAAAAAGAAAAAAAATAGATTATTTAAAATATAAAAACTCATGAAAAAGGTAATATCACAACTAAAGAATAATAAAAAATAATTTTTTTAAAAAAAAAAAGAAAGAAAGAAAAAATAAGAAGTTTTTAAATAAAATTAAATGAAATAGAATTGAAAAGAAAATTATAAATGAAATAACAAAAAAAAAGTAGAAATACCATGTAATTACACAGTGTAATTACCTCCAATTCTCAGCTCCCCCCTAAGAATTGAAGAGTGTAATTGCACCCTCTCAATTACACTCAATTCCATGTTGACCAAGTAATTACTTGGTCAGACAAACAAGCCAAACTGTGTAATTACACTCAATTACACCCAAATCCAATTACATGGTGGCTTTTCAAACAAGCCCTAAATACATACATTCCCTTTTTATTATTGTGTATGAATTATATCTAAATTTATTCCATATTTTCATGTTAGAATTGCCTATTTTTACGGAATATGGATGATCAATTACTTTCCCATTTTCTTAATTAATCATATCTCACTACGATTTTCGTTCATTTATTACAATAAAAATTAAAACAAATCACTAACATATCCCCTTAATATTAGCATACTCATCAAATTCCTTCACGGTAGTAGTGAAAAAAGAAAAGCTCCATCATTTTATAGCACAAGTAAGTTAGAACTCAACTCTCTCTATCTAACTCATATACCCAAATTTTTTCGCCCAAGCCTCCTTTCTTTTCTGCTTACATATTCCTCTAATTATTGACATGATGCTAAGAAAAGTATACCTAATATATGTGTTGTTTCAAATATTGTTTTGATATATATATATATATATATATATATATATATATATATATATATATATATATATATATATATATATATATATATATATATATATATATATATATAGCTATATTATTTGTATTACTTAAAATTGTGGAAGTCCCATCTAATATACATATAATATAAGTGGTAGAAATACTTAAATTAATAAAAAGACCTCACAAAGATATGAGTTATAAAGCAAATATACTATATAAAAGTATAAAGCTATAGTATATATAAAATAAATATACTAAAAGAATAAAACTACAATGTTTGTAGCAAATGTCTATATTTAGATATTGTAATATTGTGAAAGTTCCATCAAATACACATCTAATATAAATGGTAGAAATACTTAAATTAATAAAAATAACTCATTAATAAATGATGCATAAAATAAATGTATTAAAAATATAAAACTAATATACTGAAAATATAAAACTACATTTATTTTTGTACCGAATGTTTATAGGTAGATATTATGATTTTGTGAAAATTCTATCTAACATACATCTATGGTACAACAAAAGTATAATACTATATTATTTGTATCAAAGGTTTTTTATTTATAACACCCACTGTGGGGTCATTTATATTCATAGGAAAGCAATACAGAGGAGACCAGAGCAATACCTCCTACATTATAAAGCAGTAAAAGGACAGAACATTATCATTAATTAAGTATAGAAGTAAGCAATTATCTCTTTCATATTTCATATTTCATATTTTAGTGATATTGTCTTCATTTTTTATACCCACCAAAATTGAAACCATAGTTGATACATTCTGTATTTGAGAGAGCCTTGACAGTAGGCTGCTCTTTGTGTCCAAGAAGGGATATTAAGGAGGATTCAACTGTTTATGAAGATATAATAAAATTGTAAAGTTTCCATCTAATATAAATAGTAGAAGAACTTTTATTAATAAGAACTTCTCACAGAGATAGGACACTTAAAATAATTATATTAAAAATATAAAGCTACAATATATTAACAAAACATATCTTCAATTCCTCCCACAATTTCAGAAAGTAAAATGGAAAAGATTAGCAATAGGAGCAAGAATAATTTGAAGGCATCATTTCATACTGTGGCTAGCTCTTCATGAGAAATTAGGCACCGTACGTAGATTAACAAAATTCAATTCAGGAATCTACAAATATTATCCTTAGACGTTCAAAGGAATCGACTGCGAGAGAAATTTTGAGAGAGAGAGACAGAAAATATTTTTGTTATTTTCAAAAAATCTGTTATGACTTGTACAACCCTGACTATTTATATTTATAAGTGAATACCAATCAAAAATATACATGCGTTTCTTTTTAATTAACAAAATTACATATATCTAACAACTGGACTCGAGCCCCTTGTATTTAGACTTGAATGTTTATTTTGAATGGGCCCCTGATCCTCAACATAGATAGACTGAAAAAGTGGAATATCCAAGTGCCCACTGACTTCCATTTATGCACCTCCAAGGAGAAGAAGACCGTGGCTCATTTGTTATTTAAATGTGACTATGTCAGACAGATTTGAGGCACGTTGCTTTATTGGGCTGGACAAAGTAGGCATGTGGGCAACTAGGAAGAGAAAATACATTATATGACAAAGAAGACTAACAATAAGAGAGTAAGGGCAGAGATAATACGTTCCTGTTTGTTGCATCAGTATATCACACTTGGATGGAGATACATGTTAGTGTTTTGACCTGAATTTATAACTTATTCAGATTCTATTTCTTGAAATGATGAAAAAGAGTTCTAACAGGACTATATCTCATTCACATGACTTATCTTTTACTTAGAGAACAAGTTTTAGACATCTATAAATTGAAGATCATTCTCACAACAGCATACACAATAAATCCACAATGTAGTCTTAGGTTTGATACTAATGATTGGGGGGGGGGGGGGGGGAGACTTTATAATTTGGTTTTTTATATCAGTATTAGATTTTAATCTCCTTTCTATGTAGGATAATTCATGACCAAACCAGTTTCAATAAAGTCTATTTCTTATATATTTTTGTTGTCTGATTTATTGTCAATCCAAAGTTTGCTATGTTAGCTTCCTCATGCACCATATTTCTCGATCCCAACAAGTGGTATCAGCGCCAATGATTCAAGGTTGGAAACAGATTCAAGACGGGTTCAGTTCTAGCCGCAACTGATATGGCGATAATAAAGATTTTATCCAAAAAAATAAAAAATATTGACCGAAATGCTACATGTGGAGAAATTTTTCAACCATACCTTCAAAAATCCTACTGCTACATCTTTAATTTAAAAGAAAACACATTCTTTTAAAACCATGATAGGGATACTTTTAATTAAATACCAGTTTTAACCCATATCTACTTGTAATGCATAGGCTCCTATGCCAGTTTTAACTCATGCTTACTTTTAACGCATGAGCTTTTTTTAACTAGTGCCAATTTTTAACCCATTCTTTAGACTCTTTTCAACCAATACAAAATTTTCAATCCACACATATTTTATACATATTAACCAGCAGTCATATGTTGAAGATCATGTGAAGAAGAACGATCAAGATTATTTTGGCAGAAAGTTCAGGCCAATAGGAGAATTGTTAAGGTTTTGCACTGAATTTGTAACCTATTAGGATTCTCTTTCTTGAAATGATAAAAAAGAGTTCTAAAAGGAATATATCTCTTTCATATGACTTATGCTTTGCTTAGAGGAGAAGTCTTAGACATCTATAAATTGAAGATCATTCTCACCACAACTCCATAATGTAGTTTTTTAAGGTTTTTTTTTAGGTTTGAGAGTAATGATTAGGGGGAGACTTTATATTTTAGTTTTTTTTTTAAAAAAAAAAATCAGTATTAGATTTTAATCACCTTCCTATATAGGTTAATTCATGACCAAACTAATTTCAATAAAGTCTATTTGTTATATTTTTTTGATGTCTGATTTATTGTCAATTCAAAGTTTACATGTTAGTTTCCGCATGCATCATGTTTCTCGATCCTAACAATATATACTAGAAGATTTAGAGTAAAAGAGAGATTGGCTAATCATAGAGTCGGAGAAGTTGTGCTTCAACTGCATATCAGAGGGCAGCTTACATCTAAATGGAGGAAATAAATTAATACACAAAATAGATTTCCTGTCTAAACATTCTTATCACTACAAAAAAAAAAATCGATTAGCGGCAGTTAAGTTCTTCTTTTAGCGGTGGTTTGAATGGCCGCAATGTAAAATTAACGGCAATTTGAAACCGACGTCTGTTAAAGTGTCATTAAACTCATTTTCGGCGGTTCTAAGCAACTGCTGGAATAACCGCCTCAAAATCAAAATATTGTGGCGGTTTGCTGTCATTTAGCGGCGGTTTTGGGAGGTATTATCTTAGCGGCAGTTTTGGGACATTTAGCGGCAGTTTGAACTGTCGCTAAAACCAATTTTATTTTCTATCAATTGACAACATTCAAATTACTTAGGTGCTGTGTAGTGTGCTACATTGTAATAATACTATGTAACAACTTCTTAAATTACTTACACCGATACGTTTGGCCACCTCATTCATATAGGAATTGTCTTTGCCTTTGTGCGTCAAAATCCACAATTCCCCCCTACTCAAGGGCCTCCCAAGTTTGAGTTCCTACATTATTATGACTACGATTATATATTTAAAACTAAAATGTCATAAAAATACCAAAGAAGGGGAAACAAAGGACTTGAAATCAAAACCTCTTCATGTTTTCTTCTGGGTAGGCTTTTTGAACTATTAGTGTGGGTGTATCGTTGCTTCCGTCGATTTTCAGCATTCTGTTTACTCATCTTCTGTGCTTGCATAAACCAAACATACAGTTATGGTGTAGAACTGTAATTTCACCAACAGACATGGAGTTTCACCCAACAGTTATAAGCAAATAATATATGGCAACATGAAGGAAGATTATTTTTTAACAAATAAAAGGTACCGATCACTTTACTTCGGCTGCCTTATCTAATCAGAAAAATTCTTATTGTACCTCACTAAATTTCCTTACTGTAACTAAATGATGACTAAATTATTTTGGCATGTGTCATTTGGCCTTTGCTCAAGTGTCTGTATGAATACCAAATTAGATACCTTCATTTACTTTCTTTACATAACCAATATTCAAAAATTTTAAAATAACAGGATTGTGAGAGTAAATGTCGGGGGAATGAGTTAGAGTTAGACAAAAAGACAAGGTGTTTAATTTGAATGTTAACTGTGTTTTCTTATTCTTGCGGTATAGAAGAAACCATGTCCACTGGTCCGTATCAATTCCACAGGGACGTCTTGCAACATTTTCCTCCAAAGTCAACGAGTCTTTATAAAAGCGGTGATAGAGACTGCATCTGGTATCTTTCTTTTTCTTTCCAATACTCTTCATGATATCATCTTTTAATCGCATATTCTCCACAAGAAATTTTTTCTACATATGACACGATACCTAATCACAAAAATTCTTATTGTACCTCACTAAATTTCTTTACTGTAACTAAATGATGACTAAATTATTTGGCATGTGTCATTTGGCCTTTCCTCAAGTGTCTGTATGAATACCAAATTTGACACCCTCCTTTACTTTCTTTACATAACCAAGATTCAAAATTTTCAAAATAACAGGATTGAGAAAGTAAATGTCGGGAAAATGAGTTAGAGTTAGACAAAAAGACAAGGTGTTTAATTTGAATGTTAATTGTGTTTTCTTATCCTTGCGGTAGAGAAGAAACCATGTCCACTGGTGTCACACCCTAAAAAATTTAATAATTAACTGCGTGCGAGTTTATTTATTTAAAGGCTCGTGACTGGTGTTCAAAAAGGTACAAAATTATTTTAGAGAAAAACTCGGAGTCGCCACTTGACAAGTTTAAGGCGTGCCAAGTCACCAAAAAGTACCTTGGAACACCTCTGACTCGTCTAATGGTCTGCATTAGACATTCGGGTAAGGTTCTCAGTTGACTCTCGGGAAGGTATTAGGCACCCTCGAGACCCGTGCCGAGCACAGTTGCTTTATTGTCGCAATTTTTAATTTATTAAATATGGTTGTTATATTAATACCGTTAATTTAAATTTATACTTTGATTGAGAAAATTAAAAGCGTGTCATTCTTTTCCAACCTCACAAAGGACTGACGAATTTACATTTTGATTCAAAATAAATAAATAAAATGTATTGCGCATTTCCAACCTCGCAGAGGACTGGTCTATCTGTAAAAGAATTTAATTAACTTCAAAAAATAATTGATTTAGGATTGACTTATTTTTATTTTTTTTCTCGCGTAATAAACGGACCACAAATCACACTTATCGTTTATGCCTAATCGCATAAATCTTTTCATTCAGTTTAATTTATCACTATGCCTAATGGTATGGGGGGTCTTCTCGTCCCTATTGATTTGCCTAATCGTATTATAATTCATTATTGAATAATAGCTTTTAGTTTAGAGCTTAACTAACGGTGAGATGGAAACCAAAAAATAAACGCTGTTTATAAAAATAATGGCTGTTTATAAAATGAATGGATGTTTATCAAAAATGATTTGAGACACTGAGCGTGTGTGTTTTAAGAAAACAAACATGCTGCACATTACACTTCAGCCCGTTTCCTCATTTATTAAAGGATTTTTTACATAAATATAAATTTATACCCCAAATTACAAAAAAAATAGCAACATTATACAAATTACTAGGCATAGCAATATTTTTCCTAGCAAGGGCAAAATAGTCTTTTAGTTACACCTATCTAACACACCTCCTCTTTTCTCTCTATTTACCATCTCTCTTTTCTCTCTATTTACATCAGGTAAACGCCGCCGCCGACAAATCCCACATGTAACGCCACCGACGGCTACTCACACAGGTAACGCCGCCGCCGCCGGCTAACACCACAGGTAATGTTGTCGTGGAGTAACAGATCTATACTCTCGCTGCCGGATAGCATTTCTCGCTCTTTTCTTCAACGTCGTTGTATTGTTCGCCGGATAATTCCTGTAAACTCGCCAGCGAAAACAACAGGTAACGTCGTTGTAAATATTTGCAATAACCTCCCGGAAAATAGAAAAAATATAAACATTCTCCATAAAATCCCGCTGGTTTCCGCTGCTCATCCATACAGTTTCCTCCATAAATCACACTTGATCTTTGTGCAGCACTGATGGTTGGATGTTGTTGTTAACAAATTACCCGTTGGTAGTCTACTTGTCAGTATTGATTTGGACCCAATTGGACTTATTCCAGACAGTACAAGATGATAATACTACGACTAAATGTCGCGCTTCGATTAAGAAACTAATGACAAATCTGTTTTATATACTCATACTCATTCTTTACTTTCTTTCTCATGAAAACACACCTTAAGTGGGGATGTATATGAAAGTGAATAATGTTGAAACGGTCTTGACACGGCGCTGAAACAGTTTCAAACAGCTCAGATACATAGAGATACGGTGCTGAAACAACCTAAAACGGTGGCTGAAACAGTTAGATACGGTGCTGAAACTACCTGAAACGGTGCAGAAACAGTTAGATACGATGCTGAAACTGTGCAGAAACAAAATGTAAAGAAATAATGTGAAACAATGCAAATAAGGTGAAAATAGCTTAGAAACAGTGAGAAAAAAGATGAATCAATGCTGAAACATTCTAGAAAATAGTTAGATACGGTGCAAAACAACCTGAAACAATACGAAACAATCTAAAAACAGTGTTGAAACAGCATAGATACAATTGGATACAGTTTGATACGGAGCAAAAATAGTGCAGATACAGTGAGATACAGCGCTGAAACAATCTGAAAATGCTAGCAAAAAAATCTGAAACATTTTGATACGAACCAAAAATGATACCGTCTGAAACGGAGTTGAAACAGTATGAAAGGGTGTTGAAACAATATGATACTGCTGTAAACGACATTGAAACACTATGATACAGTATGAAATGAGATACGATGTGGTTGGTAGGCGAGATACGGTTAGATACGAGGTGGTTGGTAGTTGAGATACAATGAAGTACGATGTGGTTGGTAGGCGAGATACGGTTAGATACGAGGTGGTTGGTAGTTGAGATAGAGTGAGATACGATGTGGTTGGTAGGCGAGATACGGTTAGATACGAGGTGGTGGTAGTTGAGATACAGTGAGATACAATGAGATACGATGCGGTTGATAGGCGAGATACGGCTAGATACGAGGTGGTTGGTAGTTGAGATACGGTGAGATACAATGAGATACGGTGTGGTTGGTAGGTGAGATACGGTTAGATACGAGGTGGTTGGTAGTTGAGATACGGTGAGATACAAAGAGGTACGATTTGGTTGGTAGTTGAGATACAACGAGATACGATTTGGTTGGTAGGAAAGATACGGTAAAACTGGGGGAAATGTGAGGAGAAAAAGTGAAATTGGGGAAAATAGGATGAGTAAAAGTGAAATTGGGGGAAATGGTGGGTGAAAAAGTGAAATAGGTGGAAATGGGAGGAGGAAAAGGGACATTGAGGGAAATAGGGGGAAGAATGTAAGGGTTGGTATGTTATGGGAAAATATTGCTATATTTTTGCTAGTTTTGTAATTAACTCTTCATTTCCTCTATAGTGGGTAATTTTTCTAAAATATTGTTATGTTTGGTAATTAAGTTCTAAAAATTATACTTTTGTGTAAAAAATCTTTGATTAAAATTCTGAATTTATTTTTCAAGTTGGTGCCAAATTTACAACTGTGACTTACTTTGCATAGTCCTATCCTACTTTCAGATTTTTCCACATTTTTTTGCTGAGTAAAATATTTGCTTGGAAAGCTTTGCTCTTTCTTTCTAAAATCCTGTTACATGGATACTAAATTTGCCAACTCTCATTTAGGATTAAAGTGGCTAAATGCAACCAAACTTCTCACGTTTCAAAGCTCTAAAAGTTTGTTGAAAAGTAACAGATGCATCAATTTTAATACATTTTTTTTACATTTTTTTTTTGCTTTTAAAAATCAAAACTTAAATAAGTTGGTCAATGAAAGAACAAACATTCTATATATTAATTCTCATCACAACAGATGTCATATAGATGCATTCTCAAATATTATAACATGACCATAATGGAAAAAAAGAAGGTATAAAAGTTACCAAATGTGGAAGAAATAACACCAGCAAGCAAAATTGAAAGCAACACCACAAAAGCAACTGGATACAGCATCTTTTTAGCCTTAAGCTTGACTCAAACCCTGAAGTTTATACCCTAAAAGACTCTTAAATTTGAGTTCTTTTGGTTCTAAACCTTTTTACTTAAGCAATGTACTTTTCTCAAGTTTCTAATGCCTTTTTTGCTCTCCCTTTCTTTTTCAATTTTCAGCAGGTTGTTGGTGATTTAAAGAGGAGTAAATGACCCTCTTTATAGCTGAAAATTGAGGCTAAAGGTTGGAGTGTGGACCTGTACAAGGTACAAACCCATCCCCCTAGTTACTAGAGTAAATATCAAACAAAATCTCATGAAATCAGCCCAAATACAGTACAGCCACTCTATTTTCAACTGTGCAGCCACCCTATTTGTCTAGTAGGCTATTCTAGAGATGGAAGAGTGGACCCTACTTACACCAAGTTGAAACCTTAGAAATCCTTTTATACTAAGCTAACAAGATCTGAAAAATTCAAGACTAGAGTTCTACAAAGGAGTTACAGGAAGCAAATAGCAGATAGCAGCTTATGTTACAACTAAACTTATGCAAACAAAGTTCCTCCACAAAATAGTCTGACCAAAAACTCTCACATAAAAATTAAGACACTAATTAGACTTGACCAAAAAATCAAATGTACTTTGAGAATCTCACAAATCTCATACATATAAAAATGAACTTTTATCCAACAGGGAACAAACTGAAGACATATAGCCAATTGAGATGCATACACAACGAAACATGTACAAATTATATATATATATATATATATATATATATATATATATATATATATATATATATATATATATATATATATATATATATATATATATATATATATATATATATATATATATATATATATATATATATATATATATATATATATATATATATATATTAACCCGCAACCTTTGCAAACTCAAGCGCGCACACACAAAAATTAGACACTAATTAAATCAAACCTGTTTTAATGAGACACCAACCTTATACCTGAACCGGACATAACTCACAAGCATCCAAATATAATCTCAAGTTTTCTCAGTGAAGAAAATTGCATATATATAGCTAGTTTGTACAAGAAAATATATGTGAACGCCATATCCTATTTTCCACAATATTAAGCTGAAGTAACACTAGTTTGCATACAAGATGATTTAAAATATAATACTACTATGACTTATACAAAGATTATCTAAATCAATAACAAAGAACACTAACATGATCAGACAAAGAAAACACAAGGACTATTTTTTCTTTCTAACCTGTTGAAACAAAGCTACAACATCCAAATGATTACGCCGCTGCCTCGCCTACGCAATCACCACCATGGCTGACATCTTGGCTGCCTCGTCAACACCATAACAGTCTCCACCACTGCCTCGGCTTCATGCCACCAGCGACATCGAGCTCCAGCCATCAAAATCATCCCACCAATAGACATATGAACAAAAGCAAGCCCCCGCTACTGCCTCAAACAACCCCCTTTCACATCGTCAAGAAAACAGCCCCATCCTCCCAAAGAAAATCATCGCAGCTTCACCAAAACATCATCATCACAGCCTCCCCAAGAAAAACGCATAACAGGAACAGAAAAAGAAAAGAGAAGAAGAAATAATAATCAGAAACGGGGCAAAACAAACGAGCGGGGAGAAAGGATTTTTGAAGATTGGGGTATGGGAAGAGGTAGAGAAAGGTGAGGGGAAGAGAATGAAACCAAAACATACTGGAAAAAATGGAGGTGGCCAGACTTCGGGTTTGACCGGAACTTTGACCATTGATCTACTCCAAACGGCTTGGATTTCGGACAAAAAAATTGTGTAAATGGAACCAGGGGATGAAAAGGAGTCGATTGGCATATTTTTGTATTTTTCCGGCCACCGACGGCAGCCGATCGGTGGAAGTACGGAGGAGCCGCGGCGGAGGAAGATTTCCGGTGGGGAGGGAAAAATTTGGGCAGAGTGGCCCTAGCCTCGGCGGCTGGGAGAGGAAATGAGGGAAAAATGGTGTGTTTTAGGGTTATATAGGTTGGATGTGGGCCGGGTCAAGAAATGGGCTGATGGAGCATAGTTGTTGGACTACTATTTTTTATATATGGCCATTAAAATGATTTATACACACACAACTAACTAAAATTAAACCACATACTTTATAATACGATCACAATTAAACTATAGAATAAAAAATTAAACACGTAACAAGTGATTTTAATCAATTTTCAAATTTTAACGTCCTAATTAAAGACAGATTTAGTCTAAATTAGGTGATTACAGCTGCCCCTCTTTGTTCGGAAACACAAAGAGTTTTCGGACAAAGAAGTATTCGACAACTAATTTTGGCTTTTCGGTTCTAGCCGAGATCATGCTTTTCAAAATGGTGACTCTTCTAGACACACTTGGGGCTGATACTAGACACTCTTAGGCATCAAAAAGGCTGTCGTTGCTAATTACTGGTCGCTTGATGGTGGTCGTTGCTTTACAAGGAATGGAAATACAAGGAAAAAATGTAAAATTACAATCCCTAACCTAAATCTTCATACTTCCTTGAGGTAGATCTTGGCTGGAAAAAAAAACAACTTTATTGCCTGTTGTGTGGGCAAGCACTATATGAAACTTGAAATGGTCGCATCTGTTTCAAACAGGTTTTGACTTGAAGTTGAGGATGGTTGTTATCTTTGAGCGCAAATGACTTGAAGTAGAAGTGAGTGCTATCTTCTAGAAAAACTGACTTGAAAGAATATGATCGCTGTCTTTTAGCAGATCTTGTCATGTAAAGGAAATGATGCTATCTTTGAGCGAACTGACTCTTGAAATGATCGCTATCTTTTAGCAGATCTTGACATGGAAAGGAAATGATGCTGTCTTTTAGCGAAACTGACTCGAAAAGGAAATGATCGCTATCTTTTAGCAGATCTTGACATGGAAAGAAAATGACGCTATCTTTGAGCGAGAGTGTCTCTAAAAGGAAATAATCGCTATCTTTTAGCAGATCTTGACATGGAAAGGAAATGACGCTATCTTTGAGCGAAACTGACTCGAAAAGGAAATGATCGCTATCTTTTAGCAGATCTTGACATGGAAAGGAAATGACGCTATCTTTTAGCGAAACTGACTCGAAAAAGAAATGATCGCTATCTTTTAGCAGATCTTGACATGGAAAGGAAATGACGCTGTCTTTTAGCGAAACTGACTCGAAAAGTAAATGATCGCTATCTTTTAGCAGATGTTGACATGGAAAAGAAATGACGCTGTCTTTTAGCGAAACTGACTCGAAAAGGAAATGATCGCTATCTTTTAGCAGATCTTGACATGGAAAGGAAATGACGCTATCTTTGAGCGAAACTGAATCGAAAAGGAAATGATCGCTATCTTTTAGCAGATCTTAACATGGAAAGGAAATGACACTATCTTTGAGCGAAACTGACTCGAAAAGAAAATGATCGCTATCTTTTAGCAGATCTTGACATGGAAAGAAAATGACGTTGTCTTTGAGCGAAACTGACTCGAAAAGGAAATGATCGCTATCTTTTAGCAGATCTTGACAGGGAAAGGAAATGACGCTATCTTTGAGCGAAACTGACTCGAAAAAGAAATGGAGTTCCATCTGACATCTAGCGCAACTTCCCCAATTCAAGTGGTCCTATCTCTTTCTTGGCGACATAGCAAATGTCACATTGACCCTCTGCATCGTGGATACACGTTGTTTCTGATCTTGCAAGTAAGTTTGGTGATTCTTGTTCTGTTCTTCACAATAATATGGGATGAACGAACGCCTAAAGCTTATCCCAAACATGTCCACTTTTCATGATACAATTTTGGTATATCGTTCCTCCGGCCTGTTGTGCGATGTTGGGCTCTAATTATCAATGTTGATCATGACTCGCTGAAAAACTCTCCATTGTCGAGGGTGTGCCCAGCTTGCTGGAATTAACCTGAATCCTGAAAGACAGAGTTTTGCAATTTTCTTTGTTGCTCATGCGAGATTAGCACCGAAAAGGCGAGGAATTAATGGTGAGGCAAGATATATAAAAATGGAATAAAAAGAACTTAAGGGCGAAAGTCGTTTGGACAGGGAACGTCTTTCTAAAAAGGGAAACTTATCTGGCAATATACTGGCGGTCTTGATGATCATGACATGTATCTTTGTTGACCTCATCCGACCAGTGCCACTTGTTTGTTGAGAGTTGATCCACGGAAGATATCAAACCATAACCAAGTTGAGGTGACTCTCAAGTCGACTAGTAACGCCCTTTCGGGTTTTCGCCAACTAGCCTCTCTCTTTAATCTTTTGCTTTACTGTTTGTCTTGCGGCGCCTTCTCAGGTTTTCACCGACAAGACTTCTTTTTTTCTCCTTTTTTTTTTTGTCTTTTCTTTTCTTCTTTTCTTTCTTTTTTTTTTTTAATTCAATTTACAACACAAGCATCCCTCGACTTACTGTTTAGAATAAACTGGGGCGCTTTGTTTTCTTCCTTGACTTCGAGACTGGTATGCCAAACATCTCATGAAACATGTGAATAGATGATACAAAAATGACAGAAGTTTGTTCTTATGTGAAATAAAATAAAATAAACTTCTGCCCCAGTTTAGCATAAAAGGGGATCTAAATTTCTTTTGATGTTGGCCGCAAATTTGGAGGCAAGTTTTGCGTCAATACGAAACAGGAAAGAATGAACTTTTCACTGTTACGAACACAAAGAAAATTGGGAGGAATATTGAATTTCGTCCATTTTCTTAAAAAATAAAAACAACTTCTTCCCCAGTTTAGGATAAACTGTGGTCTTTGATTTTCTTGACATATCTCGCAAGCCTGGAGGCAAGCTTTGCGCGAATAAAAATAGACAGGGAAAGATGAATTTTCTCTTGTTGCGACCGCACCGAAATGGTTGCCTACGTATCCTTTTGAGAGGAATCAGGTCAGACGTAGCTCTAGGCAAACGCCCAAGTTTATTTTAATGCTTTTCAGTTTCATTTCATTTTGGTAGAATTACATTGATTCCAATTGAGAACATGCCTCAAAGTACAAGGTGCTAATAAGGGATACAATTTGGGATAGCAAAAGAGAACAAAAGCCTTGCATTCATCCCGATTTGAAAGCCATCTTGGAGTCAAATGTAATACCTCTTGACCGCGTTTGCATTGACGGGTTTTTCGATTGTCCTGCCTTCTGGATCTGTAAGGTACAAGGTGCCATTTGGCAATACTTTCTTTACCAGGTATGGCCCTTGCCAATTTGGAGAAAATTTTCCTCTAGCTTCTTCCTGATGAGAAAAGAATCTTTTCAAGACTAATTGTCCTTCTTTCAAGTCGCGGAGCCGCACTTTCTTGTTGTAGGCTCGGGCCATTCTTTGCTGATACAACTGACCGTGACAAACTGCATTGAGCCTCTTTTCGTCAATGAATGACAACTGTTCCAATCGGGTTTTGACCCACTCCGTCCCCTCAATTTGTGCCTCCACAATGATCCTGAGAGATGGTACTTCGACTTCAGCGGGTATGACTGCTTCAGTTCCATATACCAATGAATATTGGGTCGTACCTATGGAAGTGCGCACAGTTGTGCGGTAACCAAACAAAGCAAAAGACAACTTCCCATGCCAATCACGAGATTCTTGTATCATTTTCCTACGGATCTTCTTGATATTCTTATTGGCTGCTTCGACCGCGTCATTCGCCTTTGGTCGGTAAGGTGTGGAATTTCTATGCATGATCTTGAATCTTTCACACACGTCATTCATTAAATGACTATTCAGATTTGCCGCGTTATCGGTGATGATGGTACTTGGGATACCAAAGCGACAAATAATGTTAGAATGAACAAAATCCACCACGGCTTTCTTGGTCACGGACTTGAGAGTGATGGCCTCAACCCATTTGGTAAAGTAATCTATTGCAATCAAAATGAATCTATGCCCATTTAATGCTTTTGGTTCAATAGGCCCGATAACATCCATCCCCCATGCTGTAAAAGGCTAAGGGGCTGACATTGTGTGCAACTCTAAAGGGGGTGAGTGTATCAAATCACCGTGTACTTGGCATTGATGACACTTTCGCACAAAAGTAATGCAATCATGTTCCATGGTAAGACAGAAGTATCCTGCTCTGAGTACTTTCTTAGCTAGCACGTGCCCGCTCATGTGGGGTCCACAGATCCCCGAAAGTATGTCATTGAAAATTTTCGTGGCTCCAGTTGCATCCACACATCTTAACCGTCCCAAATCAGGTGTCTTTTTGTACACCACCCCTCCACTAAAAAAGAAACTACTTGCCAGTCGTCGAAGGTTTCTCTTTTGATTGTTTTCTGCCATTGGCGGATACGTCCCGTTTTGAAGGAAATTCTTGACATCAAAATACCACGGTCGACCGTCTATTTCTTCTTCAACCACATTGCAGTATGCATGTGCTTTGGACCTGAATTTCTAACGGATCAATATGGGCTTTATCAGGATGGACAAGCATTGAGGCTAATGTAGCCAATGCGTCAGCCAGCTCATTATGTATTCTGAGAACATGTCTAAACTTTAGAACATCGAAATTTTGGCGAAGATCGTCCATACACTGCTTGTACATGATCAGCTTAAGATCTCGAGTTTCCCATTCACCCTTCATTTGGTGTATTAAAAGATCTGAGTCTCCGATCACCAGCAATTCTTTGATGTCCATGTCTAGAGCCATACGCAAACCCATTATGCATGCTTCATACTCAGATGTGTTATTAGTGCAACTAAAGCGAAGTTGGGCAGCTGCCGGATAATAATGTCCCGTGGGAGAAATGAGGACCGCTCCAATACCATGGCCTTTTGAGTTGGAAGCACCATCAAAGTACATTTTCCACACATGTTCTTCTTCATTAATTAGTTTTCAAGCACATCTACCTCCCCATCAGGGAAGGCTCATAATCATCATCAACCGGATTTTCAGCCAAATGATCAGCTAAGGCTTGAGCTTTCATTGCAGTTCTGGTGACATAAACTATATCAATTTCTGTGAGCAGGATCTGCCATTTCGCAAGTTTGTCGGTTGGCATTGGCTTTTGAAATATGTACTTCAATGGGTCCATCCGGGAAATCAAATAAGTGGTTTAGGACAACAAATAATGTTTCAGCTTATGTGCGACCCAAGTTAGGGCACAACATGTCCTTTCCAACAAAGTGTATCTGGCCTCACAATCTGTGAATTTCTTGCTCAGATAATAAATTTCCTGCTCTTTCTTTCCCAAGGCATCATGTTGCCCAGTACGCAACAAAAGGAGTTTTCATTGACTGACAAGTACAAAAATAATGGTCGGCCAGGCTCAGGCGGAACCAAAACAGGAGGATTTGACAAGTATTGCTTGATCTTGTCAAAGGCTTCTTGGCACTCTTCGGTCCATGCAATTGATGCATTCTTTTTCAACAACTTGAGGATCGGCTCACATATTGTGGTAAGTTGAGCGACGAACCTACTGATGTAATTTAGCCTGCCTAGAAAGCTTTTAACATCCTTCTTGGTTTGGGGCAGAGGTAATTCTTGTATTGCTTTGATCTTTGCGGGATCCAATCCAATACCTCGACTGCTAACGATGAAACCTAACAATTTTCCAGCAGGTACACCAAATGCACACTTGGCTGGATTCAGCTTCAGATTGTACCTACGGAGCCTTTCAAAGAACTTTCTGAGATCTCTCACGTGTTCTTCAGCCGTTCTAGACTTGATAATCACGTCATCCACGTACACTTCTATTTCTTAATGCATCATATCATGGAAAATGGCAGTCATAGCCCTTACGTAGGTTGCCCCAGCATTTTCAAACTAAACGGCATCACTATGTAGCAATAAGTTTCCCAAGGCGTAGTGAATGCCGTTTTGTATGCATCATCTTCATCCATCTGGATCTGGTGATATCCAGCCTAGCAGTCAAGGAAGGATTGTATCTCATGTTTGGCACAATTGTCTACGAGAGTATGAATGCTAGGCAACGGGAAATTATCTTTGGGACTTGCCTTGTTCAAATCTCGATAGTCGACACATATCCTTGTTTTTCCATCTTTCTTAGGAACCAGAACAACATTCGCAACCCAAGTAGTGTACTGAACCGATTGAATTACTTTTGCATCCAACTGTTTCATTATTTCATCATGGATTTTCTTGATCATATCAGTTTTGAACTTCCGTTGCATTTGTCTCACTGGAGGGGAAACCAGGTTGAATTGGCAATTCGTGGACTATCAATTCGGAGCTCAAACCCGGCATCTCATCATATGACCATGCAAAAACATCTCGATATTCAAAAAGCACTTTCCTAATATCGTTCTTCACTTCAGGTCGGGCATACATGCTTATCTTGGTTTCCCTCACATCATCAGGGCTCCCAAGATTACCATCCTCTGTATCAGCCAAATTGGGTTTAGGCGTTCAACTTCCAGGCCTATTTCAAAATCCGCCTGTTCTCCATCATATTCAATCTCGTTAACAAATTCCCTAAAGTTTTCTTCATCACTTTCAACCTCAACTATGGTTATGGAGCCGAAGTCAGATTGCGGTCCCTGGATGGACGATAAGTTCCTTGAACATGTCATGATATCAGGACCAGCAGATATATCACTACAGATAAACAAAAGTAGAATAAAATCAGGAATATGAATAGAGATTGAAGGAAAGCTTGGCTCTTAGGCCTTTCATTAATGAAAAAGGATTTGAATTACAAAAGGAAAGATGAGCAAAATAATACACTTGACATACAACCTTTAGAATATCCAAGTGTATTCAAAAGAAAACTGTAAAACAACAGTCTACCAAGACCCCTTCCTGATGGGGAAGGGAGTTGCATTCCAGTTAGTCAGGTGCACGTCCGGGCCAATGTACTGAATTGAAGCATTGCTGGAGCCTTCACCCGGCTGTACCATGCAAATTTCAAAAATGCCACCTAGATCAAATGGTGCATCCTGATTGTCTTCCACTGTGTTGACATTTGTAGTGACAATCTTTGGTTTCATGACATAACCCACAAAAGACTGAGCGAGACACGGAATTGGCTTTGGGAGAGACCAAACTTCCGACTTCTTTTTCTTTGCTTTCTGCGATCAGCTGCTTTTGGCTTGAACCCTAGTCCCCACGTGCCTTACATGCCATTTGGATAAACTAAATTTACCCTGCCTTGTAGTGATGCTCCCAATCCCTTTCCAAATAGGAAACCATGCCTTAACATTTCAGATGCCATCATAATAGACGTCTCTGACACTCTTGGGACGGGTATAGGTTTCCTTTCTGTTACTTTTTCCACATACACCACATCGGAGGTTTGATACATGATGGTCGGGCGTGTGGCTACAACTTCAAGAGCTGGTACGTCCAGGCTATTGTTAAACTGTAAGTCATCCTCTCCATAAACTACGACAGCTTGATTATCCCAAGTAAACTTGACCACCTGATGAACTGTAGAGGGTACAGCACAAGCCATGTGAATCCATGGTCGGCCCAATAACAGATTGTACGATGCATCTGTTTCCATGACTTGAAACTCAATGCTGAAGGTAGCGGGACCAATGGTTAATTCAAGATTAATGATGTCCAAAGATTCTCGAACTCCACCATCAAAAGCACGAACAACAGAGGAACTTGCCCTGATCTTGTTCATATCCACCTTTAGACTCTTCAATGTAGACAGGGGGCAAATGTTCAATCCTGCGCCGCCATCTATTAGAACACGTGTGACATAGGAGTCTTCACACTTATCTGAGACATGAAGCGCTCGATTATGACCGGTTCCTTCTGCTAGGAGTTCCTCGCCACAGTAGTTTGTTCAGGAATGTAGGCCTCATTCAATATTTTCAACAGTGCGTTGCGATGTGCCTCAGAGTTCATAAGTAGAGACAAAAGTGATATCTGAGCTGGAGTCTTTCTCAATTGCTCGACGATAGAATAATCTGTCGATCTCATTTTCTTCAGAAATTCTTCAGCTTCTTTCTCGGACACCGGCTCTTTGATGGCTCCTTGGTCCTCTCGACCTGGCTTCGCCTTTCTCAATTCTTCCGGGGTAAAACATCTCCCGGACCTAGTTAGACCATTTACATCTGCAGCAACCTCCATGATTTCTTTTCCGTTGTACGACACAATTGTCTTGTTGTAGTTCCAAGGAACAGCCTTTGTACTTTTGACAGGGAGTTGCGCTGCCTGAGTGATGATAAACGGCTCACACTTCTTTGCTTTAACCTCGAAGACCGGAGTTTTCTGGCATGATGCCCCTTGCACATTAAATGCTGGTGCACTGTCATGAACTTTTTCCCGCTTTGCAGCCGGAATAGTGAAACTTGGCTCAATAGCCGCATCTTGCTTTGCTTTGTTGACAACAGTCGCACTTGACTTTCCCCCGATTATAACAATAAATGACTCAGGGCCTTTGATGTCTGGGGAGGGACCAACTGCCACAATCTGCTTGGCGGTTTTCCCTCTCATGTCTTCTTCTATGCATACCATCCCTACCATGTGTACGTTGTTTTGAACATCATGAGCTGGTAAAGGATTTTGATTCACATTTTGTGTTTCATCTCCCACGACCTTTATCTGATTGTTGTCTATCATTGCCTGGATTGCCCTTTTGAGTTCCCAGCAGGATTCTGTGTCATGTCCAGGTGCTATAGAATGAAATGCACAATGGCGTGAATGATCAATTCTTCCATTATAGTGCACTTTTCCCGAGATTGGTTTCAGCAGATTGGCTTGTTGCAACTTTTCAAACAAATTAGTGTAAGTTTCCCCCAATGGGGTGAACTGTCTTTTCTCTTGTTGCATGTTTCTCTATTGCAAGTTTGGACGAAAACCTGGTGGACCTCGTGGTCGATAAGGCATCTCCTGCTGAGCCGGAAATTGAGCATGTGCCTGTTGATTGTTATACTGGACTGGAGCAGGGGGTGCACGCCATTGTGGACCAGATAGAGGCTGAACATAAAATGCCGCATTGACAGGGAATGAGAACTGCGGCATGGCAAATTGTTGGCCATAAGGTGGATAGAATTGTTGTGGCGGAGGTGTCTGAATGTACCCTTGACGGTCATTGTATCTTCCGTCATTTCTTCTCGGTCCAGGACCAACCATTGCCACTTCATCTTTCTTTTCTTTTTTCTTCCCAAAAGCACCTGACCCTGATTGCAACGCTTGGGTAGTGGCTCTCAACGCTGTTTGGCTAACAATCTTGCCTGCTTTGATTCCTCTCTCAATCATCTCCCCAATTTTCACTGCTTCACTGAACTGCGTCCCAATGGCAGAGGCCATCGCTTGGTAGTATGTTTCGTCTAGCACTTCGACGAATTCTTCAACCATTTTATCATCTGGAATCAAAGGGCTCACACACGCCACCTGTAGGCATACTATTTGAAACTTTCACTTGGTTTCTTTGTGATCGTCTTCAAAAAAAAAAGATCAGGAGCAGCCTCCATTTTGTAAACATAATGGTTTAGGAAAGCGTTGGCCATGTCATCAAAGGTGACCCACTTCGAGACATCTTGTTGTACAAACCATTCTGTTGCCGGCCCTCCCAAACTGTCAGCAAAGTATGCCATCAACAACTCATCCTTCTCGATCCCCCTCATTTTATTAAGGTAGATCTTCACGTGGATCCTTGGATCACTTTGTCCAGTGTACGGATCAAATTTGGGCACAACAAAACCTTCAGGCAATGGCACATGAGGGAACAAGCACATGTCTTTGTATGAAATATTAGTTTTACCCCCTTGCCCTTGTATGTTTTTCACAGTTTGCTCCAAGCTTTTCAATTTCCGAGCAAAGTCAGTCTCTTCTGTTTTTCCCAACTTTCGATATCAACATGTGATTCTGGGTGGTGTCCCTAATCATACGACTCAGGGGGCCGGAGAACATTACCCCGAGCTTGGTCGAATTGTTGATCACGGGCCCTTAACTGTGGGTCACTGTACGATCTTTGCAAAGTGTGTCCTGCTGGAACGGTGAATGCTGTGGCAGAAACTTGGGCTTGGCCATGTTGTCCATGTTGTGGGAATTTTGCCCCAGATTGTACAGTAGAAGGTCCAGCTGCGTTGTCAGTTTCCAGATGTGGACCAAATCCCGGAGGGTAACGGGGGTCTTCTACCATTGTGGATTGCCCTTGCCCTGGTGGCTGAGTATTTGTCATGAAACCAGCAGCACCCGGCGGAACAGGAGGTGCCTGAACTGCTGCCAAGTTATGAACCAGCTGCATCATCATTTCTTTCATAGCCGTGAAGTCCTCGGCCATCTTAGCCTGTTGCTCAGCTAAATGAACCAGCTCAGTGTTCTCAGTTTCCTCGGCCATCGTTGTTGGAGTGTTTTCCTGAAGAGGTGCTTCAACCAATTCTGGAACAGGCAGTGGTCCCTTAATTCTGGTGGAATAGGAATATGGGGCCAACACGGCAGTTGCTCAAGCTCTAATCAAATCAAAACACGTTAGTGCAACAAGATATCATGGAACATGAATTTGCTCGTCGGCCTAACCAATGCCTAAGGTTGTTATGCGTCATCCCGAATTGGTTTAGATTAGATCCCCACGTGTATTGTTTGATTTCTTTCTATCTTTCTCTTTTTTTAATATTATTTTTTTTCAAGTGAGGCTAGAGGGTGAAATAAATTGACACATAAAAATGAGCAAAAGACTTTCATTACTAAAAAAGAAAAAGTACATACAGTGCTCCGGAGCACAACCAAAAGAGACATACCAATGACTGAAAAATAAATTGCAACATGCTAACTTCAAAAGCGACATCAAGTACAACATGCCAAGATGTTAAATAAATGACAAAAAACAATAATCTGCATCATCTTGGCTTGATGTATCTACTAAGGTGACCCGGGCACAAAGTCAGCTGGCTCCTCTGGGTCATACTCGAATGGCTCCTCAGGATCTTCCTCGGCTGGTGGCAAAGGCTGGCTCAAAATATTGCGCAATATGTCCACCCGTCGTGATACATTCCTCACATAATCTGGAGCTTCAATGAGGATAGTCTTATTAGACGAGTTATAATGATCTAAGCACATCTGAGCCAAATAGTTTGCCAACTCCAACACCCATTCCTGACCTCGATCACTGACTCTTCTTGACACGGCTATTTGCTGAAGCTGGGTCGTGGCCAATCTCAATGCATCATTCTTCAAAATCACTGCCTGATCAAGTTGTTTATGCAATCAGTCAATGTTCCCAAGGCACTTCTGTACGAATCTGTCGCTCTCAGCTTGGGCAGTTAGAGCAGTGTCCCTCTCTATCAATGCTCTACGATGCAAGTCATGAAGACGCCTGATAGTGTCTGAGTGCTGATGTGTTAAACCCTCACTCTCTGACTGAGCAGCTCTTGCGGCGTCCCTTTCTGCAACTAGGCTTTATATAGTAGCACGGTTTTCCTCCCTAATCTCACGCCTAGCAAGCTGGACCTGCATATCCAACCTGGCTTCAATGTCAACCATGCCTGCTTTCGACCTCGGGGGCATCTCTCTGGGTATGAGCTGGTGGTAATACCATACCTTGTACTCCTGAACTACCTCCTCCCTAAGTCTATCTTGGACCTGTGTATTTTCTGCGAGGCACCTCCTAGTATCCCACAAGCGCAAGATATCACCTCTAAGGGTAGTTGGGTGGAGAGGATAGTCTGAAACATAAGCACTCATGTCCTCGACTATTGGGATCTCCTGCTTTCGACCCAGTTGTCTAAGTACACGCAGAGGAGCATATGGCTGGGATGCTGTCAAACCCATCAGAACTAGAAAAGGACGGTCCACACATCTGTGCACAACTTCCCCCTTGGGAAGCCAGTTATACTGCCACAAAATCCTGTCCGACGTGAGAGAATTCAAGAAAGACCTCCAATCTGGCTCATTTTCTGGAAATTTGTACTTCTCGATATGTTCGAGATTGTACCCGAGATAATTAGTGTTACAGTATCTAAGAGTATCACGAGGTGGGCAAGGGCGGACATGCTCCAAGAACCAGACCTGTAATAGGAGGTACACCCCTCAAAGAAACCGCTTTCTCCCTTGGGGCATCGAGTCAACGCATGAAATATACTACCCAGAATTGTTGGAATGATAGTGGCGTCCGGTGCTCCACCATATAAAGCTGTCATGACCCAACTGACCTTAATAGATATCGCTCTATCCGGTAGTGGAAAAACCAGCAACCCTAGCAAAGCGAACACAAAGACCTTAGGACAAAGTTGCACTCAATCTTCATATTTCAGCTTGTCATGGAACTCGAATCCATGCTTTTTAAAACCATTATCGGCCCCAAAACGATCATAAAGGTAGTCAAATGAAATCCAGCCTTGACGAACACTAGCGATTGAGAGGTCTGTTTGTACCTTGATGTTACTAAAAAAATCATACTCATTGACCTTCTTTGGAGCAATCATGTTCTTTTTCTCAAAATCTAGCTTAAGAAGCTCAGCTATCTCCTCGAGGGTCGGCATCATCTCAAACCCCTTGAAACAGAAAGTATTTTGGTTTGGGTTCCAAAACCCAACTAGTGCACTGATCAACTCTCGACGTGGGACAATAGGTTTAGTCACAAGGTCCGTCAGAAAACCAATCTTATCCTGGACTAATTTCTTCTGCATATTATTCATTGTGTCCCACCAAGACTTCAAAGATTTATCCGATTTGGGTAGGCCATCAGTCATCATGATAGAGGGTGGAATGGTATTAGCAGGGTATTTTCTCTTGACCGACCTAGAAGATCATGCAGCCATTGTACCTAATGAAAAAATGTGTCAAATGTTTGGAAGCCTGAAAACAACTTAAAACAATTGACCGACAGAGCAAAACAGATGTCTAAACTTCTAATTCGAAACTCCAATTTTCAACAAAACTTTTTTCATTGCAACGATGTAAAGTTGACCCTTAAGAGAATCGAAAAATTTTGTCATCGTAACGGCATCAGAACTGACTCCAAGAAATTACCAACATTGGTATTTAGATGTAATTTACAAAAGAAAAATTCGACGTTACAACGACGCCACATTGACATCAAAAAAGATTCATTCCAGTAATGACACTATATTATTTTTGCAAAAAAAATTCCAGCATAACGACGTGAAAAACCGGATCCCAAAAACTTCCGACATTGATATACGAGCCTTTCAAAAAAAATTCGCCATTATAACGACGTGAAAACTGGCACCAAAATCTTTTCCGACCTCTAACTACTAAGTATATTTTTTTTTTGTAAAATTTTCGTCATTATAACGACACAAAAACTGACATCTACAAAAGACGGCCAACACTGGCGCTTTACAGAAAATTTGTCGTTACAGCATATGACTCGATTTTATAAAAGTACAAGACATTTACATTTAAAACATAAAATTCACCCTACTTCCTCACTTTTCCTTTCATTCATCATTTTTTTTTCCTTTTTTCTTTTTTTCTTTTGAAATCCGTCTCTCTCCAATTTGGTCAGCATAACAACTTTTTCTAGGCGCATGCAACACATAAAATGCCATTTAGACAAATCTTTCCCGAAAAGTGGGTCCCGTTTGGACAAAAAGGTAGTCAGCCTAGACAAGTGCAATACCGGTGTATCGCACCTCATTAAGTCAAATATGATGCAGATAATTGGGCCTAAAGGTTTAACTCTAGGTGACTCAACTGACTCAATGTCTAGACTGGCTGAAAACCCGGTGGACAAACCGGGCGGAAAGCGCATCAGGACCATCTGGAGACAGTGTGTTCGGCCTAAAACCCCGTCACGCCTTCCTCCTAAATCATGGGCAATTTAGTAAGAAAGTCCCAGATGCCACAAACAATCTGGTAAGTGCACGTGTGCGTGTGTTTCAGAGACTCAGAGGGTTGCGGAAGAAGACAGTTTATATACAGTTCAACAATATCAAAGCAGTAACATTCAACTTTTCATGTGATAACGGCAATAAAATATAACAATCAAATATTTAATGAATTAAAACATGCGACAATTTATCAAAACCGGAGATTCTAGTTTCCCCAGCGGAGTCGCCAAGCTGTCACGCCCTAAAAAATTTAATAATTAACTGTGTGCGAGTTTATTTATTTAAAGGCTCTTGACTGGTGTTCAAAAAGGTACCAAGTTATTTTATAGAAAACTCGGAGTCGCCACTTGACAAGTTTAAGGTGTGCCAAGTCACCAAAAGATACCTTGGAACACCTCTGACTCATCTAATGGTCTGCGTTAGAGATTCGGGTAAGGTTCTCAGTTTACTCTCGGGAAGGTATTAGGCACCCTCGAGACCTGTGCCGAGCACAGTTGCTTTATTGTCGCAATTTTTAATTTAGTAAATATGGTTATTATATTAATGTCGTTAATTTAAATTTATACTTTGATTGAGAAAATTAAAAGCGTGTCATTCCTTTCCAACCTCACAGAGGACTGGACGAATTTACATTTTGATTCAAGATAAATAAATAAAATGTATTGCGCATTTCCAACCTCGCAGAGGACTGGTCTATCTTTAAAAGAATTTAGTTAACTTCAAAAAACAATTGATTTAGGATTGGCTTATTTTTATTTTTTTTCTCACGTAATATGCGGACCACAAATCAACTTATCGTTTGTGCCTAATCGCATAAATCTTTTCATTCAGTTTAATTTATCACTATGCCTAATGGTATGGAGGTCTTCTCGTCCCTATTGATTTGCCTAATCGTATTACAATTCATTATTGAATAATAGCTTTTAGTTTAGAGCTTAACTAACGGTGAGATGGAAGCCAAAAAATAAAAGTTGTTTATAAAAATAATGGTTGTTTATAAAATGAATGGATGTTTATCAAAAATGATCTGAGACATTGAGCGTGTGTGTTTTAAGAAAACAAACATGCTGCACATAACACTTCAGCCCGTTTTCTCATTGATTAAAATTCTGAATTTGTTTTTCAAGTTGGTGCCAAATTTACAATTGTGACTTACTTGGCATAGTCCTATCCTACTTTTAGATTTTTCCACATTTTTTTGCTGAGTAAAATATTTGCTTGGAAAGCTTTGCTCTTTCTTTCTAAAATAGTGTTACATGGATACTAAATTTGCCAACTCTCATTTATGATTAAAGTGGCTCAATGCAACCAAACTTCTCACGTTTCAAAGCTCTAAAAATTTGTTGAAAAGTAACAGATGCATCAATTTTAATACATTTTTTTACATATTTTTTTGCTTTTAAAAATCAAAACAACTTACATAAGTTGGTCAATGAAAGAACAAACATTCTATATATTAACTCTCATCACAACAGATGTCATATAGATGCATTCTCAAATATTATAACATGCCCATAATGCAAAAAAAGAAGCTATAAAAGTTACCTAATGTGGAAGAAATAACACCAGCAAGCAAAATTGAAAGCAACACCACAAAAGCAACTGGAAACAGCCTCTTTTTAGCCTTAAGCTTGACTCGAACCCTGAAGTTTATACCCCAAAAGACTCTTAAGTTTGAGTTCTTTTGGTTCTAAACCTTTTTACTTAAGCAATGTACTTTTCTCAAGTTTTTAATGCCTTTTTTGCTCTCCCTTTCTTTTTCAATTTTCAGCAGGTTGTTGGTGATTTAAAGAGGAGTAAATGACCCTCTTTATAGCTGAAAATTGAGGCTAAAGGTTGGAGTGTGGACCTGTACAAGGTACAAACCCATCCCCCTAGTTACTAGAGTAAATATCAAACAAAATCTCATGAAATCAGCCCAAATACAGTGCAGCCACTCTATTTTCAACTGTGCAGCCACCCTATTTGTCTAGTAGGCTATCCTAGAGATGGAAGAGTGGACCCTACTTACACCAAGTTGAAACCTTAGAAATCCTTTTATACTAAGCTAACAAGATCTGAAAAATTCAAGACTAGAGTTCTACAAAGGAGTTACAGGAAGCAAATAGCAGATAGCAGCTTATGTTACAACTAAACTTATGCAAACAAAGTTCCTCCACAAAATAGTCTGACCAAAAACTCTCACATAAAAATTAAGACACTAATTAGACTTGACCAAAAAATCAAATGTACTTTGAGAATCTCACAAATCTCATACATATAAAAATGAACTTTTATCCAACAGGGAACAAACTGAAGACATATAGCCAATTGAGATGCATACACAACGAAACATGTACAAATATATATATATATATATATATATATATATATATATATATATATATATATATATATATATATATATATATATATATTAACCCGCAACCTTTGCAAACTCAAGCGCGCACACACAAAAATTAGACACTAATTAAATCAAACCTGTTTTAATGAGACACAAACCTTATACCTGAACCGGACATAACTCACAAGCATCCAAATATAATCTCAAGTTTTCTCAGTGAAGAAAATTGCATATATATAGCTAGTTTGTACAAGAAAATATATGTGAACGCCATATCCTATTTTCCACAATATTAAGCTGAAGTAACACTAGTTTGCATACAAGATGATTTAAAATATAATACTACTATGACTTATACAAAGATTATCTAAATCAATAACAAAGAACACTAACATGATCAGACAAAGAAAACACAAGGACTATTTTTTCTTTCTAACCTGTTGAAACAAAGCTACAACATCCAAATGATTACGCCGCTGCCTCGCCTACGCAATCACCACCATGACTGACTTCTTGGCTGCCTCGTCAACACGATAACAGTCTCCACCACTGCCTCGGCTTCATGCCACCAGCGACATCGAGCTCCAGCCATCAAAATCATCCCACCAACAGACATATGAACAAAAACAAGCCCCCGCTACTGCCTCAAACAACCCCCTTTCACATCGTCAACAAAACAGCCCCCTCCTCCCAAAGAAAATCATCGCAGCCTCACCAAAACATCATCATCACAGCCTCGCCAAGAAAAAACCATAACAGGAACAGAAAAGAGAAGAAGAAACAATAATCAGAAATGGGGTAAATCAAACGAACGGGGAGAAAGGATTTTTGGGGAATGGGGTATGGGAAGAGGTAGAGAAAGGTGAGGGGAAGAGAATGAAACCAATACATACCGGAAAAAATGGAGGTGGCCGGACTTTGGGTTTGACCAGAACTTTGACCATCGATCTACTCCAAACGACTTGGATTTGGACAAAATAGTTGTGGAAATGGAACCAGGGGATGAAAAGGAGTCGATTGGCATATTTTTTGTATTTTTCCGGCCACCGGAGGTGGTGGCCGACGGCGACCGATCGGTGGAAGTACGGCGGAGTCGCGGCGGAGGAAGATTTCCGGTGGGGAGGGAAAAATTTGGGCAGGGTGGCCCTAGCCTCGGCGGCTGGGAGAGGAAATGAGGGAAAAATGGTGTGTTTTAGGGTTATATAGGTTGGATGCGGGCCGGGTCAAGAAATGGGCTGATGGATCATAGTTGTTGGGCTACTATTTTTTATATATGGCCATTAAAACGATTTATACACACACAACTAACTAAAATTAAACCACATACTTTACAACACTATCGCAATTAAACTATAGAATAAAAAATTAAACACGTAACAAGTAATTTTTGTCAATATTCAAATTTTAACGTCCTTATTAAAGACAGATTTAGTCAAAATTAGGTGATTACAATTGGTCCGGATCAATTCCACAGGGACGTCTTGCAACATTTTCCTCCAAAGTCAACGAGTCTTTATAAAGGCGGTGATAGAGACTGCATCTGGTATCTTTCCTTTTCTTTCCAATACTTCATGATATAATCTTTTAACCGCATATCCTCCACAAGAAATTTTTTCTACATATGACACGATATCATTAAACAAGTTAACTATATAGCATACAAGATATTTCCTCCTGTTTAACAGGAAAGAGAATAGTCCAGAAGTCCTATGTGTTCAAAAAGAGGTGAAAAATGAGCAGTCTGCATAGATAACTGCCCGAAAATAATATCGTGCATTTTTTCCCAAGAGAAGAAGAGATAAATAAATAAAGAGATGAAGAAAGAAATAAAGAAAAAGAAGAAGAAAAGAATAAAGAAAGAGATGAGTGAAATGATGAATATAACAGTTGAATTTATGTACCTGGATAATGTCGTCATACACAGTGTTTTTATAGTTAACTGGAACCTTACGCCATGACTTATAGCACATAGGAAACTTCGCATAATCAGATCCCAAATCTCCCAGGAAGCTACCTAAGAGACCACCTGCGTCATCTATAGGTTGACCAAGCTCATTGCACGGGATGATAACTTTTTTGCCAGTAAGGAGTGACCAAATATCCCGCACTTTCAGTTTTCCTTCTGTAATTGTACCATCTCATCTGGAACAAGGATTGTAATATCTTAAATATATATAGTTGTCAAGTGAATAAAAAATAAAGAGTAATAACGCTTACCAATAAGGCTGACAGTCCAATAGCTCTTCTTCTTGCAGCTTTTTGTAGTTGTCTCAATAGAAGTGGGAGTGACTTCTTCTTCTTCGTCATCATCATCATCATCATCAGACGAATCAGATGAGTACATGTAATCAGGAACCTGTGTTGGTGGCATGGTAACAACACGACCACTACCATTAGATGAAGGCCTAGAACAAGCTCCATTCTTAGTTGGTGATATAGAACCAGCACTATGTGGTGTAACCTTGAAGTGTTTAGGCCTAGAGTCACGAGAATTGGCAGTTGAATTCTCTGTAGCTGGTGTAATCTTGAACCGTTTGGGCCTAGACTCATAAGAATTGGTGGATGACTTCTCTGTATCAGGTTGCATAGCCGTGAACCGTTTCGGTCTGCCCATTGCTGAAACTCTGTCCAACAAAAACTAAGATGCAGATAACAGACATGATTATCAGTAAGCAAAGAAATAAAGAATCAGAAGCAACTAAGTGAAAAGATCAAATTCACATTTTCATCCACACATTGTGTCTTAAAAGAAACAATCAGATTATCATATGCTGAGATTGGAGTAAACCAGCAAACAAAAAGAAACTAAACTAAACTGATATGAGAAAAACAAAAAATGAACACCAAGTAAACTACAACTAAGAATTTATTGGATCTTTATCCTCTCTATTCATCAATCAACAGTTGTAAGTAAACATCAATGTCATTTCCTGGCATTCGCTTACCTGGATATCAATGACAGATTATTATGTTAAGACATCTAGAAAGAGAGAGATAAGAGCAGTTATACAAATCCCGTAATAAGCTATTACATTCTGGTTTATGAAACACATGATCTTTACATATGATAGTCTCAACTATGAAATACAGCCTATGATCTCAAAATAGAAAGCACTTCCAATTTGTACTTCCTAACTATTAGCAGAAAGAAGCCAAGAATTAACCAATCAACTTGGATTAGACTAGCTAGTAAAGAAACAAAGTTGTAAAACCATTGGCTTAGCTACTTAATAATTTTAAAAGTAGCCATGTGATAGGAAAAATTACTAAATAGGGGATCCAGACAATTACTTCCTCATGACTATAAACTAGATGGACACACTTTTCAACATTATAATATACTTGTCGAAAGTAATATACTTTTTTACACTCTTCATAGGATTTTCATAAGAGTAAAGGACCTATAAAGTACACATTAAAATTTGAAAGGGGTCAATACATACTAGTAGTATTTTTCTTTCTAAGTTTCCGATTCATTTTCTAGTAAGCAAACTTAGTTGTTTGGTCCAATTCAGATCATAAAACCTACTGAAAATTTGGTTAAATAGGAAAAATTGATGCATAAGTTAGCTTATTAAACTCAAGAAGGCTAATTAAATTTCTTTAATTCATCCTTCAGCTGCTTATACCTCATCCTGTTTTAAAGAATCAATATATACTACAAAAATTATATAAAGTGCAGCAGAACAAGAAATACAGGAAATCAAGCACATGTTGCAGAAAAAATACATAATTAGATACCTCTGCTAGCTGATATTTCTTCTACATCTTTCTCACCATGTAATAAATATACAGTGTAACCGGTTGGGAAAGGACTTTTCAACAAGTGATCAAATACCTCAGGTCTAGTCTGAGATAGTCTAAACCCACAAATACGACAAGGACACTTTATTTTATTATCACACGACACATTAGCAAATGCAAAGTCTAAAAATTATACCAACACTTCCTTATATTCTGGTGTAGTTCGCGGCTTTAATATCCAACTCTTATCCATCCCTAGATAAATTAGAGATACTAAAAATAAGAGCATCACATAATTCACTTTCCATGACCAGAATCAGCAAGCACAAATTAACTAAAATGCACAACAAAGCAAACATCGAGCATAATTCCTCAATAATCGAGAAGATAAAGCGACTATTTTACATATGATATCTAAAGCGATTATTCTCACTTTGTGTCAATTAAACAAATAGAAGAATTATAGATTAGTTTACTGAGTAAAAATAAAAATCGAGAAGATAAAGCGATAAACCTAAATCAATTTCACACAAGTCACAAATAAGAGCGAACAAAAAATTTAACCCTAAATCATCGCATGGTGAAGAAACACTAAATTAATTTAACCCTAAATTAATCACAAATTGGAGTTTATTATCGGTGAAGAATCCCTAAATTAATCTTATGCAAACAAAAAATTTAAGCAAATACTTACTAATAAGCAAAAATCGGAGTTCATAGAGCAAATACTGTACTGTATATCGGAGTGTAAGCAAACAAAGTTTTAAGCAAATAATAACGTGTGGAAGAAAACAAAGTTCACTTATAGCAAATAATAGCGTGTGCAATGTAGATTTTAAGCAAACCTTTTCTTATGAGCAATAACGACTTGGACGATTTGGGGGTGAGGAGTGTAATCAATTTTGAGCGGAGACAACTTGGACTATTAGAAGTGTGAGGAGTGTAATATGTGTTTAAGCAAAAAAATGTAATATTCCTTTTCTTTTATTATTTTTCATCTTATATTATTTATCTAGTCTTTTATAGAACTGCCGCAAAATGCAAATAAACCGCCGCTAAAGTGCTCAATTTTGCGGCAGTTTTCAAATCGTTGCAAAAATTACTGAGATGAAAAATATAGCGACGGTTTGATTAAACCGTCGCTAATAAACCGCAGCTAGCAACAACTTTTTTTGTAGTGTATAACTGGTACTTAATCATGAAAAGAAGACTATCATACTAGATAGGAGGTCGACTAACTAAAAATCTAGTTCTGGAGTCCAATGGATATAGTGAAGCTGTGCATAAAACACTTGGTTGATATATACGGTTTTTTATTACGACCAAAAAAACAATCATCTTCGTAATAATTAATATATTATAGAATCAGAACTAAGATAGGTCAGAGACGACAAATTATAAATTCATACAAAAGGTTTTACAAATGCGGTTTAAATAAATCTGAGAACAATGAGTAATTTTGTTTTAGTATATGTTACTAACTCACTATGAATCACCAATGATCAATATATGCTACTAATAAAAGGAGATCAATAATTTAAGCCTTTGATTCAATGACTTGAGTCAAGGTTAATGGGCAAAATCCATGATCAAGACTGGCTTTCCATACTTTATCAACATCAAACATTATGTCCCCACACTCGTTCTCATTCCAGCCTTCTAATGCATGTAGAATCCCAGCTATTCTCCATGCACTCATCACTCTTCTTGGAAGCCAATTCTGCGATTATAACCAATCAGAACAATTGATCAGAAAAAATTCAACCTTAAAAAATTAAGGAGCGCTGTTCAAGAGTAGTTTATATTATTTTCAACCTCGCAAGAATCCACATTTTCAAGTTGTTTGGGAGCGATCATGGCTGGTGTTTGGAAATAGAAGCAATCCTTGTGAGCTTTCTTTGGTGGGAATTGTGAAAAAGGAATGAATATTGTTCCTTTTGGTGCTTTCAATTGTTGTTCCTCACTCAATCCATCGCCTACTAACCATATCTGCAAGCAATAATTAAGTCATTAAAATATCATAATTTTAAGATTGGAAAAAATATTTTTGCTTGTTCTGTTTATACCTTTGAAGTATAGGTTACAGAAGGGATCAGATTAGTTGCAGCCTCAGGGGTAAGCTTTGCTTTAAGCATGTTGTAGTCATTTTCGCACAAGGTAAAAACCTATCACAATTATAGATAAATGAGAAAAGAATCCTTTGGAGAAAATTCAATGTACAATGTAGTGATTGAATGTTAAAATTACCTGAATTCCACCTTTACACAAGGCAAGGGCAATGGAATAAGCTACTTTTGATAAATGTCCTCCAAGAACCACTTGGGTAGTTCCTTTAGGAATGGAATTTAGAACCACAGCAACTGCTAGGCTACTTCCATCTACCAATTTCACTTTAAGTTGAGGATGCTTTCTTATGTATTGTTCACCATTCATATTTAGTAGCTCCTATAAAATTTCAAGTATACGTGCATTAGTTCAAGTAACACACCTTGTCTAGCCCAATATTTAGTGGGCTAGCTGCATATATTATTAGAAAATGGATTTTTTTTCATGATATTTAGCAATTGCTAACAGCTAACAAAAGATACTACTAGTCATTAAGTGGAGATCAATTTTCTCAAATTTGAGGTGTAACAAGTTTATATTCTTGAATCTTGGACAATTTTTTTTTAACTTACCTGATTTAGAAGTCCTAGAGTCAAAACTTTTACACCTTTTTGATCTGCTTCAACGATGGCTTCCTCAATCAAATTGCTAATATTCAATCTCTGCCATGGCATGAAGTACTGCAAAAACGATCGAGGGAACAACCAATAAACACTTATAAATAAATGGAAAACAATATCGTAAAAGGAGAATAATACATAGTTTAGATTCTTACTTGTACACGATATTTTGGAATGACCCAAGTTTGCAATTTGAGATTCTTGAATATGTTTCTCTCTATAGTAAATGCATGGCCATAAATCCAAGTAACCAATGTAGACCATAATGTGAGAGGCCACATTATTGGGAAATACCATTTAGAGGTGTGGGGTTCTGAGGCCAATGATGCAAATCCTAGCCTTAAATGGTAGATGGATTCTGCAGTTGTTAGATGTGTTAGGTGCACCACATCAGGTGATTCACCTGGTCTTTTAAGTGACTTTTCATATAATGTATCTGAAGATTTGTCCAATGTATTATATATGTAGTCATACATTGGCATGAAAAGTGAATAATTTGTTCTGAATTGAGTGTGATGCAGTGAATGGTACCTGTACCATAAGAAAATTGATGTTAGTAGAGTTCATTTGGGGAAGTTATTCTAAGCTAAGATAAACTTTTTTAATGACCTGGCAAATTCTCAGTACAACTAATTTTATTCTTCAAAGGTTATCATTTTCTTTATTCTTTATATATCTTGCATGAATTTACGCTAGGCGATCTTCTGGAACTGGTGTTTAATTAGTCTGGCAGAAGAACTTGTGCAAAAATGGCAATAATGATAATCTGCCAGGAAGTCTCTCCAAGTTTTTGTAGGTGCTTTTAACTTCTTAAAGGGGGTCAAAAGTCACACAGTGTCGCTGAAATGTCCTAATTTACTTAAAGACTATCGCACCTTTGAATTTATCTGACTCACATCTTGGGGTCCCATAACCGTGGAGAGGACGTTTCTTTCACGAAAATAAGTCGTGAAATTAAAAGTTTGTGCAGAGTACTATGTTTATCATAAATTTCTAAGCTTTATTATTTTTGTCTCATTTTCAAGTTGAGAAAAGTGAGTCCACCTTCTCGCACAGAATGTACTTTTCCCATGAAACATTACGTACTAGGTTTAATTAACCAACAACCCGCTATCTAAACTCTAATTCCAAAAATTGAAAATTCTCATCATATATATGACCGAGAGGTGGTCTAGCAAACACAAAATCAATACCACTAAAATGAAAAAACATTTTCAAAGTGGTCCAAATGGATAAGGGAATAAAAATAAATGAGTATGGAAGTAGAAGCTGGAATTTGCCGGCCGACACCACCTTATGTACATGAATTGATAAGATAGGCAATACAAACATTTAATCCCGGAGAACGTTAGATTGGCTTTAGCGGTTGGTTTGCTGGTGATAATAAATAAGACTCAAGCTAAAAAGAAAACTATATACTCTTTCATGCATTTTCCATAAGGGAAGTGCACGAAAGACCACTTTTACCACTGATCTTTGGGCACAGACCATTAATATTAAAATATTTAATTTGTGGCCACTTTTTCTTAAAAAATAGAACTTCAGTCTCCAGAGGCCGGATTGAAGTTCAGTCCTTAAAGATTGAACTTCAGTCCAGGGCCATGTTGACTGAAGTTCAGTCTTTAAAGAGTGAACTTCAGTCCAGGGCCATATGGATTGAAGTTCAATCCTTAAAGATAGAACTTCAGTTTAGGGTCATGTTGACTGAAGTTCAGTCCAGTCTTTAAAGATGGAACTTCAGTCCAGGGCCATATGGACTGAAGTTCAATCCTTAAAGATGGAACTTCAGTCCAGGGTGAACTTTAGTCCAGGGCCATATGGACTGAAGTTCATCCTTAAAGATGGAACTTCAGTCCAGGGGCCGTATGGACTGAACTTCAGTCAATGAACAGAACTTAAGTCAATGTTTATTTAGTAAACGCCCAAAAGTGGCCTCTAGTGTAAGACCAATAAAAATAGTGGCCTCAAACTAAATACCGGTATTAAAAGTGGCCTCTGGGCGAAATTTTTACTTTTCCCTGGAAAAAAAAAAGGAACATAGTGGAAAGTTGCACGTTTCTTTCACTTTTTTTAAGATAATTACACTAAAAAACAAGCAAAAGACGAAAATTATCAAAAATGACCCATATTTTTGAATTTTACCCGAGTTGTCACCTTTTTCCCGAGATAGCAGTCTGCCGCAAGTTTATACAATTTTATACAAATACAAGTATAAAATTGTATAAATTTGTATAAGTGTGTATATGCGGGTGAATAAATCTGTATATTAAGGACGTTTATATGAATTTTTACTTTTTTTGTGTATATTTTTGTATTTCTCTCATTGCTACGCATTTATCTATGTGTATTCATGTATAATTTAATTTTTGGGAGGAGATTTGTGTGTATAAACTTGTCCAAAGCAATGATTTAGACGCAATAAATAATATAACTTCAGTAAAATACAAAAAAGTGACGACAACACTAGCAGGGAAGGGTGCCTGCCGGCGGCTTAGTGGCTGGGGGAGGGGGAGATTTGGTAGCTATGATGTTTTTTAATCAAGAAATGCTAAAATTTATAATTTTAGGGATATGTGCTATGCATGAAAAAAAAAATATGGCCCTACATTTGTAATTTTGGGTAATGGACTGTCTATTTTTGAAAATTTTCCTTTTTTTTTAACTTCATAACTAACTTCTTTACGAGGAATGGAGCCTAAAAAAGGTTTAATTGAAACTCAGCTAACATACAATTAATTGCCTGTGAGGTTATTTTATGAACTAAGAAAGGCAAAGAATTTATGTTATATACGCGGGCTAAATAATTTTTGCAGTATGTGCAATTTAACTGCTTATATTCGGATTCCTATTTACTTGATGGTGCTAAGCAAAAAAACAAGTGATGAATGCACAAGCACATAATAATTGGCAAATCTTTTCAAGGTATAATCAAATAAATCACTTAAAGGTGGTTTGATATGATATATTGGCTAATTTAATATATGTATTACTTCCTCTGTCTCAATTTATGTGTCACTTTCCTTTTTGATCTGTCCCAAAAAGAATGTTACATTTCCTACTATTTAATGCACTATCTCTACTTTACTCCTATTGGGCCCAACTTATTTTAAAAGACACAAATAACTTTTTGATTACTACAATCTTCTCTCTCTTACTTTTTCAATGATAAATTTGCACATTTACAAAGTCAACTTCTATTTCTTAAACTACGTGTCAAGTCAAATACCGCCACATAAATTGGGTCGGAGTAAGTTTTATCTCTTGTTTGGTAGCCAAGTTCAATCAAGTATTATTAATCCTTGTATAATTTAGTACATCAATTGAAGTATAACTTAATACCAAGGCCAATGTGGTATTAGTAATACCATGTTAACTAATATATGGATAAAGATTGAAATGACAAAAATACCCACCCTCAAAGCATTATTTTTAATGCATAGATAAGTGTTCAAGGGTATAATTGGAAATAAAACTTTATCCAATTTTAAATCTAACACATTACAACATTTATCCAAGTTCTAATACAATGAACTAAACACATGACTAAAAATAATTCATACATTATTAATTCATGTATTACTAATTCCTGCATTACTAATTTATATATTGTTAATCCATATATAATTTGTTTCTGTACCTCACGACCCCTTAATGTATAATCGATTGCATATTTAAAAATCTTCCAAACTTACGCATAAGTGATACCAATAAAATTTGGCGTCTAGTCGAATACTAGACGCAAGATGTGTACTTAGTTTATAATAAGAGTATTAGTACTAAGATAAATGTAAGATAGTAGAAGGTTAAGAGACTTACGAGGGTGTGTACATCAAGTACTTGAGAGGCGGAAAGATAGAGAACATCCACTAATTAGGAATAAGTTCAAAGTTGCAATGACCCATGTTGTTCATGAAATCAATGTAAGTGATATAACCACCAAGTGCAACTATAGAGGCAGTCCCAGTCAGTATAGCAGTGAGCATTGGTATGGCAAAGAGCACGAAATATGATATGTGCTCTGCAAACGGATGAATTACAGCTGCCAAAAAGAAAAGAAATTTAACTTGTAAATTGGTTGCAAAATTTATACTCCTTTTGTTCCATTTATATTCCATAATTCGGAGCACAAAGGTCAAAACTTCTTATATTGACTATGAGTTTAGACATAGATTCTTGAAGCATTTGAAAACAAATCTTTACATATTTATGATATGTAACTGGCCATATACCTTAGGCTCATAAACTATTTGCACATTTTGCAGGACAAATACGAGTCTTGTAGGAGGACCACATGGGGCCTTTCATAACATGCTAGAATTTCTTCTAAACTAATGGGCCAGAGTCTACGTATCGACTGCCTAAAAGTCCCCATTTCCCCCCCACGGTACTACTACTCTTCAGAACTCAGAAGTAGAGAACCAATAAATTCAAGTTTGTCACTAAATGAAATCTCAAGGGTGTCATTTCTAACCAAGTTTGTCACTAAATAATGTGTGTTTGTCGAGTCAATTTACTTCTAAAAAAATATTTTCTGTTGGGTTTCACTATAGAAATTCAATGATCTGTATGGTATGGTTCCATTCAAGCTGGAACATTGATCACGGATGGCAGCAAGCTAGCAGGCAGGTCTTAAAACATGCAGTCAGCCATCTTAAAATATATAATCTCATAATACCTTATCACCTACGTACGTGTACCATTTGTCCTACTTGATCTATTGAATATTATTTCAAGGGTAGTCGAACGAGTTTATATTGCACAAGTTTGGACATATTCGAATCCCGAATTTAAATTAAAAACTTTAAGATAATAAATATTCATAGTAACTCGGTTTTTACACATATATGTATGGTCTATTAAAAATGATGGTTTTGAACCCGGTCCCAAACCCTCTAGGTCCAGCCCTAATTACATTGGATGAAACAAATGATTTTGAGAAGTGAACCCAACTCAATTTATAGGAGTAGATGAAACAACTAGAAGTAGAAAATGGGAGATGACTTACAAGTAATGGGCTCCGTGACAATGGAGGAATGGTGATGTGAGTGATAGCGAGAGTAGAGGAAATGATGGTGCAAAGCTCTGTGAAGCCAATAATAGAGGAATTCCACGGGTCCAATATGCATCAAAGCTGTCAAAATTATCCCATCAGCCCTCCAAAATGGTATGTGATGAACTTGCTCCAACTTTAAGTATCCAATATAGAATAATATCCCATTAAATATGATCTGATCATCCCTGTAAGCATACATAAAGTCAAACTTAAATCATGTTCTTTACACTTCTAACTTGCATTTAGCTTTACATTTTTGGACCTCATTCTGTTGAAAACATAATCGAGTAGTCACTCTATCTCAATTTATGTGACATGCTATTTTTATTAGTCAATACCAAAAAGAACTTTTATGGCTTTTTTGAGATCACACGTTTTGAAAGACTTTATTTCTTACTTAAAATTCGTAATCAAATATGTTCACATAAATTGGAACGGATTGGGTATATTTTTTTCAGATTATATGTTGTCACATTCTTTACATAGTATCATTAAATTATGATAAAAGATTTTACACGAGTTTGGCTAATGAAAAAAATAAATAAAACATGCACACTAGAGGTCGTGTTAATAGAATATAATTAAGAACTCGCTTACCAATTTCTTTCTCTGTCAACTTGATCAAATTCAATGCTCTTATCAACAATCCGATTATCACCCTTGGCAGTTTTGTAGCGAGATAGAGATATCCATATTTGGTTGTGAAGCACTCTTGAGAGTAGAAATGGAAATATTATAAAGTGTACAATGTCCCTTTGTTGTTCATCTTTGTTCAAGAAGAATGAATGTATGCTATGAGCCACGAATGGTGCCAAAACCACATACTTCAATAAAAGAAAATAAAAATTGTTAAGAGTATTCAATTACATTACTTATATAAGTCATCTCATCACTTATTTTTTTTAAAAGAATTATTATTTAAAAAGAAATAAATTAGAATAGAGTTCACAAAATTGAAAATGAGAGGACATTATATCACATGCTAATGTGAAAGTTGCCTAATTTACTACTTTTAGAGATGTAGAAAATATTAGTAGTAAAATGAGAAAAAAAATTAGAAAATGCTAGTAAAAACAAGCAAAGGATAACTGTTTCTTTCTCTTTTATCCATCCAGATGGCCGAACATCATCTCCCTTCCAAACATTAGAGCGAAAAGAGCAAACCAGAGACCTTCTCCAACCCCAACACACACTAAAATGAACGTTTCTTGTTTCAGTTGTATGTGCAAGGAGAGGCAGAGCTACATTTTTCCAAGGGAGTTCAATCGAGTGTCCTAATTTATATCGTATAAGTAGATTAAAAATAAATATATTTTGTACGTATATTTATGTTGATATTAAGGAAGTTCTTTCTGTACAAGCAAAGTGTTTCAAAATTACCTTTAAGTTAAGAGTTTTAATAGAATTCTTGCATTTTCTGAATCTCCTCGTCAAAATTTCAAGCCCCGCTTGTTTGTTTAACGTATTCAAGATTCAAGAAATAGATTTTCCTTAAGGAGGAGATTCATCAACTTAAACATATAAGCATTCTAATATATTGAGACATAATTAAGCAACTACAAAATGGTACTACTAGAACACGGAAGGCAAGGCAGAGGTTCTAATGTAGAAGAATTTTCACATATTTAATCCATTAAAAAGAATAAGGCCGGCACATAACTTAGCGTGTTGAGACACAATTAAATAAGATTAATAAGCACAAAAGGTACAGATGAAATTCAACATAAACCATGAGAAAATGAAGCCTTGACTTCTACCTTGAAGTTACCAAGCCATGTCCATGGCCATTCTGTGAGAATGCCTGGTTTAGAAGCCATGATTTTTGTTTTGCTTGCAACTCAAAACCTTGTAAAGCAAGTTGTAATAAGCTTTTTGAGGTAGTTCTTTCCCTCTCCCCTTTAAAAGGCCTCTGCTTTGGGTGCACTTTATAGAATCCTATTATGGAGTCGAGCCCATACATATTAAATTCTGCCGTGGTTACCTACTTGCCCTTATCAACAGTCATAAAATTCATCTCCTAATTACTAACTGACACGTGTTTCCTTCGACATTCTCTCGGTACACTTTTTCGTATAAAAGAATTACTCGTCCCAAATATTTACATTAAAACAAGAAAACAAAAAATTATCTTTAAATTCATATATTTCTTTTACAATATTCCCCCATTCCAAAATAGTTGTCTTACTTTGATTTGGACCGAAGTTTAAAAAATGTGGTAAGACTTTTGGAACTTGTGGTCCATGATAAGCCCTACATAAATATGTGGCTATAAAGCATTTTATTAAGCGTAAAGTAGTAGTTTCAACTCAAATTTGTGTCTTTCTTTTTTAAACGAACTAATAAGGAAATAATGTCATCTATTTTGGAATGGAGGGACTAATTTATAACTCTACCTTAAAGTAGGAGTAGAATATTTGATTTAGTGCAAAACACTGAGGTAATTAAGTATTTTTTTCTCTTGACCATTTAATCTTCACTTGGCTTTGGATGAAACTACGTTGATTAAAGATAAATTCAAAAAAAAAAAAAAAAAAAGCAAAACAAATTGAATTATTATTGATTATGACTAAATTATATTAAGTTAATATCATATGTCATGCATTATGCATATGTTGATTAAATGCAAACAACTGGTGCGAGAATCTTTTTTTTTTTTTTTTCATTTTAATTATTCCTCTTGTGATTCAAAACTTGTGCATGGCCTTCCAACTTTAATTTATTACTGAGAGAGCTACAAATTAAACTGTTGTAGCCTCTAGCTACCACATTTAAAAGATAGACTGGGCCAAGTTCAATATGAGTTTATTATGTGTCACCCCTAGCAAATAGAGCTACATTACATGTTCCAGCGGCCAGCGCACGGAGAAGTTTGAAATACGTACTAATAGAAACCAACAATTCATGCATACTACATACGATCGTTTGGTTGAGATAGAGTTTACGCGGGTATTAATAATGTACGTATTAGTAATACGGGTATTAGCAATGTGGATATTAGTAATGCGAGTATTAATAATGCGGGTATTAGTAATGCGGGTATTAATAATGTGGGTATTAATAATATATGTATTAATGCATATATTATAACGTAGGGATTATTTCTTAAATCACTAATATATTACAAATTAATATACAATGTTATAATTTAAAATATTCAGTTACTCCTTAAATATAATTTTAAAATATTCTTATTATTATGAGGGGTATTTTTGTCATTTTTAATTTTAATACCTACATTGTTAATACCCACATTACTTATTCCACCTTCTACCCCGCATAAAATAATATATAGATTCCCGCATAACTAATGCGGGTATTAGTTATGCGGAAATGCAAAATAACATACCAAACGTGGTATAAAACTTATGCAGCATTTGAGTTAAAGGGAAATACAAACCAAACATGATATTAAATAGTGCAGGTTTTAATGCTAAGTTTGGTGCAACCAAACGACCCCTTATAGTATTATACTTCACCTCAGCGTGCAACAAGAGAGGGAACGTCTAATGCTAGGTGTTTATTAATTCATGCATACTAATTAAGTATCTTGAATTATCTAGTCTTTCTTTATACAACAGTAAAAGAAGGGATGTGAAAGTTATCAAGAATTTATTGATACGAAGCTTCTGTCCATCCTATAGCAAGAAGAGAGATGCTACTAGTACTAATCATAAATTTGCAAGTAAAATATAATATGTTTATCAAAACAAAATTATTGTTTGAAATTCAAAGTTGAACTAATGAAATTCCGAAGCATCATCAATAAGTTGCTACTACTGTAAGTAGCTAGGTACTTGAAATTTTAATCGAAGTTCCACCAGCAAAGTTGAGGCTCCAACAAGATGCAAGTTTTGAGTCACTTCTGTCTTCTAGTACAATAGATTCTTTACATGTATATCTTGTATAATTTTAATCTTAATTTGTACATTATATTAGTAAATTCCTCTCTGTTTTATGTCTTCACTCCAAAATAAAGAGCTAAGGACACCAAAAACACACTTTAGTGTCAAAATTACTAGACAAGTGGGACAGTGGAGGAGTCCCTGTTAAAGTAGCCTGTACTTGCATTGCGTGTTTGGAAAACATTGAAAACACAGCAAAAACACACTTTAGTGTCAAAACTCTTGTGTGTTTGGAAAACATCGATTTGTGCATTTATGAGTCTCACCAGCCAAAGGAAAAGAGGAGGACTATGCCATTAAAATAGTGGTGCAACAACATACAATTGTACCAAGAGGCTGAAACTACCACTAGCCAAGTCCCACACCACTAGCGATAGTACTAATCTACCAATAGCATTTCGAAACGTATTATGCTTCACAGATCATGTCTTTAAACTGTCAATTAATTCTGGTTTGGTATTGCGGCTATTACAATTACATGCAAATGCAAAGTGCAATTTGGTCTCCTATATATTTCCTTCTGTCCTCTCAACATTTAAGAGTAGGAATGGGTAATCGGTGGCAGATTTGAAGGCTGATTACGGATTAATTTAACCTAGATTCTGTATTTGTATTAAATAATTCTACTTAATATAAGATTATTTACATAACTTTGTCAAATTAGAAACTATTTTATGAAAGAATAGCAATAATACTTCATTTCAAAACATAGCAATATTTTTTTCAAACCATAAAAATATACATAAAAAAACAAGAAAACAAAAAAACCTAGATCTCCCTCCTACACGCCCTGCCACCTTCCAGCCTCCCCCCTGCCGCCTCTCCAATCACCCCACCCCCTGTCTTATGCCTCTAGCCACCGTTTTCACGCCCTAAAAAAAATAACTGTGAGGGTTTATTATTTAAAGGCTCGTGACTGGTGTTTAAAAAGGTACGAATTTATTTAGAGAACTCGGAGTCGCCACTTGACAGAGTTTAAGGTGTGCCAAGTCACCAAAAGGTACCTTGGAACGCCTCTGACTCGTCTAATGGTCTGCGTTAGATATTCGGGTAAGGTTCTCAGTTGACTCTCGGGAAGGTATTAGGCACCCTCGAATCCTGTGCCAAGCACAGTTGCTTTATTGTCGCAATTTTAATTTATTAAATATGGTTGTTATCTTTTGGCGTTGATTTGAATTTAAAATTTGATTCAGAAAAATTTAAAAGCGTATTCTTATCCAACCTCACAGAGGATCGGACGAATTTACACTTTAATTCATAATAGATAAAATATATTACGCATTTCCAACCTTACAAAGGACTGGTCTAGTTTTTAAAAGAATTTAATTGACTTCATCGAGACTATTAATAAAAGGTGAGTTGTTTGCCAAAATCATAAATGGGTTACACCCATTGGCATTAATAAGCTGCCGTAAAGATTATTTGCAGAAATTATCATATTTTTATTGATTAAAAACACAAAATGAGTTTAATAGAATAAATTTCTTTTAGCCTAATAAGCAGACTGCAAGTTATACTTATAATTAAACTCAATCGTAGTAAAAAACTTTTCTCGCTTCTATTTAATTTGCCTAATCGATTTAATTAAATATAACCGCTAACTTTATTAAGTGACAAATTGGGACTCCCAAATTCGCCTTTATTAATTGAAAGAAATATGGATTACAAAAATATATGTGTGTGTGTGTGTACATATACACACACACACACACACACACACACACACACACATATATATATATATATATATATATATATATATATATATATATATATATGGGCTATTTTGTTAAATTGGAACATGCTTTATGGGCTGCTTACGCAAACGAAAAGCCTACTTACGTGCTTTTATTCATGTAATATGGGCTAATCTCTTTGCATTAATAGGTCGTTTATTATAAAATGGCTATTTCATTGACAAATGAGCTGCTCATCACATGAGTGGGTTGGCTGTTTTATTAAATAAAAGCTACTTTATTGACTATTTGTTCAAAAGGAAAAAACTTGTAAACTAGCGCTATTCATACTGACGTGGGCTGATCAATTTGCGAAAGTAGGCTGCTTTAGTCTTGCACAATTAATCACTTTTTTTATTCTTATTCCAAATGGTGGATATATAAATTAGCATGTGGCCAGATTTAAAAAGACGTCCTAATTTAGAGCCTATTTGTTTCAGTTTACAGATTTTTCATTAACTTTGCACTCATGGTCCTGTTTTCAGCACATTCTTTCATATTTAACCATAAATTCAGAATTTTATAAATTTGCACCTATGTACCCAGTTTTTGCAGAAAATCTAAATTAGCCACTTATTTCAAATTATGTCCAGCTTTTAAACATGCAAAACATAGTTACAACTTTTTTAATGAAACAAGTGAAAACAACTAATCCATGACAAAAACACAAGCAGATTTGTACAAGGAACTTAAACATGCATAATTTTATCTGATTTTCATAACCAAATAACTCAACATGAATACAAAAGTTCACTTGTATTTACCTTTGAGCCTAAAGATCCAAACCAACAAGAGACGGCAAAAAATACAACCAAAGTGTCCACCAACTTCCACACCAAACCAGCAGCTAAAACAGCCCCTTTGACCTCTTTTCAACTCTTAAACTTAGTAGATTTATACCCCAAAAGACCCTTAGTATAAAGACTTTTGGTTCTAAATCTTTTCTTCAAACTTACTATTTTTTCTCAAGTATTTTTTGTCTCAATTTAGTGCTATTTCAGCTGGTTGTTGGTGGTTTAAATGAGGAGTTAAGGCTCTATTTATGGTTGAAATTTGAGGCCTAAAGGTGGGTTGTGGACTTGTACAAAAGTACAAGCCCACACCCCTATACTTGAGTGTACTTAATCCTATTTTTTCAACAAAGGTACAGCAGCTATAGCAACTGTTTTCAGCCCTCTAAAACAGTCCCAAAAGCTGAAAATATACAAGTGGTGTGATGTTTGGCATTTCATGCCTATATTTCCTTAATATTTCCTCACGTTTTAGTACCTTATTCGCTCGTTTTATAGCTTGTGACTGTGGTTTTACACTGATTTTATGTCGTGCGTATGTAGGTTGTTGTGCAGTGTAATTGGAGCTTTTAAGAGCATGATTGAGCAAGAAAAGATTGGATTTTGATTGAGGATTGGATCGAGCACACGAAGGCACGACACGAGCGAGCAAAAGAGCGAACGAAACAGGAATTTGGCTGGGCGCTGTGGGGCATGCCCCGCGCCCCCCAAAGCGCCAGCCACCCCAGCGCGTTTTTCAATGCGGCGCAGGCCCAAAGCGGGATGATTTCGACGTCCTCTGTCCAAGCTCACGCGTTCCGAGGCGCGGGGCGCCCGTTATAGCGCCCCTTGTGCGCGTTTTTACTTCCTATTTCGTCTAGGATTGGGTCTAACTTATTACTAGGTGTTTGTAAACTCTATAAATACTCTTTTACTTAGTTTTTTCAAGGGGAGTTCAGACTTTGGAGCAAGTTTTGGAGAAGAGGGGAGGAGCCCTAGATGTCTTCTAACCAAGTTCTTTCTCTCTTTCTCTTATTCTTCTCTTTAATTCTATAGTTTGTTCGTTCTAGGGTTAGAGTAAATACATGAAGGTTGATGTTTGAAAGTTGATTTCTTCCTATTGATTTACCATTATAGATTGTTTATTCTTTCTTGATCATAATTGTTTGATTATAACGGCCGTATAATTGAACACTATCTACGGTTCTTAGATTGAACTCGACAGAGGGAATTTATGAACGCAAATAAGAAAGAATAGAACTAGTTTGTGAACCCGGGCATCGGGGAACCAATTCGCGGGTAGGATAGACATATACTTGCTTGCCTAGTTTAACCCATTACAGGATCGTTAATGCGTGCACGTGATTCAACCCATAGACATATAGGGATTGGAGTAGCCTGCATAGACCGTGAAGAATCGAAAGGTTTTCACGGGTACAATTAACCTGTTAGTTAGCAATCTAGGAAATCAAGAAGTAGAATCAACTGGAAAACTCAACTGGACTGTTTGCAACTCTGACCCTGGACCGTTTCTCCATTATTGATAACAACCCATAAATTGCTCTCAAATACTTGATCTCAATTACTTGTTTTAATTATTGCAATTAGTTAGTAAAATCTCAACCATTGGAAAAGATCCCTGAATAGTTTATATAAATTGTTTGATAGGATTCAGTCTGAATAGTCCTCGTGGGAACGATACTCATCTTATCACTTTATTACTTGTCGACCACGTATACTTGCGTGTGCGTTTGGGAGCAACAAGTTTTTGGCGCCGTTGCCGGGGATCGAACCCGGGTCACCCGCGTGACAGCCGGGGACTACTTATTGACTGATTTCTTTTTGAACGATTTATTATTTTCTATTCAGGTTTAATTTTTGTTTAGTTTAGCATTGTGTTACTTGTCTTATCATGGCATCTATTAATGAAAATTGGTCGAATGATGATTGCTCAAATTTTGAGGATCTCTGTCTACTTTGTGGAGGAACCCACTTGTGGGAAAATTGTCAAACTCTTTCAACCCTGCGAGATTGGTTATGTGAATTTTCTACCACCTTTGATTGGAATTTTTGTAAATTGTGTGGTGGTCGGTGGAATGATTGTCCTAAGTGTCATGCTCCTTCCCCCAATAATTTTTGTGATGATTCTAATGATGTTTGTGAGCTTGACAGGATCGATAAAGTGCAGGTTGTTAGCGAAACTTGGCTAATGGAGCAAGCCAAACTCTTAGAAGCTTATGGGGATTTCAGGAGTGAACTTACAAATATGACGAGGCAATTTATGGAAGAAAGGGTTGTGCTCGGGCAAGAGATCGACGAATTTGGCTTGACTATTCACGACTTGGAGGAGAATTTGAGTGATATGGTTGAGGTGTCTGAAGCTCAATTATCAGTTGTCGTGCTTAGTAGATTTGAGATAGAAGAGCTTAGAAGCCAATTTGAGGAGCAAAAAGTGGAATTCCTACCATTCGACCCAATAGCAGTTGATGATGCCAAGGTTGAGGAAATTACATTAGAGTCAAGTGAAGAAATAGAAAACATCATATTTGAGGACTCTAGTGTTTGTGCAAGTGAGGGTGTCAAAAGTAATGCAACTTTAGAATTGAAGCGCATTGGGCCTCATTCCAATCATTTTTCAACTTTGTGTTTGGATGGTGACATGAAAATTGAGCCACCCGAGCCTATGAAGAAACCAAGGGAGGAGGAACAAGGTGCCTATATTTTAGAGTTTGCGATGCCGAGGAGACAAAATGACATCCCTCATTTAAAGGCCAAGAAGTGCAAAATGCGACAATGGTTACTTGGTCCTTTTGTATTTTTGCCACCACCCCAATACCATAGTTGTAAACTTGAGGCAAAGTTGGGGATTCAATTCATTAGTTCAAGGTGGAGGAAAAAGTGATGAAGTTGTCCTCGTCGTGCCGCGACGTTAAATCAAGCGCTTCTTGGGAGGCAACCCAATTTGTTTGCTTTACTTTTATTTATTTTACTATTATTTTTATGGTTGTATATTACTTTGGGTGATTCTTTGGATTGCAGGTTCATGTAATGGCGAGTCTAAGTGTGGGGTGTCCTCACCCTTGCCTAATATTGATGACCTGATGAGGGAAGTCTGAGTACCTCATACGATATGGAAGCTTGGAGGATGCTAGCACCAAGGACTAGAATCTTCAGGGAAGTTTTCTTTACCTTGCGCTTTCTTATTTTTAGCACTGAGGACAGTGCTTAGTTTAAGTTTGGGGTGGGGAACTACCCTTTATCTATTTTTGAGGTTAGGATGCATGTACCATAGGATTTTTCTTTTGTCACTTGACTTTATTTTTATTTGTTTCTTGCTTTAATATATATGAAAAAAATTAGAAAACCAATGAAAAATTCCAAAAAGATTTTCCTTTTAGTTTTATTAGTGGTACATGTCATCCGCCCCGTGGTTTTTCTTATGGCCTCGGTTCTTTTCCACGGGGAGGCCTTTGAACCGGGTAGTTTTTTTTATTTTTAGGATTAGGATAGTTAGTATAGGTGACCCTAGACGAAAGGAATAGGTAGAATGCTAGGTGCCTTTGATTTGTTTGATACCGGTGGACTTGGACTTGATTGCATGTGCTATTTGTGGTGTCCTTGGGTTTTAATTGTGATGCATGCCTAGGAAAAAATTGGAACGACCCCCTTGAGATGCTTGAGTCCGCTTGCTTGACTTGATTGCTAACCTTTGTGCATGAGTGCTTAAATTTCCACAAGTTGCATTCTAGATGCTTGAGTGAGAGTTGTTGATGGAACCTTTTTGTGTGGACCATGTGCAATGTGTGTTGTGAGGCATGTTCTTATTTACTCCATGTTGCATATTAATGTCTAGAACTTGCCCCGTGTGTGTGCAAAGCGAAATCTTAGGTTTGCTCTAGTCGGGAAAGGATACAAGGCCTTCTTTTGATTTGCCTACCCTTACATATATACCTTGAAAAATTGTTGTTGTGATTTGAATTGACCCTTTTTGATTGGCACCCACACCCCGAGCCTACCCATTTGTTCTTAATTGACTCTTTTGGCCCTTACTCCTTAAGCACTTTATTGATATTGTGTAGATGATTGGAGTTGTGGTTGGATGTTGGGAGACTTTTGAGTGGAGCTAATAAAAGGGAAATACTTATGAAAATTGTGAAGTAGTGGAAAACATTGGCAAGGATGGAAGTTAATGAAATTGAAAAAAATGAAATGATAAGAAAAGAAAAAATAGCAAAGTTGAAAAAAAATTGTGGAAAAGAAAAAAAAAGAGAAAGATATCCCGTCCTTGCTAGTGTGTGATTGAAAAGAAAATATGCTACTTATTGAGAAGGTATGTGTGATACTTGTGATTGGGTGGTTTGATGAGATTGATGCTTAATTTGAATGTGATGTATTAAAGTGCTTAGGGAGGTAGTCACTATTACCATATGTATCCTACCAGCCCCTTAGCCTACATTACGACCTTTCTAAAGTCCTAGTTAATCCCGATTGGAGTGAGCTTATATTAGTGGAGTCCTACACTACGGGCAAGCCTATGGTACGTTGTGTGTGACATGTGAGTCTTTCATGAGAGTGAGTGAATTCTTTCTATGCTATTGTCCCCATTCTATTTTTGATATTCATGGTTGTGTGTGATACTTGGGGGACACTCTCTTGCTTCATTTTGGTGAGGGCACATGGTTTGCATGAGATAGGTGAAGTTGTGGCTTCTTGGTTGAGTAGATAGGCGTGATTTTGTGGGAGCATGGTTGCAATAAGTTGAGTTTGTGCATTTGAGCTATTTTGGGGTGGTTGTTCTTATATTTTTTGGTTTTGGTAAATTGTTGGCATGTTGTGGAACCATGGTAGTCATGTGAGCATTGGTTCAATGGTCGGTATCAACCATAGTCATAGGCAGACCTATTTTACCTAGGTTGGGAAATGAGATGTGACTTGCTCGAGGGCGAGCAAAGGTTCAAGTGTGGGGTGGTGATGTTTGGCATTTCATGCCTATATTTCCTTAATATTTCCTCACGTTTTAGTACCTTATTCGCTCGTTTTATAGCTTGTGACTGTGGTTTTACACTGATTTTATGTCGTGCGTATGTAGGTTGTTGTGCAGTGTAATTGGAGCTTTTAAGAGCATGATTGAGCAAGAAAAGATTGGATTTTGATTGAGGATTGGATCGAGCAAACGAAGGCACGACACGAGCGAGCAAAAGAGCGAACGAAACAGGAATTTGTCTGGGCGCTGTGGGGCATGCCCCGCGCCCCCCAAAGCGCCAGCCACCCCAGCGCGTTTTTCAATGCGGCGCAGGCCCAAAGCGGGATGATTTCGACGTCCTCTGTCCAAGCTCACGCGTTCCGAGGCGCGGGGCGCCCGTTATAGCGCCCCTTGTGCGCGTTTTTACTTCCTATTTCGTCTAGGATTGGGTCTAACTTATTACTAGGTGTTTGTAAACTCTATAAATACTCTTTTACTTAGTTTTTCAAGGGGAGTTCAGACTTTGGAGCAAGTTTTGGAGAAGAGGGGAGGAGCCCTAGATGTCTTCTAACCAAGTTCTTTCTCTCTTTCTCTTATTCTTCTCTTTAATTCTATAGTTTGTTCGTTCTAGGGTTAGAGTAAATACATGAAGGTTGATGTTTGAAAGTTGATTTCTTCCTATTGATTTACCATTATAGATTGTTTATTCTTTCTTGATCATAATTGTTTGATTATAACGGCCGTATAATTGAACACTATCTACGGTTCTTAGATTGAACTCGACAGAGGGAATTTATGAACGCAAATAAGAAAGAATAGAACTAGTTTGTGAACCCGGGCATCGGGGAACCAATTCGCGGGTAGGATAGACATATACTTGCTTGCCTAGTTTAACCCATTACAGGATCGTTAATGCGTGCACGTGATTCAACCCATAGACATATAGGGATTGGAGTAGCCTGCATAGACCGTGAAGAATCGAAAGGTTTTCACGGGTACAATTAACCTGTTAGTTAGCAATCTAGGAAATCAAGAAGTAGAATCAACTGGAAAACTCAACTGGACTGTTTGCAACTCTGACCCTGGACCGTTTCTCCATTATTGATAACAACCCATAAATTGCTCTCAAATACTTGATCTCAATTACTTGTTTTAATTATTGCAATTAGTTAGTAAAATCTCAACCATTGGAAAAGATCCCTGAATAGTTTATATAAATTGTTTGATAGGATTCAGTCTGAATAGTCCTCGTGGGAACGATACTCATCTTATCACTTTATTACTTGTCGACCACGTATACTTGCGTGTGCGTTTGGGAGCAACATGGTGTCCTTTAAAAGGACACCCAATACTCATTACACTAACTAGAAGAAACTAGGACCAACTAAGCCAATTAAATCAGCCCCAAACTAACTTGTAACTGAAACCAAGAGCAACCAGATCCTAATTCTATCTAACAAAGTCCCAGAACTCAATTTTTAACAATTCTAATAACTGAGAAAGCAAATCAGCCTCACAAAACACTAAAATTATTGTTTAAACTAATCTATTCGGAACAGACAATAGAGAAACTATGAAATAATGAAACTATGTGTATACATACGATTGGGAAGCGGCGAAAAGCCAAAACAAACTCCAAAAATTTACAAACACACACGCTGGATATGCGAAAACTAAATAGCAGGCAGCATCCTGTCATTTCTTTCATGTTCATTTCACATCCCTTTAACAATTGAATCAGAACCAATGACCAAACAAATAACAAGTGCATACTTGAAAAATGGCTCTAATCTTGAACAATGAGTTAAGCAAAATCTCACACACTTATACTGATAAAGAAAACTTAGAAAGCATCTAAGCTCTTTCATTTCCTAACAATAAGTATGTAAACTGATGCTTTGCAATAAAGACACTTTCGTGTGCAATGCTAATTCAGGCTAGGGGAAACTTGAATACGAACATACTATAGTTGCTTCAGACTCGAACAAACATACGCATACATAAACACCCATTCCCTGTCAACTCAAACTCAATAGGACTTCAAGAAACAAAGTGCACACAATTCTTGAGATTATCAAAAACTAAACAATTGCTTTACTCGAACAAGACAAGCTTGGCATAGAATTCTTAAGCCTGTTTTCAAACTATATGTTTCAATTGCACCTATGTGACCAGACACGCTAATGCTAACTCGACCTCACATTTATTCACACAAGGAGCTCACACAAGTAAATTTTAACAAACAAGAAATCAATGATAGCAACATACAAAAGAAAAGAAGTGGTATTTTCTATTTAACCCATGAAGAGGACAAAACGCGCCGCTGCATCTTCACGATGCCAACTCCGTTGCCTCGCTGCTGCTACTCGCATCGAATCACAGCCCCTCAAGCTTCGCCAAGCATCGCAGCATTATCAGCAAAAATCAGCCACCACACTGCTGCCTTGGCGATGCCATTGTTGCGTCGCTACTACTGTTTTTCTGTTTACTTTAGCTTTTGAGCGACTGCACCCCCCAATATTTTTACCCAAACAGATACACAAACATCAAAGTAGCCCCCTATGTTTGTCCATTACCATAAAAAATCATATAGCAACCCCTATATTTAACGCTACTGCCTTCTCCGCCATAGAAACACCACAAACATCCCTTGCCAATGAGTCATCACCATGAGCAAAAACTCTTGGTCGACACTAACCCCGGGCCATGCTTAAACACGGCTAGAATTAGGAAGACCACGAGTTTTGCTCTTGGTGAGAAAAGAAAAGAGAAGAAGTCAACAGTTGCAAAAGCTAGGGTTTCGGCCCTTTTTGGGAGTTCAGATCTACGCGATTGGCTCTGAATTTGGAGAAAACCATAGTTGAAATGGAACGAGGGGGTGGAAAGGAGTCGACTGGTATATTTTTTAAATTTTCTGGCCACCGGAGGCGGTGGTCCGGCGGCAGATCAGCGGTGGAGTCGCGGTGGTGGGCGATTCCCGGCGGCCTGTGTAAATTTTGCAAGGATTCCCCCATTTTTTTGAGTTTTGTGTAAATGAGGAAAAAAATGGAAAATTGAGTTTATATATTGGGGAGGTGGGCAGGGTAAGTGAGTGGGCTGATGGGCCAAAATTTTGGACTATTATTTCTTACGAATGGCCATTAAAATGGTTACTACTTACCAAAACATACACAATTAATTATAATCTAAACCGCATAAACTTACAATATTATCACAATTTAAACATAGAATCACAATTAAACATATAATAAGTAATTTTTGTCAATTTTCAAATTTTAACGTCCTAATTAAAGACAAATTTAGTCAAAATTAGGTGATTACAACCATTGTTGGGGTTGGTCGTCGATCACTGGCATGTTTTTTTAAAAATATTTTTTTTTTTAACAATTGTATGTCTAGTGTATCACTAATGTCTAATGTATCTCCATTATAAATATATCGTAAAACACTAGACATACAATGGAGATACACTACACATACAGTTTTACAATTGATATATATATATATATATATATATATATATATATATATATATATATATATATATATATATATATATATATATATATATATTTACTGTATGTCCATTGTACGTACAACGTATGTCTAATGTATCAGCTTACATATAATTAAAAAAATAATATAATCCTCCCACCTTCAAATTAAACCACCACCAAAAGCGCCATAACCACCATAAAAATTAAAAAAAAAAAGAAGAAGAAGAAGAAGATCTATATGTACAGACATAAAACAAAACACAGAAGATGTAGAAGTGATACAATTGATAAATATAATATAGAATTTTCAGATACATTTGACATATAGTCGACATACAATTTAAATTTTTTTTGATGTATATCAGATTTGAAACGACGAAAAAAATAAAATCATTGCTCACCGGAGAAAACAATACTCGTCAGAGCAAAACTGGAACCAATGCTCACCGAAAAATAAATTAATGCTCGCCGAAGTAGATTTGAACACCGGAAAATGGAGCTGCAACAGCTCGGCGGAGCATATCTGTACACCAAAAAATGGAGCAGCAGATGCTCGCCGAAGCATTAGCTGTAGCAGATCTGGAGAGAGATAGGGCGTGAGAGAGAAAGAGATATTGGGGTTACCTGCACTTTTTTTTGTAGCATATTAGAAAAACGTCGCTATTTTAATATCTTTATGTTTTGTAAATAAAATTACTAAAGTTATTCTATGTGTAATTTTTCCTTTAATACATATAATCTACCTAGAACCTATATAAGCAACAAAAATAACAACTAATAAACCTCAATTCAATCAAGTTGGTCGACCATATGAATCCTCCTACGTCATGTTCCTACATTTAAGCTCATATCATCATGATCTCATATTGAAAAAATATTTTTAAAAAAGATAGATATATGTATATCTGTAATAATAAAAAATATTAATAGTAATAAAAAATCTTTATTATTACCAATTAATAGGTATCTTCTATATGTGTACTTTCTTTTTAGTCATTTCTAAAAATGTACAATTTTATGTTTATAAATAATTTTACTTCAAACTTTTTAATTTAGTTCTCAATTTCTTGTAGTGGTGTGATTTTATACCCCTAAAATATATGATATACTTTTTATTGCAAATTTCTAAATCGTTTCTTTCACTCTTTTAGTAAAGCCAAACAGGTTCAAGACGAAGTATGATGAGCAAGATAAGGGAGAGTTTGTGGAAACCACATGAAATACAAGATGATCCATCCGTTCCACTTTAGATTACACAATTATTATTTTGAGAGGCATGAAGATGATTTTTCTCTAATAGTTTTTAAATATTTTAACTTGATAATCATTTTAATTTATAGTATTTTTATATAAATTTTAAATATAAAAATTTTATTTCAAAAAAAGATAAAATATAAAAATGTTACGTCCGAATACACACCAAAACGCAAGATGGAATTCTAACCTTTGTATCTAGTGTGCCAGATAAAAGCAAAACGAAAGAAGTAGTACTCATCTCCGTCCTATTTTAAGTGTTTGGGTTTGACTGAGCATGAAATTTAAGAAAATAAAAAAGACTTTTAAATCATGCGGTTTAAAATAAAATGTGTGTATAATCTCGGTAGTAACTTTGAATCTTGTGGTCCAAAATAAATTTTGAAATTAAAAACTTACCAAATATGAAAAAAGAAAAATACTCTGTTTAATACAAACAATAAAGAAAAGGTGAACAATTAAATTGAGACGGGTAGTACTATATAAATAGGAGTAATTGATTTCAACAGAAAAAGTTGAATAGGGAAGTGTCAAAATGGCACAATTTGCCCTTCTTGACAACAAATATCTATTTTCTTTAACATCAACATTTTCTCCAACCATATTCTTCTTTTCGTAGGACCTCCAAAGCTTAATGCCATAATGATTACATGCTTGACGTAGCCAGGGGTTAGTAGTCACCTTCCACGATCTTACTTCATTTGGAAGAGTTTCCATAGTTAGTCTATCATAAAATACGCTGTCCTGCATTAAAGCCAATCTTTTGGACAAAATCCACTTGTTAGCATTATCTTCTCGTTTTACTCATTTGTTTATAGGTATTGGTTTGTACTCGCCCTAATCCGGAAAAGAATTGTGTCAAACCCACAAAAAAAAAAAAAAAAAAAAAAAAAAAAAAAAAAAAAAAAAAAAAAACCTTCTTATACTGAAACCTATTTTCATTCCTTGTTTCCCATTCCCTTCCTTATCCCAATGGCGTAGCGAGGAAATTTTCCAAGAGTGTTCAAGATTTTCTAAAAAATAAAAATCTTTCTTCAAAATATATAAGTTGAGATTTGATCTCGGCTTGTTTAGCTGAATTTGACTACCATGCATCACTAGACTAGCACTATTAGTTGTGTCAAGGGTGTTCAAAATGTAATATTTACTCATAAATAGCTAAATTTAACTCATGTACATTGGATAATTTTCCGTCCTCCATGTGTCTTCCGCCACTACCTTATCCCCTCCCCCTTCCCCCATAACTAAAAGAGCTTTTACGCAGAGCCGGATCTAAGATTTTAAGAGTATGGGTTCACTACTGTTAGGAGTAGAGTTACAACATCCCAAAAGTGGTCAGCGAACAACTTTCGTCGAAAAATTTATTGTTTATATAGGTTAATTATAATTTTATATGATGATATATTAAGGAAAAAAATATTAAAGGACATTTAAATGACCCACTCTTATGTGTAAGTGAACCACTGCTTGACCAAGTGAATCATTTAAACTTTTATAGTATGGGTTCCCAAACATCATATTAGACATATTTTATGTACGTAATATACCTAGTTTCGTGGGAGAAGTATGGGTTCCCCGGAACCGGTAGTAAGGGAGCAGATTCGCCCCTGCTCTTACGGTTCATACAGGGGCGGACCCGCATGCTCCGTTCCGGTGCTCGAGCACCCATTGAACTCGACGCGGAATATATATATGTACATAGACAGTATGTAGAAAATGTATATATGTATAAAAGAAGCACCCATGAAACAAAAGATCCAATTGGTGCTTTGGTAGAGCAATGGGTGCTAGAGCTTGGAGGCTCTCAATCTTAGGATCCTGGGTTCGAAGCTTGACAGCAACAAAAAAATTTCTCACTCATGACATTCTACTGAGTTCATATATTATTATTAAGTACTCCCTGTTTTGAAAGTTTTTGCATATACTTTGAGAAGACATTTAATAACGTTAGATATAACAATATTTCTCTCACACTTTACTAATTGAAACAGTAACGTGAATATGAACGAAAAAATTTGTAATAGATACTTTTTCTAAAGCATCAAATATTTTTTAATAAATTTATTAGTTTTTCCGCGTCATCCATTCTTAGTTGTTTAAGAATGTTTGCATACATATGCAGTTTAAGAAACGAAAAAATATTTATGAATCTTGTGGTCTTACAAACACCATCATTTTTGTGAATATTAAAATTTATACGTTAATATTAAAGTAAAAATTTTATGTTAAACTATTTGCCTATTTAGAAAACTGTCATTCCTGAAGTAGACAGAGAAAAAAAAAAGAAAAAAAAAACGTTTCCATATAAGTCGAATAACATGGAGTAATATTTGAAACACAACGTACACTATAATTAAATTTATAGTTCCATGACCACATGCATAGCTAGACTACTAGAGGGAAGTCGAGATATTTCTGGTTTGAAATCAATTGTTTCTACTTATTTAATTAATTTTCTAACACTTAATAGTCAAAGTTTTTGGGTTTAAATGAACTCATACCTTACTCTTTACGTCAGATCCTGCATAAGGGTATTCTTAATTTATGAAAACACGAATATTGCTATAGACGCAGTATAATATCTGAACTCTGAAGCATCATGCAAAGCAAAAGTGAGATCCGAGAGAGCTAGGTATTACCCTAGCTATCAGGACTTTTGATGGTCTATATTGTACTCCCTCTATTTTAATTTATGCGAGAATATTTGACGGAAGAGTTTAAGAATTAAAAGAATATTTTTAAAACTCGTAGTCTAAAACAAGCCACCAAACTTTGTGTGGCTATATAAATATTCTCACTAAAGACTAATGAAAAAATTTAAAATTGAATTGCTGCTGAAAATTAAGATATATTTTTTTAGACTTATTAAGCGCAAATAGTGTCTCATATTGGAACAGATGGAGCATCGTATAACCTCATTTTAATTCCTGACATGAGGACATAAAAATGACATGTGTAGTTTCCTGACATGCAAGTACGTACATCTTCACATGCAGAAAGTATATATTACTCCATTTGTTTTAATTTATGCACCGAAACTATTTAACTAGGCACAACACTTAAAAATAAAATGTGATTTGTGTGATTATAATTATTAGATACATTACTTTCAAATTTAGCAAGTGAACATTCATTTTTATAATAGAATAAAGAAAGAACATGATCGCATAAAAATGAAACAGTGAGAGAAGTTGGAATGGATCAGTTTTTTTCATAATATTCTTTCAATTTTTTTTTTCATAATATTCTTTCAAAATTTTCATTAACTTTTGGAATAGTCACAACTGCCACCCAACTTTCATCACTTCTTTTGCCTGTCTGAATTGGTCAACTAAACTTTTGATGATACAATTAATGTTACAAGAATGTAGCAAAGCAAAAGCTGTGCAGATCTAGGACCACCTAAAATTTGCATAACTAGTGTTCCTTCTGTCTCAATTTATATGATTTAGTATAGACTCAGCAAGAAATTCAAGAAAAAGTAAAAACTACTGAAATTCGTAGTTTAACATAAATCATAAAATTTTATGTAGTTGTGAATCATTTCATGAAATATTCACAACTATTACTAAATATAGACATATATCATTATTTTTATGATTGACGACTAAAAAGGAAGGTGTGTCACACTAATTATGACAGAGGAAGTATGAAGTTTTAAATGGCCTCAGCTGATGTTGTTGCCTCTTAGCTAGGTTGGTAACCATGCTAAGAGCAAACGTTTCACGCGTAAGAACCGCATAGTAATTGTATGCATTGATTGAGGCACGACATCGAATTTAAAGCTTAGTAGTTTGGTTGATTGATTATGAGTATATTTAATAGGATAGGGGCTGCCACAAAATGTATAATAGGGACAACATAGAATTTAAGCCTAGAAAAAGAAAAACGGAAAGAAAGTCATGAGAATTTATAGAAATGGTAGATGAGAAAAGAGCTTACTAGCACTGTTGTTAATATCAACTTAGTAAATATATAACATATATTTTCAAATACACTTCTTATAACTAAATAATAATTAACTAACATTTATGTTTATTTTATTTTATGACTTAACCATGATGAATGTGGCAGAATAGATGCAGAGGTGGACCCAAGATTTTAGAATCGCGGGTGTACTACTACATTCAGTATAGTCTATCGCGGAACATTACGACCAAAATAGTCATATATTCATTTCGTTCGGTCTGTATTCGTCTAGTTTGATTGGTTTTGGTTTAGATCGGTTTATGTTATCAAGTTTTTTATTCTTAAAGATCGATGAAAAGAAAATGCTAACTAATCAAGTAACCACTCCAATCAATTGGATATTAATGGTGGAAAAATTAATGCAATGTAACTAATTTTTTGGTTGATATGATTAATTACCCTGGAACGTATTGAAAACTTTTTCTACTTCGAACTCTCAAGTTTAACGGAGTAACTAATTTCATTATTATAGTGTCTTTGAGTCCAAAACTGAGAGAAAAGGATTAGATAGACAAAAAATGAAAATAGAAACGAAGAGCAGAAAAAAAAATTACTTCTGACAATCTAAACGAAGCAGCAAAGTTTTGTTTAATACTGTCAAAAAGAGTATAACTGACAACCTTGTGCACCTAAGTATCATTTGTTAGTGGGTGCCAAAGACATATATATTTAAGTTTTTTTCCACAAAGATATATGTTTACACAGAATTTTGGCCAATTCTAGGGGTACCAGTGCACCCATGTCAAACATATACGTCCGCCCCTGAATAGATGGTCTTGGTAAGACTGTAAAGGTAGAGATAAATCTCAACCCTAACTCATCACTTAGTTCGTAAATATCACTAGGAGATTCACAAAAATAGGACACTTCTCGCAAGTTTATGCACCTAGCATACATTTCTAACATCACTGTTATATTTTTGGTCTTCATAAGAATTTTTTTAATTTTTGTCAATTACCAGGAGATTTGCTGCCGATCGCCAGACTTCAGTTCAGAAGCTTCTTATGACCGCCAAGCCCGTCATGAAGTTTTGCACTGAAGTCTGACGATAAGGGCTAAAAATACAAGACTTTTCTTATTGCGTAAAAAATGTGAGACTAGCGCAAAAATGTGCTATTCTTATAAATTTGGATTTTTTACACAAACATACAAATTTTCACCCTTAATTACAAAAAAATAGCAATATTTCTCTAATTACAATGCATAGCATTATTTTTCTAACACATTTAACAATAATCTAACACATTTCACTTTCACTTCCCATTTTCTCCAAATTAAAAATTCTCTCACTTACTCTCTCTTTCTACCATCACCCCAATCCTCTGGCATTTGAAAAAAAAAATGATTCAGATGATTTCAAAGCGTCATTTAAAAAGGACCAAAAGGCGGACCAAAATCCTCCGGCATTTGGGTCTGCCTTTCAAATCCACTATTTTGCTAGTCCACCCAAATGGCTGCAACAAGTGCGGCCTTGTTTCAAGATCCATATGCCATGTCATGCCTCCAAAGAAGCATTTTACACTTGCAAAAGAAGCAGAATTTTGTTCACAGAAACTTATTATGGAGAGGGCACATCTTATAATTGGAACCGGCTAAACTGACTTTCTTTTCCATAAGCTTTTCTAAACACAACCAATCATTCAACACATCTACCTTCAAAAGAGCATCTTATTTGTTGAAGGCAGTGATTCCGTATTTCAAATTTAGTTCTGTTTCGTAATCTCTAAAAATTTGTCATTTAGTTTAATGATATCAATATCATTAGTGTTATCTTCCTTATTCCTTGATGTACCTTTTGGTTTGTGATCTGCAGTTTTTGATGGATATGAATATCATGGAAGATCATTTGAACAGAAATACCGCTGTTGTCCTGTATCATTCATTGATAAGGTTGGAAGGCTTTTGAAAATTTCCTCTACTACTATAATCTATTGTAGTAATTTTTTGTGAAGGGACTGCACAATTATTCTAGTTACTTTGACTTCCATAAGACTGTACTTCTCACAAATATGTTATTCTGTCATTTCAAATTCTCAATTTTCTTATTTAGGTCTATGATGTGTCAAGATAATTATCTAGAAATTTTTGATACAGTGCTGAAAATAATCTAAAACGGTGCAGAAACAATTAGATACGCTGCTGCAGAAACAGTTGATACGGTGAAGAAATAGTTAGATACGGTGCTGCAAAAACAGTTGAAACGGTGCAGAAACAGTTAGAAACAGTTGAAACGGTGCAGATAGAAATAGTTGAAACAGTGCAGAAACAGTTAGATACGGTGCTGCAGAAACAGTTGAAACGGTGCAGAAACAGTTAGATGCGATGCTGCAGAAACAGTTGAAACGGTGCAGAAACAGTTAGATATGGTACTGCACAAACAGTAGAAACGGTGCAGAAACAGTTGAGATACGGTGAGATACAATGAGATACATCAAGGATGGGATGAGGAAAATGAAATTAGGGAAAATAATAGGAATAAAAGTCAAATTAGGGGAAATGGTGGGAGGAAAAGTGAAATAGGGAGAAATAGGAGGAGCAAAAGTGATAGTGGGGGAAATAGGAGGAAAAATGTAAGAGTTTGGTATATTATGGAAAAATATTACTATATTTTTGATATATTTATAATTAACTTGTATTTTCCTCTATATAGGGTTATTTTGCTAAAATATTGCTATGTTTGGTAATTAAGTTCTAAAACTTGTACTTTTATGTAAAAAAGCCTATATATTTTCCCACTTCTAGAGCCCGTCCCAGTATTTGCTCTACTAAGAATTCATATCTATTAAGAAAAACTATTGACGATCACTAAATCTTACTAACTGGCACTTTGCTAGTAAAGGAGGAGCCACTCTTTTAAAATTAAACGAAGGGTAGCCATTCTTTGAGGTTTTTATGTTCAAATGACATCTTTGCCCTTATTCTATAGTAGGAATCTCATAGGCGTTCATCTAAGAAGCTTTCTCTAACTTTCTCTTCTATTTTGCCCAAAATTGAAAAGACTTATTTGTTAATCTCTTAACTTTGTTGTTGAGTTTTCTTAGCATCTATGAACTTTATTTCTTTGAATAGTTCTTTGCTCTTGATTTTTCTTCTTTGTTGTTGGAAAATTCATTTTTTGGGTACTATTTTTATTTTTAGAATTTTCTTTCATAAATGCAATATTAATGCTGCATGCAGATTTGTTGCATCAAACTCTAGATTTGTGCAAAAATAGAAAGGGATAAGAAAGTCAGAGGCCTAACCAATAGTTAGTTTGGTTTGTATATGGAACTGGCTGGAGCAAATAAAAAAGTACAAACAAGTTAAAGGTTTAATTCAAGTCTTTGTTCGTGAAAAAGAAATATGTTACTTAAGAAATGATTGTTAGAGAAGATTAAAATACTGGCGTTTAAACTACATGAAAGAGTACTAAAATATTTTTAGGAAAATAGAGTTTGAACAAAACTTCATTATTCTTATTTTGGAGTTCACACTCCATGAAAAGATACTGGAGATTTGCAATTTGAACTAAACTCCATAATTTTTATCTTGAAGTTCATACTCCATGAAAAAAATATTGAAGTTGATACTAGAAAATCTAGAAATTCATGAAAATACATTATAGTGATAGCCTTATGAACATAAAAAGAGAAAAAGACAATACAAATCTTGGATCCGCAACTGATTATATTATGGAATTATTGTCTTTATCTTGATATACCAAACAACAACCTATGTTTAATGTTTAATAATAGTGTTGAAGTTGAAGCAGTCCTATATTTCAGTTGAGTGGTGCAACAGCTCAAAGCTGAATAATGTGATTTTAAAGTTGCACTCTCAAACGATGCTCAACATGCTACAGGGTACCTGTGCAATATACAGAGACAACAAATAGAAGTTAAGCATTGTTTTTGGAAGGCTAATCAAGTTGCTGATGCATTAGCTAAGCATGGAGCTTCTCTCCAACAAACATATATTCCAGAATTCTTCTACAATGTGCAAGACATAGCCATCAAAAGCAAGTTGAAAATCGTAGAACCCTATGAAAAATAATGAATTTTATACTTGAAAATCCTATAACCCCATAAAATCTTAATGGAGTTTATAGTTGAAAATCCTAAAATCCCAAGAAAAAATACTGGAGTTTATAGTTGAAAATCCTAGAACTCCATAAAAAAATACTAGAGTTTAAAGTTGAAACCCTAGAACTCCTGAAAAAATACTGGAGTCTTAACTTCCAATTTCATCTTTCTTTCTTCAAGTACAGAGATTATTAATTTTTTTCAACTCCAATTTATCTGGAGTATCAAATTGCAAAATCTGTATACGTTCAGAAATTATAAATGAAAGCCTGAGATGCAAGGCCTTTATAAAACCTGTTAGATTAATTTAAATATTGTAGCTTCTCCTCACTTTGCAGAGGTAATAATGGTTGTTTATAAAAATCACACGGCAATTTCTAGGAGTTTCTCTTTGGTGACTATTGGCGACCGCTAGAAATTTTTCTGACGGGACAAAAAATGTGAGATTTTTTTATGTGGGCTAGAAAGTGTGACGGCTGTGTAAGATTTGTCCAACGCGCACAAGAACTTGAATATCACCGAAGGGGGTCTTTTGCAGTAAAAATTTGACCTTGTAGCCAGTTTGAAAAAGAAAACAACTGGGCAAGCAAGAGACAGGGTAAATTACTCTTTCACAAATTGATCTCTTCTGGGAATGCTCAAGATTTCCCTTTCACTAACTTTGTTCTTTCTATCGCAGGTTTCTTTTTCAAGGCGGCCACTATTTATGTCTAAAATTGGACGTCTAGGTTAAACAATTAAATTTAGGATTTTTTACATAAAAGTACAAGTTTTAGAACTTAATTATCAAACATAGCAATATTTTAGCAAAATAACCCTATATATAGGAAAACACAAGTTAATTACAAATATAGCAAAAACATAGCAATATTTTTCCATAACATACCAAACCCTTACATTCTTCCTCCTATTTCCCCCACTATCACTTTTGCTCCTCCCATTTCTCTCTATTTCACTTTTCCTCCCACTATTTCCCTCAATTTCACTTTTATTCCTATCATTTCCCCCAATTTCACTTTTCCTTATCCCATCCTCGATGTATCTCGTTGTATCTCACCGTATCTCAACTGTTTCTGCACCGTTTCAACTGTTTCTGCAGCACCGTATCTTAACTGTTTCTGCACCGTTTCAACTGTTTCTGCAGCACCGTATCTCAACTGTTTCTGCACTGTTTCAACTATTTCTGCAGCACCGTTTCGACTGTTTCTGCACCGTATCTGGCTGTTTCTGCACCGTTTCAACTGTTTCTGCAGCAGTGTATCTAACTGTTTCTGCAGCACCGTATCAACTGTTTCAACACCGTTTCAAACTGTTTCAGTGCCGTTTCAGACTGATTTTTTTGCCGTTTCAGACTGATTTTTTCACCGTATATCTAACTGTTTCTGCACCGATTCAGCACCGTTTCAAACTGTATTATTATTTATGCATTGTATCTAATCGTTTCTAGACTGCTTTAAGATTGTTTAATCTTGTTTGTACGTTCATCAATAGTATTTTTTTCTTAAATTAGTATGTCCATGTGACAGCCAACAGATGCAAATACAAGAAGTCCAGTAGAACCTTTAAAAGCAGTACACTAGTAAATCCTAATGAATTCACACCTTTACCACAATTCATGTTTTTAAGGATAAATTATTCCACTATTCAAGCATACACAACTAACCTTGTTGCTTTACCATTTACCAGAGAATGACATGGCTACCATGAGAAATTGACAAGGCATATTCGCCATTTCCGTCACTGTACTCATCTTCGCATTAGTTAGCGCCCAATTCTCAACCGAACCCCCACCATCATCTCATTCATCCAATTCCCTCGAAATCATATGCACCATAACTCAGCATTCTGAATCCTGTTTCAACTCCATATCCTCCTTACCCGATCCCGAATCCAAACCCGACCCGGAACAGTACTTGAATCTTTCAATTCAAGCAGCGGTTAAAGAACTAACAAAAGCTTCTACGCTACCGAAATCACTGATTCCCAAAGTCAATGACCCGGAAACTGTGTCCGCGTTGAAGGATTGTACGAGTTTGTTTCATGACGCGCTGAGTCAACTCGATGAGTCGATATGGGGCCTACTGAGAAGGGGATGTTGAATGAGATAAAGGTGAATAATATGCAGACATGGATTAGTGCAACGATGAGTGATCGGAAAAGAAGGTATTAGCCGACAGTTTGCGGTGGTTGACGGTGGAACCCGGCACGTTGAGAAAATCCGGCGGGTTACTTGTAACTCTCTGGTGTATTGCCATATGTATTCTCCTGTTTTTTGTTTTGGCATTTTGTTATGTTGCATTTGATTGATATTTGAAAATTTTAAAATTTTGAAAATTATTGCTAGGAAAAATATTGCTATGTGGTGTAATTTGTATAATATTGCTATTTCTTTGTAATAAGGGGGGTATGTTTGTATATATTTGTAAAAAACCCTTGAATTTATAAGAGAGTCACAAGAAATACAGTAAACATGATGAAAAAAGTAAGTAAATAGAGAGAAAAGTAATGAACAAAGCCCTAATTATGGTAAAACACAAAGACTAATAAAGGATATGAGCCTATAAACTCAATGAGGTGGTATATACGAAACTCTAACTAGGAGACTGTAAACCCTAAGGCGACAGAATGTATGGCTTGCGCCCTACGCCCGTACCGTCTGAACGGCTGTAACTCAAGGAGCAGACGTGTATCCTCTGTGCCCGGTGACTTGTAAGATAAGTCTATTCTCACCAGCTGGACTCGTATCTCCGTAATAGTAGGTGGCATATTTTAGCCCTCATAGTCAGTCCTCTCACTTGCGGAATACTGACGTAAGTAGTCAGGAAGTGAAAGCAGTATACAAGATGGATGTGAAAAAATATCTTACTGACTTCTTAAAACTCGCAGTCTCTTTGACCAAGAATGATGCTGATTTCTTCGAGAACTTCGTGTGGCTTCATCTGATTGGTTGATCTTGATTCCATGTACCCCTCCAACAATACTTTTTGCTGCACCGAATCGTTTCATATCTCCAGTCATAATTTCGCTTGACCGTTTCATGCTTCGTCCTTATCTTCTCCAGTCTATAAATAGGGGCTTCGTAGTGGTGGATTCACAAATATTCTTCAAAAAATGGTTCATCTCTTCAAAGCTTTCTTATGAAAGCATAACTCTTTTATCTTAAAAAATGTTTGCTTTTGATCCTGGCCTGATATTTCCAGAAACACTTCTTTATTCAGAATGGATAGTGCATGGGAAAATTGTAGACAAATGATCATCTGCAGTTTTCTTTCCTTTTTTTTTTCCATACATGAGTGGATGAACGGAGTCCCCAGAATCATGAATTTGATCGGGATTCTAATGATATTCTTCGGGATGTCTTCATTATGGAATATGCACTGATTACAGTTTTCTCTTCTTCTAACACGGCGGTTGTTGTGACATTTCTCTTGTCATGCGGGGTCCTTCAGCAGAGGAATGCCAACCCAGCAGGGATGTTGTGTCTTCTTGTCTTCTGGTTGCATGGGGAAATAGTCTCGAAAGCAACTCCATTTGATTCAGGAGTGCTTAGCAGGGATATCCTCTCCTTGTTTGGCGGTTGATACCGGAGAACATTATTTATACCTACATCATTAAGGGTTGCTGCATAGCTTTACCCTACTCTATGGTTTGGGGTATTGCATCTGCTTCCAATCGTGCGGGGAAGAGGGGGAACATGGTGTTCCTACAGCCACCGAGGATTCTCTCATTGGAGTCTCTCTAAGCGAATTCCAAATGAAGCTCCCAGCCCACGTTCTGCTTCCTCCACCATTCTACTGAGGGATTCCTCAGTTGACTGATTTTCCAACTCCCATGGCACAACATTACAAAGATGTTGCCGCTTGGGGTATCAAGTTTGAAATTTCTCCTTCTAAGTGCCGAGAGAAACATCGGTGCAAAAGCTACCATTCAGACGAAGAGTCTCTGGTCGTGCAAATTTGGAGGAACTTGCAATTTTTAGCATTCCCTTTTTTTTTTTTAACAATTGTAATGAACAATGTCGTATTCAGGAAGAACTTGTATATAATGAGCCTACGGGCTGTTTGTTATTAATGAAAGGGTCGTTCTTTAACATTTTATGCATACTTGTGTAGTTAAGTAGCTTGTTGTGTGTTCTTCTCTGGGATAGAGTCTTTAAAAGATGTGTGTGCGCACTGAGTAGTGCTTCATTTGCGTCAGTAAGAGATGACTTGTATTGCACCCACAATGGGACGTCTTTAGCCCGTGTATGTAACGGGGCATTTTTGCGTCCCAACTAGAACGTCTGTGCTTGTATATACGAGTATTTTAAGTCTTTCGTGGCACTATGCGGCAGGTGTCCCCACTGGCATGTAGGTGTAATTTGTTGAATTGATGAGTTCAACTTATGAATAATGCCTGGTGGTTGACCTAGAAGTGACCCAGCTCTAAGCGAGTAGTTTACCCTACTTTTTGTAGGGAAAAGTTGGTGTATTACTTCAACTTAGATCTGGACGAGACTATGAATATTTGGATCGTAGATGGATCTGGATTACAAAACTGACTAAGTAAAATAGTAGTTTTATTGATGAGTAAGGCGTTGAGCCATATGAAACATAAAGAATGGGGCTAAGAGCCCGTTATGAAATTATGATAATAATTAAAGAAACAAGAAAGGAGAAAATACAAGTCTCGAGTATGTAAGCTCAGTTAGCCTTTCAAGAGTAGTACTTTTTAAGCCACGAGATGTTCCAATTATTTGGAATGGCTGTTCCTTTCATGTCTTCAAGAACCTACGCACCTTTTCCAGCTATGCCTCAGACTCTATAATGTCCTTCCCAATTTGGAGCTTACTTGCCTGCGCTAGCCTCCTTGGTACTTTGAGTAACTTTGCGAAGGACAAGATCACCTACATTAAAGGAGCGTAAGTGAGCCCGCGCATTGTAATAATGCTCCACTCGTTGCTTCTGGGTCGTGAGGCATATGGCCGCTATCTCTCGTCGTTCGTCCAAGGCGTCGAGTGAAGCTTTCAAAGCCTCGTTGTTCGATCATTCCTTAGCAAACGACCGTCGCAAGCTGGACTCTCCGATTTCTAAGGGAATCATTGATCTCGTCCCTTATGTTAGTGAAAACGAAGTTTACCCCGTGCTGGCTTTGGATGTAGTGTGGTAAGCCTATAAAAACCCTGGCAGTTCTTCCGGCCACTTCCCCTTGGCTTCCCTGAGTCACTTCTTCAAGCTTTCAACAATTTTCTTCTTTGAAGATTCGGCTTGACCATTGGCCGAAGGGTGGTAAGGTGTTAAGGTTATTCTCTTTTTTCCCACTCTTCCAGGAAAATGGTGATCTTGTCACCTATGAATTGAGATCCATTGTCGCAAGTGATTTCTGCTAGGATGTCGAAGCGGCACATGATGTTCTTCCATATAAACTATATCACCTCCTGCTCCCGAATTCGAGCATAGGCCGCTGCTTCGTCCCATTTGGTGAAATAGTCTGTCATGATGAGCAAGAATTTGACACCGCCGGGTGCTTTAGGCATGGCCCAACAATATCCATCCCCCCATTTCATGAAAGGACAAAGGGCTATTACTGAATATAACAACTCCGCTGGCTGATGAAGTATATGGGAAAATCTCTGGCAACTGTTACATGCCAGAACGAACTTTCTCACGTCATCATCCATTCGGGGCTAGAAGTAACCCGCCCTGATTAATTTGCGAGCTAGAGATCGTCCGTTGAAGTGGTTTCCGCATTGCCTCTCGTGAATTTCTCTTAGTGCATAATCCATTTGAGAGGGTCCCAAACATTTAGCTAAATGGCCGCTAAACATCTGGTGATACAGCACCCCGTTGATCAGGCAATAACGAGCTGCTTGAACTCTTAACCTACTGATTTCCTTTTTGTCTCCTGGAAGTATTCCCTTGTCCAAGTACTCAATGATCGGGCACCACCAATCCCATATTGGTCCCGTAACGTTAACCTCGTGGCGCTTGAGTCTGCGTAGGTTATCTCAATAAAAGATTTTGGGTTGTCTGCATTTATGTCTGCAGAAGCCGCTAGACTAGCTAGGGCATCTGCCAAACTGGCTAGGGCATCCGCCTCCATGTGTTTCTATCCCTTGGTATTCGATTGATCTGCCATTTTTGAAAATTCTTCAGATGCTTCTCCACTCTAGATAAGTATTCCTGGGTGTCTGCTGAGAGTCACTATTGAGATTGATTTCCCTGGCCCCCAATATGTTAGCTAATTCTAAATCTTGAATTACTAATTCTTATTCTGTTTCGTTATTTGTCATCAGCGAACAACTGACAGCCTTCCGAAATTTGTTCTCAGTTCGGGATTTGATCACTAAACAAAGTCTGGCCCCTTTTACATTAGAGGCCCCATCAGTGTGGATCACCCATTCTTCGAGGGTAACATCCTCCATCATTTTACACTCTATCTCGGCATTCGGCATTAAGTCGGCACTGAAGTCAGCGATGAAATCCGCAAGCTCCTGTGACTGGATGGCCGTGCGTGGCTGATTGATGATATCATATTTTCCCAGTTCGACGACCCATATTTCTAACCTGCCTGAGAGCTCGGGTTTGTGCAAAATGGTCCGCAAAGGACAAGAGAAAACTACAATAATCGTGTGACTCTAAAAATATGGCCGTAGTTTCCTTGCCACCATAACCAATGTGAGCACTAGTTTCTTTTAGATGCTGGTACTTGGTTTCTGCGTCCAAGAGAGATTTGCTGACGTAGTATATTGGTGACTACACCCCCTTCTTCTCGTACCAAGACAGCACTGACGGAAACTTCAGATACCGCGAGGTACAACAATAATGGCTCTCCCTCGCGTGGCCTGGTTAGCAACGGGGGATCGGCCAGATACTGCTTTAATTCTAGAAGTGCCTTGCTACACTACTTTATCCACTCGGAGCTTTTTCTTTTCTTCAAGACGTTGAAGAACTGAGGACACCTTTCAGAAAATCGCGAGATAAAATGGCTGAGTGCAGCTATCCGACCGTTGAGTCTTTTCACCTCCGCTTTTCTCTTCAAGACTTCCTATATAGCCTCAATTGCTTCAATTTTCACGGGATTTGCTTCTATGCCCCTATAGGAGACAATGAACCCAAGGAACATCCCGGAGGATACACCAAAGGCACATTTCTCTGGGTTGAGTTTCATACCAAACTTGTCCAAGATATCGAATGCTATCTCCAGATGGCTAATATAGTACTTGGCGAATTCTGATTTGACCAGCATATCATTGATGTAAACCTCCATGGTCTTACCGATCTACTCCTTATACACCAGGTTGACTAATCTGTGATAGGTTGCTCCTGCATTTTTCATACCGAAAGGCATTATCCCGTAACAATAAGTCCCCCCGTCCGTGATAAAAAAAGTCTTCTTTTGATCATCCGGATTCATGAGGATCTGATTGTACACCGAGTATGCATCCATTAAACTGAGAGCCTCATGACCTAATGTTGAATCGATGTATTGATCGATGTTAGGCAACGGGAAGGAGTCTTTTGGGCACGCTTTATTCAAGTCTGTGAAGTCGATGCACATTATCCACTTCCCATTCTTCTTTGGGGCCACCACAATGTTGGATATCCAATCGAAGTACTGAACCTCACGAATGGAATCGTTGTTTAACAGCTTATCAACTTTCTCGTGCATTCCCAACCCCCTTTCGCAGCTGATCGATCGTTTCTTCTGCTTGATCGGCTTAAAGTTGGGGTCAACATTCAAATTATGTGTGATAACTCTAGTTGATATTCTAGGCATGTCAGTGTTTGTCCAGGCAAATGTGCCTGACCGAGTATGCAGGAAGCTAGCGTGCTCCTGTTTGGCTTCGGCCGAGAGTTTGGCCCCCACATAAAAATTCTTATCTGGGAACTTCTGGTCGAAAATCACCGGATCGAGGTTTTCGACCGTGGTCTTGGTGGGATTTTCTTCCTCTTGTAGGTCACGGGGCATGATAGCTAGCTCTCGAGGTGAAGTAGGGAAAAATTTGGAAGCAAAAGTAAATGATACAAGTATGACATAACTCAAACAACCACCAAGGTAGCCTCGAAGAACTAGTTTCGAAACACCCTCAGATCGAGTCAAGAGACACCAAGACTATGCAAACTATCCTCAAGATGCACTTGGATCTTGCAAACAAGTTTGATCGGGTAAGGAATGAAGTTCAAATGGGTATTCATGAGAAATCAAGCCAAAATGGGTTTTCATTCAATAGAGAGAATATCTCAAGTTTCATGTAATGCCAAGTTTGTCTAATGAAATAAGAAGCCATAGTAGGTATTTATAGGTTCACCTTACTTGGAAATAAAAGACATAAAATCCCACAAGTTTGGGTTATAACATAATAAGCCACACAGGGCTAGAATAGCTGATAGCTAGAAAATCCCGTAGGACTAAATACTGAGACTGGGCGAGGCACATCTACAGAGGCGGAGCGCCTAAGTGCTTGGGTGGTCCACTTGGACAGAGATCCAGAGAGCTGTGACTTTCAGACATAGCCAAATTTTAGAATGTTTGGGGGTAGGCGGTCCGCCCACCCCTTGAGGCGGTCCGCCCACCCCTTGAGGCGGTCCGCCCAATCCTGTAGCATGTGGGAAGGCTTCAAATCAAGGCTAGGGGCTCCTCCTAGGTATTGGGGTGGTCCGCCAAAGCTGAAACAAAGTGAAACATCTTCAAATTGCTCCCGAAGCTCCCATCTTCAAGTCTTTTCCAAACCAAGTGTAAGTGAGCCTCTTGTATCTCTTTGGCTTGACTCCTAGTGAATGGTCTTGTGGTTGTTTGGCCGGCATCATCCTCCCCTTCTTGAGAAGATTTCGTCCTCGAAATCAAGGCGTCATCCTCCATGCCATCATCACCTACATCACAAAGAGTCAAGTTAGAAACATTGAATTTACTAGAAATATTGTACTCACCGGGAAAATCAATCACATATGCATTGTTGTTGATCTTGGATAGCACTTGGAATGGACCATCTCCACGGGGTGCCAACTTCTTTTTCCTAAGGTTTGGGAACCTTTCTTTACGAAAGTGCACCCACACCCAATCTTCTTTCTTGAGTTCCTACTTCTTCCTTCCCTTGTTCTTCTTAGATGACACCTTTGAATAGGCTTCTTCCAAGTTCTTCCTTTCTTTAGCGTGGATCTCAAGCATGGGCTTAGCTAAACTTTTACCTTCAAAACTAACAGTCGCATCCTTTGGCAAAGGGGTTAGATAAAGTGGAATCAAAAGATTAAAGCCATAAACACACTCAAATGGAGTCATGCCAATCATTCTATGCAAAGTACGATTATATTTTCAAACTTCATAAGAGGCAACTTCTCAACCCATGTCCCTGCCTTACCTTGGTTCATAGCTCTAAGGAGAGCACCCAAAGTTCGGTTCACCACCTCGGTTTGCCCACTATCTCGATTTACCCATTCGTTTGAGGGTGATGGGACGTAGAGAACAACAACTTGGTGCCAAGAGCACCCCACAAACACCTCCAAAAATGGCTAAGGAACTTAGACTCCCTATCACTCACAATGGTTTGAGGCATACCATGTAACTTTAACACATGATCAATGAACAAAGAAGCAACATGTTGTGCATCATAACTTATTTTACATGGAATTAAATGAGTCATATTAGAGAACCTATCCACGACAACATAAATGCTATCATGTCCCCTCTATACCATGGTAATCCCATAAAAAAATCCATAGAACTGTCCATCCACGGGCAAGTAAGAATAGGTAAGGGAGTATACAAACCATGGGTATTTGCTTTGAATTTAGCATGCTTGCAATCTAAACAAGCATTGCAAAGTCGCTCAACTTGAAACCCCATCTTAGGCCAATGGAATTGTTCCATGAGAATGGCCAATGTTTTATCCCTCCCAAAGTGACCCATCAAGCCCCCCCAATGTGCTTCACGAACAAGCAATTCTCTCCATGAGGACTCGAGCACACAAACTCTACCATTCTTGAAGATATAGCCATCTACCTATTGGTACTTCTCAACTCTTTCTCCCTTCTCAAGAGCTTCATGAATGCTCTTTAGCTTTGGGTCATGAGCATTCATCAATTCAATGCTCTCAAAACCCATGCGCTTGGAGGCAAGAGTGGTGGCTAGAGCAAACTTTCTTGCATCGTCCACAACATTCTCGGTCTCCCTCTTGTAATGAATTACATAAGGAAAACTCTCAATGAACTCTACCCATTTGGCATGCCTCTTGTTCAACTTCTCCTGGCTCCTAAGATGTTTGAGTGACTGATTATCACTCTTAATTACAAATTCCCTAGGCCAAAGATAATATTGCCAATGAGCTAGAGCTCTAACTAGGGCATACCAACTCCTTGTCATACGTAGAATAATTCAAGGTTGTGCCCTTCAATTTCTCACTAAAGTAGGAAATGGGTTTCCCATCTTGCATGAGAATACCCCCAATACCAACCCCCAAGGTATCACTTTCAACCTCAAATGCCTTTCCAAAGTCGGGCAATTGCAATAAAGGAGTAGTACTCAACCTACTTTTCAATTCTTAGAAGGCCTTCTCTTGAGGCTCTACCCACACAAAAGGCTTGGCCTTCTTCACCAACTCGGTGAGTGGTGCGGCAATGGAGCTAAAGTCCTTCACAAATCACCTATAGAAACTAGCAAAGCCATGAGAACTCCTTATATGAGATATGGTAGTGGGAGTAGGCCAATCTCTAATGGCTTCAACTTCGACTCATCAACCTCCACACCATTGGCACTACTAACAAAGCCCAAGAAGACAACCTTCTCAACACAAAAGGCACACTTTTTAAAATTGGCATAGAGCTTTTCGGCTCTTAGCACTTCAAGTACTTACCTCAAGTGGCCAACATGATCATCTATTGACTTACTATAGATCAAGATATCATCAAAGTAGACAACCACAAACTTGTTGATAAACAGATTCAAAACATGGTTCATTAACCTCACGAAAGTGCTAGGTTATTGGAAAGGCCAAAAGGCGTCACCAACCATTCATAGAGACCAAACTTGGTCTTTAATGTGGTTTTCCACTCTTCACCCCGTTTCATTTGAATTTGTTCTTAGAAAAGACACTAGAATCACTCAATTCATCAAGCATGTCATCAAGTCTAGGAATGTGACGATACTTTACTGTTATCTTGTTGACCGCACGACAATGAACACACATCCTCTATGTGCAATCCTTCTTTGGAACAAGAGTCACGGGAACGGTACACGGACTCAAGCTTTCACGAACCAAGCCTTTTTTGAGCAACGCATTCACTTGCCTTTGCAATTCTTTGGTATCTTCAGGATTGCTCCTATATGCCGGCTTGTTTAGGATTTAGGACCCTGGGACAAAATCAATTTGGTGCTCAATCCCCCTCAAAGGAGGTAAACTACTAGGCATATCATCCGGGAACATGTCCTAAAAAACCTTCAAAACATTCTCAATAGCACTAGGCAAAAGTTTAGGGTTTGTAGAATAATCACAATTGGAAGTTTAAACCATACCTTTGTTCACTAGGAAAATGAGCAATTTGGTGCCATCATTTCCTATCAAGAACTCACCCGGTTGCATCATGGCACAAATGCCACTGGTAGAAGATGGTGGAGTCACTTGACTCTCGGCCAAAGGCCTAGCCTCCACGGGGGACTTGGCTTTTGCCGCTTCTTTCAATTGCCTCATGCACCTATAGTCATCACTCACTTGTTTAGGCGTCAAGGGGATGAGTACATACTTCTTGCCCTCATGCTTAGCCGTATAAGTGTTGGCTCGACTATCATGTACCACACGTCTATCATATCGCCAAGGCCTACCAAATAAGAGATGACAAGCTTGTATAGCTACCACATCAAACATGTGCTCATCTTGATAGTTACCAATTTTTAATTTGATCAAGACTTGCTTCATCACCTTCAACTCCCCACACTCACTCAACCATTGCAAACGGTAGGGGTTTGGGTGTTTAAGAGTAGGCAATTTCAATTGTGAAATAAAAGATTAGCTCACCATATTAGTACAACTACCTGAATCAATGACCATTGAGCACACTTGCCCCCGCACTCTATATCTAGCACGGAATAGATTCTCCATTTGCACATCCTCCTCATCCTCCATGAACATCGCACTCAAACTCGTCCTAACCACAAGGAACATGTTAGGATCATCACCTTCCACAGCATCCTCTTCACCCTCAATTCGCTCACCCTCCTCAACTCTCTCATCTTTGGGCTCCTTTCTTGCTCACACACCAACTCATCATCTAAGATAATCATAGTATTACAGGTGGGGCAATCTTTAACAAATGGCCCATATCCCTTACACTTGTAGCATTGAAAAGAAGAAGCATTAGGAGTATTCAATTGAGTTTTAGAGTTACCTCCCGAATCTTTGAAGTCACTCCTTGGTGTTGGCTTCTCATAAGTCTTCTTCACATTTTGGCTTCCACTAGCACCACTTGTGTTTGGACTCTTCCATTACTTAGGTCGACTCACGGGAGTAGAAGTAGCACTTCTATAGCGAGTAGCCTTATCTTCTTTGATCCACTTTTTGGCTTCACTAGCGGCATTGAATGCATCTTTGAGTGAATGAAAGATATGCAACCTCAATTGAGAAGCAATCTCATGGTTGAGACCACTCTTGAACCGAATGATGGCTTGCTCCTCATCTTCCGTTTCCATGTCAAGGGCCATTCGGTTCTTTTCAAAGTCATTGAAGTATTCATCAACTGACTTAAGGCCTTGTTTCAATTCATAGAGCCTTTTGAGTAGCTCTTGTCGGTACTTGGGTGTCACATACTTGTCATTCATCACAATTTTCAACTCTTCCCAAGTAATGAAGATAGGTAGCCCAATAGCTCATCTAGACCTCTTGACCGACTCCCACCAAGTGGAAACATATTCCTCAAATGAAGCAATGGCATATGTGGTCTTCTTCTCATCGGACATATCATTTGTATCAAAGACCCGTTCCAATTGGATCTTCCACTCAAGAAACTTTTCCAGATTACTAGTCCCCTTGAAGGTAGGGATAATGATCTTCATACTATTGAGTTTGTTGTCACGAGCCCCACGGTTAGGCTCCGGATGGCCCCCATAGTAGTCATCAAAGTCATCATACTCATGCTTCAAATTCCTCCCAACATAACCCCCTTGAGGTCCATGACCTTGCCCACCAGCTCTATTCATTCCTCGGCCTCCATTCATTGCTCTCTTAGTCGGATAGGGTGCATCAAAGTCATCGAAATCATCACCAAGCCCGGGTACCTCCCCTTCTTGAGCCACAACATCATGCTCAAGAGGCGCTACATTTCTACGGGGTCTAATGAGTAGAACATTGCCTTGGGGTTAGCCCAAGTTGTGGGGAATGCCCACTTGTTTGGGAATGCCCACTTGTTGGAGAATGCCCAACACGCCCTCTCGTCGAAGAGCTTCATCTCTCAACCTTTGTTGTTTAGCCATCTCGAAAAATTGTTCCGGCCTCACAGTTGAGCCTTCACTTGTGCCTTTACCGGCTTCTTTTTGGAGACTCGAGGTCATTTCCCTTTCAAGATTCTCAAGCCTCAAACTTATGGCTTTCACCTTGGCCAATATGGTCGCCAAAGTGCTTTTTGGGACCTCATTGGTCTTAGCTCCTTGCTCGGCCATGTACCTAGGAGTATTAAAGATAAAGTATTGATTAGTGTAAAACCCTCACACACTCCCTCACTTATGAATGTCACTTGGGTACACTCAATTTAGTAGGGTAGGATCACTCAAATTGATTTCAAAGGCTTCTCATATTTGAACAACTTTCCTAAACAACCAACAAGTCCACAAATCAAGTGCTCTTCGGGAAGGGTAGAGTGAATAGGACTCGATGGACGAACGACTTTATTGTGAGCACTTGACGCCAATAATGTTCAACGAGTCTTCTTTGAAATATCAATCCCAATCATACACGAGTATCCTAAAATGCCCGAAAACTAGTACTAGAATAATAGGACAAATACTCAAAAAGTACTAGCCAAAAGTAATACAAGCAAAGAAAACACGAAGTCCTATGAAAAAACTACCTGAAATAAGCTTCAGGTGTCAGGCGCTCCGCCCAGAGACAGGGGTGCTCCGCCCGGACACAGGGGCGCTCTTCCTGAGCACTGGGGCACTCCGTCCAAAGTAAGATCAAGATAGTTGGATCCTGTGTAGGCGCTCCGCCTAGCAGTGAGGCGGTCCGCCCAGAGCTGTTCTTCAACTTCTTCAACAACGTGTTTTATCCAATTGCAACCCAAATTTTTTGATGAGTTCAACTTGTTTCTCAATATCAAAGGTACCCAAAGTTGTATTGAACTATTCCCAACAATCCCCAATGATTTTTAGCATCAAACAATCAATAACAAGCTCAAAATCAGGATCCAAAGCTATTCAAGCAAGGGTTTCTAAGTTGGGGTTTTCAATCCTCAAATTTTCAATCCACAACTCCAAATCATGTAATAACGGTACCAAATCAATGGGTAATCATCAAGTAACAATCTCCAATAACAATCATCGAATGGGTCATCAAATCCATGAACTTTTAGCAATTTTTTTGATATTTTCAATTTTTCAAATTTTTTTTTTAAATATGAACAACAAGAAATCTAAAGATGAAACTAACGTAGGCACGAAGAACAAGACGAGGCCTAATAGAAACAAATCCTAGCATTGCTCTAATACCAACTGATGTAGGGAAAAATGCAGAAGGAAAAGCAAACGATACAAGTATGGCGTAACTCAAATAACCACCATGGTAGCCTCGAAGAACTAGTTTTGAAACACCCTCAGATTGAGTCAAAAGAAACCAAGACTATGCAAAATATCCTCAAAATGCGCTTGAATCTTGCAAACGAGTTTGATCGGGTAAGAAATGAAGTTCAAATGGATACACCATGAGAAATTAAGCCAAAAAGGGTTTTCATTCAATAGAGAGAATATCTCAAGTTTCATGTAATATCAAGGTTGTCTAATGAAATAAGAAGCCCTAGTAGGTATTTATAGGTTCACCTTACTTGGGAACAAAAGACATAAAAGCCCACAAGTTTTGATTATAACACAATAAGCCACGGAGGGCTAGAATAGTAAATAGCTAGAAAATCCCGTAGGACCAAATACTAAGACTGGCGAGGCGCCTCTGTAGAGGTCCTTATTACTATCAATGAAATAAATTTGATTCAACATATCTTTCTTTCAATATCTGACTCCTGAAGTTATATTGTTCATTGTTTCTTCATGCCTCGGCACGGGAACGAGACGTCGTTCTAAGCTAGGATCGATTTGTTGTAAAATCTATGAAAGTCTTGGAAGTAAAAAATATTTAAGTGTTCAGTCATACATCCTAACGAGACAAAAGGCGAACACGGAAGAAACTTGAAATTCATTAAATACAGGCTCGAAGGCCCTAAAAGTCTTTACAGATTCAGGCCCGAAAGCCATAATCAAAGCAGAAAGAAGGAAAGAAAATATTTAAGCATCGGGGTCATCTTCCTGAGTTGAACCATCTTTACCCTCGGAAGCACCATATTCATTTTCTTCTTCTTCTTCTTCTTCATCCTCGGCCACTTCATCTCTAGAATCCTCACTTGAAGGAAGCTCATCCATGATAGCTTGAGCTTGAGCCACGTTCTCTTTGGCCTTAGTAATTTCTTCACCTAGATTTACCTTGCCAGCCTTGCACTGCTCGACAACTGTCAATCAAGTCTAGATTATGGCCCAATTATTATCTAGCTCGGCCCTCGTGGCCTTAGCTTTGGACTTTTCCTCGAAAGTGGTGACCTCGCCCTGGAGGTGAACAACTTTGACTTCAAGTTCTGGGACCTTCTCTACTTGGCTCTCTAACCCCTTCATTTTAAGCAGGCTCTCGGCAAGTTTGTTATGATAGTCTCGAGCAGCTTCAGTAAACTTCGCGTTGGCCTGATCCTGCTCACCTTGAAGCTCTCGAACCTCATTGGTCAACTTCGAGCTTCTAGCCTTGTGGCTATGCTTCAAGGCTTGTACTTGAGCTTTGAAAGTAGCAGCAGCCTCACGCATCTGCTTGAGCTCGGCGTCGGACTCGATCAATTGAGCCTTCAGAGCAGAAACTTCATATTAGAGCTCCGTCTTTTTTCCCTCCCAAGGGAACATCAACCAAGCCAGTGAAGAGGTTTAGCTCGGAAGGAACCTCGATCTTCCTCATGACTCTTTTAGAAATCGAGGCACTTGGAGGTTCAAAGTTGGCACGAGTAGCGCTGATAGTCATCCTCTCCTCAGTAGGAGGGAGAGCTACCATGGCCGGAATCCCACCGAGACTCTGTGCTTTATAATGACTTAGACGAAACAATACTGGGGGTCCAGGGGGCCCTGAAACCCATCAACACGATTTTTGGGGGGCCCGGAGTTAACAGCACCGGGACCAGAACCATCATGGTATGTGAGGCCCATCTGGAAATAACTAAGAAACCTCATGTCAACGCCATCGAGTTCGATGAAAATGACTCACGGTAAGTTCTAAATCCCCATTACGATGCTTTGATAATTACTCTGTAGGTACACAATGCGTAGATCCAGGTAGTGCTATGAATATTATTCACTGGAAAGTCGTCTGCCAGATGGAGGTGCAGAACCAGATAATTCCCAATCTATACAGAATAACTAGCTTCAACAGCTCTAGCGAGAAGTCTGTAGCAGAAATACTCCTTCAGGTACACCTTCCAGGAGCGACGAGGGTAACATCCTTCCAAGTAATGACATGCAACCTCTCGTATAACATTATCCTAGGAAGACCCTGAATTCACGAAGTATGCAGTGTCGTCTACGCTTTATCAAATCATTAAATACCTGACTCCCTGGGGGTGAGAGAGATTTGGGGGGAGCAAAAACTATCCTAAATAATCTATGTAACCGTCGTAACATGTGCGGTCAAGATGAAAACGAAGAACTAGAGGATGAAGTTAGACAAGCTGCTTGGCCCTTGTCTAGTAACCAACGTAGCTTTTGGGTTTGGAGGTCATGAAACAACTGGACCCCGTGATGCCGGCCAAATTACCACAAGACCATTTACTAGGAGTCAAGGCAAAGAGATACAAGAGGCTCACCAACATTTAATTTGGAAGGGACTCGAAGATAGGAGCTTCGGGAGCAATTTGAAAATGTTTCACTTCATTTCAGCTTTTGGTGGACCACCCCAACACCTAGGAGGAGCACCTAGCCTTAATTTGAAGCCTTCTCCACATGCTACAGGATTTGGCGGACCGCCTCAAGGGGTGGGCGGCTACCCCCAAATAGTCTGAAATTTGGCTAAGTCTGAAACTCACAACTCTCCGGATCTGTGTCCAGGCGGACCGCCCAAGCACCTAGGCGGACCGTCCAAGCACTTAAGCGCACCACGTAGCTGGCGCTACATAAAGTCTAGTTGTGGTTAAACTTAGGCGAAATTTCTGAATACACACTATCGGGCAATAACTACATAACATTAAGCTAATATTCGGCTGACAGTCCCCGGTGTAAAGATTGCTAGTCTTCGAGTCCATTTGCAGTCCCCCGATACGAGAGGCTTCGTATCGAGTAACACTACACACTGTCCCTTCCATCCCCCTAGTGTTTGGGTGCGAGTGATAAAGACCCGAGCACTATACTCTGTTCCCTCCGCTTCATGAAAAGGTCAAGTAAAGGAAACGGGGGGTTAGTTGAATTATTCGACCCAAGCGTCGGAGCATTTGAGGCTCAATGTCGTAGGCGAAAGTCTACTAAAATAGAGTAACGTACCTTAATGATAGAAATATACCACTTCAAATTGGAGATATTCCAATTCGAGGGTCCTATCTTGCCTTTCATAACTTTCAGCTGATAAGATCATTTACCAATATTTTCTTTGACCCGATACAGTCCTTCCCAATTTGCCGCAAACTTTCCTGCATTCTTCTCTTTAGTGTCATACCTGATATTGGACTCGACTCGGAGAGAGTCGGGTTTCGGATTTGACTGGGTGAACTCGTTTGAAGTTAGAGTGTTTTGGAGTCGCCACCTCATATAGTTTCTAAGGTGTATTAGGTGAGCTATTAATTTCTAATTCTATTTAAAGAATTAACTCCGGGTTGGTCTACTAATAAGATATTCGGGTAAGTGCTCGAAATAACCCAGACGGAAGGGGTTAGGCACCTTCTAGGTTCCACTAAACGTGGTTCCCGACCGATTTCTATATTGGGTTTAACATATTGCTTTAAGAGGATAAAATCTAAATAAAATAGACAAAAGAGATATGGGATGTAAAGTATGTAAAATAGGCAATTTAAAATTTTAACATACTTGCATAAACAATTTGAAATAATAGTCATGTTGTACAAACAGTCACAAAATAATAAATAACTAATCATTTTGAATAAATGACCCTAGGTTTTATTGTGTGTGAGAAATAAATTACTTTCCAAAGACAGTCTAATTTAAATCCTAAGTTTCAGTTGTAGACCTACTGTAATGTCATTTCAAAAATTGCATAAATAAACCATTTGAAAACTTACCTTACGCTTTTAGCCTATTTAGCATATAAAATAAAGAGAGAGGTTATAGATGGCCCTTTTTAGCCAATGTCACTGCTTTAGCAATGCGTACAGGCTGCTGCACCTAACTTGCACCTTACGGTGCTTATACAAACCATATAATTCCTAACAAATACACAGTTTAAACATTCAAGTCTAGTTACCTAGCAATTTTATGAAGAAAAGAGAGAAGAGAGAAGGGCCTTGTCCCTTGAATCCTAAAAAGTTCTTTTCCAGAACTCCCTGCCTCTCACCAAGAGAGAAACCTTTAGCATTATAACATATTGCAAGGTTTATATGACTGTTAAACTTGTATGTGACTAGCAAATGGTATAACCTCTTTAGAGGCTATCCAACACAGTCGGCAAAACTGGTTAGAGGGTGGCCTTAAAAGACCCAAAAAAAGCAAGACCTATCTGCCTACCCCAAGGTAGGCTGACAGAAAAGATTACAGTGACACACAACTAAAAATAATAGGCAATAGGAAGAGTTGTAATAGACATATGTCAAGCGCAGAACAAACATGAGCATGCTGTTAGCACAGTGAAGCTTACCTTAGTTGTAGAACAAATAAAAATAGAAAAATAGGACAACCAACTGAGGAGAGTAGCAAGCAATAGACTCAGGCCAACTAATGGTTTGACCTTGATGAAGCAACACAGAACCAAAGATTAGAGAGAGAAGGAAAATGCTATGCCTCCAGAGATGCATTTCAGTGTGTGAGTTGTGCTGTGTGTCCTGATGGTGCTGAAGTATGTATTAGTGTTGCCTAAGTCTATTAGAGGTGCAGGAAAGTGTCTCCTCCTATCTATATATAGATGTGTATGTGTGTGAGGTCTGTAGTATGTGTTTCAGAGATGTAGAGAAGGAGCAGGGAGAAAGAAGCAATAGTGAGGGTGTATCTTCAACATGTCAGAACTGAAAGCAAGAAGTTGTCCTAATTCTGTGTGTGAGAGGCTATTAGAGATACCAGTAAAGTGTGTGAAAAAAGTGTTCCAGACCTCTCCTAAAAGTGTGAGAGAGTGCTGATATTTATAGTGTCAAATAGGGTTGATTTTTAGCTGAATTACATGGTAAATTGTCTAAATAAGGCAAAAGGATTATACTTGTCAATCAAATTTTAATCCTAACAGCTATAAGTTTAAATAAGGAAGCCTATCCACCTATTTTAAAAGTTCTATCAGAAAGCCTCAAACATGTTATCAGCCAGTTTTAAGGAGGGAAAGAATATTCACAATCTTTAATTGAAATCAGAGAAGGATCTGATTCAGCAAATCAGGGGAGCGAGACAAGGAAGTAACCAGCAAGCTGAAGCATGAATAATTATAACAGTAGGCAAGATTTCAAACGGCTATACATTTTGGACTCAAACTGAATCAATATCAATATTAAGCATTAGCCTTTTAACAACAAATTACCAGTCGAGCAAACGCTTTGGACTTCGAATTGACAATGTCAAGTACTAGAATTTATTTAACACGTAATCAAATTAGAAAGTCCTCAGATAACTGTGCTCTTATGCGAATTCAAGCGATTACAATAAACACCATTTAACTGACCTAAAATTACTATGCCGATGCAAATATTCAGTTACCCGTGTTCGATTCAAAAACAGTAGAAGAATCAAGGGGGAAAAATTAAAATAATCAAAAATAGAAAGATGTTACCCGTGTTTGAAGAACAGTCGGATCAGGTAGACAAGAAGTGGGTCAGGTCAATCCCGTTTGACCCGCTTTTGCTTGATTTGTTGAGATTCTTTCGAATCTTTCCTTTTCTTGCTTTTTATATTCCAAATTTGACAAGATTTGCCCGAGTTCTTTGTTCCTATTTCGGATTCCCAGGGCAAAAGGATAGAGAGAGGGAGATAAAAAGGGGATTCGTCCCCGTGTAATCTGAGATAGGAAAGAGGAGAGGGGGTCGCAGCGAAGTTAATGGCATTAATGGCAGATGGAGGTGTTGATTTGGTGGAACCTGGACGGATTATAGGGGTAAAGGGGAGAGGGAGCTTGAGGGGTCGACGACTGTGTTTTAGGGAAAGGGAAAGGGGAACTTATTAGGGTTTTGGGGTGGGGAGGTGTGTGTATATAATTAAAAAGGAAGGGCTTAATGTTAGCCGTCGGATTAAAGGGATAAACGGCCACGATTCAGCCACGTAGGCACGTATATGTATATGTATATGTATATATATGTATGATAGTATATGTGTAATGCTGATGTGGATAAGAAAAATGGGGCTTTAAAGGGTTGTACCACGCGCATAGTCGAGTTATACACACGCTTAAAGAAGTTGTACATGTTGCTAAGAGTGTATAGAAGTGAGGTGTTAGGCTTATGTGGTATGTATATGGCGTACATGTGGATAAAATGTGATGGCGTGGACTAGATGTAGTAGAAATGGAATTGTAAAATGGCAAAATGGCTAGTATTTACTTAAAATACTTATAAATATAAATAATTAGTATAAAAATAGGAAATTTGTAAATAATTATAAGTAAATATATTTAATTATAAATAAATTTATTTAATAAAAAATAATTATAGATGACCACAAATAATACTAATTAGATAAAAATAGCCACAAATAATTATTAAATGATATCATAATGCATTAAATTACAAATAGCACATGTATTTTAGAGAAAAGCCTAAATGAATGCAATTACGTAATTATAATCATAATTAAATAATATTATATAAATAGGGAATTAATAATAATATTACACACGTAAATACATGTTGTCTAATGCAGTTTTGTTTGGAAAATTACTATTATCGATTTTAATTAAATATAGCCAAAATGCAAAAAACGGAAGGACAAAATTGTGTGTCAACAGCTGCCCCTCTTTGCCGGGGATAATGAAAGAGTCTTCGGGCAAAGACGTTGACAGTGCGGCCAATTTTGTCATGACTGGGAGGAAAAAATGATTCAAAGTGGGAAAAATAGGAGTTTTGGGGTGTTTTTTGCCGAACCCCGGTCTTCGAGTTGCCTACATATCTCGGGTTTCACGAGAATCAGGCCGTGTGTAGTTCTAGAATGGAATGCCTGTGTGAGATGTTTATGACGCATGATTTTGGATGTAAAGACTAAACTTATCCAAGTATCTAAAGTTTAGATTTGTGTATGCTTTTCTTTTTTGCAAGATGGATGAAGAATAAAGCAACTGTATTGTCGGAGATGAAATAACATCGATAGATCGAGCGTGGAAAAAGTGGCTTATAATCATCCTAGTTATGAAGATGTGGTGCACGACACACCCATAAAGAGGAGTTTACACGGACATAGTCTCCACTTCATCTCGATAAATGGGCCATCTTGCCTTCAATATTGCCTTAAATGAGCTTGGAAACATTTAGGGAGCGAGTTTTACGAATGCGCACGACTCAAGCCGACGGGCACGATTAAGTACGAAATACGCACGATTGACGTAGATGGATACGGATAGGAAGGAATACGGAACTGACACCCAATCGACAAGGAAGGATTAGGTAGGCCACTGGTGCGAGTATGGAATTGTAGCTTGGGAACTTGGCAAGATAGGTAGCTTGCGGGTGTAGCAAAATACATTGTCTGTAGGGTTAGGCTTTGCTTTGTATGTTTTTGAGGTTTTGCGGTCGCATAATTGGTAGTGATGTTGGGAGCAGGCGTGAGAGCCTGACACAGGAGTTTATCGGGAGATCGGGGAGTACCCTGCAGCGAAACATGATAAATGCAAAAGATAAAGTAAACTTCTCTGTTGAGCCGAGTGGTTTTTTTCTCTTGTGCTTGTTTGATTGATGTCTCATCCAAATGTCTTTCCAATGATATGCCCACTGATGCGGACCTTGCTCTGCTGCAAATTGTTGTCATGTTCACCACTGGGAACCTTTTATATCTTCCGACGCAGATTCTATGCTCCTTCAAACGATGTCATGTCCACCTATGCGGACCCTATATATCCACCGACATGGATTCTATATATGCCAAATTGATGTCATGTCAACCTATGAAGACCCTATATATCCGCCGATGCGGATTCTATGTAATGTCATGCCCACCGACGCGGACCATATATATCCACCGACATGGATTCTATATATGTAACGTCCACCTATGCAGACCCTATATATCCGCCGACGCAGATTATATGCAATGTCTTGCCTACCGACGCGGACCTTATATATCCACCGACATGGATTCCGTATATGTCATATCCACCTATGCAGACCATATGTACTCACCGACATGGATTCTATATATGTCATGTCCACCTATGCAAACCCTATATATCTGCCGACGCAGATTCTATGCAATGTCATGCCCATCGACGCGGACCCTATATATCCACCGATATGGATTCTATATATGTCATGTCCACCTATGCAGACCCTATATATCAGCCGACATGGATTCTATGGATTGTCATGCCCACCGACGCGGACCCTATATATCCACCGATATGGATTCTATATATGTCATGTCCACCTATTCAGACCCTATATATCCGCATACGCAAATTCTATGCAATGTCATGCCCACCGACGCGGACCCTATATATCCACCGACATGGGTTCTATATGTCATGTCCACCGACGCGGACCCTATATATCCACCTACATGGATTCTATGTATGTCAAGTTGATGTCATGTTTTGCATTGTGAGAGTTGTTAGGTATACTCGGTACCTGTGTAAACCTACAATCAAAGAAAATTTTTGAGTATTTTTTTGGGGGGGGGGGGGGGGGAGGGAAGCTGACTTGCGCATTCGTTCTACTGCACTCTGCTGTTGCATATTGTATAATTGCTCCCTTTGTAATATCTCTCTTTTTCGAACGTCGAACCTTAGTTGAGCTGTGAGTAAAAGGGGAGAACAAAAAGGGAACATGCATGTGTTTTGAGAAATAATGTTTAAAGAATAATGAAAATTTGTCTCATTGAATCATAGACTGCGACGTGCTGTCAGGATATAATCTCCTCTATATCCATTTGTTGTTCGAAGATCTTTCACTTTGAAATTTTGTATGAAGCTCAAAATTTCTGCCCCAGTGTGCTGCTTGTATTTTTCTTGAATTTTTGAGGAGTATGTTATAATGTACTCTTTGAATTTTTTGAGGTCAAAAAATTCTGCCCCAGTGTCTAATAAAATTTTCTTATGATGTGACCATGACTTGAGTAGGCTGCCTATGCATACCTTTTTGGGAATCAGGTCGCTACGTAGTTCGAGTCCAAATAGGATGAATGTTGCTCGATTTATAGTATCTCATGATCGTAATTGAGTGAAGGATCTTGCCAATTTTGTGTTGATTCATAGAATTCTATTTTAGGATCAGATTGTCTTGCTCTAACTTTCATGGTAAACGCCTTTGTCATTCTATTGCTTGTTGTGCTCATTCTTTGCTGTCCATAAGCGTCACTCGCTCGAGTATGTTTTTGGTCCGTTTGGGATTGCATGTTGTTCCGCCTTAAGTCATCTTCCTCAATATGCTCTTGCCTCAGTTGTCTGCTATAATATTTTCATGAAGTTCCTCAAATCACCATAGCCTGGTTTGTGCTCATCGTTTTGGATTGCTTTCTCGCATCGCAGTCATAGATTCAATGGAATTAAAATGATTTTGCCAAAAAGTGAATGATGCATAAAAAAAGGGAATGCTTTTATTATTTGACTTGAGAAACAGTCTTCATAAAGAAACGATGATAACAAAGTTGAAAAACAAAGAAAGCAAAAGCTAACGACTCGGAGTCGTGTTTTATTTAAGAAAACAACTATTGCCCCAGCTCCACTAAGGTTCTCGGCATGCTCAGAATGTGTTGCAGGTTCAGTTGTTTGGCATAACTTCAGCTTCAGCTTCCAGGATGTTCAAGGCTTAAGTATGCTTTCTAGGTACTGCATCACATTCTTCCACGAACGGCTCCTTTAGACCGGTCAGATCATCTTCACGAGCACCTTTGGCATGTCCTCCTCCCTCGAGGGTTTTCATATAGCTTGATAGGATGGATGCCTTTTTCAGAGTTGGAATAAACTGTTCTAGCGAATGATAATCTCTTGTGTCCTTTGTAGTGCTTTCTCCTTTGCAAACCAGGATGTATCCCATGTCAAACTTGTATTCATCGAACACTGTTTTGGCCTTTATGATTGTACCTTCCAGATTGTATTCTTCACCGACGTCAATCATATTCACCTTCTCATCTCCATGATTGGGTAGTGGATTATTGTGCACATTTGGCGTCTTCAAATGAATGACCTTTTCATCTATTAGGTCTTGAATCTTATCTTTCAATACAAAACATCTCTCCGTCTCATGCCCCGGTCCACATGAGTGGTATGCACACCTTTTGTTGTAATCAAAGTGTGGTGAAGGATTGTCTGGCACCTTTTGAGGGATTGGGACAATAAGCCCAGCAGCTCTCAACCTCTCGAACAATTGGGTGCGGGATTCAGCTTATGCAGTGTAGTTTCTTTTGGTTCTTTGGTTCGCCTCAGGGCAAGGCCTAGGATAGTATGGTGATGCATTTTGGTAGTTGGTCTGAGTATTTTGCTGGTATGATGAACGGCTTGGTGCTGGGGTGTGGAATATAGGCCGAGTGGGTTGAGTGTTGTAAACAGATTTTTCAGATGATGTATAAGGGTAGGGATGGAATAGTGATGGTGTTTGATAATAGTGGTTGAGAGCGGGGTCTTGAATGTTTGTAGCAAAAGAGACTTCATCCTTCTTCTTTTTGGAGAGACTCACATTTCCAGCCTGGATAGCCTTATTAACAGCTTGTAGTGCCGCTAAGCTAATAATCTTTCAACTTTTCAACCCTTCTTCTATGTCATCTCCCATCAATACTACATCTGCAAACTTTTGGTTCTTCATATGCAACAACTTGTCGTAATATACATCCTCTTGTATGCGAATGAATATGTTGACTATTTCTTTCTCGCTCATGGCGGGTTGCACTTTGGCAGCTTCTGCTCTCCACCTAGTAACATATCCCCTGAACGTCTCTGTGGATATTTTTTTCAACTTTTCTAAATAGAAGCGATCCAGCACTATTTCGGTATTGTACCCAAATGTTTCTACAAAGTCTCCTGCCATATCTTCCCAACCGAGCCATGTGCCTGGTTTTTGTTTAGAAAACCAACTTAAAGCATCTCCAGTCAGGCTTCGGCTGAATAGCTTTACTCGTACTTTCTCGCGTTCCCCTGCTCAAATCAACTTGTCACAGTATGTTCTCAAATGAACCATAGGGTCGCCAGTGCCATTGAACAAGTCGAACTTTGGTATCTTGTACCCATCAGGTAGTTTCGTAGTAGGATAGATACACAAATCTTCATAAGCTAAACCTTTAGTGGTTTTGCCTAACTCAAATTTCTTAAAGGGTGCCTCTAGCTTACGAACTTTCTCTTTTGTCCTATCATCATTGGCTTCATCCTCCGCCCATTCATAGTTTTCATGGTCTTTGAAGGGTGAAGTGAGTTGTTTGGTTTCAGCAGTGAACACAGGATTGTAAGATTGCGGATTTGTGATATTAGTGTGAGGTAGACTTGTATTTGGGTAAGTAGGGTATGCAGGGAGTGATGCTTGATAAGTAGCTGGTGGTACTGGATAGGGAGGCGGTGATTGATATGTGGCGGTTGGTGCGCTTTCGTAGGTAGCAGGTGGTGCTGTTTGGTAAGGAGCCGGTTGTGTTGTTTGGTAAGTAGCAGGTGGCACTGCTTGGTATGTGGCTGGTGGTATTGTTTGGTAAACAACGGATGGATCAGTTGGGTGTATAGGGTCTTTTCCGTTAGGGCGGGCCGACCTACTTGGATCGACTGATTTCCTTGAATGGGCGGAGTTACCAACGGGTAAACTGGCCATTGTCAGTTTCTTTTCCAGTTCTTTAATTCTTTGCTCTAAAGTAGCAACATGTTCATCATACCCAACCAAGGCAAGTTTGTGGGGTGTTCCATTATTCCCGATGTTATCGTCACTAAGAGCAGCATTATTCAACTCAGACATGATGTTTCGCTTTTCTCTTCTTCTAGTTTTTGAGGGGGGAGGAGTTGTAACTGGTCCTTTGGTTCTCATCCGGTATTGATGCTCGGCCAGAATGCACAAGTCAACCTCAGGAGTGAGAGTAAAACTTAAACACGAAAACAATAAGTTAGTGTCGAGGTAATAGTTTCCAAATGCAAAAATATCACTCCTTATAATGCAAGGAACCTCTCTTGTATTGGAGGTAGGCCTAACCAAACCAACACACATAAGATGCATGATAGGCATTATTGGGACGAAGTTGGCTAATGGGCTTCAACACGCCAAAGATATTAAGCCTTCCTAAGTTTGAGTATGATATTTAAAATTGAATGTGTATCGTGCGATGTCCCATTTGTTCTCATAACCCAAAAAATGAATGAAAAATAATTTTGTAAATGTAGAAATAACACATTTTCTCCTTTTTAGGTAAATAGGAATAAATAAGTAATCTTGTTACATTACTTTAAAGTCAATGATTTTGTTTTCATAAAAGTAGAAAAAATAATTTCTTTCACAAGCCAAAAATAATTTTATAAAATAATTGGTTTTGAATGAATGTAGAAATTATAAAAAAAATTCCATATGTAAATATAAATAAATAATTTATTTCTATAACAATTTCCATTTATAGAAATAAATAATTGATTTTGTTACACAAAAGTAGAAAAATCAATTTAAAATCTATTTTATTTGATCTTCCAAATCTTCGCGACTTGTGACATCCTCCAACAAAATAATCGGATGATCCACACTTTTGAGAACAAATGGTCTATATTAGACACGTTCAACTTTAAATAGATGCACACGTAACACATTTAAATGTCTCTTAGAGTCGAAAACCCGTTTGATTCATTCAAATATGGTGAACTAGTAGACTTAGACATGAGCCAAAAGTCAAAATGGTCCTAGATATGACATGATGAATGATCCCTAAAAGAGTCTTCATTAAGAGTTGGCTAATCTAGACAAGGACATGGTTCCCCTAGGCGGACAACCAAGGAGTGGGAACGTTTTAGAATTGTTGGCTGTACCACGGACCAACTAGATTCTAACCGTTCCTCCTAAAAGGTTTTTTGAGAGTGAAACGACCGTGAGATCCACGTAATCGTTTGTGTGTGTGTAAGTGTCAATTTTCCAGGAGTGGAGGAATATGAACGAAATGCAACAAATAGTACAATAATATACTAAATATCATATTATCAAAAATTACAAAAATATAAAAAGCTACCCACCTGCAAAGAGAAAAAGTTTTCATTGAATACAAAATAATAAAAGCAATAATAAACCCAATGTAAAAATCGTAATGGCTAGAACATTTAATCCCCAGCAGAGTCGCTATTCTGTCATACCCGATTTTGGACTCGACTCGGGGCGAGCCGGGTTTCGGATTTGACTGGGTGAACTCGTTTGAAGTTAGAGTGTTTTGGAGTCGCCACCTAATATAGTTTCTAAGGTGTATTAGGTAACCTATTAATTTCTAATTGTATTTAAAGGATTAACTCCGGGTTGGTCTACTAGTCAGAGATTCGGGTAACTGTTCTAAATAACCCAGAAGGAAGGGGTTAGGCACCTTCTAGGTTCCACTACATGTGGTTCCCGACCGATTTCTATATTGGGTTTAACATATTGCTTTAAGATGATAAAATCTAAATAAAATAGGCAAAAGAGATATGGGATGCAAAGTAGGTAAAATAGGCAATTTAAAAATTTAACATACCTGCATAAATAATTTGAAATAATAGTCATGTAGTACAAACAGCCACAAAATAATAAATAACTAATCATTTCGAATAAATGACCCTAGGTTTTATTGTCCTTTTCGGATCAGAACCCGGCTTTCGTAACGGACGATAGTTTCAGAATCCACTATCAAATATAGCTCTGGTAATTTCCATCATTTCCGAGGGGCTTAATTCCCTTAACCCCCATACCCTCTTTAAGTATTTAACTAAAGCGTTTTATAACGTCCTAAAAGGTTTTCTAGCGTCCCAACTTAAAGTCCCGGAGGCTTTTGGGACACTACTTTAAGTCTCTAGACACCCTAAGTATATTAAGTACCCCATAACTAGACCTTGAAGCGTCAAATAATAAACGGTCATGTTAACACATAAGCAAATAATGACAATATTATAAACTTAAAAGAAGAATGCGCCTCCAAGTTAAATAATAAGTAGTAAAGGTTCATATGCTACTGCGAGGCCCAAGTTACATAAACGAACCAACTCCTAGCATGGATTGTGAAATTAGCCACCTTTGAAAAGTATAAACAATTACAATTTGAAAAGTTTTGGATTTGCAGAAATAGGCCACCTTTTAAATAAACCTGCAGCATATATAGTTGCAGCAATGATTCTATTTTCAAATACTCTAGCGATTTTAGCTTATTTAAAATAAAATGTTAACTGCTCCAATTTTCAAAAATAAATTACTTTTCAAAGACAGTCTAATTTCAATCCTAAGTTTCAGTTGTAGACCTACAGTAATGTTATTTCAGAAATTGCATAAATAAATCATTTTAAAACCTGCCTTACGATTTTAGCCTATTTAGCATATAAATTAAAGAGAGAGAGAGGTTATAAATGGCCCCTTTTAGCCAATGTCACTGCTTTAGCAATGCGTACAGGCTGTTGCACCTAACTTGTACCTTACGGTGCTTATACAAACCATATAAATCCTAACAAATACATAGTTTAAACATTCAAGTCTAGTTACCTAGCAATTTTATGAAAAAAGAGAGAAGAGAGAAGGGCCTTGTCCCTTGAATCCTGAAAAGTTCTTTTTCAGAACTCCCTGCCTCCCACCAAGAGAGAAAACCTTTAGTATTATAACCTATTGCAAGATTTATATGATTGCTAAACCTGTAAGTGACTAACAATTGGTATAACCTCTTTAGAGGCTATCCAACACAATCTGCAAAACTAGTTAGAGGGTGGCCTTAACAGACCCAAAAAAAGCAAGACCTATCTACCTACCCCAAGGCAAGCTGACAGAAAAGATGACAGTGACACAAGAAAAAATAATAGGCAATAGGAAGAGTTGTAATAGACATATTTCAAGCGCAGAACAAACAGGAGTATGCTGTTAGCACAGTGAAACTTACCATAGTTGTAGAACAAATAACAATAGAATAGGACAACCAACTGAGGAGAGTAGCAAGCAATAGACTCAGGCCAACTGATGTTTTGGCCTTGATGAAGCAACACAGAACCAAAGATTAGAGAGAGAAGGCAAATGTTATGCCTCCAAAGATGTATTTCAGTGTGTGAGTTGTGCTGTGTGTCCTGATGGTGCTGAAGTATGTATTAGTGTTGCCTAAGTCTATTAGAGGTGCAGGAAAGTGTCTCCTCCTGTCTATGTATAGATGTGTATGTGTGTGAGGTCTGTAGTCTGTGTTTTAAGAGATGTAGAGAAGGAGCAGGGAGAAAGAAGCAATGGTGAGGGTGTATCTTCAGCATGTCAGAACTGAAAGTAAGAAGCTGTCCTAATTCTGTGTGAGAGGCTATTAGAGATACCAGTAAAGTGTGTGAAAAAGTGTTCCAGACCTCTCCTAAAAGTGTGAGAGAGTGTTGATATTTATAGTGTCAAAAATGGTTGATTTTAGGCTGAATTACATGGTAAATTGTCTAAATAAGGCAAAAGGATTATACTTGTCAATCAAATTTGAATCCTAACAGCTATAAGTTTAAATAAGGAAGCCTATCCACCTATTTTAAATGTTCTATCAGTCAGTCTCAAATATGTTATCAGCCAGTTTTAAGGAGGGAAAGAATATTCACAATCTTCAATTGAAATCAGAGAAGGATCTAATTCATCAAATCAAGGGAGCGAGACAAGGAAGTAACCAGAAGCTGAAGAATGAATAATTATGATAGTAGGCAAGATTTCAAACGGCTATATATTTTGGACTCAAACTGAATCAATATCAATATTAAGCATCGGCCTTTTAACAACAAATTACCAGTCGAGCAAACGCTTTGGACTTCGAATTGACAATGTCGAGTACTAGAATTTATTTAACACGTAATCAAATCAGAAAGTCATCAGATAACTGTGCACTTATGCAAATTCAAGCGATTACGATAAACACCATTTAACTGACCAAAAAATTACTATGCCGATGCAAAAATTCAGTTAAGCATACTTCAGGATGTCTTCGATTCCAAAACAGTAGAAGAATCAAGGGGGCAAAATTAAAATTATTAAAAATAGAAGGATGTTACCCATGTTTGAAGAACAATCGGGTCAGGTAGACAAGAAGTGGGTGGGGTCAATCCCATTTGACCCGCTTTTGCTTGATTTGCAGAGATTCTTTCAAATCTTTCCTTTTCTTGCTTTGTATATTCCAAATTTGACAAGATTTGCCCGATTTCCTTGTTCCTATTTCGGATTCCCAGAGCAAAAGGAGAGAGAGAGAGAGAGAAAAAAAGGGTTTCGTCCCCGTGTAATATGAGATAGGAAAGAGGAGAGGGGGTCACAGCGAAGTTAGTGGCGTTAATGGCGGATGGAGGTGTCGATTTGGTAGAACCTGGACGGATTTAGGGGTAAAGGTGAGAGGGAGCTTGAGGGGTTGACGACTGTGTTTTAGGGAAAGGGAAAGGGGAACTGATTAGGGTTTTGGGGTGGGGAGGTGTGTGTATATAACTACAAAGGAAGGGCTTAATGTGAGCCATCGGATTAAAAGGATAAACGGCCACGATTCAGCCACGTAGGCACGTATTTTATATGTATGTATGATAGCATATGTGTAATGCTGATGTGGATAAGAAAATGGGGCTTTAAAGGGTTGTACCACGCGCATAGTCGAGTTATACACACGCTTAAAGAAGTTGTACATGTTGCTAAGAGTGTATAGAAGTGAGGTGTTAGGCTTATGTGGTATGTATATGGCGTACATGTGGATAAAATGTGATGGCGTGGACTAGATGTAGTAGAAATAGAATTGTAAAATAGCAAAATGGCTAGTATTTAATTAAAATACTTATAAATATAAATAATTAGTATAAAAAATAGGAAATTTTGTAAATAATTATGAGTAAATGTATTTAATTATAAATAAATGTATTTAATAAAAAATAAATACAGATGACCACAAATAATACTAATTAGATAAAAATAGCCATAAATAATTATTAAATGATATCGTAATGCATTAAATTACAAATATCACACGTATTTTAGAAAATAGCCTAAATGAATGCAATTACGTAATTATAATCACAATTAAATAAATATTATATAAATAGGGGATTAATAATAATATTACACATGTTAATGCATGTTGTCTAATGTAGTTTTATTTGGAAAATTACTATTATCGATTTTAATTAAATATAGCCAAATTGCGAAAAACGTAGGGACAAAATTGGGTGTCAACATTTAGTTGTTTGATTCGGGGCCTTCAATACATAATCCCCAACTTTGAAAACTCTAAGCTTAGCTTTCTTGTTGAGATAAGTCTCGATCTGCCTCTTTTGAGCTGTCTACTGAACCAAAGCTAGTTCTCTTCGCCCTTCGAGCAGATCCAATTCCACAGTCATTGCTTGCTGATTCGACTCTACGGTAGCATGTGCATATCGAAGACTTGGTTCACCAACTTCTATAGGGATCAACACGTCCATCCTGCAGGCAAGGAAGAATTGAATTTCACCCGTGCTATTCTTCTCTGTAGTGCAAATTACCAACAACACCTCGGGCAACTCTTTCAGCCATAGACCTTTTGCTTCATCGAGCCTCTTCTTGATATTCTCAATGATTACTCTATTCGAGGATTCAACTTGTCCATTCACACTTGGATGACATGGGGTTGAAACCACCTTTTTGATACCCCATTTTGCAAGAAAAATAGTGACATCCGAGCCGATAAACTATGGGCCATTGTCACTATTTCTCTCGGGACCCCGAATCGAAAGATGATGGTTTTTTAGATAAAGCTAATCACCTCTTTCTGCCTAACTTGAGCGAAAGATCCCATTTCTACCGATTTAATAAAACAATCCGTAAGCACGAGAATAAATCAAATACTGCCTTTAGATTTGGGGAGTGGCCCGACTATATCCATCCTCCATTTCATGAATGGCCACGGTGATATAACCGAATGTAGAGGCTCATCTTGTTGATGAATCATTCGAGCATGACCTTGACATTTGTCACATTTCTTGATGAAGGCATTGGCATCCTTACTGATATATTTCCAATAATACTCTGCTCGAAGCAATTTGCGCACAAGAGCTTTTCCTCCTGAATGATTTCCATATTCCCCTTCGTGTACCTCTCTCATCAAAGGGCCTAGGCATTTAGCCAACGGGCCGCAATGCAACTTTTTGTATAACTGCCCTCAGATCATCGTATACGAGGCAGCTTGATTCCTTAACCATTTAGCCTTTTTCTTATCAGCTGGTAGAGTCTGTTAGTTCAGATAAGAAAGGAATTTGGTATGCCAGTTCCAAGTGTTATTCATTGAATTGACCTCAAGCTTAATCCTTTCTACAGCCTAAGTAAAAAGGCGAACGACTGAATCATTCACTGAGTCGTCCTCTTCGAAAGTTGAGCCTAAATTTTCCAAGGTATCTGCTTCGACATTCTCTTCTCGGGAAATCTGTTTCACTTTCCACTCTCGAAACTTAGCTAAGATTTGCTGAGCTCGAGATAAAAACTGCTGCATTCTAGGCTCTCGAGCCGAGATGTCCCCGTGTATCTGATTCACCACTAGCTGTGAATCACTTTTCAAATCGACTCTCTCTAGGCCCAACTTTTTAGCTAATTCCAACCCTTGCTATTACGACCTCGTACTCCGCCTCGTTGTTGGTTACTTGTTTAAATCTAATGGAATGCCTTATTTTCTCCCCCGTGGGTGCTACCAACACTATGACGAGCCCTGAGCCCTTTGAATTGGTAGCCCCGTTGGTGTAAAGTGTCCAAACTCCAGAACTTGGCCCCTTAGACATTAAATCATCTTGCTCCACCTATGGGAGCATCTTAGCACTAAAATCATCCACGAAATCTGCCAACACTTGGGATTTTATGGTTGTGCGAGGCTGATAAGTGATATCACACTCGCTCAACTTGATAGCCTACTTATCCAACCTCCCCGACAACTAAGGCTTATGCAATATAATTTCTCAAGGGGAAGGTAGTGACTACACCTATGGGGTGACATTGAAAATAGGGTCGTAGTTTACGTGCAGTAACAACTAAGGCAAGTGCCAATTTCTCCAAATCTGGGTACCTGGTTTCAAACATCGATGCGTGTCTTGCTCACGTCGTATATTGGTTACTATTTTCCATCCTCCTCTTGAACTAGTATTGCACTCACATACACTTCGAATACAACAAAGTAGACCATCAACGTTTCCCCGTCCTTTGGCTTGGCGAGCAAGGGTAAGTTAGCCAAATAATGGTTTAACTCTTTGAATGCCTGCCTGCATTCCGATGTCCACTCGAAGGCAGTGTTCTTCTTCAAAACTGAGAAGAACTTGTGGTATCGCTCTGGAGACCTCGAGATGAATCCACTCAAGGTAGCGATTCGGCTAGCCAATTGTTGAACTTCCTTGGTCCCCGAGAGAACCTTGGGAATCTCCTCAATTGCCCTAATTTTTTTGGGGTTCTCCTCGATGCCTCGCTCAGAGACGATGAATCCTAGAAATTTTCCCAAACCAACTCCAAAAGCATATTTCTCGGGATTCAACTTCATATTATATTGCCTTAAGATGGCAAAAGCTTCCCTCAAGTGTTTTAGATGATCTTCTATCGGAACCGACTTCACGAGCATGTCATTAATGTAAACCTCTATTGATTTACTGATGTAATCCTTGAACATGCGACACACTAACCTTTGATACGTTGCCCCAGCATTTTTAAGGCCAAAAGACATCACTTTGTAGCAATACGTGCCTCGGTCAGTGATGAAGGAAGTCCTTTCTTTATTCTTTGGGTCTATCAAAATATAATTATACCTCGAGTAAGCATCCAAAATGTTAATAATTAGTGTCCAGTCGTGGAGTCTATTAACTTGACGATTTGTGGTAACGGATAAGAGTCCTTGGGACAACCTTTGTTCAGTAATCCACACACATTCTCTATTTCCCATTATTTTTTGGCACGACCACCACGTTGGCCAGCCATTCGGCATATTTGACTCTCACATGAGGCCGTTGTCAAGTAGCTTACTTATCTCATCCTTGATCACTTTCCTTCTAATGGCAGCATACGACCTTTTCTTCTACTTCACCGGAGTATGGAGAGGGTCTACGTTAAGCTTGCGTGTCATAATCTGTGGGTCGATCCCAACCATATTGGTGTGGGACCAGGCAAAGCAATCATCGTTGGACTTCAACAATACAGCAATAGCTTTTTGCGACTCCGGGTCCAACTCCGAGCCAACAAACACTTTCCCCTCTAGAAATTCCATTCATAGTACGAACGATTCCAACTCTTCAAAAGTCAAATTTTCGAATTTTTGTTTCCGAAGCTCTTGGATACATACCGGGATCTTTTCAATCACTTTTTCCTGGGGATCCATTTCAAGCACAGAACCCCCTTCTTCTTCTGATCATGGACGCGTTGATTTCTATTTAGAAGGTCCATTCAAGACGACTCCACTCTTCATGAAGATTGAATAGCAGCCCTTAGTTGTTCGTTGTTCAACCCGAATCGAATGAACCCCCTACAGAGTAGGGAATTTGATAACTTGATGAAGAGTGGAGAACACATCATCCAATTGCGTGTATCCAAGGTCTCCCGAGGATAACATTATAGGCTATATCCTCGGGCATTACATGGAACACATATGTAGTTATAGTAATCTCACCCAACGTCTTTTTGGTGGAGTTGTTGAGGCTATTTAATATGGCTGCCTTCGGGATGACGAGGTCCTTCAACAATATTTTCTTTACTACCCCGTAGCTTATAATATTCACAGAGCTCCCAGGATCAATGAAGACTCGTTTGATATCGGAGTCGTTGATCCTCATATGATAACCAATGCACCGTGATGGGGAAACATCATCCCATCACAGACGTCATCATAAAACACAATCTCATTTCACGAACCTCCTATTCAGGTCCTTTTCTCTATCGTAATGGAAAGTTTTGCAAACTTCCTTGCAGCGGTAAAATTCACGTCATTCACCTCTGATCCCCCAGTAATCACATCAATAATTCTTTTGGGAGATGGAGCCCTCCGCGGCTGTCCTTCTCCTCTATTCTTTGCAAGGGTTTGCTTCTCTTTGTCAGTCATAAACTCTTTCAGCATGTCTTTCTTTAACAGATGGGCCACCTCGAGGCGTACTGCCTTAGAATCCTCAATTAGGTGCCCGTGGTCAGCATGGAAGTGACAATAGAGGTTATGGTCCCTTTTCCCTGGACTGTCCTCATGTCTTTTGGGAGCCTCACTCCCTGGTCGGTCATCCCTTTTAGCGCATTCACCAAGTCAGCGCTAGACACATTGAAATTATACTCAGAAATACAGGGCAGATCCTTCTCTTTAGACACTAGAGAAGGCCCTATGATGATTCTCTGATTAGCAGCGACGGTAACCTTTCCTTCTGAGCCTCTAGCTCACATGTTCTCCTCCGAACTTCTAGCTTACATGCTGCCCTTGGGAATTGTAAGGACCATATCGCACCTTTTAATTCCCTCATGGCACATCAGTGCTGTTGACATGTAATTTTGTCCTTCCTCTTTTAATAGCCATATTGCAGACGAAATTGCACTGATAAGCACACAATTATCTTCACTCTAACCCTATTCAAAATCATTATTTCGCACAAGCACGCCAAGCAAGCTATTTTTTAAAGACATCGGCAGAAGCTATGGCTACTTACAAAATTCGCACGTTCCAATTACAATTTTTTTTGCAATTACTCCTATTTTTAGCAAAATTGCAACAAATTGTTTTAAAATTCAAAACAATGGTCTTCCTTAGCTATTTAGCCTTCAAAATTAAGTTTCTGATTTTTTCAATAATTTTATGAACATTTTATACAATTTTCTACATATTTTATAGATATTTATACACATTTATACATAATATATACGCATATGCACCTCAGCATTTGTACACCTCACACCTCCACTTATAGACGTCAATTCCACATCACGTCGACGTAGCTTCATCTCAGCCATCCAAACTGTTGATCCGACGGCCACAACCCATCTTTCCATTTTTAATTACACCTCACCCCCCCAAAACCTTATGAGACCCCCTCATTTCTTCCTCACACACCCGCCGCCTTGTCGAACCCTAGCAACGCTACTGTCACAGCCCTTTTCCGGCCATTCCTACCGATGAAATTCGAAACCAAATACATCCCCATGCTCCTTTTGATCCTCGCTACAAAACCCCCTTGCCAATTTATCCATTTAACGAAGGTTGAAACTAGAACTCTCGTTGATCCGTCGCCGGAAAGAGGATTACAACCATGGCTAAACGAAATCTAAAAGGTGTCACTGCCACGAACGAGGAAAACCCCATGCATGTGAAAGCCGGAGAGAATTCAAGCTTGACCCGATTCTAACTTGGAATGGGTCACTCTAACCTTTATATTTTAATTCCCTATTTTGATTTGTCTCTGACACTATGTGATTTACTAAGCTTACTTAGTTTTGTATGAGTTAATGTGCTTATGTGCTATTCGATTAGTCCATACGATTATCAATCTCAGTTTGGTTCAATGATTAGTTGTATTTTGCTTCGAGTCTTGCATACTTTGATGCTCTAGGCTATTCCTATTAATCTCATGGCAAGATTTGCGACTGATCCTTGTTGTTATGCTTCACGATGTGTTTTCCTGTTTGTTCAATTGAAATACTTAATCTTCATGATCGTACAATCTCTTTAGGATGAAACTAGGAATGGTAGTAAAATTTGAATTTGATCTTGACGAGACAATTTGAATATGTGAGTGATATTAAACATGGAAACTTGTTACTCAAGCAATTCAACATTAATTAGAATTTTTTTGAATCTGTTAAACCTAAAACATATTCGTCTAGCTGATATTGAACCTAGACCTTGTTTGGTGCAGAGGGAGAGTATATTTGGGCAAAGGGTCTGATTTACTTTGAATTAAGGGTATTCTAATTGGAATCCGTTAGAATATACCATGATTTCAAACATAAAATTTTTTAGTACTTGTTTATGTAATGATTCTTGAACCTAGATGTTTTATTGTCAAAAGGAGAATCTGTTTTGTGCAAAGGTTTGATTTATCTTAAGTTTAGGAGGTTGATTGACTTATATTTGGAAGGAGTACTGAACTGAATCCTTTTTAACTATAGAAAATAATATTCCCTTACCTATTTTTATTACTACCCGTTTGCATTGAACCCCTCACCCTTTACCTATATAAACTGGTCTTGCTTACTTTACTACACGCAATTAAAATACTGAAACACATAGAGGCACTGAATATGTGAAAGCATAAACATAATATTTCTCTCTATCACCCTCAAGTTTCTGAGAAATTCCTGCTCTTTCTTTTTTCTCTTTTTGATCCTGTTCTGAAAGCACTCAACACTGCCTAGGCTTACTTGTTTGTTTATTGCTATCACTAAGAAGGTATGATTCTGCCCAAGCCATTGCTACTCTGTACTTGAATTTGTCTATGCTTAAGCCCTCTGTTTGTTCTTTTTGTTATTTTTATGCTTCAGTTGCCTAACTGTGTGTAATCTCTGTTAGTTTGCATCTCTGTTTGGGCTTCATTTAGCCCCCCTACTAATCCCTTTGTATGCAGCTTGCTTGGATGGCTTTAGAAAGCCATACCAGTTCTACTTTAGTCACATGTTATACAGTTTAAATAATCTGGTGGTTGTACCATTTCTAATACCCAACTCTTTAGGTGCAGTCACTGGGATTATGGCTATATGCTAAGCATGCTTTAGGTTTAATACTTGGGAAATCATTTGATTACATGTCTTCACCCAATAGAACCTCCCCTATCTGTGTATAGTTATTAGGATAACCCTGCCTGTATATATTTGAGCGAGGATACTCACTAGTGTAATTTCTTAGGCTATACATGGGCCTCTCCTAACCTTCTTCTCTTATGTGTTGCATCATCCCTCTTAAAGGTGGTGATTTTTATGGTTAGAACCTGCATAATAGTTTCTGGATGAAAAGTAAAACAATATTTTGATTTGAAAACTAAGAGTCTGGATTTACACATCTGGACATCGATAACAATAATTTTTGATAACGTAATTAGTATATAGAGGCCTTAAATTTCAAGCTACAAACGTTTAAAGTGTGCTATTCTGTGCAAATCTAGAAGTTTCAAACGACACGGACTAAATATGTGATCCTTGCTTAATCTGTGACTGGTTTTGCAAGACTAATCTGCCCCATTTTTGCATCAATAATTCGGGCCCAAAACTATTTTTTAAAAACTTGGCCCTTTATTTGTTCAAGCTGATTTTAAATATACTTTAATCTCTTATTCACTAATCTAATAGTGTATAAGGGAGTATAAGTTTGGGGTTGACTATACAAAATTAATATCTATATTTGCTAAAGTTATGTGTATCACTTAATCATGTATTGCATGCTTATACATATCTATACATTATGTGCGAAGACCCTTAATGTGCATTTGCGTGTTTTGTGTATCCTCTCTTTCGAAAACAGCCCTAATACTATATATTTTGAAACCGACCCCAAAAGCAAATAGCCATTAAGTTTAGGGCTCGGCAACTAATGTCAAGTCACACCGACCCTTAATGGATAACATTTTCTTTACAAAACAACCCCAATTTGGTTTGTGACAAAACCTGAAAGCATTTTCAAAATTGAATATTTCTGCAAAAGCCTATTAAAAACTGAGGCCAAAAGTGCGATTAGGCATTGGGGTTAGGTCGTTTCTACAAAATTTTGCAAGCCCATACTTTAGTCATCACTGCCCTTTAGACTGTTTGCATGAATAAATCAAATTGTTTAACCGATCGCATTTATAGCCATTTGAGTTAGTAAAATCATTTGCAAGTGTGATTAATACTTGTCTGCAACCTTTTAACATCCCAAAAAGAAAAGCTCGGGCGGGAACCACTCTTTGTGGGACTTGGGAAAGTGTTGGACTTTTTATCCTCGAATCTCTGAAAATATATTTTTATTGAACAAGACTCGACCTTAGACATTTAGGTAGCCTAATACACCTTAGAAGGCTTATATTAGTTGGTGACTCTAATTTGAAACTCAAACGAGTTACCCAGTCAAACCCGAGCCTTGACTCGCTCCGAGTTAGGTTAAAACGTGTGTATGACAGAATGGAGACTCCGTTGGGGATACTCAAAATCCTAACCATAACGAGCTTTAATTTTTGGGATTTTATTGTCTTTATCATTGTCTATTTATTTTGCATTAATTATTAGTATTGTGTACTAACTTTTTTCTTTTTGTTTTTCTTTTATTTATTTCTGCAATTTATTAATATATTACATATTTTAATATTGTAAACTATTTGATATTCTCGCTCATAACGTCCACCAATCCTGGCACCCTCTTAAATCTTAGAGCCCCTGGGAAGGGACGGTTGCGTGGAACCCACGACCGTCCTTTTTCTCACTCAAATAAAATACTTAAGAGAAAGTCTTGCAAAATTAACCAAATAGCGAATCTTTTGGCAGTTTGTAAGCTTTCAACTTTCAAGTTGTCCGCTTGGAAGAACCGGTCTATTGGTACCCCAAATCTTAGTGGAGACGTTACTAAGATCATCCATCATATCATTTAGGAAATTGTGACTCTGGCCATGCCTAAGTCTTGTAGTTCACCATGTCTAACTCAAATCCAAACGAGTTACTAACTCCAAGGGGCGTTTAGGTGCGACTATGTGTGCATATTTTAAAATTAAATATGCCAAGTGTACACTATTTACTCTCAAAATTGGAAGGGGGTCGAGTCTAACGATTTTTTTTGTAAGCTACTATGAGTCATAAAGATTACCATCGGTTCGGCATGATTATTGACATTCCAAGGGAAATAAGGGCTTGGTATAGAAATCTGGGAAAAGCTGGTCAATTTGATTGAGTAAGACATTTGGTCATTTGCCTTCACTAATGGAAGTTGAACCCAATAAATTCATCATTGAAGCCGCCACTTGCTTTTAGGATGCTGATAGAAACGTTTTTAGATTTGGAGAGTTCGAAATGACACCACTTTTGGAGGAAATAGGAGGTCTCATTGAAGATCCGGGTTTGAGGCGAAAGGGACATAGATGGCAAGATGCTATAATTATCATACCGCGTCAACCTACCGAAGAGGAGTTTTGCGAAGCATTCGGTTTTCGGTCAAATGATGTGTCTGAATTTTTACAAAGGTCAAAGTTCAGTTGCATGTACTTGTATGATAAGTTCGGTCACGAAAAGCGTTATGAAAATAAAAAAGCAGAGTTTGCATCATACTACGATTGGAAGTGTAAAAGGATCTTTGCATTTGCGGTGGTTTTCTTTGGTGTTGTCGTGTTCCCACAAGGAATGCACTATGAAATCAACACAAAAATAGTCCACTTCACACATGCCTTATTCCATGGTATCAAGAAGAAGACATGCACTATGGTTCCCACAATATTGGCTGACATCTTTAGAGCCTTAGGAAGGTGTAAGAATGGGGCTCGATACTTTGAAGATTGTAATTTGTTATTACAAGTGTAGTTGACTGAACACCTTCAAAGAAACCAAATGCATGCCAAGAGTTCTATGACATGTGCAGTTCAAACCACATATTGGCACAACAGTATGGCGTTAAAAGGTTCAAAGCACCCTACACTACTCATGAGTGGTATATGTTGTTGAAAAATTTGAAAGATGAAGACATACAATGGATGTATCCTTGGTATACTTCTCCATGGGATTTGCTCCGGTCGAAGATGAAGTCATTTGTAGTCCTTATGAGTATACGCGGTCTTCAACCTTATATACCTATTAGGGCTTTAAGGCAAGCAGGCAGAAGGCAAGACATCCCATTGGTAGGAGACACAGTCCGATTCCAAGTAGACTACAAAGAAGATAAAGTTCCATTTGTACCAGAAATTCGAAAGATATGGAATGAAAAGAGGTTTGCTGAAGAAACTTCAATTGAACCAGGCAGATACCATATAGGTTGTGGAGTTGGCTATTTCGAATGGTTGCATAATGATATGAAAAATGCTCCTGTTCCTAAAACCGGTGTACCTGGGACAGTTTAAGACCAAGAAGCTGAAAACCAATATAAGATTACATGGTTGATGGAAAAATTGAAGATGTCCGACAAGCTGAGAAAGGAAGAGCGTTGTTGATGGAAAAATTGAAGATGTCCGAGAAGCTGAGAAAGGAAGAGCGAAAAAGGCACAGACATGAGGTAGAAGAGTTAGATCGAGAGCTAGAAGGTCTAAAGAAGGGATTTGAGGAAAAATACAACGAAAGTTACAACCAAAGAGATGGAGGCGGAAGGTTACCAGCCATGGCTTACTTGATCGTTGCTCAGTTAGACATTGAAAAGATGCAAAAGAGGTTGAAGAAGTCCGATGCCGAATAAAAGATGCCCGAAGATCCAAATTTTTAGAATAGATTTTCTTTTTATGTCTTTTTCTATTGTAACCAAACTTAGCTTATAAAAGCACAATGGTTTTGGTGGTGAGTTGAGAATAAATGGCTAGCACTTGCATGTTTAATTTTAAAATCATTCAAGCTTAGGAAGGCTATACGTCCTTGGCACGTCACAGTCCATTAGCAAACCTTGTCCAAATGTTGAAAAGGGTTTTCGACCCAAAAACGACAAAGATGCATCCTCACATAGATTCGAAGAAATGTTTGTGCAAAATATTAATCATTTTCTTACTATGGCTGCAAGAGGCACACTTCACTTTATCTTCCAAGCTCCTCACTTGATCAGGCTTTGGTGGGAAGATTTGGCAGCGATTTGTAGGTTTCATGTTCAAAAGATTTTGGGAGAATTAGTAGCACTTAAGGCTTACACTGCTATGCCCGGTCTGGTCAAAGCTGCTACACATTTCTGGGATTTCAAAACGGCGGTATTTCATTTCAGTGGTTTGGAGCTAGCACCAATGTTAGAAGAAGTTGGAGGTTTGGTAGGTTCGAGCCTGGGCCTGAGACCATGATTTACCCCCGAGACATGGAGCCTAAGGAGTTCATTGAGCTGTTGCAAGTTCCTTATGATCCATATGTCGAAGGAGTGCGTGATGGAAAGGTTACCTTTGAGTTCCTGTATTCTAGATTTGGAGATCCAACTCGTACACAAAATTTGACAGGGGCATGGGAAGTTCATGATTGGGAATAGACCGAGTCTACTGCTTTCATAATTTCTTTTCTGGGAAGTGTGGTCTTCCCCGAAAAAGAAGGAAAGATCGACATAAGGTTGGGAAGGGTGGTTGAAGGATTGCGTAAAGGTACTCACAAGCGCCAAGTAAGTCTGGTTCTAATAATCGTGGGAGAAATCTACAGGGCCCTGACCAAGTGTAGAAAAGGAGGGGATTTCTTCGAAGGGTGCAACCTCTTGCTGCAAATGTGGTTGATAGAACACTTACACACGGTCACAATCAATTCGATAGCACCAAGGGCGATAAGGGTTGGTGGCATCCTCTCGTATAGCATTCGCATGGCTGGCACAGCAGTATGGGAAGGCCCTGCAAATATGCGAGGATGGTATGCCAATTTTGAAGAATTACAAGAAGTGCAGTGGGTAATAGAGAACTGTGCTAGCTTCACCGTTTCTATACAAGGTCAAGACACTACTTTCTTGACATTGATTGGATTTCGAGGAACTCACCACTATGTTTCCCTAAGAATCCTCCGGTAAGCAGGAATGACACAGCAAACTCCTCAGCTGACAAAAGGAAGAAAGTTTCAACGTTGACATAAAAGAAATTGAACACCCGATGGTTGGTACAATATTAATGATGTGGGAAGAAAGGGTAACTATGCAGTTTTGTCGTGGCCGAGACAATAGGGTGAACCCCGGAACCACATTAACCTATCCTCAATGGCTTAGTAAAGATAGAGGGATTCTCCGATCAAAGACCACATTGAAAAGGAAAGCTGAAGCTCCAAGTGTTGCTCAGAAGTACAAGAGAATACGCCACAAATTTGATCAAAAGAAGAAGGAGTTAAGGATAACACAAGAAAGGGAGATGAGAAGGAAATATAAGAAAAAAATCAAAGGAGATGAACTCAAGTATTGGATAGGCAAGATAGTGGCAGCCAGACAAGTCGTTGGGAGTTTGCAAAACCTGCTCAAAAGGTGGGGAGAATACTTCAAATCAGTACCATAGGCAGAAAAAGAAACAATGAGAGTGGAAATATGTGAGTCCTTTGCAAAATCCTTGGGTGACATACAAGCGGGGAAGGACCTTATGGAGATATTTGTCGTCCCTCCACCGACAAACATATCAAATGGACCTAAAGAAGAGACTGAGAAAACAGAGGAGGGAGAAGATGTTGGAGCTGATGCTTGATCCAAGAACCCCTTTGCTTGGCATATAGTCCAGTGGTCCTTAGTCGAGTCATTTTTCTTTTCAAGTTGTCCTTTCTGTTTGGTTGAGTCGTTGTCTTTTCCTTTTTAAACTAGTGATTGTAATAAAGCCAAGCAAATCAAATAAATTTTTATTATTTTGGGTTTTTAAACTTGTGTTGATTATGCTCAAGCAAACAAAATGATGTATTCGGCGCAAACATTACTTTGAATCATCGATAGGCCTACCTCTGGCATAAAAGATGCCCCCTCGTAATAGGACACGAAGTTATAATATTAATGCTAACGCTTTACTCACATTATTTCTTTGTTTTTGTTAAAGGTTATTTTAGTCCCAAATCCTTGAAGTTTGGTTTGTGCATTCTGGCCACGCCACAGTGTCGGTTGAGATCATGAGGATCAATTCCAATACCTCTCCCTTTACCTACAAGGACAAGGATGAGACAGGATATCATGGCTGAGTTTGACAAAGCTGGAAATACTAGGGGAACTCCTGAAAAGCAAGGTTTGGTTGCATACGAGGAATATGCTAAGCTGGAGCAAAGGCTGTTTTAGTTGGAGAACAGAATTCCTCTTGCCCATGCTGATGGAACCACTGAACCAAACAAAACTTCCCGCCCTCACGACAAAGATCCACTGTTCCCCGAGAAAGACATCATATACCCTAATTACATCGCACCACAAAACAACTTCCCTACCTTCACTGTCGAAACCAAAAATGTTTCATCCCTCACCAAAGGTCAGGACATGTATGCATGGACGGGGGAAGACTCAGACAGCACTAAAGAGCAAGTCAAGTGGCTGGTGGAAAAGTTCAAAGAATTCCAAGGCACCAAGGAAACTAGAGGCCTGGCTTATGAAGTCCTCTGCATGTACCCTAACTTGAAGCTGCCCGATGGTTATAAGACACTCAAGTGTAACATGTTTGATGGCAGTGGTGATCCGATGGCTCATTTAAGGTCTTATTGTGATAAGCTGGTTGGGGTTGGACATGATGAGAAAATTCAAATGCAGTTGTTCAACCGTAGCTTGACAGGCGATGCACTGGTGTGGCACTCAAAGCAGCAAAAAAAGAAGTGGACAAGCTGGGAAGCAATGGCTGGAGACTTTGTTGACAGCTTCGGGCACAACACTGACGCCATGCCTGATCGATTCAATCTGGAGAAGCTGTAGAAAAAGCCTACTGAAACCTTTAGGGAGTTTGCAACTAGGTGGAGAGCTGAAGTTGCTAAGGTCCAAGCTCCTATGGAAGACACTGAGATAGTGGCAACTTTCATCTTCATACAAGAGGATGTTTACTTTGACAAGATGCTGAATGTGCAAGACAAGAAGTTTGGGGATTTGATCAAGATTTGAGACATAGTTGAAGATGGATGGAAAACTGGCAGGATTGTTAGCCTGGCTGCACTATAAGCCACTAACAAAGCATTACAAACTGGTAGCTCAGGGACATCGAAGAAGAAGAATGACGTTTCCTTCGTTGCTGTATCACTTAACCACTCTCGTACCCATAACCACTACTACCAAACACCACCTCCATCCTACCCATATGTTCCACCATCACCCGCTTATCCAGTCTACAATACACAGCCCATACTCCAAAATCAACCTCCACAAAGACCACTGTATCCACAAAGTCCGAACAATAGAAATACCAAAACCTACCCACCAAGACCTCGCACAGACAACAACCCAAGACCCAAAAGAAACTATACCCCATTAGCTGAATCCCGCACCCAGCTATTTGAAAGACTCAAAGCAGCAGGCCACATACAACCCGTCCCATTCAAAATGTCCGATAGAATGTCACCCTTCTTCGACCAAATCAAAACCTGTGCCTACCACTCTGGGGGACCTGATCACGATACCGAAAAGTATTATGCTCTAAGAGATAAAATACAAGACCCGATCGATCAAAAGGTGATCCACTTGAAGACACCAAATGTGCATAATAACTCTTTGCCTAATCACAGATATATTAGGTGAACTTGATCGAGTTAGATGAATCGTGAAACTTGGAAGGAACCATTGTCAAAGAAAATGAGGCTACACCAGCATCTGCTTCTGTTGCCCAAGTGGCTAAAGCACTAGAGCCTATCGAAGTAGAGGTGGCTCCAAAATTCTACGTTGACGTAGTCCCTCCTTACAATGACAAAGCAGTGCCATGGGATTATGAAGCAGAAAAAGAAAGGAAAGTCGGTAGTCGAGACTGTTGCAGCACAAGGGATGACCAGGAGTGGAAGGATCTGCACTCCCGAGCACCTTGTTCAAGGAAGACGAGGCACCAACGAGGAGGAGTCCGAGGAATTGTTGAAGAAACTTCAAGCAAAAGAGTACTCCGTAGTTGAACATTTAGGCAAGACTCCTGCATAAATCTCTATTCTGGCTTTACTCCTCAAAACAGAGAGCCACCGAAATTCCTTGATGAAAGTATTAGATGAAGCACATGTCCCGGTAGACACCACAGTTGAGAATCTGGCTAGCATGTTTGGGCAAGTCATGGAATTCAATCGAATCGCTTTCTACGAAGATGAGCTACCACCATAGGGATTGAGTCATAACAAGGCCCTGCATGTCACCATCAAATGCAAAGACTATTTTGTGGGAAGAGTTCTGATCGACGAAGGGTCCGGCTTGAATATATGCCCATTCATCACTCTAAAGAGAATGGGGATTGATCAAAGCAAGATTAGGGAAAGCGACATGAAGGTAAAGGTGTTCGATGGTTCACAAAGAAGCACCATTGGGGAGATCGACTTAACTATCATTGTTGGTCCCGTGGAATTCACTACTGAATTTCATGTCATGGACATCTCCGCTTCTTACAACTTGCTGCTTGGAAGACCTTGGATTCACATGGCTGGGGCGGTGCCTTCTACCCTCAACCATATAGTGAAGTTCGAGTGGGACAAAAAAGAGGTGGTAGTATTTGGCGAAGGGAGCAACTCTATTTACAATGAACAAACCATACCAGCAATTGAGGGGAACACTCTTGATGGACAGACCTTCTACACTATGGATCTTGTGGGAGCAGTGCAGGGTAGCCGAGGAGAATATCGCAAGAACTACAATAAGAGTTGGAAGCGTAAGAAGAGCACTGACACAGTCCGAGGAGGATATACTGCACACTTCACTCCTAAACTCATCAATGCACCACCAGGGACTGAGGAGAAAAGGAGAAATTTTTACAGTGCTTATTGAGATGGCCAAGGAAAAGGCTACAAATAGAGGAACTTGGTCTGGGAGACCGTGATATCTGACTGGAGTGTGCCTTCACATGAATTTCATGAGACCATACCTGCAAAACAGAGAAGCAACCGATGTATTCACCCAATGCTCGTCCTAACTGGAAGCGCATTTCTGAAGAAACAAGGGGAAAGCAAGTATGGCTACCAAAAATACCCAAACTTGCACCTATGGAGGTGGTTATTGAGGGCCATACGTACTCCCACAGCCTGCGAAGTGGCCCGAAAACTGGGTTATAGGCATTATGATAAGGCAAGGCTATGAACCTAGGAAAGGTTTGGGCAAAAACCTAGATGGCATGTTTGAACCGATTCAAATTGTGATTAGGCCCGACAACGAGAAAGCCGGCATAAGGTACATTGTGACTTATGAGAAGAGCATGGAAGAATCATCGCTAGACTTCAAATACTACAATAGAAGCATCAAAACTCTTATACATAATTTCGTCTCGTCTGGCTACTTGGATGGTCGTAAGGGAGAGGTATGTGCAGCAGAAGAGGTTGAGCCGAAGATTGCTGATGCTGAAGAGGATTTACTAGCAGGCATGCAAAAGTTGTTCCTATCTGTCAAAGACTGCTGTGTGATCTTACAAGAGCACGTTGAACCTCCTGGCCTCGCCAAAGCAGAATCTGGAGCTGCATAGAACAACTAGACCAGTAACCTGGTCCGAGCTTATCGCGGACCTTGGTAGAGCCGGGGGATAGAGCTTATTTATGCTTTCTAAAATAAAACCCGACCTCGAGTCGTGGAACTTGCATTTTTTCTTTTTCTCTTTTAACATGTCTCCCTACAAACATTGTTTTACAAGGATTCATAAATAAAGGGTCTGCTCTATTTCCTATTTATTCTATTTTAATCTTTTAATTATGCAATATTTTATTTTTTTTTTAGCTTTCAAACTAATAATTCCATTGATTCTGCTTAAAAGATTTAAAAATAAGCCCAAACCAAATCTAGAAGAGACTGAGGTGATGAATCTGGGAGATGATAAAATAGTAAAAGAAACAAGGATCAGTGAACATCTCACTGCAGAAGATCGAAAGCAGTATATTGAATTTCTTAAAGAATATGAGGATGTTTTTGCATGGTCGTATGATGACATGACTGGTATAAGCACGTATGTGGTTGCCCATAAATTGCCCATCAGTCCAGGCTTTCCGCCAGTCAAGCAAAAACCCAAACTTTCAAGTCATCTACCTTGGTAAAGATTGGAGAGGAAGTGATCAAATTGCTCAATGCAGGGATTTTGAAAATGGTCAAATACTCGACTTGGTTAGCCAACATTGTCCCAATGCCAAAGAAAGACGGCTCAGAGTTTGTGTAGACTGTAGAGATCTGAACAGAGCCAGCCCAAAAGATGATTTTCCTTTGCCAAATATACATATCCTGATTGATAATTGTGCGAAGCATGAACTGTAGTCTTCGTGGATTGTTTCTCCGGCTACCATCAAGTACTTATGGATGAAGAAGATGCCGAGAAGACAGCTTTTACTACATCTTGGGGGGCTTACTGTTACAAGGTGATGTCGCTTGGTCTAAAGAATGCTGAAGCAACTTACATGAGGGCAATGACTACGATGTTTCCCGAGTTGATGCACAAAGAAATTGAAGTATATGTGGATGACGTGATCATTAAATCAAAGAAAAGCTCAAAACATCTGGATAATTTGCGCAAATTTTTCAATCGCTTGCGTAGATACAATTTGAAGCTAAATCTAGCGAAATGTGCTTTTGGTGTTCCAATGGGGAACTTTTTGGGTTTCATTGTCAACAGAAGGGGCATTGAGTTAGACCCAGCCAAGATCAAAGTCATTAAAGAATTGCCACCACAGAAGAGTAAGAAAGAGGTCATGAGTTTCTTGGGAAGAATCAACTACATCAGTCACTTCATAGCTCAATCCACGGTCATCTGTGAACCAATTATCAAGTTATTGAAGAAAGATGTAGCGATCGAATAGATAGAGGACTGCCAAAAGGCATTTGACCGGATAAAGGAGTATCTGCCTTGCCCACCCGTGATGGTTCCATTCGAATCTGGACGACCTTTGATCTTGTACCTGTCTGTGGTAGATTCAGCATTTGGATGTGTACTGGGACAATATGACTCAACTGGGAGAAAGGAGCAAGGAATATACTATCTGAGTAAGAAGTTTACTCCCTACGAAGCCAAGTACACACTGCTGGAGCGCACTTGTTGTGCCCTGACTTGGATAGCGCAAAAGTTGAGAGATTACCTGACATCCTATGCAACCTTACTGATATCAAGGACGGATCCTCTCAAGTATATCTTCCAAAACCCGATGTCTACCTGTTGACACCCGATTTTGTCATTCCTTAATCTAAAATCTGCTATAATTTAACTTAAAGGTGTAATTTGACTATTTATACAAAATGTGCATTAGAAATCATGCATTTACGTGCCTTATCCCCTACTTATATATTACATACCTAAATATGGCTATATTACGTAATTTTACATCATTTAGGTTATTTGTCAAAATTATGACTGTTTGTGCAATTTAGTGCATTTATAATATTTAATCGTGGCTATATCATATAATTGCATCATTTAGGCTACATATCAAATTTGTATCGATTTGTGATCATATGTACAAATTAAAAATTATCTATGATTATTTATATTTAAATAATTTTATTTGAGCTTATTTAGTGATTATTTGTGCATTTTTATATAATATGTATATCTATATTTTATTTTTTCACCTTTAAGTTGAATATTGGCTAATTAAAAAGAAAATGTCCAAATTCCTTTTTATTAATTCCTCCATATTCTAAAATCCCTACCAAAATTCTCTATTTATTTATATTTTTTTATTAACTTTTACTTTTTCTATTGAATTGCATTCTTTTGAACCTTGACATAATATTTAACCAAGTACATCTCTTATTTTTGAAATTAATTTGTATTTTTTTTCTCTACTCCTATTTTTGGATAAAAATTATTTCCTTCCCCTTTCTAATCCCAAAAATCACTCAACAAATTCCTTACACGGAGCCACTCACAAATAACTATTTTTTCTTCCTTAATCCTATATACAGATAGTACATCAACATCAGGCAGACACGGATCAAACAATAGTACACGCTCCTCTTCCTCTCACCTTATATACAGAATATACACACATCACCCACCTGGTCTTCTCGGACATACACACACATCACTCCTTCTCCATTTTCAACATACACACTCTCACATGCAGACCCCACGTCCTTTTTGTCTTCTTCCCCAAACACATAGCACATACCACTTTTCTCATGCACCCATCACACCATTGACCATACCATTACCGTTCAAATATACACCCACACCATTTTTGAGACAGGTCCACCTCCACATACATACCCAACAAACAAGACATAGAGAAAAAAAAACTACAAAGATCAGAAATGGAGCGTCGCCGCTGCCGTGAAAACGCCATTGCCGACGGTCCTTTGTCTTCGTTTCTTTTCTCCTTCTACTGAATCAGAAAGATAGACGGGGAAGGGGGTTGGGGTGGAAGCGACGCTGCCTAGCAGTCACTCCCCCTCCCTGTTACTGTATCGCCACCACCGTAAAACCCCGCCGGCAACACTCGCTGTGGCCTAGTTTTAACTAAGTGTATGGCGTCGGGGTTGTAGCGACGCCACCCACTGATGATCGCTCCACCGCTTCACCCCTGCCTCCCTAAAAATTGAATCGAGTATTTGTCATACCCGATTTTGGCCTCAACTCGAGGCGAGTCGGGTTTCAGATTTGACTGGTTAACTTGTTTGAGTTAAGGTTTTGGAGTCGCCACCTAATAAATTTCCTAGGCACATTAGGTCACCTATTAAATTCTAATTCCATTTAGAGAATTAACTCTAGGTTGGTCTACTAGTCAGAGATTCAGGTAAGAGGTTCAAGTTAACTCGAGATGAAGGGGTTAGGCACCTCTCGAGCTCCACAAATGTGGTTACCGGCCGGATTTTATAATTGGAATTCGAAATAAGTAACTAAGCAACCTAAACTAACTAATTAGATATAAACAAATAACTAGATAATATAATAATTGAGATAAGAGGTCCTAATAGGCATCCTCCTTAAGTATTGCACCTTGCAAAAAGATGAAAATGAATTAGTAAAATAATAAATAATAAATAGTAATAAAAATAATAAATACTAATTAATAATAATAATGAGAACAAAAAAATAATAATGACAAAAAGGTTTCTTATTGAATTGTTCTCTTCCAAAATAGGTTATCGTCTCTTTCCAATTTTTATCTCGCAAAATTTAAAGAAAAGAGTTAGTGAATGATAATAATATTAATAATAATAATAATAATAATAATAATAATAATAATAATAATAATAATAATAATAATAATAATAATAATAGTTTTAAAATAAAGGGGAAAGGGGATTTTTGAAAGTGTCGGCTCCGGTGTGTATGAATTGGGTGGAGGTTAGGGATGTCGATACGGCTGCGAACACACCGGTCGGTCGTGTTGCCATGACAAGTACCGGTCTCATTACTCCATTACCGGCTCGTTTGTAGTCACGGCTTATACACTTCATCATAGCCTTTGTTTTAGGGACCTGGGAATGGGATTGTTTATCGATAGGCCTCAAATAAACAATTATTTTCCTTGGCCGTGATTAGTCCGACAGTTCATTGTATTTCCGTCAATTCCTTGTGTAGGCCTCAATATATGTAAAATATATATCTTCATTGGCCATGTAACATTGGCTTCTTTTTAGTCGTCAACATAAAACAAGCCGATCTGAATAGTCAGTTGCGCAATTGTTGACACTGTATGCTCATAATCTGCAAAGTTAAACTCATAAAGCATAACAATATATCAAGTGTAGAGGAGTCAAAACGTATTCAACAGCTAGTAAGTGGCCAAAATAGAGCCAGTCTAACACGCCATCACAAATCTTCGGTCTAAAACCATTACACGGTATAGCAATTGAATCTGCAAAACTCAAACACCAATTACCAGAACAAAGCATGAACATAACGAATCAGTTAAAACAAATAAACAATCGACACTACTGGTTGAGGAAGACATCCATCAGCGAACCCAAATGTCAGCAGCGATCACCGTTAAGATTTCTTGGTGAGTCGACTGAGACGACAATCGAGCGTGGAGGAAGAGGAGCGACCGCTGGCGAGCCTCGCGGCGTCGCTGCAACTCCTCAATCTCCCTGAAACAAAACCAGATCAGATTATGACGAAAATAATCCAATGACGTCGATGGGTTATAGCACTAGATCGATTAGAAATGGGTTTTCCAGTGGTGGTTGGTTTCTGTAACGGTGGTGTTACGGTATCGTCCCTATCCCCGATCTTCCTACTTCCTCTGCTTTTCAGGCGATGGCCTTTCCCCTTCCCTCGTTCTGCCACGATTCCCCGGTTTGAGTGTGTGTATTGGTGTTTAACAAAGGTGAGAGGGGTGGTGTATACTAATGAGTGTGTGTGTATTGATCGATGGTGGATTTGTGCGGGGAAGAAGACGGGGTATATGCTGTACATGTGTGTGTGTGTCGATTTTGTGCTCTATTTCTGGTTTTTGTGGGGTGAGTATTATGTACCGTGCGTGTATGCTGAATATTGAAGAGGTGTGTGGAGAGTTTTTTTAGAGGTGTGGGTACTGCGTGTAAGTGTGTTTGTCTTGTGTGTCGCGAGGAAGAAAGGGGTGTGGGGAAGATTGAAGTGGACTGTGCAGTACTGAATGTGTGTAAGATTATTTTTTAGGAAAGAAGGGAGTGGGGTCTGCGTGGGGAAGATGACGGAGTAGGTGTATGTACTCTCTTTTTGTTTTTGTATGCTGATTTTGTATAATTGATAATGAGAGAAAACAAAGAATTCCCTTCATTTTAAGGAAGGGGAATTCAAAAATAGTTGTTGGGGGTTTTCTAAAAATAGGATAGAAAAATTAGGGATTGGATTACGGGAAAATAAGGAGAAAGATTAGGGGTAGATTTAATGGGGAATTTTGAGAGATTTAGGGGAAAGATTTGGAAATATAATCTTTTCAAAATTCAAAAAATAGCAAGGTTGTATTTGGTTAAGAAACTTGGCTAGGTTCAATACAAAAATAATTATAGGGATTTAGAAATGATTTAATTTAACATAAAGTAGGAAGAAAATGAGATTTTGAATGCAACTATGAATGTATCTACACGAACATTTGTCTAGGTTCAAAACAAAGGAGGATTTCAAAAATAAATTTTTTTTTTTGAAATGTAGATGATAATTTTGAGAATATCTAAATTAGAACTAGATAATCGGAAGAAAATAGCAATTAATTTCCAACGAAATGGTCGTACCTGGACAGATAATTGTCCAGGTTTGTAGGAAAGATTTAACAAAAGAGAGAAGGAAAATAAATAAAAATAAAAATAAGAAGTGAACATTTTCTTTTAAATTGGCTAATATTCAACTTAAAGGTGTAGAAATAAAATATAAAATATAAAATATAAATATACATATATTATAAAATGCACAAATAAATATTAAATAAACTCAAATAAAATTATTTACATATATATAATCACAAATAATTACTAATTTGTACAAATAACCACAAATTGAAACAAACTTGATATGTAGCTTAAATGGCGTGATTATATAATATAGCCACTAATATTATAAATGTACTAATTTCAGAAATAGTCACAGTTTTGACAAATAGCTTAAATGATGCAAAAGTTACGTAATATAGCCACACTTAAGTATATAATATATAAATAGAGGATAACGCACGTAAATGCATGATTTCTAATGCACATTTTGCACAAATAGTCACGTTGCACCCTTAAGTTGAATTATGGCCAATTTTAGAAAAATGAGGGACAAATTTGGGTGTCAACAGCTACCCCTCTTTGCCTGGAGATGATGAAAGAGTCTTCGTGCAAAGACGTTGACAGTGCGGCCAATTTTGTCATGATTGGAAGGTAAAACCATTGAAGGGGAAATGGGAGTTTTGGGGTGTTTTTGGCCGAACCTCGGTCTCTGAGTTGCCTACATATCTCGGGTTTTACGAGAATCAGGCCGTGTGTAGTTCTAGAATGGCATTTTGCCTGTGTGAGATGTTTATGACGCACGATTTTGGATGTAAAGACTAAACTTTTCTAAGTATGTAAAGTTTAGGTTCATGTGTGCTTTGCCTTTTGGCGAGATAAATGAAGAATGAAGTAAAGGCACTGGCGAAGGTGAAGTAACCTCAAATAATCGAGCGTGGGAAAAGAGGCTTATAATCGTTCTAGTTACGAAAATGTGGCGCGCTACACACCCATAAAGAGGAGTTTATAGGTACATAGTTTCCACTTTATCTCGATGAATGGGTAATATCTCCCTCGATATTGCCTTGACTGAGCTGGGAAGGATTTGAGGAGCGAGTTTTATAAATGCATACGACTCAAATAGATGGGCACGATTAAGCACGAAACCACGCACGACTAACACAGATAGGCTTGAATAGGCAAAGTAGGCATTGGTTTGAAAGAAGTGCAAAATGACATCCTAATCGCAATGAAGGATTAGGCCGATTACTTGTGAGGGCGTAAAATGATCGGCTTTTGGGCATGTCAGAATTCGACAGAATAGGTATTTGGCAGGTAGGGCAAAGGCATTGTCGAAGTCGAGATAACATCGATAGACCGAGTGTGGTGAAATAGGCTTGTAAACGTCCTAGTTTTGAAGATGTGGTGCACGACACACCCATAAAGAGGGGTTTACATGGGCACACTTTCCACTATAACTCGATACAGAAGTCATCTTGGCCTCAACATTGTCTTGAATGAACTGAGGAATATTGAGGAGTAAAGCACGATGAATACGCACGATTCAAATAGATAGGCACGATTAGGAAGGAATATGGATCTGGTACTCAATTGGCGAGGAAAGATTGGGTAGATTACTGGTGCGCGTATAAGATTGTAGCTTTGAGCTTTGGGATGTATTTGGGGTTTTTGTGTTTGCACAATGGGTAGTGATTTTGGGAGCAAGTGTGAGAGTAAGGCGCAGGGGTTTGTCGAGAGATCGGAGAGTCCCTACAGCAAGAATAAGGATAAATGCAAATAAAGATAAAGATGAAGATAAAGTAAACTTCCCTGTTTAGTTGAGTTCTCCTTTGCCTGGTCCGCTTTCAGGTGCTCAGTGCTAGGGAATGTGTGCCTCTCCTCTTGGGGATATTCGTTTGCTAAGTGCTTCTCGTCAGGAGGTAGTTGCTTTGTCATGCTGAACTGTTGTTGAATCATCTTGCCAGTGTGACGCCGTATTGTATGTCCATTTCTTTTCGTCCTTAAAAGGTGTGCTTGTCACATTGGCTTGGGTATTCCTTTGTATTGGCTGGTGTATCTCCTCATGCAGGGTTTCCTATCACTCTTTTATTTTAGTTGCACACCCTTTGTCAGGTTGTCCTCTCCCTGGGCTGTCTACCCTCCAGGATGTCTTCCTGTTAAAATGTCAAAATTTGCATCGGGCTGTGTACCCTCCACGGTGTCAGTTTCGACATCGGGCTGTGTACCCTCCGTCGGTGCATTAGACTGTGTACCCTCTACAAAACTAAAATACAAATCGATATCGGTCTGTGTACCCTCAACCGATTGTACCCTCAGCTAATGTAAATGACAAATCGATATCGGGTTGTGTACCCTCAACCAACACCTCGGGCTGTGTACCCTCAGCTAATTTTAATGACAAATCGATATCGGGCTGTGTACCCTCAACCAACGGTTCGGGTTGTATGCCCTCAGCTAATTTTAATGACAAATCGATATCTGGCTGTGTACCCTCAATCGACGCTATGGCAAATCGATATCTGGCTGTGTACCCTCAATCGACGCTTCGGGTTGTATGCCCTCAACTAATTTAAATGACAAATCGATATCGTGCTGTGTACCCTCAATCGACACTTCGGGTTGTGTTCCCTCAGCTAATGAAAGTGCAAATCGATATCGGGCTGTGTACCCTCAACCGACGCTTCGGGTTGTATGCCCTCAGCTAATGAAAGTGCAAATCGATATCAGGCTGTGTACCCTCAACCGATGCTTCGGGTTGTATACCCTCAGCTAATTTAAATGACAAATCGATATCGGGCTGTGTACCCTCAATCGACGCTTCGGGTTGTGCGCCCTCAGCCAATTTAAAAGAAAAATTGATATCGGGTTGTGTACCCTCAATCGACACTTTGGGTTATGTGCCCTCAGCTAATGAAACTGTGAAATTTGACATCGGGCTGTATACCCTCAGTCGATGCATCAAGTGTAATGCAACAAGTAGAATGCTATTGTTATATCATGCGATATGCTAAGGGGACTATCATGTTGCTGTTGTAAGGACTTTTCTTGACCTCAAAAATTTGTGCCCCAGTGTCAAGTTTGCGTCTGTTGGGAATTTTGAGAGGTTCCTCAAAAATTCTGCCCCAATTTATCATTTATGACAGATCACCGAGAAAAGGTGGTTGTATTGCACTGAACACCAATATATTGGCTAGAGTCTGCATTCATCCTTTAGTGTGGCGATTGGATGTATTGATGAGTATGAGTATGTGGATATTTGCATACCCAGGCTGAGGTTTGATATTTGGATTTTGCTGGATTTGGAGATTGTCCAAAATTGTATTTGACGTAGGTTGTGCTTTCGAAGGTAATGGAGCTAACTTTGATGGATAGGCCTGCGTAGAAAGTGTGTTTGTGGTTTGGGAGTTACAGTTTCCCTTTGTTTGTTTTTGTTGTACCACTGTTTTGTTTTGGGTCAATCAGGCTATGAACTTTGTATTTCGGTGCTGGATATCTTGCGGTGTCATGGTATGGAATGTTTGAGTGTACATCTTGTTGGATCGAACTTAGGAATGGGTACCCAGGGAGGAGTAGTTTGTCTATTGGTTGCAATGTCATTTGATTGGGCTAAAGGGGCAAAGGCGTGAGGTTTTGTCTTTTGTATGTCCATGAATGGGTTGAACCTGATAGGGTTGTAGTTGAAAGTCTTGACAGAGGGGAGGTTGTTTATTGTGTAAGTGTGGGTGCAATGCGAGGTTGTGAGCTCGGTCGTATAGGAATCTGATTTCTTTGTTGTGATTCTCGTGAGAGTATAATGCAAGTTGTATGGTGTTGGGATTGTCTGAATGCCCTTGGTGTCATATGCTGATGGTTCAAAGGACTTTGTTGTAGGAGAAAGTGTTTTCAATTCGGCTTGCCGTTTCGGCTTTTCGAATGCAAATTCTTGACCGATTTCAGTGTTCAGGCGCAAGGCAACCTTAATAAGGTGGTGAAATACACAAAGTAGTGTGGGCATGTTAGCAAAGACTTGGAGCAAAAATGACACATGAGCTTAAGAGAATGCCTAGACCGCGGATGACAGATGAGTGCTTGAATTTGGAGGCTGTGATAGATCGTATAGATATCACAAGAGATTGCCTAAGTGCTTTATGCAGCAGTCAAGACAAGGATTTCGGCCAAACGACCGACGCTTGTTTAAGCGGGAGGTGAGGAGTTGAATGTCAATGAAAGGTGGTAAAGACGTTGTGTTAAGGAATAGATTGTGTTGTGTAACAGAAAAGGGATGTTGACTTTTGTCGAATACCAGGACCTTGAGTGCATTTGTCATCTTTTCTTGCCAATTTGTTTGTCATGATGCCTATGTGCCTTTCAAAGAGGTTCTCAATGTCTTTCATATTCGTCGACCAACTGCTGCAATATAGTCTTTACAACAACTTTCCTTGTTGGATAATATCTCATTGTTGAGCTACCGAACTCAATGTAGGTTGCTCATATCATGTGTACTCTTGTATTGCTGCGTCCTATTGTAGTTGTTTTGAGAAATCATATCACCCCAATAAAGCCTTCGACCAAATTGCTCCAAGAAGTCTATTCGACCGTGCTTTTGTATCAGCTTAACCCTTGCTATGGTAAGAGTCTCAAATAACTTCATCGCCTTGCTTTATCTTTTCTAGTGGATAAAAATATGCTCCCAGATACTCCAGAGGCCTCTAGGTTTGTCATACAAATACCATTGTGTCTTTGTCTCTCTTTTCTAAGTTGAATTGGTTTGCTTATTTTTGATTGTTGTGCGCAAGTATTTGCTACACCTCTGTCTTTCCAATATTATCTTCTGCTGGCCTTTTGAATGCTTGGAGCGAGTTGGAAAGTACTTTGGGTCATAGTCATATATTGTAAGTGGTGTGACTGTGTAGACAGGTGCAACAGAATGATCCTTGGATGTTGGTGTCAAAAGGTTTTGAGGTGAGCCATGTGTGCCTTTGAGTTTGACAAATATTTTGCTTGCCTTGTCAATTTTCATATTACTCGATGAAACAATTGAGATGCTTGGGGCAGTAAGCCCGGCAGTTTCTCATTTCTCGAACAATTGAGTGTGGAATTTGGCTAGTGGAGTGTAGTTTCTTTTTGGTTTTTGGTTTGCATCAGGGTGAGGCCTAGGAGGGCATGATGGTGTATTTTGGTATTTGGCTTGAGTGTCTTGCTGGTATGGTAGATGATTTGGTATTGAGATGTGGAATATAGGTCAAGTGGGCTGAGTGTTGTAAATAGGATTTTTAGGTGGTGTATGAGGGTAGGGTTAAAACGGTAGCGTTGTTTGATAATAGGGTCTTGAATGGTTGCGACGAAAGAGACTTCATCTTTCTTCTTTTGAAAAGGCTCGTATTTTCGGACTGGCTAGCGTTATTGGTAGTTTGTAGTGCAGTGGAGGTAATGTAGAGATAGGAGAGGGCTGGCGGGAACTGCTGTGAAAACTTCCTTGTTTCAGAAAATCCTGACAAATGCAATCGCTTAACCATGTCCTTTGCCTTGGTATTCAACTTGATCCAACCTTTTGGTAATAGACTTTTGAATGAATTAAAGACAGTTTAGACAAGCGAAAGATTTTAAATTCCAGGATTTGATCATGGAGTAGAGAGAGGAGGTGCCTCGATAAGCGATTGAGTTTGGAGAAAGAATTCCTTTAGAGACCTAAAGCAACAGACACATTCATGCAATACACATATATCAAATAAGAAATGCATCCTATAATATGAAGGATCCTTTTACGCACGATGATTTTGAAAAGCGCTTTGTGCCACATGTATCATTTCACTTGCCAACAAAATGCTTGCATTTATTGAACTTTTGTTACATTGGCTGATATTGAGACAGTGTAAGAGAAAGAAAACTTTGCTAGAGGGTTAGATCATGGCCAGGTGAACATTTTTATGCTGATCCTTCCCTAGAAGATTCTTCTTCTTCTTCCTCGGTCGAGTCTTCCTTGGACAAGGTTGCCTCTGATGAGGATATTATCTGCATCAATTAAGGGCCAGGATATGTCAAATCTGTAGTTCTTCAACATTTCCCAAGCCTTTCTTCCTTTCCCCTCTATTCCTTTGTTTGCCGCAGAGTTCATCCCCTAGCCAGCCCATACTCCAATAGACTCTATGCGTTTTGTCAGGAGCTCTGCCTTGTTGCGCCATTTGCCTTTTTCTTCGTTCTTTGCTTCGACCAAGCTTTGCTTCTTTGGTATTTTTCCTTGTGCCCTTGTCAGTTGTTTGCGTAACCTTTTGTACTCAGATTCTAACTCATCAGCATTCATTTTCCTTTTTGTTGTTGAACTTGGTTGAATTGCCCTTGCTATGTCCTTCCTAAGCCAGTGTGGATAGTCTTAATCATAGCCAGCGTCAAACCTGCCTCATCCAATAGTCTCGATTCCCATTCGTTGCCTTTGTTTCCAAAGTTCTATTATCTTTTCTTTGAACGGTATCACTCCTCCGAGAATATTTGCTTTGAAATTTTTGATGTCTGCAATTTGAGGTACAGTCTGCTTTCTCCCTGCTTGTCTAAGTGTCCTTATATAAGTGTATGGATAAACTCCTCTAAAGCCCACTAAGATGAGAAATGAGTCTTTTTCGGACCGTGTGATTACCGTTGTGCTAGGAAAGTAATCAAACATCCATTGAATGTTCTCAGGTGTTAATTGACAGAACATGTGGTGCCAACCGTTGGCGGTTGTTGGTTGGTCCCATTTCCCAAAAGCATTGTCCATGCGGGCGGTATGAGTCAAGAGGTAGTTTTCTCTTGGTATGGAATGGAAAGCTTGGTCTTTGCTAGCCATCCTTTGCAAATGCTCCATCAGCCAAATTTGTAAAAGCAAATTGCAACCTTCAAAGAAACTAGCGCCCTTCTTGCATCTTTCTAAGGCTCGGTACATCTCTGCAACAATCATCGGTACCAAGGTGTAGTTCTTGTTAGTGTCTTTGAGTAAGGCATCAACAATTGTGACCATGCAAACATCAACTTGTCCTTTGTGTTGTGGAAAGACGACAGTCCCTAAAAAGCTGGTGACAAAACCAAGTACCCTCCGCTCTTGTCAATCTGCCTGTTAATACTGAAATAGTCTTCGGATTCTTGAAATGCCTCTCCATACCCAAATTTGATGTAGAGAAAAGTTAGAGAAATTCCCGATTGCCGTATACTGTCTGTGCATAACTCAGGCTTTAACCCTACCATTTCGAAATGTTCTTAGGCATCAAGACTTCGTCACTTTCAAATGGTAATTGAGTTAACCCACCTATTTCCTCCAGTAATGGTATTAACTCTACACTCCCAAAGTGGAAAACTACTCGGTCTGCATCCCAATAATGTACTGCTGTTTCTATCATCCCTTCTACTGCAGTGTGTTCCATTAGTGAAATAATATTACCCATCACCATTTTGACTCGGTCTTGTTGATCTATGATTAGGTTTCCCCACCAATATCTGAGCAACTGAGGGGCTTCAACAACGATGTCAAATGTTCTAGTGGCCATGATCTTTTAGAAAAGGTGAAGGATGATAGGAAAAGGGGAAGAAGAATGACTAAGATTCGCTTTACTGTGAGCAAAATGATCAACGTGTGGCACAAGTTTTGAAAACAATGTGACGGAGGATATGAGGAGATGTGTCGTTGCGGGTTGAGAACCCTTTAGACACTTTAGAAGGAAATTGCTACTGGACTTGTGACATGTCAAGGATGTCAAGTCTTTATATAATGCTTAAAGGTTAAATGTGCGTTATGTGTCATCCCGTCTATCAAGTGGTTATTTCTGCTTCAAATTGGGCCTTTAATGCCTCTTTGGTTACCATTTAATGCCTTTGAATAGCATTGAATACAGAATGATTCCCATTGTTTAAGAAATAAACGGTTGTTTCTGATTCAATTTGGGCTTTTGACGCCTCATCGGTTACCTTCGCGCCTTTGAATGGCATTGAATACAGAATAACTTTGATTGTTTAAGCAATCATTTCTGATTCAATTCGGGCTTTTGACGCCTCTTGGGTAATCTTTGTGCCTTTGAATGGCATTGAATACAGAATAATTTTGATTGTTTAAGCAATCATTTCCGATTCAGTTCGGGCTTTTGACGCCTCTTGGGTAACCTTTGTGACTTTGAATGGCATTGAATACAGAATACCTTTGATTGTTTACGCAATTATTTCCGATTCAATTCGGGCTTTTGACGCCTCTTGGGTAACCTTTGTGCCTTTCAATGGCATTGAATACACAGCAATTCCAACCGTGTAGGAATAAACAATCATTTCTGATTCACTTTGGGCTTTTAAAGCCTCTTAGGTAACCTTTGTGCCTTTGAATGTCACTGAATGCAGAACAATGTTAATAAACAGTCTATACTTGCACGTCTAATCCTTTAAGTAAATGCAAATAAATCATGTCTAATGCTCTTTGAGGGTAAAAACCCGTTCGGATTGTTTGAACAAGTTGACCTATCGTACTTGAGAACAAGTCGACTAATGACATATCATGATGCATGATTCCTAACGCCACTATTAAGGAATGGAGTTAATTAGACCGGATTTTATTATTCTCCCAAGCGGACGATTCGGGAGCGGGAACGTCTCGGACCAAATAGATTCCAAGTCGTTCCCCCTAAAGGAATTTTTATGTGAGGAAAGATGTGGTTGTAACCACCATATTTTCAACGCACGATTTAAAAAGTTGCCAGAAATGGCGGAAGGTATGCATGATATACACAAGTTCAAAAATGCACAAGTCAATCTCGGGAGTGGGAGTAAAACTAACACATAAAACAACTAGTTAGAAATAATAATTTCACATGCAAATTAGATCAATACACATAATATGCATGATAGGCATCATGCGATGGCGCTTTTGGACGAGGTTGGCTAATGGACTTTAACATGCCAAGGATGTTAAGCCTTCCTAATTTGATTATGGTATTTACAATTGAACGTGTATTTTGTATCATCCCAATTGTTCTCATATCCCAAAAGTAACAGCAAATAATTTTACAAAATAATTAACTTTATTGTATAAATGTAGAAATAACATTTTTTTAGGTAAATAGGAATAGTTGATCTTGCTAAATTAAAGGTAGAGGAAATTAATTTAAAATCTATGATTTTGTTTTCATAAAAATAGAAAAAATTAATTTCGTTCATAGCCCAAAAAATAATTTTACGAAATAATTGCGTTCGTTTGAATAAATAATTAATTTTGTTACGAGAACCCACTTTTATGCGAACAAATAGTCTACATTAGACACGTTCAACTTTATATAAATGCACACATAACATATTTGAATGTCCCTTAGGGTCGAAAACCCTTTCGATTCATTCAAATATGGTGAACTAATCGACTTAAACATGAGCGGAAGTCAAAATTTCCCTAAACATGACATGATGCATGATTTGTAGGCAAGAGTCTCGACTAAGAGTTGGGTAATTCTAGACACGGTTCCCCAAGGCGGACGGCCAAGGAGTGGGATCATTTGAAATTGTTGGCTGTACCACGGACCAACTATATTCCAAAATATCCTCCTAAAAGGTTTTTAGTGGTGAAGCGACCGTGGGATCCACGTAATCGCCGTGTGTGTGTAAAGTGTCGTTTCCCAGGAGTGGGGGAAGTGTGAGTAATATGAAGAATAATAAAGAAAATATAATCAAACAATTAAGGAATAAAACACATAAAATTAAAAATAAACCTTACTCCTGCAAAAAAAAAAAAAAAAAAAAAAAGTTAGTAAATGAAAAGAAAATAAAGCAAATGAAGAATCCCAATTTAAAGTCCGTTATTGTTTGAACCTTGATATCCCCAGAGGAGTCGCCATTCTGTCATACCCGATTTTGGACTCAACTCGAGGCGAGTCGGGTTTCGGATTTGATTGGGTGAACTCGTTTGAGTTAAGGTTTTGGAGTCGCCCCCTAATAAATTTCCTAGGCATATTAGGTCACCTATAAATTTCTAATTCCATTTAAAGAATTAACTCCGGGTTGGTCTACTAATCACACATTCAGGTAAGAGGTTCAAGTTAACTCGAGAGGGAGGGGTTAGGCACCTCTCGAGCTCCACAAATGTGGTTACCGGCCGGACTTTATAATTGGGATTCGAAATAAGTAACTAAGCAGCCTAAACTAACTAATTAGATATAAACAAATAACTAGATAATATAATAATTGAGATAAGAGGTCCTAATAGGCATCCTCCTTAAGTATTGCACCTTGCAAAAAAGATGAAAATGAATTAGTAAAATAATAAATAATAAATAGTAATAAAAATAATAAATACTAATTAATAATAATAATGAGAACAAAATAATAATGACAAAAAGGTTTCTTATTGAATTGTTCTCTTCCAAAATAGGTTATCGTCTCTTTCCAATTTTTATCTCGCAAAATTTAAAGAAAAGAGTTAGTGAATGATAATAATATTAAATAAAATAATAATAATAATAATAATAATAATAATAATAATAATAATAATAATAATAATAATAATAATAATAATAATAATAATAATGATAGTTTTAAAATAAAGGGGAAAGGAGATTTTTGAAAGTGTCGGCTCCGGTGTGTATGAATTGGGTGGAGGTTAGGGATATCGATACGGCTGCGAACACGCCGGCCGGTCGTATTTCCATGACAAGTACCGGCCTCATTACTCCATTACCGGCTCGTTTGTAGTCACGGCTTATACACTTCATCATAGCCTTTGTTTTAGGGACCTGGGAATGAGATTGTTTATCGATAGGCCTCAAATAAACAATTATTTTCCTTGGCTGTGATTAGTCCGACAGTTCATTGTATTTCCGTCAATTCCTTGTGTAGGCCTCAATATATGTAAAATATATATTTTCATTGGCCATGTAACATTAGCTTCTTTTTAGTCGTCAACATAAAACAAGCCAATCTGAATCGTCACTTGCGCAATTGTTGACACTGTATGCTCATAATCTGCAAAGTTAAACTCAAAAAGCATAACAATATATCAAGTGTAGAGGAGTCAAAGTGTATTCAACAGCTAGTAAGTTTCCAAAATAGAGCCGGTCTAACACACCATCACAAATCTCCGGTCTAAAACCATTACACGGTATAGCAATTGAATCTGCAAAACTCAAACACCAATTAGCAGAACAAAGCATGAACAGAACGAATCCGTTAAAACTAATAAACAATAGACACTGCTGATTGACGAAGAGATCCATCAGCGAACCTAAATGTCAGCAGCGATCACCGTTAAGATTTCTCGGTGAGTCGACTGAGACGACAATCGAGCGTGGAGGAAGAGGAGCGACCGCCGGCGAGCCTCGCGGCGTCGCTGCAACTCCTAAATTTCCCTGAAACAAAACCAGATCAGATTATGACGAAAATAATCCAATGACGTCGATGGGTTATAGCACGAGATCGATTAGAAATGGGTTTTCCAGTGGTGGTTGGTTTCTTTAACGGTGGTGTTACTGTATCGTCCCTATCCCCGATCTTCCTACTTCCTCTGCTTTTCAGGCGATGGCCTTTCCCCTTCCCTCGTTCTGCCACGATTCCCCGGTCTGAGTGTGTGTATTGGTGTTTAACAAAGGTGAGAGGGGTGGTGTATACTAATGAGTGTGTGTGTATTGATCGATGGTGGATTTGTGCAGTTTCGCTACAGCACCCGCTGCTCTTCGATACATTTAGAAATTAGGTAGAAGAATAAAAAATGTGCGCAGTACAAAGTTCATGATGCAGAACTCGTTCCCTCTCTTTATTCCCATAGAAAGACTCTTATCTTAAACAAACTCTCGAGTTTTCTTGCCCCCTATTTGCATGAAAATACGCCGCCGTGCTTGACGAACTAGACTCAGAGAAAATGCCCCGAGCCAATGTTCGAATACCACGGTAGCACCATGAATGGCGCATAGCAAAGCAGCGCCGGGCCTCTTTAGAAGATAGAGGGCGGCTATTCATAGCTGCGTCTACTAAAAGAGGGACCAGCCTCTTCGTGGTGATTAGAGGACACCTCTGATCGTTCACCTCTAATGTGAAGAAGACGGGGTATATGTTGTACATGTGGTTGTGCGTCGATTTTGTGCTCTATTTCTGGTTTTGGTAGGGGTGTGTATTGTGTACTGTGCGTGTATGCTGAATATTGAAGAGGTGTGTGGAGAGGTTTTTTAGAGGTGTGGGTACTGCGTGTAAGTGTATTTGTCTTGTGTGTCGCGAGGAAGAAAGGGGTGTGGGGAAGATTGAAGTGGACTGTGCAGTACTGAATGTGTGTAAGATTGTTTTTTGGGAAAGAAGAGAGTGGGGTCTACGTGGGGAAGATGAGGGAGTAGGTGTATGTACTCTCTTTTTGTTTTTGTATGCTGACTTTGGATAATTGATAATGAGAGAAAACAAAGAATTCCCTTCATTTTAAGGAAGAGGAATTTAAAAATAGTTGTTGGGGGTTTTCTAAAAATAGGACAGAAAAATTAGGGATTGGATTATGGGGAAATTAGGAGAAAGATTAGGGGTAGATTTGATGGGGGAATATTGAGAGATTTAGGGAAAAGATTTGGAAATATAATTTTTTTCAAAATTCAAAAAATAGCAAGGTTGTATTTGGTTAAGAATCTTGGCTAGGTTCAATACGAAAATAATTATTGGGATTTAGAAATGATTTAATTTAAAATAAAGTAGGAGGAAAATGAAATTTTGAATGCAACTATGAATGTATCTACACGAACATTTGTCTAGGTTCAAAACAAAGGAGGATTTCAAAAATAAAAAAAATATTTTGAACTGTAGATGATAATTATGAGAATATCTAAATTAGAACTCGATAATCGGAAGAAAATAGCAATTAATTTCCAACAGAATGGTCGTACCTGGACAGATAATTGTCTAGGTTCGTAGGAAAGATTTAACAAAAGAGAGAAGGAAAATAAATAAATATAAAAATAAGAAGTGAACATTTTCTTTTAAATTGGCCAATATTCAACTTAAAGGTGTAGAAATAAAATATAAAATATGAAATATAAATATACATATATCATAAAATGCACAAATAAATATTAAATAAACTCAAATAAAATTATTTACATATATATAATCACAAATAATTACTAATTTGCACAAATAACCATAAATTGAAATAAACTTGACATGTAGCTTAAATGACGTGATTATATAATATAGCCACTAATATTATAAATGTACTAATTTCACAAATAGTCACAGTTTTGACAAATAGCCTAAATAATGCAAAAGTTACGTAATATAGCCACAGTTAAGTATATAATATATAAATAGAGGATAACGCACGTAAATGCATGATTTCTAATGCACATTTTGCACAAATAGTCACGTTGCACCCTTAAGTTGAATTATGGCTAATTTTAGAAAAAAGAAGGGACAAAATTGGATGTCAACAGTATTACCTTTCTTGAACCGTTGTTCTTGCTATGTATCTGTTGCTCTCTGAATTTCGCTTCCGTTGATTTTTTTTTTTTTGTTAATTTTGCAGAAGCTATTACAGCTTCTATCCTCGTCTGGATCAGTGATGTTTTTGTTACCTGTTCTTTGGTTTTGGATGTTTATAATGGACTGCGAATGACATAGTTATTTTGACCAGTCAATTGATAGTCACTTCTAATATATTGGGTTGACTAGTTTTCTGTGTTTTGCAGATTGATTGCTCGTTAAGACATACACTGAGATTTTAACAAACATTACACATTATATGCTGAATTAGGCCAAGAAAAATAGTTATATACATTTATTTGAGGCCTATGTACTGATTTGAGCATATACTACACCATAACGGCCAATGACGTTTGAATGCCTAAAACGTCTCGTTACATAGTACCCCGTATCCCTAAAAATATAGGCGATGATGACATGTATGAGCTTTAATTACAAAACAAGCCGGCGATGGAGTGGTGGGATCGGAGCTTGGTATGGTAACTGGAGGGCCCCCATGTTTGCAGCCGTACCGACGTCCCTAACCTCTACCCGATTCATACAAACCCGAGCCTACACTTTTATAAAATCAATTTTTCCTTTTATTATTATTATTATTACTATTATTTTATGTCATTATTATTATTGCTATTATTAATATAATAATATTATTCTTACTATTATTATTACTATTACTAATATTATTATTAATTACAATACTAACTCATTTTCTTCATATTTTTGCGAGGCACATTTGGATGGATAAAAGGCACATCTTGAAGACTACGCCCCCGAAAACACCTTTTAAAATCACTTTAGTTTCATTTTCATTTTATCATTATTATTTTATTTTAATATACTAATTAATCTGTTTTATTTTGCGAGGTTTAATTCACCAAGAAAAAAACCAATTAGCAAATTGGAACCTTTTTATTTAATATTAAGTATTACATGCATATTATAAATAGTCATTAAATTATTCGTCTATTTTTAGTTGGTTAGAAATCTAATTATTTAGTCCGGCCGGTAACCACATTTGGTGGAGTCTGACAGGTGACTTACCCCTTCATCTCGGGTTAACTTGAACCCTTACATAGAATTTCTGGTTCGTAGACTAAGTTTCGGAGTTAATTATAAAATTAGCTAGAAACAAAAGTAGATGCCCTAATATGCCTAGTTAAAAAATATATTAGATGGCGACTTCAACTCTTTACCCATGAGTTCCAATAAGTCGAGCCATATTTCGAACTTTAACCGGTTCGAGAAAAAATAGGATGCGACACTACCGAGAAGTTGGACAAATGGCAAATGCTACTCAGCGAGTTCGACATCAGTTTTGTCACTGAAAAGGCGGTGAAAGCTCAAGTCTTAGCAGACCATATGGCCGAGAAGCCTGTAGATGATGATTATGAACCTCTATGTACACCTATTTCCCAGACGAAGAAGTCATGTTCGTGGGGGAAGACATCACAGAGGAATACGATGGTTGAAGATTATTCTTTGATGGGGCGGTAAACTTCAAAGGAGTCGGCACTGGAGCGGTACTGGTTTCTGAGACTGGTCAACATTCTCCTATCACAGCCAAACTGAGGTTTCCTTGCACCAATAACATGGCAGAATATGAAGCTTGCATCTTGGGTCTTGAATGGTGGTAGACATGAACATACAAGAGCTGTTGGCAATTGGAGATTCTGATTTGTTGATTCACCAAGTCCGAGGAGAATGGACGGCAAAGAATTCCAAAATATTGTCGTACCTGTAATCACCTAATTTTGGCACCTACAATACAAAAAAAAAAAAAAAAAATGCATAAAATATGTGTGTTAATTATTATGTGATTTTACCTTTTCTTTGACTATTTTTAATTAATTAATTAATTAGGAGAAAAATATTAGAAAATTTCCAAAAAAAAAACATAGGATTCAATCATGAGTAATATTTAATTGACTTTATGTGCTAATTAATTTGTCTTACAATTTTGTGTGTTTAGTGTTAATCAAATAGTTTTAATTAATTATGTTTGTATTAGTCTAAAAAGGCCATTAGGCCACTTGAAAATTAGAAAAAAAGATCAGCTCAATATCAATTTTGACCCGGCCCACCCCATGATATAAAAACCAAATCAGTGGAAATCGAGGTCCAAAAAGACGGCGGAACCCTAGCTTCGGCGACCCGTTAAATTTTCCGGTAAATCCTTACCTATTCGGGCTCTTCTCGCACTCCTCTTTCACCTCCCCTAACTTGATTCTCCAAATTACCTACGGTTTTTCTTGGACCCGACACCAGCGGGTCGTTTATGGTTTGTGGGGATTGATTATTTTTTGTTATCTATTGGTTTGATGACCACTCGGGTGATGAAGCGAGGCTGGTGGTGATGCGATGAGGCTGTTGGGGTTGTGTTTGCGTGTGGGTGATGATGGGTTTTGTTTCGATGGCTGTCGTGGTGGTGAGTTGATCACGATGCCGCGACTATGATGGTTATTTTAGTGAAGCGAGGACGACAAGTAGTAGTAAGATTGCGATGATGAATCATTGGTGAAGGGATGTTGTTTCAGAGTTTGTGTTTGGAGCAGCAGCTGTGATGGCGTGTCGATTGAAACAGTGACGAAGATGGTGATGCTAATGATGAGTAGAGGCAACGACGTGTGGTGGCGCGTCGCAGATGATCCAGCATTGAAGTTAGCTTAGCACACGGTTAGAAGAAAAACTCCATGCTTTTCCTTTGTCTTTGTTTCTTGTTATCAGATTGTTAAGGCGTTGAGGTTTATAAAAATATGTTCAAATGTTATTTTGTAGTGTGTGGAAATTAATGATATACGTTCATATATGTGAGATATGTCTAATGGCTCCGTTGCTTCTTATCGATTTGTAAGTACCCGTGTATGTATATTTGATGTATATGGTGTTAGTGCTGGAATCTGTTTGAGTCACTTGTCGAGCATGCCATAGTTGTCTGAGTTGTTTTGTTTAGAGCCTTGGCTATGAATTTATTTGAGTCATGTGCAAGAGTTTGTTTGAGTCAGTTGACTAGGCGTACAACTTTATCACTCGAATATGAATTTGTTCAGTGGTTTCAAGTGTGAAAGGCTATGTTATTGATCACTTGATTTAGCTTGTAAGAGTTAATGATCAGTTGTTCAAGTATCAGGTTATAAGCCTATTGTCGCCCATGTAAAAACACATTTTTACTCTCTAACGGATCTGAAACTCTTCACTTCAAAAACTCTAAACTTAAGAGAGGAAACTAGATCTGAAAGTGAGCAAAGACACAAGAAAAATAGAGAGAATAGAGGGGAAAAATGAATAATGAGTTAGTGAGTTCAGTAGATATTCCAAAGGTTTTGTTTAGTTGATATTTCTGGTTGGTTTAGCTGCTGTACTAGGTTGCGTTGCTGCTGGTTTCTTTTGGTTTTGGCACGTCATTGCTACCAGGGACTTCGGGTATTAGGTAAATTTTTCTACCTCAATATGCTTCTTGTGTAAATTCGATTTGCTTTGGGACATCAATATGCGAAAGGGCTTGAATCCAGCCCCATAGAAACTCTGTCTCATTTTTATATTTCATGTGTATGAATGATTATTTACACGTTTGCTGCTGTATGGAACACAATGAAACAAAGAGTGGGTTGACATGTGAGCAAACTTGCTTACAAATAATTTTAAGAAAACCAGGAAGTATCTAAGTATGTTTCAATGGTGAAAACTTGATAAAATCAGGCAATACACGCAAATTGCTTAAACATTTCGAAGGATGAGCAGTGAATGATTGAGATCAAACTAGAAACAAGCCTAAAGTAAATTAGGACACTAGTGCAAGTTAACAGAAAGGAGGTTATTTTGTGCAAAACTTTAAGGGTAGAAACCAGTGGTGCAACGTAGATACAGGCTTACAAAGCAAACGAGTTTATTTTGTTTGGCCCCCTTAAATTGAGCCCACAAATATTTTGCAAGAGCACGTCACTTCTAAGCATATACTTAAATGATGACTATTTTATAATTATTCAAAAACGGAGCAACAATGTATTACATTGCAAGTCTCACAATAATTTAGTAAGGTTAGGCAAGCTAATAGGCCGAGTCAAGTTTAACTAAATAATAATTAATTGTTCACATGGGAATTCATTTTAAGTCAATAGATTTCGAACGAGTGAAGTGCATGCTCGATTTAATTGACCTAAGTCGGAAGATTTCGAACGAGTAAAGTGCTCGTGCGATTATATTCTATTTGAGTTTCTAATTGTCAAACGGTAAAAATTAAATAATAACTCGAAGCGTAACAAAACAAAGGCAAAACATACAAATAATTTTCAAAGAGTCAAAATGCGCCAATAAAAGCAACTGTGCTTGCATAGGACTCGAGGGTGCCTTACACCTTCCCGCGAGTCAACCGAGATCCTTACCCGAACTCTGACGCAGACCATTTATGAGTCATAGGTGTTGTAGGTACACCACTTTGGTGACTTGGCACACCTTTAACTTGTCAAGTGGCGACTCCGAAAATCTCTTGATAATTCGTGTACCTTTAACACCGTCACAGACCTTTTAAAACATAAGTTTTTCTTTTTATTTTTAGTAAAAAGGGTCGTGACAGCTTGGCGACTCCACTGGGGAGGAAAGTGAAAACTGAGAGTCTCAGGCTTTAAACTTTGTCGCTTTCGGCTTTTGAATATTGTTTGTATATATTGCCTTGAATGTTACTGCTTTGATATTTTTGAACTATATGTACACAACTGTCTTTTCTTGTACACCTCTGAGTCTTCTGGAAAACTGCACACATGCACGCCAATTTCGCTTCGGCGTCTGGAATTTCTGTCGTGTCTCAGGATACAAAAAGTTAACCCTTTTTAGGAGGAGGTGTGTTGGGTTAGGCCGTTAGACGTTGTCGACCGGTACCCCCGAGACACTTCCAAATTGCCAGGAACTATAGAACATGAACCCATTGAGTCACCTAGAGTTGAACTTGTGCTTTTATCTAGGCCGATCTATTTGCATTTCATTAGACTTAGTGAGGTGCGGTACTCCGGTACCACACTTGTCTAGACTGACACCTTCGTGTCATAATGGGGCCCACAAGACACATCATGAGCATATAATGTGTTGCATTTGTTTTAGTCTAAGAGTTGTTATGCTGACCGATCACCGAGGCGCGAGAGCCAAATTTTGAAAAAAAAAAAAGGAAAATGATAGAAAAATTGAGTTTAGTCCCGTGTTTCGAAATATTTATTGTTTAGTTGTCATTTTACACCGTTATAATGCCGAATTTTTTTCAAGAACTCTTATAGTCTAATTTTGTGTCCGAGTTTGGTCCCAAGTGTCAGAAGATAATTTGCGCCGTTATAGTTTTGCGCCGGTATAATGGCAAAATTTTGGGACTCTTTTGTGTTTGTGTTCAAGTCAAGTTCATATTTTGAAAGTAATTTATCGAGGTTTTACGCCGTCATAATGGCTAACTTTTGGAAACCAATTTTGCGTCTAATTCATGTAATATTTTGTGTCGTTGCGTCGTCATAATTGCCAAATTTTATAAATACTCTAAGAATCCTTTTCGAATTAGATCAAAGAGTTTTTTTTAAAAAAAAATTTAAATTTGTGTCCATCCTTGTGTCGTCGTAATGTCCGGTTTTGGAGTTTCCTTTTAGATAAAAAATAAAAATAATATCTTTTGTTTCATAATCCGTTCTTGAGTTCCATTCGATTCTCGGGTTGATTATTAATATTTATTAAACAAAAGTATTTATTTTAGGGTCCCACTTTATATTTTTTGTTTAAGGTCAAGTCAAGGTACATACGATAAATTATAATTAGTTAAGTTGTATTTTTCGTTGATCGTCGTAAAATAATTTGACTCCGCTAAAAGTCGAGTCTCATTATTTTCACCGTACGGGTGTACCCGCCCACTGTCGTGTCAGTTTGTATATGTATTTTGACTCGTGCATCACATCTAGCATGTTACTTTGAGTCCGTCTCGTGTCGTTTTTCTAAGTTACGCTTGTTGAGTCGGGAAAAAAAATCATCCAATTTTGTTCTAATTTTGCTCAAGGCACGTAGAAATCTTTCGGGGATCGACCGGTACACTCATCTTACGCCGTTAACCGTTTCGGGATGACGCATAACAACCTTAGGCTGCAATATGTGATTATTTTTGTGCTAACCTGATTTTTTTGAATAGTTTGGAGTTGGAGATTTGGTACGGAATTCTGGCATTGACCCATCCGTACATAACTAAATCAAAGGGACCTTTGACTTCACCCGTAGCCATGCCATCTGATGGAGAGAGATCCAAAACCGGTGCCTAGGAACTCCTGGCACTGGAAAATGAGAGATTGACTGGGAAGGTTAATACTTTGAAACAACTCATGGCCGACATGCATCACTCACTGACCACAGGACGGGCACCTCTTCCTATTCCAACCAACCTAGATGGGGTTGTGCCGACAGCGGTACAACGAGCACCGAGCACATCTACGGCAGTTGAGGATCCCACTTATCCTACTGGTTTTGCCCCTATCCGTGGCGTAACAAATGAAATTGAAGTACGTCCTCATGCACCACCTCCACCAGAAGGACAGTATGGCCCACCTCCAACACATGTTCCAGTATTTGCAGGCCTTACTAGTCCCATGCCCAGGTCAAACAATGATCCACATCTGCTAGCTGGGAACCAACACTATGATCCGCCCCATGAATCAAATTTCCGGCAAAGTGATCCATATAATCAAGGTTTCCATCACGAGTCTCAAGTTGAGCTCGATCGGTTGGAAAAACTGGACGAGAGCGAGGTTTTGCGCAAGGTGAAGTGTTTAGAACAAGATATGAGAATTATGCAGGGATATAGAGATCATTTCAACACTTCTTTCTAGGATCTTTGCCCTTTCCCTAAATTGCAGTTGCCAGACGGGTTCATAGTTCCCAAGTTCGAGCCATACATCGGGCAGGGAGATCCAAGAGTTCATATGAAGACCTACTACAACAAAATGAGAGGGGTCAAGAAAGACAAGCTGTTGATAGCATACTGTTCCCAAAACTTGGGGGGTGCAGCTGCCGAATGGTTTATGAGGCAGGATGTAACTAAATGGTTGGCATTTGATGACATGGCACAGGCATTCTCTGACCTGTACAAGTACCACATTGAAGTTTTGCCAGATCGATCCTATCTGGATGCGATACAAAAGAAAACAAGCGAAAGCTTTAGGGAGTATGCCCTCAGATGGCGCGAGCAGGCCGCTCGAGTGAGCCCTGCAATCCCTGATGAAGAGATGGTTCGTTATTTCATCGAAGCTCAAGATGAGGAGTTTTATGGTGCATTGATCCCTGCATGGGGAAAACCGTTTAACGAGGTTGTCAAAATAGGTGAAATGATTGAGAAAGGAGTTAAAACCGGCAAGATTGTGAGCCAAACAGCATTAAGGGGAACCACCCAAGTGGTACAGGCCCAGTCAGGAGCCTTGGGGAGGAAGAATCAAGATGATGTGGCCATGATAGGTTCGGGTTCACAAAAAGGGAGCGAGAAAAGATACTATCAAACCCACTCATACCAAGCTCCACATAATCATTTTCAAGCTACATCAAATATTTCTTACCGGCCAGAGGGGCCTCCTGTTTTCCGCCCAAGTGCTTATCATAAGAAGCTGCGTAAGGAAGAAAGGAACAGGTTCACGCCAATTGGAGAATCTTATTCCAGCCTTTTCCAAAAGCTGAAGAACTTGAATATGCTGAAGCCAATTGCTGGAAATATCCTCCCAATGGCGAAGGTAGACCATAGTCGTCAATGTGCTTACCACTCAGACATGCCAGGGCACGACACAACTGATTGTCGTAGTCTCAAGAAGGCAATCCAAGCTCTGATAGATAATGGTCAGATCCAAGTCAAGGGCTCAGATGCGCCAGATGTCAACCAGAACTCATTGCCCGTCTATGATGATGTGTATATGGTGGGAATAGTATGTGGAGAAGATTTGAGAGCTGAATCTGCAATGCCGATAGTACCTATTGATGGTGTGTCAATTAGGGCTAACCAAATGCTTGTGACAGTGAACTGTGTTCCTGAAATCGTGCCAGGGGTGGCAGACAGAGTAAGGGTTGAAAAAATGAAGAAGACGAACATGTCTCTTGAGAACCCAATTCTATATCTTACTGGATCATTCATCAATGCCAAAGAAGTGAAGTCTACCCTAATGGAACTTGGAGAAAACAAGGAAAAGAAGAAGAAAATGCCAGATTCAGATAGTTTCTTTGGTATCAGCATGGTACATCTTGGTGAAGGGCTCAACATCGCATGAAAAGCAGGAATCTGGGCCTGACTTACAATTGAATGACTGTGAAATGTTGTAGCTTATTTTGCTAATCTTTCTGTGTACTTGGTTATTCAAGGGTTGTAACCCAAGTGCATTATTTTGCTTGTTTTGTTTGTTGAAACCCCTATATCTTCAATTCAATGAAAGAGAGATTCATCTCGTCCTAATATTCGATCTTTTATGTTTCCTGTTCTTACCTCCTTAGTTTCCTATTTTATGTTTTGTCAACCTTAATAACATGACATGCGTGCGGAATTTACGTCTTGATCTAAACACGCGCTCTGGCATTGTGGGCTATTTGAGTAGTAAAGATGGATAAAAGAGGGAGCGAATAAGTTGGGAATTAATCAAAAGTCATCGGATGATGGAGATCTGTGAGAAGTTCAAAATCCTGACGGTCGCTTCGACCGAATTTGAAATACCAGTTTTGAGAACAATCGTTGAAGTAGAAGTCGAGGACACGTGTGGATCAATCCAGGTCAATTGACTGAATCATCATTTGTGCGAGGCATTCTCGGGTCGGGATGACGAATGGGTTTCGTTTCTTCTACCCAAACAGTATATCCTTTGTAAACCCTTTTGAGCTTTATTCTGTATTTTCTTTGGCTTACCCTTCCTTGGAATCAATTTGATGTGATTAGGAAAAAAAAAAAAGAGAGAAACAAAAAACAACAAAAATTCTACCTCAGTGGTAGAGCTACGTCTGACCTGATTCCTCTCAAAAAGATACGTAGGCAACCATTCGGGTGCGGTCATAACAGGGAAAAGTTCATTTTCCCCTATTCCTCATTGACGCAAAAGCTTGCCTCCAAGTTTGCGGTCAATGTCAAAAGAAATTCAAATCCCCAATATGTGCTAAACTGGGGCAGAAGTTTGTTTTTATATTATTTTAATAAAATAAAAACAAACTTCTATGTTGTTGTACCATCTATTCATATGTTTCATGAGATATCAGTCTCGAAATCGAGGAAGAAACTCAAAGCGCCCATTTTATCCTAAACTGGGGCAGAAGTTTAGTTTTTTAAAAGAAAAGGAGAAAGTCAATTCCTTTTGCTTTCTTTGTGTTCATCTCGGAGGAAAGTCTCAATATCCCTTATGTTTGGATATCAGAAAATTCAAATGATAATTCCTCGATTTTTCAATAAATTGGGGCCTCAGTTAGTTATTATTTTAAAGGAAATGATTCCAAGGGTTGTAATATTTTACAAGTCGTTTCATGAGATGCTTTCATACCGCTCTTCAAACCAAAAAAAAAAAAAAAAAAATAGAGAGAAAAGAAAAAAAAGGAATTCCCAATTTGCCTATACTGGGGAAAGGTTTGGTTTATTTTTCAAAAGCGGTGATTTCAAATCTTGTAATGCTCATTATAGTCGTATAATGAGATGTTTTTGAGCTTTTGTTCATGCTGAATCCTTTTCTTCATAGTCTAACCAGATCCAATGTTACAGTCCAAATAAAGACCCTTCTGACCGATCATTGAGAATGTCAAGCCGAGTAGGGTATCAGGGGATAAGTTCCACGCTGTAAAGTCGCATCCTTATAAGCCGACAATCACATTTAGGAGCTGAGAGCACCAAGGTAATTAAAGGAGAAATTCTTCGGGGAATCAAGATAAAGGCTAAATTAAAGAAAGAAAAGAAAGATGGGGTCGAGCAGCAAGGAAAGATCGGAGGTCGATTGGGAAAGAGCGAAAAAAAAAACGAAAAAAGAGAAAGGAAAAATGAAGTCTTGTCGGTGAAAACTTGAAAGGGCGCTGCAAGACAACGGAGAGTTAGAAGAACAAAGAGAGAGGCTAGTCGGTGAAAACCCAAAAGGGCACTACTAGTCGAATGAGGGTCGTTATATTTACCATCAAGCAAGATTGGGAAAATGGGAGCAAAGTTAGGGATAAATTATGTGAGCGGATAAAGAGTTGATTCCAAAATACATGTCATGTTAATAAAGTCGTCATCTTTTCAGTCCTTTACCTCTCCCGTAAGGGATGTCATTTTTTCATTTTTTGGTTGGAAGCTTTTTCGTTTCCATCATTTTGTCTTACTTCAGTTCGTTTCATTTTCTCCAATATCAAACGAGCAAAGAAAGTCTTGCAAAGCTTGTTACAGTTTCATAGTTGTACTAAAGCAAGTCAGGACCAACCTTGATAATTAGAGCCCAATGTTTCACATTGGCACAAAGAATGACACACCAAGGAGTGTACCATGAAAGAGATCATCAAAGGATATGCAGATTTCAAGATGCAGTTAAAATTCAAATCAAAGCCTGCCGAGCAGCAATTTCAAGCTTTCAACAGTCAAAGCCCGCCCGAGCGGCAATTTCAAGTTTTCAATAGTTAAAGCCCAAGCGGCAATTTCAATTTTCAAGTCAAGCCCGTCGAAGCAGCAATTTCTACATTCAAGCCAAAGCCCGTCAAAGCAAAAATTTCAGCATTAAAGTCAAAGCCCGTCAAAGCGGCAATTTTACTTTCAAGTCAAAGCCTATCAAGGCGGCAATTTCAACTTTCAAGTTAAAGCCCGCCCGAGCGGCATTTTCAAGTTTCAGCAATTTCGGCATTTCAGTCAAAGCCCGTCAAAGCGGCAATCTCAACTTTCAAGTCAAAGCCCATCAAAGCGGAAATTTCATTAAAGTCAAAGCCTGTCAAAGCGGCAATTTCAACTTTCAAGTTAAAGCCCGTCAAAGCGGCAATTTCATTCAAGTTAAAGCCCGTCAAAGCGACAATTTCATTCAAGTTAAAGCCCGTCAAAGCAGCAATTTCATTCAAGTCTAAGTCCGTCAAATCGGCAATTTCAACATTCAAGTCAGAGCCCGTCAAAGCGGCAATTTCAACTTTCAAGTTAAAGCCCGCCCGACCGGCAATTTCAAGTTTCAAGTTAATGTCCGCCCGAGCGGCAATTTCAAGTTTTCAAGACCCACTGGATTAGTTAGAGCTTCAGACTAGTTTATCAGCTTGTGGAGAATGAGAGAGTAGTTTTGAGAATTTGAGGCACCCACATAGAGAATGAGAGAGTAATTTTGAGAAGTCGAGGAACCCACCTGGAGAATGAGGGAGAAGTTTTGAGAAAGTCGAGGCACCCATCTGGAGAATGAGGGAGTAATTTTGAGAAGTGTAGGCACCCACCTGGAGAATGAGGGAGAAGTTTTGAGAAAGTCAAGGCACCCACCTGGAGAATGAGGGAGTAGTTTGAGAAGCTGAGGCGCCCACCTGGAGAATGATGGAATAGTTTAGAGAAATTCGAGGCACCCACCCACCTGGAGAATGAGGGAGTAGTTTGCGAAGCCGAGGCACCCACCTGGAGAATGAGGGAGTAGTTTAGAGAAAGTCGAGGCGCTCACCTGAAGAACGAGGGAATCCATTTCTGCAAAGAAGCAAGACCTACCTGAACCAAGAGCTGTGGTTTTATGTTCAACAAATGAGGGGAGCAAGAACTAAGAAGCTCATCTCGGGAAGCATGAAGAGTTAGCTTAGAAATTGTAATTTTACATTTCAATGTTGTAATTTCATTTTTCTTTGTAAAGTAGTGACCACCAGCCAGCAACCAGCGACAATGACCAGCAACAACAGCTCTAATATGTCAAAAGTGTCCTGTGTCAGTCTTAAGTGTGTCCAAAAGTTTCGAGTCAGTCCCAGTTAACCTTAGCATCTAGTGTGAGTCGTAGCGTGTCTAGTAGCGTCTAGAGTAAGTCCAAGTGTGTCTAGAAGAGTCCAGTGTCTGTTTGAATGCGGTAGTCCCAGCTACCGCTCGTGAGGAACTGCACTGACCTGATTCCTTAGTCCGGGGATATGTAGGTAGCCTTGTTCTTGGTTAGAATCGAAAGGTCTTGGTACGGTCACAATTTTGCAAGCTTGTTCTCGGCTAGAACCAAAAAAGCCAAAATTAGCTTCCGATTACGTCTTTGTCCAAAAACTCTTCATCTTTCCGAACAAAGAGTGGCAGCTGTAATCACCTAATTTTGGCACCTAAAATACAAAAAAAAATGCATAAAATATGTGTGTTAATTATTATGTGATTTTACCTTTTCTTTGGCTATTTTTAATTAATTAATTAGGAGAAAAAATTTCAAAAAAAAATAGGATTCAATCATGAGTAATATTTAATTGACTTTATGTGCTAATTAATTTGTCTTACAATTTTGTGTGTTTAGTGTTAATCAAATAGTTTTAATTAATTATGTTTATATTAGTCGAAAAAGGCCATTAGGCCACTTGAAAATTAGAAAAAAAGATCAGCCCAATATCAATTTTTGACCCGGCCCACCCCATGATATAAAAACCAAATTTTGCCATTTTTGGCATTTTTCCTCCAAAATTCACCAAAGCACGAAACTCAGTCCACATCTACTCCTCGCCGGGTTCCGTAACGGCACCACCGTCGATGGGCTCCATTGTCTCCTCCGGCCGAAATTTTACATCAAACAACTCGCCTTAACGTTCTCATTACCGATCCGAGCTTGTTCTCTCCAAATTCTCAGTGAATCAGTGGAAATCGAGGTCCAGAAAGATGGCAGAACCCTAGCTCCGGCGACCCGTAAAATTTTCCGGTAAATCCTTACCTATTCGGGCTCTTTGCGCACTCCTCTTTCACCTCCCCTAACTGGATTCTCCAAATTACCTACGGTTTTTCTTGGACCCGACACCAGCGGGTCGTTTATGGTTTGTGGGGATTGGTTATACTCTTTTATCTATTGGTTTGATGACCACTCGGGTGATGAAGCGAGGCTGGTGGTGATGCGATGAGGCTGTTGGGGTTGTGTTTGCGTGTGGGTGATGATGGGTTTTGTTTCGATGGCTGTCGTGGTGGTGAGTTGATCACGCTGCCGCGACTATGATGGTTATTTTAGTGAAGCGAGGACGACAAGTAGTAGTAAGATTGCGATGATGAATCATTGGTGAAGGGATGTTGTTTCAGAGTTTGTGTTTGGAGCAGCAGCTGTGATGGCGTGTCGATTGAAACAGTGACGAAGATGGTGATGCTAATGACGAGTAGAGGCAACGACGTGCTGTGGCGCATCGCAGATGATTCAGCATTGAAGTTAGTTTAGCACACGGTTAGAAGAAAAACTCCATGCTTTTCCTTTGTCATTGTTTCTTGTTATCCGATTGTTAAGGCGTTTAGGTTTATAAAAAATATTTTCAAATGTTATTTTATAGTGTGTGGAAATTAATGATATACGTTCATATATGTGAGATATGTCTAATGGCTCCGTTGTTTCTTATCGATTAGTAAGTACCCGTGTATGTATATTTGATGTGTATGGTGTTAGTGTTGGAATCTGTTTGAGTCACTTGTCGAGCATGCCATAGTTGTCTGAGTTGGTTTGTTTAGAGCCTTGGCTATGAATTTATTTGGGTCATGTGCAAGAGTTTGTTTGAGTCAGTTGACTAGGCGTACAACTTTATCACTCGAATATGAATTTATTCAGTGGTTCAAGTGTGAAAGGCTATGTAATTGACCACTTGATTTAGCTTGTAAGAAGTTAATGATCAGTTGTTCAAGTATCAGGTTATAAGCCTATTGTCGCCCATGTTTAAGTTGTGAGAACTTGGAAGAAATACTTGACTTTGTTCTGAATTTGTTGTGTTAATAATGTGGAACTTGTGTAGTTTCTTATCTTGTTGTTTGGTGTTGTTCATTTGTGCAACATTTGTTAGTGTGGTGTTAGTAAAGTTGTTCAGTTTATTCAAGGTGAAGTTAGCTATTTTTGTTCGTGCAAGCATTAAGCATGTGTTTGTGTTAGTTTCAATAAATCGAGTGGCGATAAATGCATGGTTGAATTGCTAGTAGTACCTAGAGGTTTGATTTTAGCTAGTCTAGTTTAGTTAGTTATAGCTTTAGCTAGTCTAGCTTGGTTAGTTCCTTCTATATGCGTTTTGGGATTGTCTAATTAGAAGTTTTAAGCTAATCAGGTAAAATTTCAAAATCTGAAATATTTTTTTTTTAAAGCAAGATAGGGAATTCTAGAGTCAAATAGTGGGACAAAGGGGAAGCATAAAATGGGAATGGTGTCAGCCCCTCTTTTTGGTTTTGTGGTAAGCTTACACTAGAATGACAATTTTGCATTAAAGAGCTTGGGTCTTTGCACCCCAAAAGCTATTTACCAGCCTATTTCCCCCCAATTTTCACCCTTTTCCGCTATTCTTTTGGTGTTTCTTCCTTCTTTATAAAAAGAGGCCTTTACTCCTCATTTGGGGACACTAGGAGAATTTGAAAAAAGGCTGAGAACACACATCTAAAAACACATTTTTTCTCTCTAAAGGATCTGAAACTCTTCACTTCAAAAACTCAAAACTTGAGAGAGGAAACTAGATCTGAAAGTGAGCAAAGACACAAGAAAAATAGAGAGAAAAGAGGGAAAAAATGAATAATGAGTTAGTGAGTTCAGTAGATATTACAAATATTTTGTTTAGTTTATATTTCTGGTTGGTTTAGCTGCTGTACTAGGTTGCGTTGCTGCTGGTTTCTTTTGGTTTTGGCACGTCATTGCTACTAGGGACTTCGGATATTAGGTAAATTTTTCTACCTCAATATGCTTCTTGTGTAAATTCGATTTGCTTTGGGACATCAATATGCGAAAGCGCCTGAATCCAGCCCCATAGAAACTCTGTCTCATTTTTATATTTCATGTGTATGAATGATTATTTACACGTTTGCTGCTGTATGGAACACAATGAAATAAAGAGTGGGTTGACATGTGAGCAAACTTGCTTACAAATAATTTTAAGAAAACCAGGAAAGTATCTAAGTATGTTTCAATGGTGAAAACTTGATTAAATCAGGCAATACACGAAAATTGCTTAAACATTTCAAAGGATGAGCAGTGAATGATTGAGATCAAACTAGAAACAAGCCTACAGTAAATTAGGACACTAGTGCAAGTTAACAGAAAGGAGGTTATTTCGCGCAAAACTTTAAGGGTAGAAACCAGTGGTGCAACGTTGATACAGGCTTACAAAGCAAACGAGTTTATTTTGTTTGGCCCCTTAAATTGAGCCCACAAATGTTTTGCAAGAGCACGTCACTTCTAAGCATATACTTAAATGATGACTATTTTATAATTATTCAAAAAAGGAGCAACAATATATTACATTCCAAGTCTCACAATAATTTAATAAGGTTAGGCAAGCTAATAGGCCGAGTCAAGTTTAACAAAATAATAATTATTTGTTCACATGGGAATTCATTTTAAGTCAAGAGATTTCGAACGAGTGAAGTGCTCGCGCGATTATATTCGATTTGAGTTTCTAATTGTCAAACGGTAAAAATTAAATAATAACTCGAAGCGTAACAAAACAAAGGCAAAACATACAAATAATTTTCAAAGAGTCGAAATGCGTCAATAAAACCAACTGTGCTTGCACAGGACTCGAGGGTGCCTAACACCTTCCCGCGAGTCAACCGAGATCCTTACCTGGAACTCTAACACAGACCATTTACGAGTCATAGGTGTTCTAGGTACACCACTTTGGTGACTTGGCACGCCTTTAACTTGTCAAGTGGCGACTCCGAAAATCTCTTGATAATTCGTGTACCTTTAACACCGTCACAGACCTTTTAAAACATAAGTTTTTCTTTTTATTTTTAGTAAAAAAAGGTCGTGACAGTATGTCGAGTGCATAAGAGAGCTGAAGCAAAGGTTCACCAAGATAGAGTTCCGGCATGTACCTAGGCTGCAAAATAAATTCGCAGACGCCTTGGCCACCATATCCTCCATGATCAAGCATCCTGACAAGAATTATATTGATTCGATACCCGTGGCAAAGAGAAAGAAACTGGCATAACGTTATCATGTGGAAGAAGAATTGGATGGATAGCCTTGGTTCTATGACGTTAAGAGATTTCTCAAAGATGGCACTGCCCAAAAGATGCAACAAACCTTCAAAAGAAGACATTGAGGATATTAGCAGATGGTTTTTTTTTTTGAATGGTGAAGTCTTATACAAAAGAACAGCTGATCTAGGCTTGCTAAGGTGTGTAGATGCTAAGGAAGCTACGAGACTGTTAGAAGAAATACATTCTGGGACGTGTGGCCCGCATATGAACAGTTTTGTGCTCGCAAAAAAGATCTTAAGGACTGGATATTTCTGGATTACAATGGAGCATGACTGCATAAAACACACGAAGATGTGTCATAAATGTCAAGTCCACGGAGACCTGATTCAAGTACCTCTCAGTGAGTTGAATTTTATGAGATCGTCCTGGCCTTTTGCTGCCTGGGGAATGGATGTCATAGGACCTACCGAACTCGTCGCTTCAAACGGACACCGTTTCGTATTGGTGGCCATCGATTACTTTAGTAAATGGGTGGAAGCCGCATCATACAAGTCAGTGACGAAGAAAGTGGTAGCAAACTTCGTTCATGACAAAATGATCTGTAGATTCGGCATCCCCGAGTCAATCATCACTGACAATGGGTCTAATATCAATAGTGACTTGATGAAAGTAACTTGTGAATATTTCAAAATCAAGCGCCAGTCGAGGCAGCCAACAAGAACAACAAGAAAATATTGCGCAAGATGAGAGACAATTCAAAGAAATGGCATGAGAACTTACACTATGCATTGTTAGGGTACCACACCATAGTGAGAACATCAACAGAAGCCACCCCATACCTGTTAGTGTATGGCACTGAAGCAGTGATACCAGCAAAGGTTGAGATACCATCTCTGAGGATCATTCAAGAGGTACAATTGAAAGACGCTGAATGGGTAAAAGAAAGGATGGAGCAGTTGGCGCTCATTGATGGCAAGAGAATGAATGCAATATGTCATGGACAACTATATCATAAAAGAATGACCAAGGAATTTAACAAGAAATTTCGTGAAAGGTCCTTCAAACCTGGGCAGCTGGTGTTGAAGAAGATATTCCCTAATCAAGAAGAGGCAAGAGGCAAGTTTGCACCAAATTGGCAAGGGCCTTACATGGTTCACGGAGTTCTGACTGGAGGAGCACTAACATTGGCAGAGATGGACGGAGAAGTTTGGCCGAAACCAATCAATGCAGATGTTGTCCAAAGATACTATATCTAAGACCTAGCCGTTAGTTAATAGCTTTACTATTTTGCAACATGTCATGTTATCTGGAACTACGTTACGACCTGATTCCTCAAGTGGGATACATAGGCAACCGGTCCAAGGTTCGGTCGCATAAATATAAAAATTTATTTTTCCCACGAAGTAGACACTTGGGCAGAATTTTTGAGAAACTCTCAAAAATATCAAAAGGACAGATAAGAATTGACACTGGGGCAGAAATTTTTGAGACCCTCTCAAAAAAAAATTTCAAAAAAAGAAGAAACTGGGGCAAAATTTTGAGGTCCCCTCAAAATTCATCTGATTGAAGCAAGCATGACCCAGGGAACAACGACCACGATCTTACACAATGCAGTTTGCGATTCAATGGAATAAAATACTTTTTTCTTACAAAATCTTTTTTCAAAATACTTACACTTGTTTCTTTATGTCTTCATTTCTTTATCTATCCCCATTAGCTCGGCCAAGGTCCTGGCATTTGAGAGAAGAAGACGCGAAGCAAGCCAAGAATGCACAAACTAAACCATCCCCCACACAACTCAAAAATCTTTCTTTGAATGCAGGCACAAGGGTACACAGCCCGATACGACGAGCAAACATCTCCCGACGAGAGGTATTTAACTTCCTTTCACTATGCTCTCATTTTGCAGGGTAGACATACCGAAGTGAAAGATTGGCATGACAGAAGGTAGACAGCCCGATGAAAGTTTGGCATAATAAAAGGTAGACAGCTTGGAGGGTAGACAGCTCGGTGAAAGGATTGGCATGACATAGGGTAGAGAGCCCGATGAAAGTTTGGCATGGCAAAGAGTAGACAATCCTAAGGGTAGACAGCCCATTGAGAAAGTTTGGCATGATAAAATGTAGATAGCCTGGAGGGTAGACAGCTCGGTGAAAGGATTGGCATGACAGAGGGTAGACAGCCCGATGAAAGTTTGGCATGGCGAAGGGTAGACAGCCTTAAGGGTAAACAACCCATTGAGAAAGTTTGGCATGATAAAAGGTAGACAGTCTGGAGGGTAGATAGTCCGGTGAAAGGATTGATATGACAGAGGGTAGACATCCCGATGTGAGAGTTTGGCATAAAAAAGGGTAGACAGCCCGTTGTGAGAGTTTGGCATGACAAAGGGTAGACAGCCTAATGTGAAAGTTTGTCATGACAGAGGGTAGAGAGCCCGATGTGAAGTTTGGCATGACATAGGGTAGACAGCCCGATGTGAGGATATGACATGATAAAAGGTAGACAGCCTGGAGATTAGACAACCCGATGAAAAAAAATAGACAGCCTGATGTGAGAGTTTGGCATGGCAAAAGGTAGATAGCCCTGAGGGTAGACAGCCCGTTGAGAAAGTTTGGCATGACAGTGGGTAGACAACCCGATGTGAAGGTTTGGCATGATAAAAAATAGACAGCTGGAGGGTAGACAGTCCGGTAAAAGGATTGGCATGACAAATGGTAGACAGCCCGAGAAAAAGAATGGCATAGTGTGTGGTGGATAACTTAGCATAATGAAGAGGTATACAGCCAAACATGACGAACACACATGCAGATAATGAGAAACCTTGGCACGAAGATCCAATGAACAGGAAAGTCTATTTATACATTTACATATACACTGCTTTTGCAAATCTCACTACTAGTGAAGGATATACAATCTGATGATGTAAGGACATTACAATTTGACACTTCGTAAACCCTTACAATCCCTAAAGACACATCTCAAAAGTCGTGACAAATATAGTCTTTCTGTCAACGTCTTTGCCCGAAGACTCTTCCATCATCCCCGGGCAAAGAGAGGCAGCTGTTGACACCTAATTTTGTCCCTCCTATTTCAATAGCCATATTTCAGACGAAATTGCACTGATAACCACACAATTATCTTCACTCTAACCCTAATCAAAACCATTATTTCGCATAATCATGCCAAGCAAGCTATTTTTAAAGACATTGGCACAAGCTACGGCTATTTACAAAATTCGCACGTTCAATTACAAAATTTTGCGATTACTACTATTTTTAGCAAAATTACATAAATTATTTTAAAATTCAAAACAATGGTCTTCCTTAGTCATTTAGCCTTCAAAATTAAGTTTATGATTTTTTCTATAATTTTATGAACATTTTATATAATTTTCTACACATTTTCTAGGTATTTATACACATTGATACATAGTATATACGCTTTTATACACATATACATGTACACCTCAGTATTTGTCCACCTCACACCCCCACTTATACACGTCAGTGCCACATCACATCGACGTGGCTTCATCTCAGCCATCCAAACAATTGATCCGACGGTCACAACCCATCTTTCCATTTTTAATTACACCTCACCCCCCAAAACCCTACGAGAACCCCTCATTTCTTCCTCACATACCCACCGCCTTGTCTCCTTTTTCTCTCTCATCAAACCCTAGCGACGCCACTGTCATTGCCCTTTTCCGGCCATTCCCACTGGTGAAACTCGAAACCAAATACATCCCCATGCTACTTTTGATCCCCACTACAAAACCCCCTTGCCAATTTCTCTATTTGATGAAGGTTGAAACTAGAATTCTCGTTAATCCGTGTCTCTATCGCTGGAAAGAGGATTCCGGCCATGGTTAAATGAAATCTAAAAGGTGTCACTGCCACGAACGGGGAAAACCCCATGCATGAGTAAGCCGGAGAGAATTCAAGCTTGACCCGATTCTAACTTGGAATGGGTAACCCTAACCTTTGTATTTTCTTTCCCTGTTTTTATTTGTCTCTGAAACTATCTGATTTACTAAGCTTACTTAGTTTTGTAAGAGTTAACGTGCTTATGTGCTATTCGATTAGTCCATACGATTATCAATCTCAGTTTGTTTCAATGATTAGTTAGATTTTGCTTTGAGTCTTGCATACTTTGATGCTCTAGGCTATTCCTGTTAATCGCATGGCAAGATTGGTGACTGATCCTTGTTGTTATGCTTCATGATGTATTTTCTTGTTTGTTCTGTTGAAATACTTAATCTTCATGATCGTACAATTCTTTAGGATAAAACTAGGAATTGTAGTAAAATTTGAATTTGATCTTGACTAGACAATTTGAATATGTGAGTGATATTAAACATGGAAACTTGTTACTCGAGCAATTCATCTTTTTGAATCTGTTAAACCTAGAACATGTTCACCTAGCTGATATTGAACCTAGACCTTGGTTGGTATAATAGGAGGAGAGTATATTTGGGCAAAGGGTCTGATTTACTTTGAATTAAGGGTATCCTAATTGGAATCTGTTAGAATAGACCATGATTTCAAACTTAAAATTGTTTGGTACTTGTTTATGTAATGATTCTTGAACATAGATGTTTTATTGTCAAAAGGAGAATTTGTTTTGCAGAAAGGTTTGATTTGCCTTAAGTTTAGGAGGATGATTGACTTATATTTGGATGGAGTACGAAAGTGAATCCTTTTTAACTATAGAAAACAATATTCTTTTACCTATTTTTATTACTACCCGTTTGCATTGAACCCCTCACCCTTTACCTATATAAACTGGTCTTGCTTTCTTTACTACACATAATTCATAAAATGAAACACACGGAGGCACTGAATATCTAAAAGCATAAACATAATACCTCTCTATCACCCTCAAGTTTCTGGGAAATTCCTGCTCTTTCTTTTTTCTCTTTTTGATCCTGTTCTGAAAGCACTCAACACTACCCAGGCTTACTTGTTTGTTTATTGCTATCACAGAGAAGGTATGAGTCTGCCCAAGCCATTGCTACTCTGTACTTGAATTTTTCTATGCTTAAGCCCTCTGTTTGTTCTTCAGCTTATTTTTATGCTTGAGCTGCCTAAGTGTTTGTAATCTCTGTTAATTTGCACCTCTGTTTGGGCTTCTTTAAGCCCTCTGCTAACCCCTTGTATGCAGTTTGCTTGGATGGCCTTTGATAGCCATACCAGTTTTTCTTTAGTCACAGGTTATACTAGTTTAAAAGATTTGGTGGTTGTACCATGCCTAATCCCCAGCTCCTTAAGTGCAATCACTAGGATTATGGCCATATGATAAGCATGCTTTAGGTCTAATACTTAGGAAATCATTCGATTACATGTCTCCATCCTCTAGAACCTCCCCTATCTGTGTATATTTATTAGGATAACCCTGCCTGTATATATTTGAGTGAGGATACTCACTGGTGCAATTTCTTAGGCTACACAGGGGCCTCTCCTAACCTTCTTCTCTTATGTGCTGCATCATGCCTCTTAAAGGTGTTGATTTTTGATGGTTAGAACCTGCACAACAGTTTCTGGATTAAAAGTAAAACAATATTTTGATTTGAAAACTAAGAGTCTGGATTTTACACATCTGGACATTGATAACATTGATTTGTCAGTATATACAGGCCTTAATATTCAGGTTACAACATTTAATGTGTGCTATTATGTGGAAATCTAGAAGTTTCAAACGACAGGGGCTAAATACGTGATCCTTGCTTAATCTGTGACTGTTTTTGTAAAACTAATCTGCCCCATTTTTGCATCAACAATTCGGGCCCAAAACCATTTTTTAAAAACTTGGCCCTTTATGTATTCAAACTGATTTTAAATATACTTTAATCTCTTATACACTAATCTAATAGTGTATAAGGGAGTATAACTTTAGGGTCGACTATACAAAATTAATATCTATATTTGCTAAAGTTATGTATCACTTAATCATGTATTGCATGCTTACACATATCTATACATTTATGTGCGAAGACCCTTAATGTGCATTTGCGTGTTTCATGTATCTTCTTTTTCAAAAACAGCCCCAATACTATATATTTTGAAACCGACCCCAAAAGCAAATAGTCATTAAGGTTAGGGCTCAACAACTAATGTCAATTCACACCGACCCTAAATGGCTAATATTTTCTTTACCAAACACCCCCAATTTGGCTTGTGACAAAACCTGAAAGCATTTTTAAAATTGGTTATTTCTGCAAAAGCCTATTAAAAACTGAAATTGCGTAAATGAACTGATTTGAAATATTTCTTGCGATATTAGCTTGGCTGAATTTATGTTTGCAAAACTTGAAGCCAAAAGTGCGATTAGGTATTGGGCTTAGGCCGTTTCTGCAAAATTTTGCAAGTTGATGTTGGGCGTATATTTTATGCTTCGGCGTCGATTTCTTATAGCTTTTGTGCTGTTTTCATTATATTATGTGCCCAACAATGATTGATTTGAGGTAAAATGCTAACATGAGGTGTTTGAATGCTTTTGGAGCAAAATGAAGGAAATTGGAGCTTGAATTGTACAAGAACAAGGAAGAAGCAGCACATATAGCCTCCCATGCTTGGCATGCTCGGCTGTATGGCTTGGGAAGAGTGAAAAGTTGAAGAAATCAAAGACTAGCAGCGCATACAGCCATGAGCGCGAGGCATGCTCGGCTGTATGCGCCGAAAAACAGTCCCAGAGCAGCTTGGAAAGGCAAATAACGTGGGCCACTTAGAATATTCCGTATAAAAACCCTTGTAAACATACTTTTAGAGATTATTACGTACTTTTGGAGGCAAGAACCTTTGGAGGCATAGAAAAGCTAGAGATGGGTTGGAGCTCAATATCTACATTGAGCTTTCTTCTCTTTTCTTTAATTTAGTTTGTTAGTTCTGGAGTTGAGGGATTCCCCATAATTGTTGATATTTCTAAGTTAATTTGATTTTATTAATTTATTATATTGGGTTATTATTCATATCCTGAGTCTAATTATTTGATTACTTGACACCAATTGAATACTATCTATGAACTTAGGGTTGAACTCGAAAGTGGGAACCGTAGGTTGCAATAGGATTGAATAGAGCGTGTTCTTGAACCTGGGCATCGGGGAATGGTTTCGCTGTTAGGATATAAATATACCGAACAGTCATGCTTAGTCATTAGACAGGAAAAATAACTGTGTTCTTGTTAACTCTAATTCCATAGACATATAGACATTAGGTTGACTTGAATAGGCGAGCAGGGTACTGAAAGAGTCCTGTGAGTAATATTAACCCTGTCATTAGTAACACAGATAAATTATTTAGTCAGATTAACGGAAGAATTCAACAAGATTGGCAGATATCCCATGACCCTAGGCTATTGTCCCTTCTCGAATTCAAACTCGTATTTCATTATTAATTATTTCTTAGTTTTATTAGTTAATTTTACTTAAATAAATTCTCAACTCTTGAAACCTTCTTGTCTAGATAATTAGGAATTGTCTGATCTAGTCAGTAGTTAATCAATAATCCTCGTGGAAAGGATACTTTTTTATCATTTTATTACTTGATCGACCGCGTATACCTGCGTGTGCGTTTGGAGCGACAAGTTTTTGGCGCCGTTGCCGGGGCCTAAGATTTAATTTGTTTTTAGATTAGCTTTTATTTGTTATTTGTTCAAGATAAATTTTTGTTTTAGTTGTCTTTGGGTGTTTCAGGTTTTGGCTTGAATACGAAGGAGCAAGAGTGGTGATAAACTGTATACTTTTAAACCTGAACCTGAAAGACTTTTTCACAGGCTAAGGAAGGAGGCTAGACTCAAAGCAAAGCTAGAGAAAGCCCTTATTTCTGAACCTGCAGATATGGCTGAAAATCAAAACTGCACCATACTGGATGTGGCCAGACCCACTCTCGATAAAATGGCAAAAGCTATTGTGAGGCCCACCATTATTGGTAAATTTGAGCTGAAAGAGAGTATGATCCGACTCTTCCAGTCTAATGGTCAGTTCGCGGGCTTATCATATGAAGATCCTCAACAGCACATGCAGAACTTTCTGGAGATCAGCCACACTTACAAATATGTTGATGTGTCGGATGAATATATACGGCTGACTATGTTCCCATTCACTTTGCTGGGTGAAGCAAAGAAGTTGCTCTTGATCCAACCACCGAACTCCATTAGTTCTTGGGATGAACTGGCAAGGAAGTTTTTGATCAAATTCTTTCCATCGGGCAAGACTGCAAAGATTAGAGGTGAGATAGTGTCATTTAATCAGAGTTCATCAGAGGAGATAGGTGAAGCATGGAAAAGGTTCAAGGTATTGGTTAGAAGCTGGCCACACCATGGTCAATCAAAAGAGGTATTGGGACATATTTTTTGTTGAGGGACTCCAATCGCAGAGTAAAATCTTGCTGGATGCTTATTGTGGTGAACCAAGTCTAGAGAAGCAGTATGATGAGCTAGAGATCATTCTTAACAAAATTTCAGAAGGGAATCAGCATTATCAAAGTGACTCAGGCAGAGGCAAAAATCTCAAGTTAGGTGGAAAGATTGAAGTGGATGTACTGACAGCTATGAGAGCTGAAATGGTAGCAGAGCAGGGGCTTCAACCAAAATGCTCAGTATGGCAAACTTACCCGTCCAACTTTTGTAACCACCCTAATTTCTCATGGGGCGGTAATCAAGGCGGGCAAGGCAGCAGACAACTTCAAGGTAATACTCAGCAAGTGCAGAATCCACCACAGCAGAAACAGCTTGAAACGTCAAAAATAAAGGCAATGATACAACAACTGGTCGTTGATTACAACTCTCCAGCAGAACCAGGACAGTGTCATTCGCTCTTTATAAAAACAAATGGGACAACTTGCTAGCAATCAAAATACAAGGCCACTTGGGGCATTGCCAAGCAATACTAATCCCAATCCCAAGGAATAGGTGCAAGCAGTTACATTAAGAAATGGGAGAGAGGTGGAAGAAGTGCCAAAGAAGCCCAAGCAGTCACACTCTGACAAAGAAAAAGAAGCTGAGCCAGTAGTCGAAGTCGAGAAGAAGGTAGAAAAGCAAGAGGCAGTGATTGCTGCTAAACCACCACCTCCTTTTCTTCAAAGGTTGCAAAAGAATATAGAGGATCCTGCAGTCACAAAGATCTTGGGCATACTCAGTCAGACTAGTATCAATATTCCATTGGTAGACGTGCTCTGAGGAATTCCAAAGTATGCCAAGTACATCAAAGACATAGTGTCATCAAAGAGGAAACTCAATGAATTTGAAACTGTGGCACTTACTGAAGAGTGCACATCTAGGGTTTAGAACAAACTCCCACAAAAGTTGAAGGATCCAGGTAGTTACACTATTCCTATTCGTGTTAGCAACATAGCAGTTGGTCGAGCCCTATGTTATCTAGGGGCTAGCATAAATCTTATGCTATTGTGTGTGTGCAACCAACTGGATCTCGATACTCCAAAGCCAACAACGGTCTCACTTCAGTTAGCTGATCAGTCTACTACTTATCCTGAGAGGGTGATTGAGGATGTATTAGTTAAAATTGGTCAATTTATTTTGCCAGCTGATTTTGCCATCCTGGATTATGAGGCAGATAAGGAAGTTCCTATCATCTTGGGACGACCTTTTTTAGCCACTGGTGATGCTGTGATCCGTGTCCGAGAGGGAAAAATGACAATGAAGGTGGATGATCAGGAAGCGGTTTTTAATGTGTACAAGGCTCTAAAAATGCCTAACCATCATGAAGAGTTGTCCACTGATGTGGGGAGAAGAAACTAGTGAAGATGCTAATGTAGATGAGATGTTGCAGCTTTTAGACTGCTCTTGTGACTATATTATGGATTTTCCTAAGTTTGAGCCTCTAGATAGACCGCTAGGGCCACCACCCAAGCCATCTGTTGAAGAGGTGCCCAAGCTTGAGCCAAAACCTTTACCTGCTCATCTTCGTTATGCCTATTTGGGACAATCTGACACTTTACTTGTGATTATTTCTTCTCTGTTGTCTGACCTGCAGGTAGAAAAGCTGTTGAGAGTGCTAAGAGAGCATAAGAGTGCTATTGGTTGGACCATAGCCGATATCAAAGGAATAACCCCGGATTATTGAATGCACAAGACCTTTATGGAGGAAGGATACAAGCCAAGTGTGGAGCATCAACGTCGCCTCAATCCAATCATGAAAGATGTGGTAAAGAAAGAGGTGATTAAATGGTTAGATGCAGGTATAATTTTTCCTATCTCTGAAAGCAAGTGGGTAAATCCAGTGCAGTGTGTCCCTAAAAAGGGAGGGATGACGGTGGTGCAAAATGAGAACAATGAACTTATCCCTACAAGAACTGTTATGGGGTGGAGGGTGTGCATTTATTATTCAAAATTGAATAAAGCCACCCGAAATGACCACTTTCCCCTCCCCTTTGTTGATCAGATGTTAGAAAGGCTAGCTGCTCAAGAGTATTACTATTTCCTTGACGGTTACTCTGGCTACAACCAGATATGGATTGCTGCCGAAGACCAGAAGAAAACTACTTTTACATACCCTTACGGTACCTATGCCTATAGTAGGATGTCATTCGGGTTATCTAATGCAACTCCGACTTTTCAAATGTGTACAATGGCCATTTTCACTTATATGGTAGAAAAGTTTGTCGAAGTGCTTATGGATGATTTTTCTATCTTTGGTTCTTGTTTTGATGCTTGTCTAACTAATCTTGGTCTAGTGCTTGCTAGGTGTGAATAAACTAACCTTGTTTTAAACTGGGAAAAATGTCATTTCATGGTTCGTGAAGGTATAGTTTTGGGACACAAAGTGTCCAGTACTGGAATTGAGGTTGACAAGGCATAGGTGGAGGCGGTTGAAAAATTACCTCCGCCCACGTCTGTGAAGGGAGTCCAAAGTTTTCTCGGACCCGCTGGCTTCTATAGGAGGTTTATTAAAGATTTTTCTAAAATTTCTACTCCTTTGTGCAGGTTACTTGGGAAAGAAGCAACATTTATGTTCGATGAGGCCTGTCTGAAGGCCTTTAATGAGCTGAAAGAGAAATTAGTATCTGCAGCAATAATAGTGGCTCCTGACTGGACTGCACCATTTGAATTAATGTGTGATGCTAGCGATGTCGCTATTGGTGCAGTCCTGGGGCAAAGGAGGAACAAAGTGTTCCATTCTATTTACTACGCCAGTAAAACTCTCAATCCTGCTCAAGTGAATTACACAGTTACTAAAAAAGAGTTGTTGGCAGTAGTATATGCCTTTTACAAGTTTCGGGTATACTTATTTGGAACCAAAGTTATTGTCTACACAGACCATGCAGCAATCAGGTATTTAATTGATAAAAAGGATGCAAAGCCTCGACTAATTTGTTGGGTGTTATTGTTGCAGGAATTTGACTTGGAGATCCGGGACCGTAAGGGAACGGAAAATCAAGTAGCTGACCACCTATCAAGGTTGGAGAACCATAAGCACTGTGGATGAAGGAGGTTTAATCAGAGAAACCTTCCCCGATGAGAAACTTTTTTTCATCAGCAATCACTCGAACCATGGTATGCTGACTATGTCAACTATTTTGTAAGTGAGGTAGTTCCACCACATCTGACTGCAAAGGGCAAGCGTCGATTTTTCCATGATGTGACATTTTATACGTGGGATGAGCCATTTTTGTTTAGATTGTGTGCAGATCAGTTGGTGAGAAGATGCATTCCTGAGGAAGAGACGGAAGCTGTTCTATCTCCTTATGGGGGTCATCATAGTGGTGGCAGAACAGCCGCCAAAGTACTTCAGTCCGGGTTCTATTGGCCAACACGGTTCAGGGATGCACACGCTTTTGTAAAGAAGTGTGATCGGTGCCAAAGAACCGACAAGGAAGCAAGAGATGCCTCTGCAAGGAAGCAAGAGATGCCTCTGCAAGGAAGCAAGAGATGGAGATGCCTCTGCAAGGAATTCTGGAGATGGAGATTTTTAATGTGTGGTGGATCGACTTCATGGGTCCCTTCCCCTCATCAAATGGTAACAAGTATATTTTACTGGCGGTAGATTACGTGTCTAAGTGAGTGGAGGCTGCTGCTCTTCCTACTAATGATGCGAAGGTGGTGGTGAGTTTCGTCAAGAAGAACATTTTCACCAGATTTGGAACTCCGCGGGCTTTGATTAGTGATAAAGGTACACACTTCTGTAACAAGTTTCTAAACAACCTTCTAGCTAAATACAGGGTCAAGCACAAGGTCGTCCCCGCCTATCATCCGTATACTAGTGGACAAACTGAGGTGTCCGATAGAGAGGTGAAGCAAATTCTTGAGAAGACTGTCAGTGCAAATAGGAAGGATTGGGCTACCAAGCTCGATGATGCACTCTGGGCATATAGTACAGCTTATAATACTCCAATTAGGACTTCACCGTACAAGCTAGTTTATGGGAAGGCATGCCACTTGGCATTCGAGCTCGAGCACAAGGCCTATTGGGAGATTAAAAGGCTAAATTTTGATATGGAATTGGCGGGTGAAAAGAGATTGTTGCAACTCAATGAACTTGATGAATTTAGGTTGCACGCTTATGAAAACGCCAAGTTATACAAAGAGAAGACTAAGCGGTGGAATGACAAGCGTATTCAGTACCGTCACTTTGAGCTGGGCCACCTAGTTCTCTTATTAAACTCCAGGTTGAAGCTCTTCCCTGGGAAGCTCAAGTCGAGGTGGTCTGGTCCGTTTGAAATCATTAAGGTTATGCCAAATGGAGCGATTGCACTGCGAGCCCCGGGTTCGGACAAGTCGTTTCTAGTGAATGGGCTAAGAGTGAAGCGATATTGGGGAGGTGAAATCGAGAGGCTTAAATCCTCCATTTCTTTGGTCGACCCTTGAAAAGGGATGTACTTATCGTGCCGTGACGTTAAATCAAGCGCTTCATGGGAGGCAACCCATGTTTTACCACTTTCTTTAGTTAGTTAATCCGTGTTTTCATTAAAAAAAATAGAAAAGAATAAAACAAAAAGAACTGATTTGTGAGGTTAATGTGTTTCTGTAGTTTATTTTACAGATTACTGAGGCTCGAAAACAATTGGAAAAACGAAAGTGGCCTGCCCCGGATAGCAAAGTAGAAAAGTTCGCAAGCTCGAGGCCACACATGCATCAGCGCGTTGCATGTTGCGCTGTGCCGAGACCTGCTAGCTGCTCTTCGAAAATAAAACTAAAATAGTGTTGCAGCTCCATCGTGTGCTACACTGTTTGCATCTAAAATACATAAAACAGCGCACCATGCGCCGCATGCTTCACTGTATGCGTGATCAGTTTGAGGAAAAAAAAAACAGAAACAATGTTGCAACTAGGATCGCGCAGGCCACTGTATGCTTGTATGTTCTTTTAATTCCAACTTAAACATACACAATAAAACACAAAACAATCGAACAAAAGAAAAGAAAAAAACACAGAACGGAAAAAGAGCAGGAACAGAAACACGCTCTCCTTGTTCCTTCTTCACGCGAAAACAAAAATCCTTACTGCTGTGATTCAAAAATCAAGGTATGAGCTTCTTTTATCTCTCGTTCTCTCTTCCTTCACTGCATATCCTTTCGTCTCTACTACTGCTATGCGTAAAAATTTCCCCATCCCCTTCTTCCCTTAGGTTTAGTTTTAACTTCAAGTTGTGGTGACAAACATGGTGTATATTGAATATTGTCGGTTGTGTCTACCGTGGGGGATGTGGTGATGCACCGGCATGAGTGTTACATGTAAGCTCCTGGAGCTGGGAGATCAAAAAAAAATCAAATAGCTCATATACAAGTTGTTCGGAATCGTGCACCTAAGGTGTTCGAAGAAATTCCCCAATGAAAATTTCAAGCATTCGGCCAAGTCTGAGTAACCGAATCCGTTATGGGGCATAAGTTAAACATAAATTGGGTAGAATTATAGCTTGGGGCAGCGTTTAAAGTGCTTTAACTTGAGCGACACACCTTGCACGACGCTCACACATGGCGAGTGTCGTTTTGCACATTAATCGAGCGAGACGCTGCCCCATTATGTAATTCATGGGCTGCTGTTGTTGTTTTGCTTAATTAAATGTTTCTCCATGATTTTGAGATGAAGAATAATATAAGTGTGGGGTGTCCGTTTGCACACTTTGGCAATTTTTAAACATGAGAATTGTTTCAAATAAAGAGGTGCGCGTCGAGGGAAGTCTGAGCACCTCGCGAATAACACCATGAGTGTACTATGAGCATAAATTGATTGAATATGAAATAAAATTGAGCGTTAAGTGTGGGGTGCGTGCGAACCAATATGAATTTAATGCAAAGCTTGAATTGGACGAGTTTCTATCCATTTTAATGAATTCGATTGTAATTCATTGGCTAATTTTACATTGTTTGGGTGCATGTAGTTCATTACAAAATGGTTGGTAGCCAACCACCGCGGAATCAAACAGAGGGCAAGGATAAATGAGAGCAATGCTCAAAGAGGAAACAAGATACACCTACCTCGGAAGTGGAAGAGGAGAATGTTGAGCTTGAGGTCATACCTTTAGCAAAAAAGAGATCGGCTCCAAGTGCCCGGACCATCCCCTCTCCTCAGGCTGCCACGGGTAAGTGGAAATCAACCAATGTGAAAGAAAAGCCAGTGGTGATCCGTGAGGGTGGTGCTTCTAAACCTCCAGCTAAGAAGAGAAGAGTAGTTCAAGGTAAAGGGAAGAAACCAATGGAGCAGGATGATGAGGACGACGAGTAGGTTGATAATGATGCTGAAGATGAGTACATTCCTACTCCAGTGCCTGATGATATTCCGTCCACGAGTAGCCATATTGACAGATCATTTTGGGAGGACATATTTGAGAGTGAGAGTTCATACATGGCATACAGTGGATCGTCAAGAAGAAGATCACGCAAGAAAGGCCATTGAATTATCATGCTTGTGAGAATGTTTGCCCAACTATTCTGGATGTTGTGAAAGACATGAAGTGGGACAGATTTATACAAGGTCCCAAGTGCAAGGCAAACATTACTGTTGTTCAAGAATTATACGCTAACTGGGAGAACCCGAAGTGCAGCGTAGTGCGGATTAGAGAGGTTGAGGTCGATATCTCTGCCAGAGCCATTAATGCATATTACAGGGCTAATGAAGTGGAAATGGATGACTACAAGAAGATGCTAGAAGAGCCAGACTTTGAGGATGTCATTCAGGTATTGTGTGACTCACCAGCTGTTACTAATGATAGTAAATCCTCAAAGCCTGCATGGTTGCACAACTAAAAATAATAGGCAATAGGAAGAGTTGTAATAGACATATGTCAAGCGCAGAACAAACATGAGCATGCTGTTAGCACAGTGAAGCTTACCTTAGTTGTAGAACAAATAAAAATAGAAAAATAGGACAACCAACTGAGGAGAGTAGCAAGCAATAGACTCAGGCCAACTAATGGTTTGACCTTGATGAAGCAACACAGAACCAAAGATTAGAGAGAGAAGGCAAATGCTATGCCTCCAGAGATGCATTTCAGTGTGTGAGTTGTGCTGTGTGTCTTAATGGTGCTGAAGTATGTATTAGTGTTGCCTAAGTCTATTAGAGGTGCAGGAAAGTGTCTCCTCCTGTCTATATATAGATGTGTATGTGTGTGAGGTCTGTAGTATGTGTTTCAGAGATGTAGAGAAGGAGCAGGGAGAAAGAAGCAATAGTGAGGGTGTATCTTCAACATGTCAGAACTGAAAGCAAGAAGCTGTCCTAATTCTGTGTGTGAGAGGCTATTAGAGATACCAGTAAAGTGTGTGAAAAAAGTGTTCCAGACCTCTCCTAAAAGTGTGAGAGAGTGCTGATATTTATAGTGTCAAATAGGGTTGATTTTTAGCTGAATTACATGGTAAATTGTCTAAATAAGGCAAAAGGATTATACTTGTCAATCAAATTTTAATCCTAACAGCTATAAGTTTAAATAAGGAAGCCTATCCACCTATTTTAAAAGTTCTATCAGAAAGCCTCAAACATGTTATCAGCCAGTTTTAAGGAGGGAAAGAATATTCACAATCTTTAATTGAAATCAGAGAAGGATCGGATTCAGCAAATCAGGGGAGCGAGACAAGGAAGTAACCAGCAAGCTGAAGCATGAATAATTATGACAGTAGGCAAGATTTCAAACGGCTATACATTTTGGACTCAAACTGAATCAATATCAATATTAAGCATTAGCCTTTTAACAACAAATTACCAGTCGAGCAAACGCTTTGGACTTCGAATTGACAATGTCAAGTACTAGAATTTATTTAACACGTAATCAAATTAGAAAGTCCTCAGATAACTGTGCACTTATGCGAATTCAAGCGATTACAATAAACACCATTTAACTGACCTAAAATTACTATGCCGATGCAAATATTCAGTTATCCGTGTTCGATTCAAAAACAGTAGAAGAATCAAGGGGGAAAAATTAAAATAATCAAAAATAGAAAGATGTTACCCGTGTTTGAAGAACAGTCGGATCAGGTAGACAAGAAGTGGGTCGGGTCAATCTCGTTTGACCCGCTTTTGCTTGATTTGTTGAGATTCTTTCGAATCTTTCCTTTTCTTGCTTTTTATATTCCAAATTTGACAAGATTTGCCCGAGTTCTTTGTTCCTATTTCGGATTCCCAGGGCAAAAGGATAGAGAGAGAGAGATAAAAAGGGGATTCGTCCCCGTGTAATCTGAGATAGGAAAGAGGAGAGGGGGTCGCAGCGAAGTTAATGGCATTAATGGCAGATGGAGGTGTTGATTTGGTGGAACCTGGACGGATTATAGGGGTAAAGGGGAGAGGGAGCTTGAGGGGTCGACGACTGTGTTTTAGGGAAAGGGAAAGGGGAACTTATTAGGGTTTTGGGGTGGGGAGGTATGTGTATATAATTAAAAAGGAAGGGCTTAATGTTAGCCGTCGGATTAAAGGGATAAACGGCCACGATTCAGCCACGTAGGCACGTATATGTATATGTATATGTATATATATGTATGATAGTATATGTGTAATGCTGATGTGGATAAGAAAAATGGGGCTTTAAAGGGTTGTACCACGCGCATAGTCGAGTTATACACACGCTTAAAGAAGTTGTACATGTTGCTAAGAGTGTATAGAAGTGAGGTGTTAGGCTTATGTGGTATGTATATGGCGTACATGTGGGTAAAATGTGATGGCGTGGACTAGATGTAATAGAAATGGAATTGTAAAATGGCAAAATTGCTAGTATTTAATTAAAATACTTATAAATATAAATAATTAGTATAAAAATAGGAAATTTGTAAATAATTATAAGTAAATATATTTAATTATAAATAAATTTATTTAATAAAAAATAATTATAGATGACCTCAAATAATACTAATTAGATAAAAATAGCCACAAATAATTATTAAATGATATCGTAATGCATTAAATTACAAATAGCACATGTATTTTAGAGAAAAGCCTAAATGAATGCAATTACGTAATTATAATCATAATTAAATAATATTATATAAATAGGGAATTAATAATAATATTACACACGTAAATACATGTTGTCTAATGCAGTTTTGTTTGGAAAATTACTATTATCGATTTTAATTAAATATAGCCAAAATGCAAAAAACGGAAGGACAAAATTGTGTGTCAACAGCTGCCCCTCTTTGCCCGGGGATAATGAAAGAGTCTTCGGGCAAAGACGTTGACAGTGCGGCCAATTTTGTCATGACTGGGAGGAAAAAATGATTCAAAGTGGGAAAAATAGGAGTTTTGGGGTGTTTTTTGCCGAACCCCGGTCTTCGAGTTGCCTACATATCTCGGGTTTCAAGAGAATCAGGCCGTGTGTAGTTCTAGAATGGAATGCCTGTGTGAGATGTTTATGACGCATGATTTTGGATGTAAAGACTAAACTTATCCAAGTATCTAAAGTTTAGATTTGTGTATGCTTTGCTTTTTTGCAAGATGGATGAAGAATAAAGCAACTGTATTGTCGGAGATGAAATAACATCGATAGATCGAGCGTGGAAAAAGTGGCTTATAATCATCCTAGTTATGAAGATGTGGTGCACGACACACCCATAAAGAGGAGTTTACACGGACATAGTCTCCACTTCATCTCGATAAATGGGTCATCTTGCCTTCAATATTGCCTTAAATGAGCTTGGAAACATTTAGGGAGCGAGTTTTACGAATGCGCACGACTCAAGCCGACGGGCACGATTAAGTACGAAATACGCACGATTGACGTAGATGGATACGGATAGGAAGGAATACGGAACTGACACCCAATCGACAAGGAAGGATTAGGTAGGCCACTGGTGCGAGTATGGAATTGTAGCTTGGGAACTTGGCAAGATAGGTAGCTTGCGGGTGTAGCAAAATACATTGTCTGTAGGGTTAGGCTTTGCTTTGTATGTTTTTGAGGTTTTGCGGTCGCATAATTGGTAGTGATGTTGGGAGCAGGCGTGAGAGCCTGACACAGGAGTTTATCGGGAGATCGGGGAGTACCCTGCAGCGAAACATGATAAATGCAAAAGATAAAGTAAACTTCTCTGTTGAGCCGAGTGGTTTTTTTCTCTTGTGCTTGTTTGATTGATGTCTCATCCAAATGTCTTTCCAATGATATGCCCACTGATGCGGACCTTGCTCTGCTGCAAATTGTTGTCATGTTCACCACTGGGAACCCTTTATATCTTCCGACGCAGATTCTATGCTCCTTCAAACGATGTCATGTCCACCTATGCGGACCCTATATATCCACCGATATGGATTCTATATATGCCAAATTGATGTCATGTCAACCTATGAAGACCCTATATATCCGCCGATGCGGATTCTATGTAATGTCATGCCCACCGACGCGGACCTTATATATCCACCGACATGGATTCTATATATGTAACGTCCACCTATGCAGACCCTATATATCCGCCGACGCAGATTATATGCAATGTCATGCCTACCGACGCGGACCTTATATATCCACCGACATGGATTCCGTATATGTCATATCCACCTATGCAGACCATATGTACTCACCGACATGGATTCTATATATGTCATGTCCACCTATGCAAACCCTATATATCTGCCGACGCAGATTCTATGCAATGTCATGCCCATCGACGCGGACCCTATATATCCACCGATATGGATTCTATATATGTCATGTCCACCTATGCAGACCCTATATATCTGCCGACATGGATTCTATGCAATGTCATGCCCACCGACGCGGACCCTATATATCCACCGATATGGATTCTATATATGTCATGTCCACCTATTCAGACCCTATATATCCGCATACGCAAATTCTATGCAATGTCATGCCCACCGACGCGGACCCTATATATCCACCGACATGGGTTCTATATGTCATGTCCACCGACGCGGACCCTATATATCCACCTACATGGATTCTATGTATGTCAAGTTGATGTCATGTTTTGCATTGTGAGAGTTGTTAGGTATACTCGGTACCTGTGTAAACCTACAATCAAAGAAAATTTTTGAGTATTTTTTTTTGGGGGGGGGGGGGGGGGGAGGGAAGCTGACTTGCTCATTCGTTCTACTGCACTCTGCTGTTGCATATTGTATAATTGCTCCCTTTGTAATATCTCTCTTTTTCGAACGTCGAACCTTAGTTGAGCTGTGAGTAAAAGGGGAGAACAAAAAGGGAACATGCATGTGTTTTGAGAAATAATGTTTAAAGAATAATGAAAATTTGTCTCATTGAATCATAGACTGCGACGTGCTGTCAGGATATAATCTCCTCTATATCCATTTGTTGTTCGAAGATCTTTCACTTTGAAATTTTGTATGAAGCTCAAAATTTCTGCCCCAGTGTGCTGCTTGTATTTTTCTTGAATTTTTGAGGAGTATGTTATAATGTACTCTTTGAATTTTTTGAGGTCAAAAAATTCTGCCCCAGTGTCTAATAAAATTTTCTTATGATGTGACCATGACTTGAGTAGGCTGCCTATGCATACCTTTTTGGGAATCAGGTCGCTACGTAGTTCGAGTCCAAATAGGATGAATGTTGCTCGATTTATAGTATCTCATGATCGTAATTGAGTGAAGGATCTTGCCAATTTTGTGTTGATTCATAGAATTCTATTTTAGGATCAGATTGTCTTGCTCTAACTTTCATGATAAACGCCTTTGTCATTCTATTGCTTGTTGTGCTCATTCTTTGCTATCCATAAGCGTCACTCGCTCGAGTATGTTTTTGGTCCGTTTGGGATTGCATGTTGTTCCGCCTTAAGTCATCTTCCTCAATATGCTCTTGCCTCAGTTGTCTGCTATAATATTTTCATGAAGTTCCTCAAATCACCATAGCCTGGTTTGTGCTCATCGTTTTGGATTGCTTTCTCGCATCGGAGTCATAGATTCAATGGAATTAAAATGATTTTGCCAAAGAGTGAATGATGCATAAAAAAAGGGAATGCTTTTATTATTTGACTTGAGAAACAGTCTTCGAAAAGAAACGATGATAACAAAGTTGAAAAACAAAGAAAGCAAAAGCTAACGACTCGGAGTCGTGTTTTATTTAAGAAAACAACTATTGCCCCAGCTCCACTAAGGTTCTCGGCATGCTCAGAATGTGTTGCAGGTTCAGTTGTTTGGCATAACTCCAGCTTCAGCTTCCAGGATGTTCAAGGCTTCAGTATGCTTTCTAGGTACTGCATCACATTCTTCCACGAACGGCTCCTTTAGACCGGTCAGATCATCTTCACGAGCACCTTTGGCATGTCCTCCTCCCTCGAGGGTTTTCATATAGCTTGATAGGATGGATGCCTTTTTCAAAGTTGGAATAAACTGTTCTAGCGAATGATAATATCTTGTGTCCTTTGTAGTGCTTTCTCCTTTGCAAACCAGGATGTATCCCATGTCAAACTTGTATTCATCGAACACTGTTTTGGCCTTTATGATTGTACCTTCCAGATTGTATTCTTCACCGACGTCAATCATATTCACCTTCTCATCTCCATGATTGGGTAGTGGATTATTGTGCACATTTGGCGTCTTCAAATGAATGACCTTTTCATCTATTAGGTCTTGAATCTTATCTTTCAATACAAAACATCTCTCCGTCTCATGCCCCGGTCCACATGAGTGGTATGCACACCTTTTGTTGTAATCAAAGTGTGGTGAAGGATTGTCTGGCACCTTTTGAGGGATTGGGACAATAAGCCCAGCAGCTCTCAACCTCTCGAACAATTGGGTGCGGGATTCAGCTTATGCAGTGTAGTTTCTTTTGGTTCTTTGGTTCGCCTCAGGGCAAGGCCTAGGATAGTATGGTGATGCATTTTGGTAGTTGGTCTGAGTATTTTGCTGGTATGATGAACGGCTTGGTGCTGGGGTGTGGAATATAGGCCGAGTAGGTTGAGTGTTGTAAACGGATTTTTCAGATGATGTATAAGGGTAGGGATGGAATAGTGATGGTGTTTGATAATAGTGGTTGAGAGCGGGGTCTTGAATGTTTGTAGCAAAAGAGACTTCATCCTTCTTCTTTTTGGAGAGACTCACATTTCCAGCCTGGATAGCCTTATTAACAGCTTGTAGTGCCGCTAAGCTAATAATCTTTCAACTTTTCAACCCTTCTTCTATGTCATCTCCCATCAATACTACATCTGCAAACTTTTGGTTCTTCATATGCAACAAATTGTCGTAATATACTTCCTCTTGTATGCGAATGAATATGTTGACTATTTCTTTCTCGCTCATGGCGGGTTGCACTTTGGCAGCTTCTGCTCTCCACCTAGTAACATATCCCCTGAACGTCTCTGTGGATATTTTTTTCAACTTTTCTAAATAGAAGCGATCCAGCACTATTTCGGTATTGTACCCAAATGTTTCTACAAAGTCTCCTGCCATATCTTCCCAACCGAGCCATGTGCCTGGTTTTTGTTTAGAAAACCAACTTAAAGCATCTCCAGTCAGGCTTCGGCTGAATAGCTTTACTCGTACTTTCTCGCGTTCCCCTGCTCAAATCAACTTGTCACAGTATGTTCTCAAATGAACCATAGGGTCGCCAGTGCCATTGAACAAGTCGAACTTTGGTATCTTGTACCCATCAGGTAGTTTCATAGTAGGATAGATACACAAATCTTCATAAGCTAAACCTTTAGTGGTTTTGCCTAACTCAAATTTCTTAAAGGGTGCCTCTAGCTTACGAACTTTCTCTTTTGTCCTATCATCATTGGCTTCATCCTCCGCCCATTCATAGTTTTCATGGTCTTTGAAGGGTGAAGTGAGTTGTTTGGTTTCAGCAGTGAACACAGGATTGTAAGATTGCGGATTTGTGATATTAGTGTGAGGTAGACTTGTATTTGGGTAAGTAGGGTATGCAGGGAGTGATGCTTGATAAGTAGCTGGTGGTACTGGATAGGGAGGCGGTGATTGATATGTGGCGGTTGGTGCGCTTTCGTAGGTAGCAGGTGGTGCTGTTTGGTAAGGAGCCGGTTGTGTTGTTTGGTAAGTAGCAGGTGGCACTGCTTGGTATGTGGCTGGTGGTATTGTTTGGTAAACAACGGATGGATCAGTTGGGTGTATAGGGTCTTTTCCGTTAGGGCGGGCCGACCTACTTGGATCGACTGATTTCCTTGAATGGGCGGAGTTACCAACGGGTAAACTGGCCATTGTCAGTTTCTTTTCCAGTTCTTTAATTCTTTGCTCTAAAGTAGCAACATGTTCATCATACCCAACCAAGGCAAGTTTGTGGGGTGTTCCATTATTCCCGATGTTATCGTCACTAAGAGCAGCATTATTCAACTCAGACATGATGTTTCGCTTTTCTCTTCTTCTAGTTTTTGAGGGGGGAGGAGTTGTAACTGGTCCTTTGGTTCTCATCCGGTATTGATGCTCGGCCAGAATGCACAAGTCAACCTCAGGAGTGAGAGTAAAACTTAAACACGAAAACAATAAGTTAGTGTCGAGGTAATAGTTTCCAAATGCAAAAATATCACTCCTTATAATGCAAGGAACCTCTCTTGTATTGGAGGTAGGCCTAACCAAACCAACACACATAAGATGCATGATAGGCATTATTGGGACGAAGTTGGCTAATGGGCTTCAACACGCCAAAGATATTAAGCCTTCCTAAGTTTGAGTATGATATTTAAAATTGAATGTGTATTGTGCGATGTCCCATTTGTTCTCATAACCCAAAAAATGAATGAAAAATAATTTTGTAAATGTAGAAATAACACATTTTCTCCTTTTTAGGTAAATAGGAATAAATAAGTAATCTTGTTACATTACTTTAAAGTCAATGATTTTGTTTTCATAAAAGTAGAAAAAATAATTTCTTTCACAAGCCAAAAATAATTTTATAAAATAATTGGTTTTGAATGAATGTAGAAATTATAAAAAAAATTCCATATGTAAATATAAATAAATAATTTATTTCTATAACAATTTCCATTTATAGAAATAAATAATTGATTTTGTTACACAAAAGTAGAAAAATCAATTTAAAATCTATTTTATTTGATCTTCCAAATCTTCGCGACTTGTGACATCCTCCAACAAAATAATCGGATGATCCACACTTTTGAGAACAAATGGTCTATATTAGACACGTTCAACTTTAAATAGATGCACACGTAACACATTTAAATGTCTCTTAGAATCGAAAACCCGTTTGATTCATTCAAATATGGTGAACTAGTAGACTTAGACATGAGCCAAAAGTCAAAATGGTTCTAGATATGACATGATGAATGATCCCTAAAAGAGTCTTCATTAAGAGTTGGCTAATCTAGACAAGGACATGGTTCCCCTAGGCGGACAACCAAGGAGTGGGAACGTTTTAGAATTGTTGGCTGTACCACGGACCAACTAGATTCTAACCGTTCCTCCTAAAAGGTTTTTTGAGAGTGAAACGACCGTGAGATCCACGTAATCGTTTGTGTGTGTGTAAGTGTCAATTTTCCAGGAGTGGAGGAATATGAACGAAATGCAACAAATAGTACAATAATATACTAAATATCATATTATCAAAAATTACAAAAATATAAAAAGCTACCCACCTGCAAAGAGAAAAAGTTTTCATTGAATACAAAATAATAAAAGCAATAATAAACCCAATGTAAAAATCGTAATGGCTAGAACATTTAATCCCCAGCAGAGTCGCTATTCTGTCATACCCGATTTTGGACTCGACTCGGGGCGAGTCGGGTTTCGGATTTGACTGGGTGAACTCGTTTGAAGTTAGAGTGTTTTGGAGTCGCCACCTAATATAGTTTCTAAGGTGTATTAGGTAACCTATTAATTTCTAATTGTATTTAAAGGATTAACTCCGGGTTGGTCTACTAGTCAGAGATTCGGGTAACTGTTCTAAATAACCCAGAAGGAAGGGGTTAGGCACCTTCTAGGTTCCACTACATGTGGTTCCCGACCGATTTCTATATTGGGTTTAACATATTGCTTTAAGATGATAAAATCTAAATAAAATAGGCAAAAGAGATATGGGATGCAAAGTAGGTAAAATAGGCAATTTAAAAATTTAACATACCTGCATAAATAATTTGAAATAATAGTCATGTAGTACAAACAGCCACAAAATAATAAATAACTAATCATTTCGAATAAATGACCCTAGGTTTTATTGTCCTTTTCGGATCAGAACCCGGCTTTCGTAACGGACGATAGTTTCAGAATCCACTATCAAATATAGCTCGGGTAATTTCCATCATTTCCGAGGGGCTTAATTCCCTTAACCCTCATACCCTCTTTAAGTATTTAACTAAAGCGTTTTATAACGTCCTAAAAGGTTTTCTAGCGTCCCAACTTAAAGTCCCGGAGGCTTTTGGGACACTACTTTAAGTCTCTAGACACCCTAAGTATATTAAGTACCCCATAACTCGACCTTTAAGCGTCAAATAATAAACGGTCATGTTAACACATAAGCAAATAATGACAATATTATAAACTTAAAAGAAGAATGTGCCTCCAAGTTAAATAATAAGTAGTAAAGGTTCATATGCTACTGCGAGGCCCAAGTTACATAAACGAACCAACTCCTAGCATGGATTGTGAAATTAGCCACATTTGAAAAGTATAAACAATTACAATTTGAAAAGTTTTGGATTTGCAGAAATAGGCCACCTTTTAAATAAACCTGCAGCATATATAGTTGCAGCAATGATTCTATTTTCAAATACTCTAGCGATTTTAGCTTATTTAAAATAAAATGTTAACTGCTCCAATTTTCAAAAATAAATTACTTTTCAAAGACAGTCTAATTTCAATCCTAAGTTTCAGTTGTAGACCTACTGTAATATTATTTCAGAAATTGTATAAATAAATCATTTTAAAACCTGCCTTACGATTTTAGCCTATTTAGCATATAAATTTAAGAGAGAGGTTATAAATGGCCCCTTTTAGCCAATGTCACTGCTTTAGCAATGCGTACAGGCTGCTGCACCTAACTTGTACCTTACGGTGCTTATACAAACCATATAAATCCTAACAAATACATAGTTTAAACATTCAAGTCTAGTTACCTAGCAATTTTATGAAAAAAGAGAGAAGAGAGAAGGGCCTTGTCCCTTGAATCCTGAAAAGTTCTTTTTCAGAACTCCCTGCCTCCCACCAAGAGAGAAAACCTTTAGTATTATAACCTATTGCAAGATTTATATGATTGCTAAACCTGTAAGTGACTAACAATTGGTATAACCTCTTTAGAGGCTATCCAACACAATCTGCAAAACTAGTTAGAGGGTGGCCTTAACAGACCCAAAAAAAGCAAGACCTATCTACCTACCCCAAGGCAAGCTGACAGAAAAGATGACAATGACACAACAAAAAATAATAGGCAATAGGAAGAGTTGTAATAGACATATTTCAAGCGCAGAACAAACAGGAGTATGCTGTTAGCACAGTGAAACTTACCATAGTTGTAGAACAAATAACAATAGAATAGGACAACCAACTGAGGAGAGTAGCAAGCAATAGACTCAGGCCAACTGATGTTTTGGCCTTGATGAAGCAACACAGAACCAAAGATTAGAGAGAGAAGGCAAATGTTATGCCTCCAAAGATGTATTTCAGTGTGTGAGTTGTGCTGTGTGTCCTGATGGTGCTGAAGTATGTATTAGTGTTGCCTAAGTCTATTAGAGGTGCAGGAAAGTGTCTCCTCCTGTCTATGTATAGATGTGTATGTGTGTGAGGTCTGTAGTCTGTGTTTTAAGAGATGTAGAGAAGGAGCAGGGAGAAAGAAGCAATGGTGAGGGTGTATCTTCAGCATGTTAGAACTGAAAGTAAGAAGCTGTCCTAATTCTGTGTGAGAGGCTATTAGAGATACCAGTAAAGTGTGTGAAAAAGTGTTCCAGACCTCTCCTAAAAGTGTGAGAGAGTGTTGATATTTATAGTGTCAAAAATGGTTGATTTTAGGCTGAATTACATGGTAAATTGTCTAAATAAGGCAAAAGGATTATACTTGTCAATCAAATTTGAATCCTAACAGGTATAAGTTTAAATAAGGAAGCCTATCCACCTATTTTAAATGTTCTATCAGTCAGTCTCAAATATGTTATCAGCCAGTTTTAAGGAGGGAAAGAATATTCACAATCTTCAATTGAAATCAGAGAAGGATCTAATTCATCAAATCAAGGGAGCGAGACAAGGAAGTAACCAGAAGCTGAAGAATGAATAATTATGATAGTAGGCAAGATTTCAAACGGCTATATATTTTGGACTCAAACTGAATCAATATCAATATTAAGCATCGGCCTTTTAACAACAAATTACCAGTCGAGCAAACGCTTTGGACTTCGAATTGACAATGTCGAGTACTAGAATTTATTTAACACGTAATCAAATCAGAAAGTCATCAGATAACTGTGCACTTATGCAAATTCAAGCGATTACGATAAACACCATTTAACTGACCAAAAAATTACTATGCCGATGCAAAAATTCAGTTAAGCATACTTCAGGATGTCTTCGATTCCAAAACAGTAGAAGAATCAAGGGGGCAAAATTAAAATAATTAAAAATAGAAGGATGTTACCCATGTTTGAAGAACAATCGGGTCAGGTAGACAAGAAGTGGGTGGGGTCAATCCCATTTGACCCGCTTTTGCTTGATTTGCAGAGATTCTTTCAAATCTTTCCTTTTCTTGCTTTGTATATTCCAAATTTGACAAGATTTGCCCGATTTCCTTGTTCCTATTTCGGATTCCCAGAGCAAAAGGAGAGAGAGAGAGAGAGAGAGAGAGAGAGAGAGAGAGAGAAAAAAAGGGTTTCGTCCCCGTGTAATATGAGATAGGAAAGAGGAGAGGGGGTCACAGCGAAGTTAGTGGCGTTAATGGCGGATGGAGGTGTCGATTTGGTAGAACCTGGACGGATTTAGGGGTAAAGGTGAGAGGGAGCTTGAGGGGTTGACGACTGTGTTTTAGGGAAAGGGAAAAGGGAACTGATTAGGGTTTTGGGGTGGGGAGGTGTGTGTATATAACTACAAAGGAAGGGCTTAATGTGAGCCATCGGATTAAAAGGATAAACGGCCACGATTCAGCCACGTAGGCACGTATTTTATATGTATGTATGATAGTATATGTGTAATGCTGATGTGGATAAGAAAATGGGGCTTTAAAGGGTTGTACCACGCGCATAGTCGAGTTATACACACGCTTAAAGAAGTTGTACATGTTGCTAAGAGTGTATAGAAGTGAGGTGTTAGGCTTATGTGGTATGTATATGGCGTACATGTGGATAAAATGTGATGGCGTGGACTAGATGTAGTAGAAATGGAATTGTAAAATAGCAAAATGGCTAGTATTTAATTAAAATACTTATAAATATAAATAATTAGTATAAAAAATAGGAAATTTCGTAAATAATTATGAGTAAATGTATTTAATTATAAATAAATGTATTTAATAAAAAATAAATACAGATGACCACAAATAATACTAATTAGATAAAAATAGCCATAAATAATTATTAAATGATATCGTAATGCATTAAATTACAAATATCACACGTATTTTAGAAAATAGCCTAAATGAATGCAATTACGTAATTATAATCACAATTAAATAAATATTATATAAATAGGGGATTAATAATAATATTACACATGTTAATGCATGTTGTCTAATGTAGTTTTATTTGGAAAATTACTATTATCGATTTTAATTAAATATAGCCAAATTGCGAAAAACGTAGGGACAAAATTGGGTGTCAACATTTAGTTGTTTGATTCGGGGCCTTCAATACATAATCCCCAACTTTGAAAACTCTAAGCTTAGATTTCTTGTTGAGATAAGTCTCGATCTGCCTCTTTTGAGCTGTCTACTGAACCAAAGCTAGTTCTCTTCGCCCTTCGAGCAGATCCAATTCCACAGTCATTGCTTGCTGATTCGACTCTACGGTAGCATGTGCATATCGAAGACTTGGTTCACCAACTTCTATAGGGATCAACACGTCCATCCTGCAGGCAAGGAAGAATTGAATTTCACCCGTGCTATTCTTCTCTGTAGTGCAAATTACCAACAACACCTCGGGCAACTCTTTCAGCCATAGACCTTTTGCTTCATCGAGCCTCTTCTTGATATTCTCAATGATTACTCTATTCGAGGATTCAACTTGTCCATTCACACTTGGATGACATGGGGTTGAAACCACCTTTTTGATACCCCATTTTGCAAGAAAAATAGTGACATCCGAGCCGATAAACTATGGGCCATTGTCACTATTTCTCTCGGGACCCCGAATCGAAAGATGATGGTTTTTTAGATAAAGCTAATCACCTCTTTCTGCCTAACTTGAGCGAAAGATCCCATTTCTACCGATTTAATAAAACAATCCGTAAGCACGAGAATAAATCAAATACTGCCTTTAGATTTGGGGAGTGGCCCGACTATATCCATCCTCCATTTCATGAATGGCCACGGTGATATAACCGAATGTAGAGGCTCATCTTGTTGATGAATCATTCGAGCATGACCTTGACATTTGTCACATTTCTTGATGAAGGCATTGGCATCCTTACTGATATATTTCCAATAATACTCTGCTCGAAGCAATTTGCGCACAAGAGCTTTTCCTCCTGAATGATTTCCATATTCCCCTTCGTGTACCTCTCTCATCAAAGGGCCTAGGCATTTAGCCAACGGGCCGCAATGCAACTTTTTGTATAACTGCCCTCAGATCATCGTATACGAGGCAGCTTGATTCCTTAACCATTTAGCCTTTTTCTTATCAGCTGGTAGAGTCTGTAAGTTCAGATAAGAAAGGAATTTGGTACGCCAGTTCCAAGTGTTATTCATTGAATTGACCTCAAGCTTAATCCTTTCTACAGCCTAAGTAAAAAGGCGAACGACTGAATCATTCACTGAGTCGTCCTCTTCGAAAGTTGAGCCTAAATTTTCCAAGGTATCTGCTTCGACATTCTCTTCTCGGGAAATCTGTTTCACTTTCCACTCTCGAAACTTAGCTAAGATTTGCTGAGCTCGAGATAAAAACTGCTGCATTCTAGGCTCTCGAGCCGAGATGTCCCCGTGTATCTGATTCACCACTAGCTGTGAATCACTTTTCAAATCGACTCTCTCTAGGCCCAACTTTTTAGCTAATTCCAACCCTTGCTATTACGACCTCGTACTCCGCCTCGTTGTTGGTTACTTGTTTAAATCTAATGGAATGCCTTATTTTCTCCCCCGTGGGTGCTACCAACACTATGACGAGCCCTGAGCCCTTTGAATTGGTAGCCCCGTTGGTGTAAAGTGTCCAAACTCCAGAACTTGGCCCCTTAGACATTAAATCATCTTGCTCCACCTATGGGAGCATCTTAGCACTAAAATCATCCACGAAATCTGCCAACACTTGGGATTTTATGGTTGTGCGAGGCTGATAAGTGATATCACACTCGCTCAACTTGACAGCCCACTTATCCAACCTCCCCGACAACTAAGGCTTATGCAATATAATTTCTCAAGGGGAAGGTAGTGACTACACCTATGGGGTGACATTGAAAATAGGGTCGTAGTTTACGTGCAGTAACAACTAAGGCAAGTGCCAATTTCTCCAAATCTGGGTACCTGGTTTCAAACATCGATGCGTGTCTTGCTCACGTCGTATATTGGTTACTATTTTCCATCCTCCTCTTGAACTAGTATTGCACTCACATACACTTCGAATACAACAAAGTAGACCATCAACGTTTCCCCGTCCTTTGGCTTGGCGAGCAAGGGTAAGTTAGCCAAATAATGGTTTAACTCTTTGAATGCCTGCCTGCATTCCGATGTCCACTCGAAGGCAGTGTTCTTCTTCAAAACTGCGAAGAACTTGTGGTATCGCTCTGGAGACCTCGAGATGAATCCACTCAAGGTAGCGATTCGGCTAGCCAATCGTTGAACTTCCTTGGTCCTTGAGAGAACCTTGGGAATCTCCTCAATTGCCCTAATCTTTTTGGGGTTCTCCTCGATGCCTCGCTCAGAGACGATGAATCCTAGAAATTTTCCCAAACCAACTCCAAAAGCATATTTCTCGGGATTCAACTTCATATTATATTGCCTTAAGATGGCAAAAGCTTCCCTCAAGTGTTTTAGATGATCTTCTATCGGAACCGACTTCACGAGCATGTCATTAATGTAAACCTCTATTGATTTACTGATGTAATCCTTGAACATGCGACACACTAACCTTTGATACGTTGCCCCAGCATTTTTAAGGCCAAAAGACATCACTTTGTAGCAATACGTGCCTCGGTCAGTGATGAAGGAAGTCCTTTCTTTATTCTTTGGGTCTATCAAAATATAATTATACCTCGAGTAAGCATCCAAAATGTTAATAATTAGTGTCCAGTCGTGGAGTCTATTAACTTGACGATTTGTGGTAACGGATAAGAGTCCTTGGGACAACCTTTGTTCAGTAATTCACACACATTCTCTATTTCCCATTATTTTTTGGCACGACCACCACGTTGGCCAGCCATTCGGCATATTTGACTCTCACATGAGGCCGTTGTCAAGTAGCTTACTTATCTCATCCTTGATCACTTTCCTTCTAATGGCAGCATACGACCTTTTCTTCTACTTCACCGGAGTATGGAGAGGGTCTACGTTAAGCTTGCGTGTCATAATCTGTGGGTCGATCCCAACCATATTGGTGTGGGACCAGGCAAAGCAATCATCGTTGGACTTCAACAATACAGCAATAGCTTTTTGCGACTCCGGGTCCAACTCCGAGCCAACAAACACTTTCCCCTCTAGAAATTCCATTCATAGTACGAACGATTCCAACTCTTCAAAAGTCAAATTTTCGGATTTTTGCTTCCGAAGCTCTTGGATACATACCGGGATCTTTTCAATCACTTTTTCCTGGGGATCCATTTCAAGCACATAACCCCCTTCTTCTTCTGATCATGGACGCGTTGATTTCTATTTAGAAGGTCCATTCAAGACGACTCCACTCTTCATGAAGATTGAATAGCAGCCCTTAGTTGTTCGTTGTTCAACCCGAATCGAATGAACCCCCTACAGAGTAGGGAATTTGATAACTTGATGAAGAGTGGAGAACACATCATCCAATTGCGTGTATCCAAGGTCTCCCGAGGATAACATTATAGGCTATATCCTCGGGCATTACATGGAACACATATGTAGTTATAGTAATCTCACCCAACGTCTTTTTGGTGGAGTTGTTGAGGCTATTTAATATGGCTGCCTTCGGGATGACGAGGTCCTTCAACAATATTTTCTTTACTACCCCGTAGCTTATAATATTCACAAAGCTCCCAGGATCAATGAAGACTCGTTTGATATCGGAGTCGTTGATCCTCATATGATAACCAATGCACCGTGATGGGGAAACATCATCCCATCACAGACGTCATCATAAAACACAATCTCATTTCACGAACCTCCTATTCAGGTCCTTTTCTCTATCGTAATGGAAAGTTTTGCAAACTTCTTTGCAGCGGTAAAATTCACGTCATTCACCTCTGATCCCCCAGTAATCACATCAATAATTCTTTTGGGAGATGGAGCCCTCAGCGGCTGTCCTTCTCCTCTATTCTTTGCAAGGGTTTGCTTCTCTTTGTCAGTCAGAAACTCTTTCAGCATGTCTTTCTTTAACAGATGGGCCACCTCGAGGCGTACTGCCTTAGAATCCTCAATTAGGTGCCCGTGGTCAGCATGGAAGTGACAATAGAAGTTATGGTCCCTTTTCCCTGGACTGTCCTCATGTCTTTTGGGAGCCTCACTCCCTGGTCGGTCATCCCTTTTAGCGCATTCACCAAGTCAGCGCTAGACACATTGAAATTATACTCAGAAATACAGGGCAGATCCTTCTCTTTAGACACTAGAGAAGGCCCTATGATGATTCTCTGATTAGCAGCGACGGTAACCTTTCCTTCTGAGCCTCTAGCTCACATGTTCTCCTCCGAACTTCTAGCTTACATGCTGCCCTTGGGAATTGTAAGGACCATATCGCACCTTTTAATTCCCTCATGGCACATCAGTGCTGTTGACATGTAATTTTGTCCTTCCTCTTTCAATAGCCATATTGCAGACGAAATTGCACTGATAAGCACACAATTATCTTCACTCTAACCCTATTCAAAATCATTATTTCACACAAGCACGCCAAGCAAGCTATTTTTTAAAGACATCGGCAGAAGCTATGGCTACTTACAAAATTCGCACGTTCCAATTACAATTTTTTTGCAATTACTCCTATTTTTAGCAAAATTGCAACAAATTGTTTTAAAATTCAAAACAATGGTCTTCCTTAGCTATTTAGCCTTCAAAATTAAGTTTCTGATTTTTTCAATAATTTTATGAACATTTTATACAATTTTCTACATATTTTATAGATATTTATACACATTTATACATAATATATACGCATATGCACCTCAGCATTTGTACACCTCACACCTCCACTTATAGACGTCAATTCCACATCACGTCGACGTAGCTTCATCTCAGCCATCCAAACTGTTGATCCGACGGCCACAGCCCATCTTTCCATTTTTAATTACACCTCACCCCCCCAAAACCTTATGAGACCCCCTCATTTCTTCCTCACACACCCGCCGCCTTGTCGAACCCTAGCAACGCTACTGTCACAGCCCTTTTCCGGCCATTCCTGCCGATGAAATTCGAAACCAAATACATCCCCATGCTCCTTTTGATCCTCGCTACAAAACCCCCTTGCCAATTTATCCATTTAACGAAGGTTGAAACTAGAACTCTCGTTGATCCGTCGCCGGAAAGAGGATTACAACCATGGCTAAACGAAATCTAAAAGGTGTCACTGCCACGAACGAGGAAAACCCCATGCATGTGAAAGCCGGAGAGAATTCAAGCTTGACCCGATTCTAACTTGGAATGGGTCACTCTAACCTTTATATTTTAATTCCCTATTTTGATTTGTCTCTGACACTATGTGATTTACTAAGCTTACTTAGTTTTGTATGAGTTAATGTGCTTATGTGCTATTTGATTAGTCCATAGGATTATCAATCTCAGTTTGGTTCAATGATTAGTTGTATTTTGCTTCGAGTCTTGCATACTTTGATGCTCTAGGCTATTCCTATTAATCTCATGGCAAGATTTGCGACTGATCCTTGTTGTTATGCTTCACGATGTGTTTTCCTGTTTGTTCAATTGAAATACTTAATCTTCATGATCGTACAATCTCTTTAGGATGAAACTAGGAATGGTAGTAAAATTTGAATTTGATCTTGACGAGACAATTTGAATATGTGAGTGATATTAAACATGGAAACTTGTTACTCAAGCAATTCAACATTAATTAGAATTTTTTTGAATCTGTTAAACCTAAAACATATTCGTCTAGCTGATATTGAACCTAGACCTTGTTTGGTGCAGAGGGAGAGTATATTTGGGCAAAGGGTCTGATTTACTTTGAATTAAGGGTATTCTAATTGGAATCCGTTAGAATATACCATGATTTCAAACATAAAATTTTTTAGTACTTGTTTATGTAATGATTCTTGAACCTAGATGTTTTATTGTCAAAAGGAGAATCTGTTTTGTGCAAAGGTTTGATTTATCTTAAGTTTAGGAGGTTGATTGACTTATATTTGGAATGAGTACTGAACTGAATCCTTTTTAACTATGGAAAATAATATTCCCTTACCTATTTTTATTACTACCCGTTTGCATTGAACCCCTCACCCTTTACCTATATAAACTGGTCTTGCTTACTTTACTACACGCAATTAAAACACTGAAACACATAGAGGCACTGAATATGTGAAAGCATAAACATAATATTTCTCTCTATCACCCTCAAGTTTCTGAGAAATTCCTGCTCTTTCTTTTTTCTCTTTTTGATCCTGTTCTGAAAGCACTCAACACTGCCTAGGCTTACTTGTTTGTTTATTGCTATCACTGAGAAGGTATGATTCTGCCCAAGCCATTGCTACTCTGTACTTGAATTTGTCTATGCTTAAGCCCTCTGTTTGTTCTTTTTGTTATTTTTATGCTTCAGTTGCCTAACTGTGTGTAATCTCTGTTAGTTTGCATCTCTGTTTGGGCTTCATTTAGCCCCCCTACTAATCCCTTTGTATGCAGCTTGCTTGGATGGCTTTAGAAAGCCATACCAGTTCTACTTTAGTCACATGTTATACAGTTTAAATAATCTGGTGGTTGTACCATTTCTAATACCCAACTCTTTAGGTGCAGTCACTGGGATTATGGCTATATGCTAAGCATGCTTTAGGTTTAATACTTGAGAAATCATTTGATTACATGTCTTCACCCAATAGAACCTCCCCTATCTGTGTATAGTTATTAGGATAACCCTGCCTGTATATATTTGAGCGAGGATACTCACTAGTGTAATTTCTTAGGCTATACAGGGGCCTCTCCTAACCTTCTTCTCTTATGTGTTGCATCATCCCTCTTAAAGGTGGTGATTTTTATGGTTAGAACCTGCATAATAGTTTCTGGATGAAAAGTAAAACAATATTTTGATTTGAAAACTAAGAGTCTGGATTTACACATCTGGACATCGATAACAATAATTTTTGATAACGTAATTAGTATATACAGGCCTTAAATTTCAAGCTACAAACGTTTAAAGTGTGCTATTCTGTGCAAATCTAGAAGTTTCAAACGACACGGACTAAATATGTGATCCTTGCTTAATCTGTGACTGGTTTTGCAAGACTAATCTGCCCCATTTTTGCATCAATAATTCGGGCCCAAAACTATTTTTTAAAAACTTGGCCCTTTATTTGTTCAAGCTGATTTTAAATATACTTTAATCTCTTATTCACTAATCTAATAGTGTATAAGGGAGTATAAGTTTGGGGTTGACTATACAAAATTAATATCTATATTTGCTAAAGTTATGTGTATCACTTAATCATGTATTGCATGCTTATACATATCTATACATTATGTGCGAAGACCCTTAATGTGCATTTGCGTGTTTTGTGTATCCTCTCTTTCGAAAACAGCCCTAATACTATATATTTTGAAACCGACCCCAAAAGCAAATAGCCATTAAGTTTAGGGCTCGGCAACTAATGTCAAGTCACACCGACCCTTAATGGATAACATTTTCTTTACAAAACAACCCCAATTTGGTTTGTGACAAAACCTGAAAGCATTTTCAAAATTGAATATTCTGCAAAAGCCTATTAAAAACTGAGGCCAAAAGTGCGATTAGGCATTGGGGTTAGGTCGTTTCTACAAAATTTTGCAAGCCCATACTTTAGTCATCACTGCCCTTTAGACTGTTTGCATGAATAAATCAAATTGTTTAACCGATCGCATTTATAGCCATTTGAGTTAGTAAAATCATTTGCAAGTGTGATTAATACTTGTCTGCAACCTTTTAACATCCCAAAAAGAAAAGCTCGGGCGGGAACCACTCTTTGTGGGACTTGGGAAAGTGTTGGACTTTTTATCCTCGAATCTCTGAAAATATATTTTTATTGAACAAGACTCGACCTTAGACATTTAGGTAGCCTAATACACCTTAGAAGGCTTATATTAGTTGGTGACTCCAATTTGAAACTCAAACGAGTTACCCAGTCAAACCCGAGCCTTGACTCGCTCCGAGTTAGGTTAAAACGTGGGTATGACAGAATGGAGACTCCGTTGGGGATACTCAAAATCCTAACCATAACGAGCTTTAATTTTTGGGATTTTATTGTCTTTATCATTGTCTATTTATTTTGCATTAATTATTAGTATTGTGTACTAACTTTTTTCTTTTTGTTTTTTTTTATTTATTTCTGCAATTTATTAATATATTACATATTTTAATATTTTAAACTATTTGATATTCTCGCTCATAACGTCCACCAATCCTGGCACCCTCTTAAATCTTAGAGCTCCTGGGAAGGGACGGTTGCGTGGAACCCACGACCGTCCTTTTTCTCACTCAAATAAAACACTTAAGAGAAAGTCTTGCAAAATTAGCCAAATAGCGAATCTTTTGGCAGTTTGTAAGCTTTCAACTTTCAAGTTGTCCGCTTGGAAGAACCGGTCTATTGGTACCCCAAATCTTAGTGGAGACGTTACTAAGATCATCCATCATATCATTTAGGAAATTGTGACTCTGGCCATGCCTAAGTCTTGTAGTTCACCATGTCTAACTCAAATCCAAACGAGTTACTAACTCCAAGGGGCGTTTAGATGCGACTATGTGTGCATATTTTAAAATTAAATATGCCAAGTGTACACTATTTACTCTCAAAATTGGAAGGGGGTCGAGTCTAACGGTTTTTTTTGTAAGCTACTATGAGTCATAAAGATTACCATCGGTTCGGCATGATTATTGACATTCCAAGGGAAATAAGGGCTTGGTATAGAAATCTGGGAAAAGCTGGTCAATTTGATTGAGTAAGACATTTGGTCATTTGCCTTCACTAATGGAAGTTGAACCCAATAAATTCATCATTGAAGCCGCCACTTGCTTTTAGGATGCTGATAGAAACGTTTTTAGATTTGGAGAGTTCGAAATGACACCACTTTTGGAGGAAATAGGAGGTCACATTGAAGATCCGGGTTTGAGGCGAAAGGGACATAGATGGCAAGATGCTATAATTATCATACCGCGTCAACCTACCGAAGAGGAGTTTTGCGAAGCATTCGGTTTTCGGTCAAATGATGTGTCTGAATTTTTACAAAGGTCAAAGTTCAGTTGCATGTACTTGTATGATAAGTTCGGTCACGAAAAGCGTTATGAAAATAAAAAAGCAGAGTTTGCATCATACTACGATTGGAAGTGTAAAAGGATCTTTGCATTTGCGGTGGTTTTCTTTGGTGTTGTCGTGTTCCCACAAGGAATGCACAATGAAATCAACACAAAAATAGTCCACTTCACACATGCCTTATTCCATGGTATCAAGAAGAAGACATGCACTATGGTTCCCACAATATTGGCTGACATCTTTAGAGCCTTAGGAAGGTGTAAGAATGGGGCTCGATACTTTGAAGATTGTAATTTGTTATTACAAGTGTAGTTGACTGAACACCTTCAAAGAAACCAAATGCATGCCAAGAGTTCTATGACATGTGCAGTTCAAACCACATATTGGCACAACAGTATGGCGTTAAAAGGTTCAAAGCACCCTACACTACTCATGAGTGCTATATGTTGTTGAAAAATATGAAAGATGAAGACATACAATGGATGTATCCTTGGTATACTTCTCCATGGGATTTGCTCCGGTCGAAGATGAAGTCATTTGTAGTCCTTATGAGTATACGCGGTCTTCAACCTTATATACCTATTAGGGCTTTAAGGCAAGCAGGCAGAAGGCAAGACATCCCATTGGTAGGAGACACAGTCCGATTCCAAGTAGACTACAAAGAAGATAAAGTTCCATTTGTACCAGAAATTCGAAAGATATGGAATGAAAAGAGGTTTGCTGAAGAAACTTCAATTGAACCAGGCAGATACCATATAGGTTGTGGAGTTGGCTATTTCGAATGGTTGCATAATGATATGAAAAATGCTCCTGTTCCTAAAACCGGTGTACCTGGGACAGTTTAAGACCAAGTAGCTGAAAACCAATATAAGATTACATGGTTGATGGAAAAATTGAAGATGTCCGACAAGCTGAGAAAGGAAGAGCGTTGTTGATGGAAAAATTGAAGATGTCCGAGAAGCTGAGAAAGGAAGAGCGAAAAAGGCACAGACATGAGGTAGAAGAGTTAGATCGAGAGCTAGAAGGTCTAAAGAAGGGATTTGAGGAAAAATACAACGAAAGTTACAACCAAAGAGATGGAGGCGGAAGGTTACCAGCCATGGCTTACTTGATCGTTGCTCAGTTAGACATTGAAAAGATGCAAAAGAGGTTGAAGAAGTCCGATGCCGAATAAAAGATGCCCGAAGATCCAAATTTTTAGAATAGATTTTCTTTTTATGTCTTTTTCTATTGTAACCAAACTTAGCTTATAAAAGCACAATGGTTTTGGTGGTGAGTTGAGAATAAATGGCTAGCACTTGCATGTTTAATTTTAAAATCATTCAAGCTTAGGAAGGCTATACGTCCTTGGCACGTCATAGTCCATTAGCAAACCTTGTCCAAATGTTGAAAAGGGTTTTCGACCCAAAAACGACAAAGATGCATCCTCACATAGATTCGAAGAAATGTTTGTGCAAAATATTAATCATTTTCTTACTATGGCTGCAAGAGGCACACTTCACTTTATCTTCCAAGCTCCTCACTTGATCAGGCTTTGGTGGGAAGATTTGGCAGCGATTTGTAGGTTTCATGTTCAAAAGATTTTGGGAGAATTAGTAGCACTTAAGGCTTACACTGCTATGCCCGGTCTGGTCAAAGCTGCTACACATTTCTGGGATTTCAAAATGGCGGTATTTCATTTCAATGGTTTGGAGCTAGCACCAATGTTAGAAGAAGTTGGAGGTTTGGTAGGTTCGAGCCTGGGCCTGAGACCATGATTTACCCCCGAGACGTGGAGCCTAAGGAGTTCATTGAGCTGTTGCAAGTTCCTTATGATCCATATGTCGAAGGAGTGCGTGATGGAAAGGTTACCTTTGAGTTCCTGTATTCTAGATTTGGAGATCCAACTCGTACACAAAATTTGACAGGGGCATGGGAAGTTCATGATTGGGAATAGACCGAGTCTACTGCTTTCATAATTTCTTTTCTGGGAAGTGTGGTCTTCCCCGAAAAAGAAGGAAAGATCGACATAAGGTTGGGAAGGGTGGTTGAAGGATTGCGTAAAGGTGCTCACAAGCGCCAAGTAGGTCTGGTTCTAATAATCGTGGGAGAAATCTACAGGGCCCTGACCAAGTGTAGAAAAGGAGGGGATTTCTTCGAAGGGTGCAACCTCTTGCTGCAAATGTGGTTGATAGAACACTTACACACGGTCACAATCAATTCGATAGCACCAAGGGCGATAAGGGTTGGTGGCATCCTCTCGTATAGCATTCGCATGGCTGGCACAGCAGTATGGGAAGGCCCTGCAAATATGCGAGGATGGTATGCCAATTTTGAAGAATTACAAGAAGTGCAGTGGGTAATAGAGAACTGTGCTAGCTTCACCGTTTCTATACAAGGTCAAGACACTACTTTCTTGACATTGATTGGATTTCGAGGAACTCACCACTATGTTTCCCTAAGAATCCTCCGGTAAGCAGGAATGACACAGCAAACTCCTCAGCTGACAAAAGGAAGAAAGTTTCAACGTTGACATAAAAGAAATTGAACACCCGATGGTTGGTCCAATATTAACGATGTGGGAAGAAAGGGTAACTATGCAGTTTTGTCGTGGCCGAGACAATAGGGTGAACCCCGGAACCACATTAACCTATCCTCAATGGCTTAGTAAAGATAGAGGGAATCTCCGATCAAAGACCACATTGAAAAGGAAAGCTGAAGCTCCAAGTGTTGCTCAGAAGTACAAGAGAATACGCCACAAATTTGATCAAAAGAAGAAGGAGTTAAGGATAACACAAGAAAGGGAGATGAGAAGGAAATATAAGAAAAAAATCAAAGGAGATGAACTCAAGTATTGGATAGGCAAGATAGTGGCAGCCAGACAAGTCGTTGGGAGTTTGCAAAACCTGCTCAAAAGGTGGGGAGAATACTTCAAATCAGTACCATAGGCAGAAAAAGAAACAATGAGAGTGGAAATATGTGAGTCTTTTGCAAAATCCTTGGGTGACATGCAAGCGGGGAAGGACCTTATGGAGATATTTGTCGTCCCTCCACCGACAAACATATCAAATGGACCTAAAGAAGAGACCGAGAAAACAGAGGAGGGAGAAGATGTTGGAGCTGATGCTTGATCCAAGAACCCCTTTGCTTGGCATATAGTCCAGTGGTCCTTAGTCGAGTCATTTTTCTTTTCAAGTTGTCCTTTCTGTTTGGTTGAGTCGTTGTCTTTTCCTTTTTAAACTAGTGATTGTAATAAAGCCAAGCAAATCAAATAAATTTTTATTATTTTGGGTTTTTAAACTTGTGTTGATTATGCTCAAGCAAACAAAATGATGTATTCGGCGCAAACATTACTTTGAATCATCGATAGGCCTACCTCTGGCATAAAAGATGCCCCCTCGTAATAGGACACGAAGTTATAATATTAATGCTAACGCTTTACTCACATTATTTCTTTGTTTTTGTTAAAGGTTATTTTAGTCCCAAATCCTTGAAGTTTGGTTTGTGCATTCTGGCCACGCCACAGTGTCGGTTGAGATCATGAGGATCAATTCCAATACCTCTCCCTTTACCTACAAGGACAAGGATGAGACAGGATATCATGGCTGAGTTTGACAAAGCTGGAAATACTAGGGGAACTCCTGAAAAGCAAGGTTTGGTTGCATACGAGGAATATGCTAAGCTGGAGCAAAGGCTGTTTTAGTTGGAGAACAGAATTCCTCTTGCCCATGCTGATGGAACCACTGAACCAAACAAAACTTCCCGCCCTCACGACAAAGATCCACTGTTCCCCGAGAAAGACATCATATACCCTAATTACATCGCACCACAAAACAACTTCCCTACCTTCACTGTCGAAACCAAAAATGTTTCATCCCTCACCAAAGGTCAGGACATGTATGCATGGATGGGGGAAGACTCAGACAGCACTAAAGAGCAAGTCAAGTGGCTGGTGGAAAAGTTCAAAGAATTCCAAGGCACCAAGGAAACTAGAGGCCTGGCTTATGAAGTCCTCTGCATGTACCCTAACTTGAAGCTGCCCGATGGTTATAAGACACTCAAGTGTAACATGTTTGATGGCAGTGGTGATCCGATGGCTCATTTAAGGTCTTATTGTGATAAGCTGGTTGGGGTTGGACATGATGAAAAAATTCAAATGCAGTTGTTCAACCGTAGCTTGACAGGCGATGCACTGGTGTGGCACTCAAAGCAGCAAAAAAAGAAGTGGACAAGCTGGGAAGCAATGGCTGGAGACTTTGTTGACAGCTTCGGGCACAACACTGACGCCATGCCTGATCGATTCAATCTGGAGAAGCTGTAGAAAAAGCCTACTGAAACCTTTAGGGAGTTTGCAACTAGGTGGAGAGCTGAAGTTGCTAAAACCTCCTATGGAAGACACTGAGATAGTGGCAACTTTCATCCGCATACAAGAGGATGTTTACTTTGACAAGATGCTGAATGTGCAAGACAAGAAGTTTGGGGATTTGATCAAGATTTGAGACATAGTTGAAGATGGATTGAAAACTGGCAGGATTGTTAGCCTGGCTGCACTATAAGCCACTAACAAAGCATTACAAACTGGTAGCTCAGGGACATCGAAGAAGAAGAATGACGTTTCCTTCGTTGCTGTATCACTTAACCACTCTCGTACCCATAACCACTACTACCAAACACCACCTCCATCCTACCCATATGTTCCACCATCACCCGCTTATCCAGTCTACAATACACAGCCCATACTCCAAAATCAACCTCCACAAAGACCACTGTATCCACAAAGTCCGAACAATAGAAATACCAAAACCTACCCACCAAGACCTCGCACAGACAACAACCCAAGACCCAAAAGAAACTATACCCCATTAGCTGAATCCCGCACCCAGCTATTTGAAAGACTCAAAGCAGCAGGCCACATACAACCCGTCCCATTCAAAATGTCCGATAGAATGTCACCCTTCTTCGACCAAATCAAAACCTGTGCCTACCACTCTGGGGGACCTGATCACGATACCGAAAAGTATTATGCTCTAAGAGATAAAATACAAGACCCGATCGATCAAAAGGTGATCCACTTGAAGACACCAAATGTGCATAATAACTCTTTGCCTAATCACAGATATATTAGGTGAACTTGATCGAGTTAGATGAATCGTGAAACTTGGAAGGAACCATTGTCAAAGAAAATGAGGCTACACCAGCATCTGCTTCTGTTGCCCAAGCGGCTAAAGCACTAGAGCCTATCGAAGTAGAGGTGGCTCCAAAATTCTACGTTGACGTAGTCCCTCCTTACAATGACAAAGCAGTGCCATGGGATTATGAAGCAGAAAAAGAAAGGAAAGTCGGTAGTCGAGACTGTTGCAGCACAAGGGATGACCAGGAGTGGAAGGATCTGCACTCCCGAGCACCTTGTTCAAGGAAGACGAGGCACCAACGAGGAGGAGTCCGAGGAATTGTTGAAGAAACTTCAAGCAAAAGAGTACTCCGTAGTTGAACATTTAGGCAAGACTCCTGCATAAATCTCTATTCTGGCTTTACTCCTCAAATCAGAGAGCCACCGAAATTCCTTGATGAAAGTATTAGATGAAGCACATGTCCCGGTAGACACCACAGTTGAGAATCTGGCTAGCATGTTTGGGCAAGTCATGGAATTCAATCGAATCGCTTTCTACGAAGATGAGCTACCACCATAGGGATTGAGTCATAACAAGGCCCTGCATGTCACCATCAAATGCAAAGACTAGTTTGTGGGAAGAGTTCTGATCGACGAAGGGTCCGGCTTGAATATATGCCCATTCATCACTCTAAAGAGAATGGGGATTGATCAAAGCAAGATTAGGGAAAGCGACATGAAGGTAAAGGTGTTCGATGGTTCACAAAGAAGCACCATTGGGGAGATCGACTTAACTATCATTGTTGGTCCCGTGGAATTCACTACTGAATTTCATGTCATGGACATCTCCGCTTCTTACAACTTGCTGCTTGGAAGACCTTGGATTCACATGGCTGGGGCGGTGCCTTCTACCCTCAACCATATAGTGAAGTTCGAGTGGGACAAAAAAGAGGTGGTAGTATTTGGCGAAGGGAGCAACTCTATTTACAATGAACAAACCATACCAGCAATTGAGGGGAACACTCTTGATGGACAGACCTTCTACACTATGGATCTTGTGGGAGCAGTGCAGGGTAGCCGAGGAGAATATCGCAAGAACTACAATAAGAGTTGGAAGCGTAAGAAGAGCACTGACACAGTCCGAGGAGGATATACTGCACACTTCACTCCTAAACTCATCAATGCACCACCAGGGACTGAGGAGAAAAGGAGAAATTTTTACAGTGCTTATTGAGATGGCCAAGGAAAAGGCTACAAATAGAGGAACTTGGTCTGGGAGACCGTGATATCTGACTGGAGTGTGCCTTCACATGAATTTCATGAGACCATACCTGCAAAACAGAGAAGCAACCGATGTATTCACCCAATGCTCGTCCTAACTGGAAGCGCATTTCTGAAGAAACAAGGGGAAAGCAAGTATGGCTACCAAAAATACCCAAACTTGCACCTATGGAGGTGGTTATTGAGGGCCATACGTACTCCCACAGCCTGCGAAGTGGCCCGAAAACTGGGTTATAGGCATTATGATAAGGCAAGGCTATGAACCTAGGAAAGGTTTGGGCAAAAACCTAGATGGCATGGTTGAACCGATTCAAATTGTGATTAGGCCCGACAACGAGAAAGCCGGCATAAGGTACATTGTGACTTATGAGAAGAGCATGGAAGAATCATCGCTAGACTTCAAATACTACAAGAGAAGCATCAAAACTCTTATACATAATTTCGTCTCGTCTGGCTACTTGGATGGTCGTAAGGGAGAGGTATGTGCAGCAGAAGAGGTTGAGCCGAAGATTGCTGATGCTGAAGAGGATTTACTAGCAGGCATGCAAAAGTTGTTCCTATCTGTCAAAGACTGCTGTGTGATCTTACAAGAGCACGTTGAACCTCCTGGCCTCGCCAAAGCAGAATCTGGAGCTGCATAGAACAACTAGACCAGTAACCTGGTCCGAGCTTATCGCGGACCTTGGTAGAGCCGGGGGATAGAGCTTATTTATGCTTTCTAAAATAAAACCCGACCTCGAGTCGTGGAACTTACATTTTTTCTTTTTCTCTTTTAACATGTCTCCCTACAAACATTGTTTTACAAGGATTCATAAATAAAGGGTCTGCTCTATTTCCTATTTATTCTATTTTAATCTTTTAATTATGCAATATTTTATTTTTTTTTCAGCTTTCAAACTAATAATTCCATTGATTCTGCTTAAAAGATTTGAAAATAAGCCCAAACCAAATCTAGAAGAGACTGAGGTGATGAATCTGGGAGATGATAAAATAGTAAAAGAAACAAGGATCAGTGAACATCTCACTGCAGAAGATCGAAAGCAGTATATTGAATTTCTTAAAGAATATGAGGATGTTTTTGCATGGTCGTATGATGACATGACTGGTATAAGCACGTATGTGGTTGCCCATAAATTGCCCATCAGTCCAGGCTTTCCGCCAGTCAAGCAAAAACCCAAACTTTCAAGTCATCTACCTTGGTAAAGATTGGAGAGGAAGTGATCAAATTGCTCAATGCAGGGATTTTGAAAATGGTCAAATACTCGACTTGGTTAGCCAACATTGTCCCAATGCCAAAGAAAGACGGGAAACTCAGAGTTTGTGTAGACTGTAGAGATCTGAACAGAGCCAGCCCAAAAGATGATTTTCCTTTGCCAAATATACACATCCTGATTGATAATTGTGCGAAGCATGAACTGTAGTCTTCGTGGATTGTTTCTCCGGCTACCATCAAGTACTTATGGATGAAGAAGATGCCGAGAAGACAGCTTTTACTACATCTTGGGGGGCTTACTGTTACAAGGTGATGTCGCTTGGTCTAAAGAATGCTGAAGCAACTTACATGAGGGCAATGACTACGATGTTTCCCGAGTTGATGCACAAAGAAATTGAAGTATATGTGGATGACGTGATCATTAAATCAAAGAAAAGCTCAAAACATCTGGATAATTTGCGCAAATTTTTCAATCGCTTGCGTAGATACAATTTGAAGCTAAATCTAGCAAAATGTGCTTTTGGTGTTCCAATGGGGAACTTTTTGGGTTTCATTGTCAGCAGAAGGGGCATTGAGTTAGACCCAGCCAAGATCAAAGTCATTAAAGAATTGCCACCACAGAAGAGTAAGAAAGAGGTCATGAGTTTCTTGGGAAGAATCAACTACATCAGTCACTTCATAGCTCAATCCACGGTCATCTGTGAACCAATTATCAAGTTATAGAAGAAAGATGTAGCGATCGAATAGATAGAGGACTGCCAAAAGGCATTTGACCGGATAAAGGAGTATCTGCCTTGCCCACCCGTGCTGGTTCCATTCGAATCTGGACGACCTTTGATCTTGTACCTGTCTGTGGTAGATTCAGCATTTGGATGTGTACTGGGACAATATGACTCAACTGGGAGAAAGGAGCAAGGAATATACTATCTGAGTAAGAAGTTTACTCCCTACGAAGCCAAGTACACACTGCTGGAGCGCACTTGTTGTGCCCTGACTTGGATAGCGCAAAAGTTGAGACACTACCTGACATCCTATGCAACCTTACTGATATCAAGGACGGATCCTCTCAAGTATATCTTCCAAAACCCGATGTCTACCTGTTGACACCCGATTTTGTCATTCCTTAATCTAAAATCTGCTATAATTTAACTTAAAGGTGCAATTTGACTATTTATACAAAATGTGCATTAGAAATCATGCATTTACGTGCCTTATCCCCTACTTATATATTACATACCTAAATATGGCTATATTACGTAATTTTACATCATTTAGGTTATTTGTCAAAATTATGACTGTTTGTGCAATTTAGTGCATTTATAATATTTAATCGTGGCTATATCATATAATTGCATCATTTAGGCTACATATCAAATTTGTATCGATTTGTGATCATATGTACAAATTAAAAATTATCTGTGATTATTTATATTTAAATAATTTTATTTGAGCTTATTTAGTGATTATTTGTGCATTTTTATATAATATGTATATCTATATTTTATTTTTTCACCTTTAAGTTGAATATTGGCTAATTAAAAAGAAAATGTCCAAATTCCTTTTTATTAATTCCTCCATATTCCAAAATCCCTACCAAAATTCTCTATTTATTTATATTTTTTTATTAACTTTTACTTTTTCTATTGAATTGCATTCTTTTGAACCTAGACATAATATTTAACCAAGTACATCTCTTATTTTTGAAATTAATTTGTATTTTTTTTCTCTACTCCTATTTTTGGATAAAAATTATTTCCTTCCCCTTTCTAATCCCAAAAATCACTCAACAAATTCCTTACACGGAGCCACTCACAAATAACTATTTTTTCTTCCTTAATCCTATATACAGATAGTACATCAACATCAGGCAGACATGGATCAAACAATAGTACACGCTCCTCTTCCTCTCACCTTATATACAGAATATACACACATCACCCACCTGGTCTTCTCGGACATACACACACATCACTCCTTCTCCATTTTCAACATACACACTCTCACATGCAGACCCCACGTCCTTTTTGTCTTCTTCCCCAAACACATAGCACATACCACTTTTCTCATGCACCCATCACACCATTGACCATACCATTACCGTTCAAATATACACCCACACCATTTTTGAGACAGGTCCACCTCCACATACATACCCAACAAACAAGACATAGAGAAAAAAAAACTACAAAGATCAGAAATGGAGCGTCGCCGCTGCCGTGAAAACGCCATTGCCGACGGTCCTTTGTCTTCGTTTCTTTTCTCCTTCTACTGAATCAGAAAGAGAGACGGGGAAGGGGGTTGGGGTGGAAGCGACGCTGCCTAGCAGTCACTCCCCCTCCCTGTTACTGTATCGCCACCACCGTAACACCCCGCCGGCGACACTCGCTGTGGCCTAGTTTTAACTAAGTGTATGGCGTCGGGGTTGTAGCGACGCCACCCACTGATGATCGCTCCACCGCTTCACCCCTGCCTCCCTAAAAATTGAATCGAGTATTTGTCATACCCGATTTTGGCCTCAACTCGAGGCGAGTCGGGTTTCAGATTTGACTGGTTAACTTGTTTGAGTTAAGGTTTTGGAGTCGCCACCTAATAAATTTCCTAGGCACATTAGGTCACCTATTAAATTCTAATTCCATTTAGAGAATTAACTCTAGGTTGGTCTACTAGTCAGAGATTCAGGTAAGAGGTTCAAGTTAACTCGAGATGAAGGGGTTAGGCACCTCTCGAGCTCCACAAATGTGGTTACCGGCCGGATTTTATAATTGGAATTCGAAATAAGTAACTAAGCAACCTAAACTAACTAATTAGATATACAGAAATAACTAGATAATATAATAATTGAGATAAGAGGTCCTAATAGGCATCCTCCTTAAGTATTGCACCTTGCAAAAAAGATGAAAATGAATTAGTAAAATAATAAATAATAAATAGTAATAAAAATAATAAATACTAATTAATAATAATAATGAGAACAAAATAATAATAATGACAAAAAGGTTTCTTATTGAATTGTTCTCTTCCAAAATAGGTTATCGTCTCTTTCCAATTTTTATCTCGCAAAATTTAAAGAAAAGAGTTAGTGAATGATAATAATAATAATAATAATAATAATAATAATAATAATAATAATAATAATAATAATAATAATAATAATAATAATAATAATAATAATAATAGTTTTAAAATAAAGGGGAAAGGGGATTTTTGAAAGTGTCGGCTCCGGTGTGTATGAATTGGGTGGAGGTTAGGGATGTCGATACGGCTGCGAACACACCGGTCGGTCGTGTTGCCATGACAAGTACCGGTCTCATTACTCCATTACTGGCTCGTTTGTAGTCACGGCTTATACACTTCATCATAGCCTTTGTTTTAGGGACCTGGGAATGGGATTGTTTATCGATAGGCCTCAAATAAACAATTATTTTCCTTGGCCGTGATTAGTCCGACAGTTCATTGTATTTCCGTCAATTCCTTGTGTAGGCCTCAATATATGTAAAATATATATCTTCATTGGCCATGTAACATTGGCTTCTTTTTAGTCGTCAACATAAAACAAGCCGATCTGAATAGTCAGTTGCAAAATTGTTGACACTGTATGCTCATAATCTGCAAAGTTAAACTCATAAAGCATAACAATATATCAAGTGTAGAGGAGTCAAAACGTATTCAACAGCTAGTAAGTGGCCAAAATAGAGCCAGTCTAACACGCCATCACAAATCTTCGGTCTAAAACCATTACACGGTATAGCAATTGAATCTGCAAAACTCAAACACCAATTACCAGAACAAAGCATGAACATAACGAATCAGTTAAAACAAATAAACAATCGACACTATTGATTGAGGAAGACATCCATCAGCGAACCCAAATGTCAGCAGCGATCACCGTTAAGATTTTTTGGTGAGTCGACTGAGACGACAATCGAGCGTGGAGGAAGAGGAGCGACCGCCGGCGAGCCTCGCGGCGTCGCTGCAACTCCTCAATCTCCCTGAAACAAAACCAGATCAGATTATGACGAAAATAATCCAATGACGTCGATGGGTTATAGCACTAGATCGATTAGAAATGGGTTTTCCAGTGGTGGTTGGTTTCTGTAACGGTGGTGTTACGGTATCGTCCCTATCCCCGATCTTCCTACTTCCTCTGCTTTTCAGGCGATGGCCTTTCCCCTTCCCTCGTTCTGCCACGATTCCCCGGTTTGAGTGTGTGTATTGGTGTTTAACAAAGGTGAGAGGGGTGGTGTATACTAATGAGTGTGTGTGTATTGATCGATGGTGGATTTGTGCGGGGAAGAAGACGGGGTATATGCTGTACATGTGTGTGTGTGTCGATTTTGTGCTCTATTTCTGGTTTTTGTGGGGTGAGTATTATGTACCGTGTGTGTATGCTGAATATTGAAGAGGTGTGTGGAGAGGTTTTTTAGAGGTGTGGGTACTGCGTGTAAGTGTGTTTGTCTTGTGTGTCGCGAGGAAGAAAGGGGTGTGGGGAAGATTGAAGTGGACTGTGCTGTACTGAATGTGTGTAAGATTATTTTTTTGGAAAGAAGGGAGTGGGGTCTGCGTGGGGAAGATGACGGAGTAGGTGTATGTACTCTCTTTTTGTTTTTGTATGCTGATTTTGTATAATTGATAATGAGAGAAAACAAAGAATTCCCTTCATTTTAAGGAAGGGGAATTCAAAAATAGTTGTTGGGGGTTTTCTAAAAATAGGATAGAAAAATTAGGGATTGGATTATGGGAAAATAAGGAGAAAGATTAGGGGTAGATTTAATGGGGAATTTTGAGAGATTTAGGGGAAAGATTTGGAAATATAATCTTTTCAAAATTCAAAAAATAGCAAGGTTGTATTTGGTTAAGAAACTTGGCTAGGTTCAATACAAAAATAATTATAGGGATTTAGAAATGATTTAATTTAACATAAAGTAGGAAGAAAATGAGATTTTGAATGCAACTATGAATGTATCTACACGAACATTTGTCTAGGTTCAAAACAAAGGAGGATTTCAAAAATAAAAAAAAAATATTTTGAAATGTAGATGATAATTATGAGAATATCTAAATTAGAACTAGATAATCGGAAGAAAATAGCAATTAATTTCCAACGAAATGGTCGTACCTGGACAGATAATTGTCCTGGTTTGTAGGAAAGATTTAACAAAAGAGAGAAGGAAAATAAATAAAAATAAAAATAAGAAGTGAACATTTTCTTTTAAATTGGCTAATATTCAACTTAAAGGTGTAGAAATAAAATATAAAATATAAAATATAAATATACATATATTATAAAATGCACAAATAAATATTAAATAAACTCAAATAAAATTATTTACATATATATAATCACAAATAATTACTAATTTGTACAAATAACCACAAATTGAAACAAACTTGATATGTAGCTTAAATGGCGTGATTATATAATATAGCCACTAATATTATAAATGTACTAATTTCAGAAATAGTCACAGTTTTGACAAATAGCTTAAATGATGCAAAAGTTACGTAATATAGCCACACTTAAGTATATAATATATAAATAGAGGATAACACGCGTAAATGCATGATTTCTAATGCACATTTTGCACAAATAGTCACGTTGCACCCTTAAGTTGAATTATGGCCAATTTTAGAAAAATGAGGGACAAATTTGGGTGTCAACAGCTACCCCTCTTTGCCTGGAGATGATGAAAGAGTCTTCGTGCAAAGACGTTGACAGTGCGGCCAATTTTGTCATGATTGGAAGGTAAAACCATTGAAGGGGAAATGGGAGTTTTGGGGTGTTTTTGGCCGAACCTCGGTCTCTGAGTTGCCTACATATCTCGGGTTTTACGAGAATCAGGTCGTGTGTAGTTCTAGAATGGCATTTTGCCTGTGTGAAATGTTTATGACGCACGATTTTGGATGTAAAGACTAAACTTTTCTAAGTATGTAAAGTTTAGGTTCATGTGTGCTTTGCCTTTTGGCGAGATAAATGAAGAATGAAGTAAAGGCACTGGCGAAGGTGAAGTAACCTCAAATAATCGAGCGTGGGAAAAGAGGCTTATAATCGTTCTAGTTACGAAAATGTGGCGCGCTACACACCCATAAAGAGGAGTTTATAGGTACATAGTTTCCACTTTATCTCGATGAATGGGTAATATCTCCCTCGATATTGCCTTGACTGAGCTGGGAAGGATTTGAGGAGCGAGTTTTATAAATGCATACGACTCAAATAGATGGGCACGATTAAGCACGAAACCACGCACGACTAACACAGATAGGCTTGAATAGGCAAAGTAGGCATTGGTTTGAAAGAAGTGCAAAATGACATCCTAATCGCAATGAAGGATTAGGCCGATTACTTGTGAGGGCGTAAAATGATCGGCTTTTGGGCATGTCAGAATTCGACAGAATAGGTATTTGGCAGGTAGGGCAAAGGCATTGTCGAAGTCGAGATAACATCGATAGACCGAGTGTGGTGAAATAGGCTTGTAAACGTCCTAGTTTTGAAGATGTGGTGCACGACACACCCATAAAGAGGGGTTTACATGGGCACACTTTCCACTATAACTCGATACAGAAGTCATCTTGGCCTCAACATTGTCTTGAATGAACTGAGGAATATTGAGGAGTAAAGCACGATGAATACGCACGATTCAAATAGATAGGCACGATTAGGAAGGAATATGGATCTGGTACTCAATTGGCGAGGAAAGATTGGGTAGATTACTGGTGCGCGTATAAGATTGTAGCTTTGAGCTTTGGGATGTATTTGGGGTTTTTGTGTTTGCACAATGGGTAGTGATTTTGGGAGCAAGTGTGAGAGTAAGGCGCAGGGGTTTGTCGAGAGATCGGAGAGTCCCTACAGCAAGAATAAGGATAAATGCAAATAAAGATAAAGATGAAGATAAAGTAAACTTCCCTGTTTAGTTGAGTTCTCCTTTGCCTGGTCCGCTTTCAGGTGCTCAGTGCTAGGGAATGTGTGCCTCTCCTCTTGGGGATATTCGTTTGCTAAGTGCTTCTCGTCAGGAGGTAGTTGCTTTGTCATGCTGAACTGTTGTTGAATCATCTTGCCAGTGTGACGCCGTATTTTATGTCCATTTCTTTTCGTCCTTAAAAGGTGTGCTTGTCACATTGGCTTGGGTATTCCTTTGTATTGGCTGGTGTATCTCCTCATGCAGGGTTTCCTATCACTCTTTTATTTTAGTTGCACACCCTTTGTCAGGTTGTCCTCTCCCTGGGCTGTCTACCCTCCAGGATGTCTTCCTGTTAAAATGTCAAAATTTGCATCGGGCTGTGTACCCTCCACGGTGTCAGTTTCGACATCGGGCTGTGTATCCTCCGTCGGTGCATTAGACTGTGTACCCTCTACAAAACTAAAATACAAATCGATATCGGTCTGTGTACCCTCAACCGATTGTACCCTCAGCTAATGTAAATGACAAATCGATATCGGGTTGTGTACCCTCAACCAACACCTCGGGCTGTGTACCCTCAGCTAATTTTAATGACAAATCGATATCGGGCTGTGTACCCTCAACCAACGGTTCGGGTTGTATGCCCTCAGCTAATTTTAATGACAAATCGATATCTGGCTGTGTACCCTCAATCGACGCTATGACAAATCGACATCTGGCTGTGTACCCTCAATCGACGCTTCGGGTTGTATGCCCTCAACTAATTTAAATGACAAATCGATATCGTGCTGTGTACCCTCAATCGACACTTCGGGTTGTGTTCCCTCAGCTAATGAAAGTGCAAATCGATATCGGGCTGTGTACCCTCAACCGACGCTTCGGGTTGTATGCCCTCAGCTAATGAAAGTGCAAATCGATATCAGGCTGTGTACCCTCAACCGATGCTTCGGGTTGTATACCCTCAGCTAATTTAAATGACAAATCGATATCGGGCTGTGTACCCTCAATCGACGCTTCGGGTTGTGCGCCCTCAGCCAATTTAAAAGAAAAATTGATATCGGGTTGTGTACCCTCAATCGACACTTTGGGTTATGTGCCCTCAGCTAATGAAACTGTGAAATTTGACATCGGGCTGTATACCCTCAGTCGATGCATCAAGTGTAATGCAACAAGTAGAATGCTATTGTTATATCATGCGATATGCTAAGGGGACTATCATGTTGCTGTTGTAAGGACTTTTCTTGACCTCAAAAATTTGTGCCCCAGTGTCAAGTTTGCGTCTGTTGGGAATTTTGAGAGGTTCCTCAAAAATTCTGCCCCAATTTATCGTTTATGACAGATCACCGAGAAAAGGTGGTTGCATTGCACTGAACACCAATATATTGGCTAGAGTCTGCATTCATCCTTTAGTGTGGCGATTGGATGTATTGATGAGTATGAGTATGTGGATATTTGCATACCCAGGATGAGGTTTGATATTTGGATTTTGCTGGATTTGGAGATTGTCCAAAATTGTATTTGACGTAGGTTGTGCTTTCGAAGGTAATGGAGCTAACCTTGATGGATAGGCCTGTGTAGAAAGTGTGTTTGTGGTTTGGGAGTTACAGTTTCCCTTTGTTTGTTTTTGTTGTACCACTGTTTTGTTTTGGGTCAATCAGGCTATGAACTTTGTATTTCGGTGCTGGATATCTTGCGGTGTCATGGTATGGAATGTTTGAGTGTACATCTTGTTGGATCGAACTTAGGAATGGGTACCCAGGGAGGAGTAGTTTGTCTATTGGTTGCAATGTCATTTGATTGGGCTAAAGGGGCAAAGGCGTGAGGTTTTGTCTTTTGTATGTCCATGAATGGGTTGAACCTGATAGGGTTGTAGTTGAAAGTCTTGATAGAGGGGAGGTTGTTTATTGTGTAAGTGTGGGTGCAATGCGAGGTTGTGAGCTCGGTCGTATAGGAATCTGATTTCTTTGTTGTGATTCTCGTGAGAGTATAATGCAAGTTGTATGGTGTTGGGATTGTCTGAATGCCCTTGGTGTCATATGCTGATGGTTCAAAGGACTTTGTTGTAGGAGAAAGTATTTTCAATTCGGCTTGCCGTTTCGGCTTTTCGAATGCAAATTCTTGACCGATTTCAGTGTTCAGGCGCAAGGCAACCTTAATAAGGTGGTGAAATACACAAAGTAGTGTGGGCATGTTAGCAAAGACTTGGAGAAAAAATGACACATGAGCTTAAGAGAATGCCTAGACCGCGGATGACAGATGAGTGCTTGAATTTGGAGGCTGTGATAGATCGTATAGATATCACAAGAGATTGCCTAAGTGCTTTATGCAGCAGTCAAGACAAGGATTTCGGCCAAACGACCGACGCTTGTTTAAGCGGGAGGTGAGGAGTTGAATGTCAATGAAAGGTGGTAAAGACGTTGTGTTAAGGAATAGATTGTGTTGTGTAACAGAAAAGGGATGTTGACTTTTGTCGAATACCAGGACCTTGAGTGCATTTGTCATCTTTTCTTGCCAATTTGTTTGTCATGATGCCTATGTGCCTTTCAAAGAGGTTCTCAATGTCTTTCATATTCGTCGACCAACTGCTGCAATATAGTCTTTACAACAACTTTCCTTGTTGGATAATATCTCATTGTTGAGCTACCGAACTCAATGTAGGTTGCTCATATCATGTGTACTCTTGTATTGCTGCGTCCTATTGTAGTTGTTTTGAGAAATCATATCACCCCAATAAAGCCTTCGACCAAATTGCTCCAAGAAGTCTATTCGACCGTGCTTTTGTATCAGCTTAACCCTTGCTATGGTAAGAGTCTCAAATAACTTCATCGCCTTGCTTTATCTTTTCTAGTGGATAAAAATATGCTCCCAGATACTCCAGAGGCCTCTAGGTTTGTCATACAAATACCATTGTGTCTTTGTCTCTCCTTTCTAAGTTGAATTAGTTTGCTTATTTTTGGTTGTTGTGCGCAAGTATTTGCTACACCTCTGTCTTTCCAATATTATCTTCTGCTGGCCTTTTGAATGCTTGCAGCGAGTTGGAAAGTGCTTTGGGTCATAGTCATATATTGTAAGTGGTGTGACTGTGTAGACAGGTGCAACAGAATGATCCTTGGATGTTGGTGTCAAAAGGTTTTGAGGTGAGCCATGTGTGCCTTTGAGTTTGACAAATATTTTCCTTGCCTTGTCAATTTTCATATTACTCGATGAAACAATTGAGATGCTTGGGGCAGTAAGCCCGGCAGTTTCTCATTTCTCGAACAATTGAGTGTGGAATTTGGCTAGTGGAGTGTAGTTTCTTTTTGGTTTTTGGTTTGCATCAGGGTGAGGCCTAGGAGGGCATGATGGTGTATTTTGGTATTTGGCTTGAGTGTCTTGCTGGTATGGTAGATGATTTGGTATTGAGATGTGGAATATAGGTCAAGTGGGCTGAGTGTTGTAAATAGGATTTTTAGGTGGTGTATGAGGGTAGGGTTAAAACGGTAGCGTTGTTTGATAATAGGGTCTTGAATGGTTGCGACGAAAGAGACTTCATCTTTCTTTTTTTGAAAAGGCTCGTATTTTCGGACTGGCTAGCGTTATTGGTAGTTTGTAGTGCAGTGGAGGTAATGTAGAGATAGGAGAGGGCTGGCGGGAACTGCTGTGAAAACTTCCTTGTTTCAGAAAATCCTGACAAATGCAATCGCTTAACCATGTCCTTTGCCTTGGTATTCAACTTGAGCCAACCTTTTGGTAATAGACTTTTGAATGAATTAAAGACAGTTTAGACATGCGAAAGATTTTAAATTCCAGGATTTGATCATGGAGTAGGGAGAGGAGGTGCCTCGATAAGCGATTGAGTTTGGAGAAAGAATTCCTTTAGAGACCTAAAGCAACAGACACATTCATGCAATACACATATATCAAATAAGAAATGCATCCTATAATATGAAGGATCCTTTTACGCACGATGATTTTGAAAAGCGCTTTGTGCCACATGTATCATTTCACTTGCCAACAAAATGCTTGCATTTATTGAACTTTTGTTACATTGGCTGATATTGAGACAGTGTAAGAGAAAGAAAACTTTGCTAGAGGGTTAGATCATGGCCAGGTGAACATTTTTATGCTGATCCTTCCCTAGAAGATTCTTCTTCTTCTTCCTCGGTCGAGTCTTCCTTGGACAAGGTTGCCTCTGATGAGGATATTATCTGCATCAATTAAGGGCCAGGATATGTCAAATCTGTAGTTCTTCAACATTTCCCAAGCCTTTCTTCCTTTCCCCTCTATTCCTTTGTTTGCCGCAGAGTTCATCCCCTAGCCAGCCCATACTCCAATAGACTCTATGCGTTTTGTCAGGAGCTCTGCCTTGTTGCGCCATTTGCCTTTTTCTTCGTTCTTTGCTTCGACCAAGCTTTGCTTCTTTGGTATTTTTCCTTGTGCCCTTGTCAGTTGTTTGCGTAACCTTTTGTACTCAGATTCTAACTCATCAGCATTCATTTTCCTTTTTGTTGTTGAACTTGGTTGAATTGCCCTTGCTATGTCCTTCCTAAGCCAGTGTGGATAGTCTTAATCATAGCCAGCGTCAAACCTGCCTCATCCAATAGTCTCGATTCCCATTCGTTGCCTTTGTTTCCAAAGTTCTATTATCTTTTCTTTGAACGGTATCACTCCTTCGAGAATATTTTCTTTGAAATTTTTGATGTCTGCAATTTGAGGTACAGTCTGCTTTCTCCCTGCTTGTCTAAGTGTCCTTATATAAGTGTATGGATAAACTCCTCTAAAGCCCACTAAGATGAGAAATGAGTCTTTTTCGGACCGTGTGATTACCGTTGTGCTAGGAAAGTAATCAAACATCCATTGAATGTTCTCAGGTGTTAATTGACAGAACATGTGGTGCCAACCGTTGGCGGTTGTTGGTTGGTCCCATTTCCCAAAAGCATTGTCCATGCGGGCGGTATGAGTCAAGAGGTAGTTTTCTCTTGGTATGGAATGGAAAGCTTGGTCTGTGCTAGCCATCCTTTGCAAATGCTCCATCAGCCAAATTTGTAAAAGCAAATTGCAACCTTCAAAGAAACTAGCGCCCTTCTTGCATCTTTCTAAGGCTCGGTACATCTCTGCAACAATCATCGGTACCAAGGTGTAGTTCTTGTTAGTGTCTTTGAGTAAGGCATCAACAATTGTGACCATGCAAACATCAACTTGTCCTTTGTGTTGTGGAAAGACGACAGTCCCTAAAAAGCTGGTGACAAAACCAAGTACCCTCCGCTCTTGTCAATCTGCCTGTTAATACTGAAATAGTCTTCAGATTCTTGAAATGCCTCTCCATACCCAAATTTGATGTAGAGGAAAGTTAGAGAAATTCCCGATTGCCGTAACTGTCTGTGCATAACTCAGGCTTTAACCCTACCATTTCGAAATGTTCTTAGGCATCAAGACTTCGTCACTTTCAAATGGTAATTGAGTTAACCCACCTATTTCCTCCAGTAATGGTGTTAACTCTACACTCCCAAAGTGGAAAACTACTCGGTCTGCATCCCAATAATGTACTGCTGTTTCTATCATCCCTTCTACTGCAGTGTGTTCCATTAGTGAAATAATATTACCCATCACCATTTTGACTCGGTCTTGTTGATCTATGATTAGGTTTCCCCACCAATATCTGAGCAACTGAGGGGCTTCAACAACGATGTCAAATGTTCTAGTGGCCATGATCTTTTAGAAAAGGTGAAGGATGATAGGAAAAGGGGAAGAAGAATGACTAAGATTCGCTTTACTGTGAGCAAAATGATCAACGTGTGGCACAAGTTTTGAAAACAATGTGACGGAGGATATGAGGAGATGTGTCGTTGCGGGTTGAGAACCCTTTAGACACTTTAGAAGGAAATTGCTACTGGACTTGTGACATGTCAAGGATGTCAAGTCTTTATATAATGCTTAAAGGTTAAATGTGCGTTATGTGTCATCCCGTCTATCAAGTGGTTATTTCTGCTTCAAATTGGGCCTTTAATGCCTCTTTGGTTACCATTTAATGCCTTTGAATAGCATTGAATACAGAATGATTCCCATTGTTTAAGAAATAAACGGTTGTTTCTGATTCAATTTGGGCTTTTGACGCCTCATCGGTTACCTTCGCGCCTTTGAATGGCATTGAATACAGAATACCTTTGATTGTTTAAGCAATCATTTCTGATTCAATTCGGGCTTTTGACGCCTCTTGGGTAATCTTTGCGCCTTTGAATGGCATTGAATACAGAATAATTTTGATTGTTTAAGCAATCATTTCCGATTCAGTTCGGGCTTTTGACGCCTCTTGGGTAACCTTTGTGACTTTGAATGGCATTGAATACAGAATACCTTTGATTGTTTACGCAATTATTTCCGATTCAATTCGGGCTTTTGACGCCTCTTGGGTAACCTTTGTGCCTTTCAATGGCATTGAATACACAGCAATTCCAACCGTGTAGGAATAAACAATCATTTCTTATTCACTTTGGGCTTTTAAAGCCTCTTAGGTAACCTTTGTGCCTTTGAATGTCACTGAATGCAGAACAATGTTAATAAACAGTCTATACTTGCACGTCTAATCCTTTAAGTAAATGCAAATAAATCATGTCTAATGCTCTTTGAGGGTAAAAACCCGTTCGGATTGTTTGAACAAGTTGACCTATCGTACTTGAGAACAAGTCGACTAATGACATATCATGATGCATGATTCCTAACGCCACTATTAAGGAATGGAGTTAATTAGACCGGATTTTATTATTCTCCCAAGCGGACGATTCGGGAGCGGGAACGTCTCGGACCAAATAGATTCCAAGTCGTTCCCCCTAAAGGAATTTTTATGTGAGGAAAGATGTGGTTGTAACCACCATATTTTCAACGCACGATTTAAAAAGTTGCCAGGAATGGCGGAAGGTATGCATGATATACACAAGTTCAAAAATGCACAAGTCAATCTCGGGAGTGGGAGTAAAACTAACACATAAAACAACTAGTTAGAAATAATAATTTCACATGCAAATTAGATCAATACACATAATATGCATGATAGGCATCATGCGATGGCGCTTTTGGACGAGGTTGGCTAATGGACTTTAACATGCCAAGGATGTTAAGCCTTCCTAATTTGATTATGGTATTTACAATTGAACGTGTATTTTGTGTCATCCCAATTGTTCTCATATCCCAAAAGTAACAGCAAATAATTTTACAAAATAATTAACTTTATTGTATAAATGTAGAAATAACATTTTTTTAGGTAAATAGGAATAGTTGATCTTGCTAAATTAAAGGTAGAGGAAATTAATTTAAAATCTATGATTTTGTTTTCATAAAAATAGAAAAAATTAATTTCGTTCATAGCCCAAAAAATAATTTTACGAAATAATTGCGTTCGTTTGAATAAATAATTAATTTTGTTACGAGAACCCACTTTTATGCGAACAAATAGTCTACATTAGACACGTTCAACTTTATATAAATGCACACATAACATATTTGAATGTCCCTTAGGGTCGAAAACCCTTTCGATTCATTCAAATATGGTGAACTAATCGACTTAGACATGAGCGGAAGTCAAAATTTCCCTAAACATGACATGATGCATGATTTGTAGGCAAGAGTCTCGACTAAGAGTTGGGTAATTCTAGACACGGTTCCCCAAGGCGGACGGCCAAGGAGTGAGATCATTTGAAATTGTTGGCTGTACCACGGACCAACTATATTCCAAAATATCCTCCTAAAAGGTTTTTTGTGGTGAAGCGACCGTGGGATCCACGTAATCGCCGTGTGTGTGTAAAGTGTCGTTTCCCAGGAGTGGGGGAAGTGTGAGTAATATGAAGAATAATAAAGAAAATATAATCAAACAATTAAGGAATAAAACACATAAAATTAAAAATAAACCTTACTCCTGCAAAAAAAAAAAAAAAAAAAAAAAAAAAAAAAAAAAAAAAAAGAAGAAGAAAAGTTAGTAAATGAAAAGAAAATAAAGCAAATGAAGAATCCCAATTTAAAGTCCGTTATGGTTTGAACCTTGATATCCCCAGAGGAGTCGCCATTCTGTCATACCCGATTTTGGACTCAACTCGAGGCGAGTCGGGTTTCGGATTTGATTGGGTGAACTCGTTTGAGTTAAGGTTTTGGAGTCGCCCCCTAATAAATTTCCTAGGCATATTAGGTCACCTATAAATTTCTAATTCCATTTAAAGAATTAACTCCGGGTTGGTCGACTAATCACACATTCAGGTAAGAGGTTCAAGTTAACTCGAGAGGGAGGGGTTAGGCACCTCTCGAGCTCCACAAATGTGGTTACCAGCCGGACTTTATAATTGGGATTCGAAATAAGTAACTAAGCAGCCTAAACTAACTAATTAGATATAAACAAATAACTAGATAATATAATAATTGAGATAAGAGGTCCTAATAGGCATCCTCCTTAAGTATTGCACCTTGCAAAAAAGATGAAAATGAATTAGTAAAATAATAAATAATAAATAGTAATAAAAATAATAAATACTAATTAATAATAATAATGAGAACAAAATAATAATAATGACAAAAAGGTTTCTTATTGAATTGTTCTCTTCCAAAATAGGTTATCGTCTCTTTCCAATTTTTATCTCGCAAAATTTAAAGAAAAGAGTTAGTGAATGATAATAATATTAATAAAAATAATAATAATAATAATAATAATAATAATAATAATAATAATAATAATAATAATAATAATAATAATAATAATAATAATAATAATAATAATGATAGTTTTAAAATAAAGGGGAAAGGAGATTTTTGAAAGTGTCGGCTCCGGTGTGTATGAATTGGGTGGAGGTTAGGGATGTCGATACGGCTGCGAACACGCCGGCCGGTCGTATTTCCATGACAAGTACCGGCCTCATTACTCCATTACCGGCTCGTTTGTAGTCACGGCTTATACACTTCATCATAGCCTTTGTTTTAGGGACCTGGGAATGAGATTGTTTATCGATAGGCCTCAAATAAACAATTATTTTCCTTGGCCGTGATTAGTCCGACAGTTCATTGTATTTCCGTCAATTCCTTGTGTAGGCCTCAATATATGTAAAATATATATTTTCATTGGCCATGTAACATTAGCTTCTTTTTAGTCGTCAACATAAAACAAGCCAATCTGAATCGTCACTTGCGCAATTGTTGACACTGTATGCTCATAATCTGCAAAGTTAAACTCAAAAAGCATAACAATATATCAAGTGTAGAGGAGTCAAAGTGTATTCAACAGCTAGTAAGTTTCCAATATAGAGCCGGTCTAACACACCATCACAAATCTCCGGTCTAAAACCATTACACGGTATAGCAATTGAATCTGCAAAACTCAAACACCAATTAGCAGAACAAAGCATGAACAGAACGAATCCGTTAAAACTAATAAACAATAGACACTGCTGATTGACGAAGAGATCCATCAGTGAACCTAAATGTCAGCAGCGATCACCGTTAAGATTTCTCGGTGAGTCGACTGAGACGACAATCGAGCGTGGAGGAAGAGGAGCGACCGCCGGCGAGCCTCGCGGCGTCGCTGCAACTCCTAAATTTCCCTGAAACAAAACCAGATCAGATTATGACGAAAATAATCCAATGACGTCGATGGGTTATAGCACGAGATCGATTAGAAATGGGTTTTCCAGTGGTGGTTGGTTTCTGTAACGGTGGTGTTACTGTATCGTCCCTATCCCCGATCTTCCTACTTCCTCTGCTTTTCAGGCGATGGCCTTTCCCCTTCCCTCGTTCTGCCACGATTCCCCGGTCTGAGTGTGTGTATTGGTGTTTAACAAAGGTGAGAGGGGTGGTGTATACTAATGAGTGTGTGTGTATTGATCGATGGTGGATTTGTGCAGTTTCGCTACAGCACCCGCTGCTCTTCGATACATTTAGAAATTAGGTAGAAGAATCAAAAATGTGCGCAGTACAAAGTTCATGATGCAGAACTCGTTCCCTCTCTTTATTCCCATAGAAAGACTCTTATCTTAAACAAACTCTCGAGTTTTCTTGCCCCCTATTTGCATGAAAATACGCCGCCGTGCTTGACGAACTAGACTCAGAGAAAATGCCCCGAGCCAATGTTCGAATACCACGGTAGCACCATGAATGGCGCATAGCAAAGCAGCGCCGGGCCCCTTTAGAAGATAGGGGGCGGCTATTCATAGCTGAGTCTACTAAAAGAGGGACCAGCCTCGTCGTGGTGATTAGAGGACACCTCTGATCGTTCACCTCTAATGTGAAGAAGACGGGGTATATGTTGTACATGTGGTTGTGCGTCGATTTTGTGCTCTATTTCTGGTTTTGGTGGGGGTGTGTATTGTGTACTGTGCGTGTATGCTGAATATTGAAGAGGTGTGTGGAGAGGTTTTTTAGAGGTGTGGGTACTGCGTGTAAGTGTATTTGTCTTGTGTGTCGCGAGGAAGAAAGGGGTGTGGGGAAGATTGAAGTGGACTGTGCAGTACTGAATGTGTGTAAGATTGTTTTTTGGGAAAGAAGAGAGTGGGGTCTGCGTGGGGAAGATGAGGGAGTAGGTGTATGTACTCTCTTTTTGTTTTTGTATGCTGACTTTGGATAATTGATAATGAGAGAAAACAAAGAATTCCCTTCATTTTAAGGAAGAGGAATTTAAAAATAGTTGTTGGGGGTTTTCTAAAAATAGGACAGAAAAATTAGGGATTGGATTATGGGGAAATTAGGAGAAAGATTAGGGGTAGATTTGGGAATATTGAGAGATTTAGGGAAAAGATTTGGAAATATAATTTTTTTCAAAATTCAAAAAATAGCAAGGTTGTATTTGGTTAAGAATCTTGGCTAGGTTCAATACGAAAATAATTATAGGGATTTAGAAATGATTTAATTTAAAATAAAGTAGGAGGAAAATGAAATTTTGAATGCAACTATGAATGTATCTACACGAACATTTGTCTAGGTTCAAAACAAAGGAGGATTTCAAAAATAAAAAAAAATATTTTGAATTGTAGATGATAATTATGAGAATATCTAAATTAGAACTCGATAATCGGAAGAAAATAGCAATTAATTTCCAACAGAATGGTCGTACCTGGACAGATAATTGTCTAGGTTCGTAGGAAAGATTTAACAAAAGAGTGAAGGAAAATAAATAAATATAAAAATAAGAAGTGAACATTTTCTTTTAAATTGGCCAATATTCAACTTAAAGGTGTAGAAATAAAATATAAAATATGAAATATAAATATACATATATCATAAAATGCACAAATAAATATTAAATAAACTCAAATAAAATTATTTACATATATATAATCACAAATAATTACTAATTTGCACAAATAACCATAAATTGAAATAAACTTGACATGTAGCTTAAATGACGTGATTATATAATATAGCCACTAATATTATAAATGTACTAATTTCACAAATAGTCACAGTTTTGACAAATAGCCTAAATAATGCAAAAGTTACGTAATATAGCCACAGTTAAGTATATAATATATAAATAGAGGATAACGCACGTAAATGCATGATTTCTAATGCACATTTTGCACAAATAGTCACGTTGCACCCTTAAGTTGAATTATGGCTAATTTTAGAAAAAAGAAGGGACAAAATTGGATGTCAACAGTATTACCTTTCTTGAACCGTTGTTCTTGCTATGTATCTGTTGCTCTCTGAATTTCTCTTCCGTTCATTTTTTTTTTTTGTTAATTTTGCAGAAGCTATTACAGCTTCTATCCTCGTCTGGATCAGTGATGTTTTTGTTACCTGTTCTTTGGTTTTGGATGTTTATAATGGACTGCGAATGACATAGTTATTTTGACCAGTCAATTGATAGTCACTTCTAATATATTGGGTTGACTAGTTTTCTGTGTTTTGCAGATTGATTGCTCGTTAAGACATACACTGAGATTTTAACAAACATTACACATTATATGCTGAATTAGGCCAAGAAAAATAGTTATATACATTTATTTGAGGCCTATGTACTGATTTGAGCGTATACTACACCATAACGGCCAATGACGTTTGGATGCCTAAAACGTCTCGTTACATAGTACCCCGTATCCCTAAAAATATAGGCGATGATGACATGTATGAGCTTTAATTACAAAACAAGCCGGCGATGGAGTGGTGGGATCGGAGCTTGGTATGGTAACTGGAGGGCCCCCGTGTTTGCAGCCGTACCAACGTCCCTAACCTCTACCCGATTCATACAAACCCGAGCCTACACTTTTATAAAATCAATTTTTCCTTTTATTATTATTATTATTACTATTATTTTATGTCATTATTATTATTGCTATTATTAATATAATAATATTATTCTTACTATTATTATTACTATTACTAATATTATTATTAATTACAATACTAACTCATTTTCTTCATATTTTTGCGAGGCACATTTGGATGGATAATCTTGAAGACTACGCCCCCGAAAACACCTTTTAAAATCACTTTAGTTTCATTTTCATTTTATCATTATTATTTTATTTTAATATACTAATTAATCTGTTTTATTTTGCGAGGTTTAATTCACCAAGAAAAAAACCAATTAGCAAATTGGAACCTTTTTATTTAATATTAAGTATTACATGCATATTATAAATAGTCATTAAATTATTCGTCTATTTTTAGTTGGTTAGAAATCTAATTATTTAGTCCGGCCGGTAACCACATTTGGTGGAGTCTGAGAGGTGACTTACCCCTTCATCTCGGGTTAACTTGAACCCTTACATAGAATTTCTGGTTCGTAGACTAAGTTTCGGAGTTAATTATAAAATTAGCTAGAAACAAAAATAGATGCCCTAATATGCCTAGTTAAAAAATATGTTAGATGGCGACTTCAACTCTTTACCCATGAGTTCCAATAAGTCGAGCCATATTTCGAACTTTAACCGGTTCGAGAAAAAATAGGATGCGACACTACCGAGAAGTTGGACAAATGGCAAATGCTACTCAGCGAGTTCGACATCAGTTTTGTCACTGAAAAGGCGGTGAAAGCTCAAGTCTTAGCAGACCATATGGCCGAGAATCCTGTAGATGATGATTATGAACCTCTATGTACACCTATTTCCCAGACGAAGAAGTCATGTTCGTGGGGGAAGACATCACAGAGGAATACGATGGTTGAAGATTATTCTTTGATGGGGCAGTAAACTTCAAAGGAGTCGGCACTGGAGCGGTACTGGTTTTCGAGACTGGTCAACATTCTCCTATCACAGCCAAATTGAGGTTTCCTTGCACCAATAACATGGCAGAATATGAAGCTTGCATCTTGGGTCTTGAATGGTGGTAGACATGAACATACAAGAGCTGTTGGCAATTGGAGATTCTGATTTGTTGATTCACCAAGTCCGAGGAGAATGGACGGCAAAGAATTCCAAAATATTGTCGTACCTGTAATCACCTAATTATGGCACCTACAAAAAAAAATGCATAAAATATGTGTGTTAATTATTATGTGATTTTACCTTTTCTTTGACTATTTTTAATTAATTAATTAATTAGGAGAAAAATATTAGAAAATTTCCAAAAAAAAAAATAGGATTCAATCATGAGTAATATTTAATTGACTTTATGTGCTAATTAATTTGTCTTACAATTTTGTGTGTTTAGTGTTAATCAAATAGTTTTAATTAATTATGTTTGTATTAGTCTAAAAAGGCCATTAGGCCACTTGAAAATTAGAAAAAAAGATCAGCTCAATATCAATTTTGACCCGGCCCACCCCATGATATAAAAACCAAATCAGTGGAAATCGAGGTCCAAAAAGACGGCGGAACCCTAGCTTCGCCGACCCGTTAAATTTTCCGGTAAATCCTTACCTATTCGGGCTCTTCTCGCACTCCTCTTTCACCTCCCCTAACTTGATTCTCCAAATTACCTACGGTTTTTCTTGGACCCGACACCAGCGGGTCGTTTATGGTTTGTGGGGATTGGTTATACTCTTTTATCTATTGGTTTGATGACCACTCGGGTGATGAAGCGAGGCTGGTGGTGATGCGATGAGGCTGTTGGGGTTGTGTTTGCGTGTGGGTGATGATGGGTTTTGTTTCGATGGCTGTCGTGGTGGTGAGTTGATCACGATGCCGCGACTATGATGGTTATTTTAGTGAAGCGAGGACGACAAGTAGTAGTAAGATTGCGATGATGAATCATTGGTGAAGGGATGTTGTTTCAGAGTTTGTGTTTGGAGCAGCAGCTGTGATGGCGTGTCGATTGAAACAGTGACGAAGATGGTGATGCTAATGATGAGTAGAGGCAACGACGTGTGGTGGCGCGTCGCAGATGATCCAGCATTGAAGTTAGCTTAGCACACGGTTAGAAGAAAAACTCCATGCTTTTCCTTTGTCTTTGTTTCTTGTTATCAGATTGTTAAGGCGTTGAGGTTTATAAAAATATGTTCAAATGTTATTTTGTAGTGTGTGGAAATTAATGATATACGTTCATATATGTGAGATATGTCTAATGGCTCCGTTGCTTCTTATCGATTTGTAAGTACCCGTGTATGTATATTTGATGTATACGGTGTTAGTGCTGGAATCTGTTTGAGTCACTTGTCGAGCATGCCATAGTTGTTTGAGTTGTTTTGTTTAGAGCCTTGGCTATGAATTTATTTGAGTCATGTGCAAGAGTTTGTTTGAGTCAGTTGACTAGGCGTACAACTTTATCACTCGAATATGAATTTGTTCAGTGGTTTCAAGTGTGAAAGGCTATGTAATTGATCACTTGATTTAGCTTGTAAGAGTTAATGATCAGTTGTTCAATTATCAGGTTATAAGCCTATTGTCGCCCATGTAAAAACACATATTTACTCTCTAACGGATCTGAAACTCTTCACTGCAAAAACTCTAAACTTAAGAGAGGAAACTAGATCTGAAAGTGAGCAAAGACACAAGAAAAATAGAGAGAATAGAGGGGAAAAATGAATAATGAGTTAGTGAGTTCAGTAGATATTCCAAAGGTTTTGTTTAGTTGATATTTCTGGTTGGTTTAGCTGTTGTACTAGGTTGCGTTGCTGCTGGTTTCTTTTGGTTTTGGCACGTCATTGCTACCAGGGACTTCGGGTATTAGGTAAATTTTTCTACCTCAATATGCTTCTTGTGTAAATTCGATTTGCTTTGGGACATCAATATGCGAAAGGGCTTGAATCCAGCCCCATAGAAACTCTGTCTCATTTTTATATTTCATGTGTATGAATGATTATTTACACGTTTGCTGCTGTATGGAACACAATGAAACAAAGAGTGGGTTGACATGTGAGCAAACTTGCTTACAAATAATTTTAAGAAAACCAGGAAGTATCTAAGTATGTTTCAATGGTGAAAACTTGATAAAATCAGGCAATACACGCAAATTGCTTAAACATTTCGAAGGATGAGCAGTGAATGATTGAGATCAAACTAGAAACAAGCCTAAAGTAAATTAGGACACTAGTGCAAGTAAACAGAAAGGAGGTTATTTTGTGCAAAACTTTAAGGGTAGAAACCAGTGGTGCAACGTTGATACAGGCTTACAAAGCAAACGAGTTTATTTTGTTTGGCCCCCTTAAATTGAGCCCACAAATGTTTTGCAAGAGCACGTCACTTCTAAGCATATACTTAAATGATGACTATTTTATAATTATTCAAAAAAGGAGCAACAATGTATTACATTGCAAGTCTCACAATAATTTAGTAAGGTTAGGCAAGCTAATAGGCCGAGTCAAGTTTAACTAAATAATAATTAATTGTTCACATGGGAATTCATTTTAAGTCAATAGATTTCGAACGAGTGAAGTGCATGCTCGATTGAATTGACCTAAGTCGGAAGATTTCGAACGAGTAAAGTGCTCGTGCGATTATATTCTATTTGAGTTTCTAATTGTCAAACGGTAAAAATTAAATAATAACTCGAAGCGTAACAAAACAAAGGCAAAACATACAAATAATTTTCAAAGAGTCAAAATGCGCCAATAAAAGCAACTGTGCTTGCACAGGACTCGAGGGTGCCTTACACCTTCCCGCGAGTCAACCGAGATCCTTACCCGAACTCTGACGCAGACCATTTACGAGTCATAGGTGTTGTAGGTACACCACTTTGGTGACTTGGCACACCTTTAACTTGTCAAGTGGCGACTCCGAAAATATCTTGATAATTCGTGTACCTTTAACACCGTCACAGACCTTTTAAAACATAAGTTTTTCTTTTTATTTTTAGTAAAAAGGGTCGTGACAGCTTGGCGACTCCACTGGGGAGGAAAGTGAAAACTGGAGTCTCAGGCTTTAAACTTTGTCGCTTTCGGCTTTTGAATATTGTTTGTATATATTGCCTTGAATGTTACTGCTTTGATATTTTTGAACTATATGTACACAACTGTCTTTTCTTGTACACCTCTGAGTCTTCTGGAACACTGCACACATGCACGCCAATTTCGCTTCGGCGTCTGGAATTTCTGTCGTGTCTCAGGATACAAAAAGTTAACCCTTTTTAGGAGGAGGTGTGTTGGGTTAGGCCGTTAGACGTTGTCGACCGGTACCCCCGAGACACTTCCAAATTGCCAGGAACTATAGAACATGAACCCATTGAGTCACCTAGAGTTGAACTTGTGCTTTTATCTAGGCCGATCTATTTGCATTTCATTAGACTTAGTGAGGTGCGGTACTCCGGTACCACACTTGTCTAGACTGACACCTTCGTGTCATAATGGGGCCCACAAGACACATCATGAGCATATAATGTGTTGCATTTGTTTTAGTTTAAGGGTTGTTATGCTGACCGATCACCGAGGCGCGAGAGCCAAATTTTGAAAAAAAAAAAAGGAAAATGATAGAAAAATTGAGTTTAGTCCCGTGTTTCAAAATATTTATTGTTTAGTTGTCATTTTACACCGTTATAATGCCGAATTTTTTTCAAAAACTCTTATAGTCTAATTTTGTGTCCGAGTTTGGTCCCAAGTGTCAGAAGATAATTTGCGCCGTTATAGTTTGCGCCGGTATAATGGCGAAATTTTGGGACTCTTTTGTGTTTGTGTTCAAGTCAAGTTCGTATTTTGAAAGTAATTTATCGAGGTTTTACGCCGTCATAATGGCTAATTTTTGGAAACCAATTTTGCGTCTAATTCATGTAATATTTTGTGTCGTTGCGTCGTCATAATTGCCAAATTTTATAAATACTCTAAGAATCCTTTTCGAATTAGATCAAAGAGTTTTTTTTTTAAAAAAATTTAAATTTGTGTCCATCCTTGTGTCGTCGTAATGTCCGGTTTTGGAGTTTCCTTTCAGATAAAAAATAATAATAATATCTTTTGTTTCATAATCCGTTCTTGAGTTCCATTCGATTCTCGGGTTGATTCTTAATTTTTATTAAACAAAAGTATTTATTTTAGGGTCCCACTTTATATTTTTTGTTTAAGGTCAAGTCAAGGTACATACGATAAATTATAATTAGTTAACTTGTATTTTTCGTTGATCGTCGTAAAATAATTTGACTCCGCTAAAAGTCGAATCTCATTATTTTCACCGTACGGGTGTACCCGCCCACTGTCGTGTCAGTTTGTATATGTATTTTGACTCGTGCATCACATCTAGCATGTTACTTTGAGACCGTCTCGTGTCGTTTTTCTAAGTTACGCTTGTTGAGTCGGGAAAAAAAATCATCCAATTTTGTTCTAATTTTGCTCAAGGCACGTAGAAATCTTTCGGGGATCGACCGGTACACTCATCTTACGCCGTTAACCGTTTCGGGATGACGCATAACAACCTTAGGCTGCAATCTGTGATTATTTTTGTGCTAACCTGATTTTTTTGAATAGTTTGGAGTTGGAGATTTGGTACGGAATTCTGGCATCGACCCATCCGTACATAACTAAATCAAAGGGACCTTTGACTTCACCCGTAGCCATGCCATCTGATGGAGAGAGATCCAAAACCGGTGCCTAGGAACTCCTGGCACTGGAAAATGAGAGATTGACTGGGAAGGTTAATACTTTGAAACAACTCATGGCCGACATGCATCACTCACTGACCACAGGACGGGCACCTCTTCCTATTCCAACCAACCTAGATGGGGTTGTGCCGACAGCGGTACAACGAGCACCGAGCACATCTACGGCAGTTGAGGATCCCACTTATCCTACTGGTTTTGCCCCTATCCGTGGCGTAACAAATGAAATTGAAGTGCGTCCTCATGCACCACCTCCACCAGAAGGACAGTATGGCCCACCTCCAACACATGTTCCAGTATTTGCAGGCCTTACTAGGCCCATGCCCAGGTCAAACAACGATCCACATCTGCTAGCTGGGAACCAACACTATGATCCGCCCCATGAATCAAATTTCCGGCAAAGTGATCCATATAATCAAGGTTTCCATCACGAGTCTCAAGTTGAGCTCGATCGGTTGGAAAAACTGGACGAGAGCGAGGTTTTGCGCAAGGTGAAGTGTTTAGAACAAGATATGAGAATTATGCAGGGATATAGAGATCATTTCAACACTTCTTTCTAGGATCTTTGCCCTTTCCCTAAATTGCAGTTGCCAGACGGGTTCATAGTTCTCAAGTTCGAGCCATACATCGGGCAGGGAGATCCAAGAGTTCATATGAAGACCTACTACAACAAAATGAGAGGAGTCAAGAAAGACAAGCTGTTGATAGCATACTGTTCCCAAAACTTGGGGGGTGCAGCTGCCGAATAGTTTATGAGGCAGGATGTAATTAAATGGTTGGCATTTGATGACATGGCACAGGCATTCTCTGACCTGTACAAGTACCACATTGAAGTTTTGCCAGATCGATCCTATCTGGATGCGATACAAAAGAAAACAAGCGAAAGCTTTAGGGAGTATGCCCTCAGATGGCGCGAGCAGGCCGCTCGAGTGAGCCCTGCAATCCCTGATGAAGAGATGGTTCGTTATTTCATCGAAGCTCAAGATGAGGAGTTTTATGGTGCATTGATCCCTGCATGGGGAAAACCGTTTAACGAGGTTGTCAAAATAGGTGAAATGATTGAGAAAGGAGTTAAAACCGGCAAGATTGTGAGCCAAACAGCATTAAGGGGAACCACCCAAGTGGTACAGGCCCAGTCAGGAGCCTTGGGGAGGAAGAATCAAGATGATGTGGCCATGATAGGTTCGGGTTCACAAAAAGGGAGCGAGAAAAGATACTATCAAACCCACTCATACCAAGCTCCACATAATCATTTTCAAGCTACATCAAATATTTCTTACCGGCCAGAGGGGCCTCCTGTTTTCCGCCCAAGTGCTTATCATAAGAAGTTGCGTAAGGAAGAAAGGAACAGGTTCACGCCAATTGGAGAATCTTATTCCAGCCTTTTCCAAAAGCTGAAGAACTTGAATATGCTGAAGCCAATTGCTGGAAATATCCTCCCAATGGCGAAGGTAGACCATAGTCGTCAATGTGCTTACCACTCAGACATGCCAGGGCACGACACAACTGATTGTCGTAGTCTCAAGAAGGCAATCCAAGCTCTGATAGATAATGGTCAGATCCAAGTCAAGGGCTCAGATGCGCCAGATGTCAACCAGAACTCATTGCCCATCTATGATGATGTGTATATGGTGGGAATAGTATGTGGAGAAGATTTGAGAGCTGAATCTGCAATGCCGATAGTACCTATTGATGGTGTGTCAATTAGGGCTAACCAAATGCTTGTGACAGTGAACTGTGTTCCTGAAATCGTGCCAGGGGTGGCAGACAGAGTAAGGGTTGAAAAAATGAAGAAGACGAACATGTTTCTTGAGAACCCAATTCTATATCTTACTGGATCATTCATCAATCCCAAAGAAGTGAAGTCTACCCTAATGGAACTTGGAGAAAACAAGGAAAAGAAGAAGAAAATGCCAGATTCAGATAGTTTCTTTGGTATCAGCATGGTACATCTTGGTGAAGGGCTCAACATCGCATGAAAAGCAGGAATCTGGGCCTGACTTACAATTGAATGACTGTGAAATGTTGTAGCTTATTTTGCTAATCTTTCTGTGTACTTGGTTATTCAAGGGTTGTAACCCAAGTGCATTATTTTGCTTGTTTTGTTTGTTGAAACCCCTATATCTTCAATTCAATGAAAGAGAGATTCATCTCGTCCTAATATTCGATCTTTTATGTTTCCTGTTCTTACCTCCTTAGTTTCCTGTTTTATGTTTTGTCAACCTTAATAACATGACATGCGTGCGGAATTTACGTCTTTATCTAAACACGCGCTCTGGCATTGTGGGCTATTTGAGTAGTAAAGATGGATAAAAGAGGGAGCGAAATAAGTTGGGAATTAATCAAAAGTCATCGGATGATGGAGATCTGTGAGAAGTTCAAAATCCTGACGGTCGCTTCGACCGAATTTGAAATACCAGTTTTGAGAACAATCGTTGAAGTAGAAGTCGAGGACACGTGTGGATCAATCCAGGTCAATTGACTGAATCATCATTTGTGCGAGGCATTCTCGGGTCGGGATGACGAATGGGTTTCGTTTCTTCTACCCAAACAGTATATCCTTTGTAAACCCTTTTGAGCTTTATTCTGTATTTTCTTTGGCTTACCCTTCCTTGGAATCAATTTGATGTGATTAGGAAAAAAAAAAAAAAGAGAGAAACAAAAAACAACAAAAATTCTACCTCAGTGGTAGAGCTACGTCTGACCTGATTCCTCTCAAAAAGATACGTAGGCAACCATTCGGGTGCGGTCATAACAGGGAAAAGTTCATTTTCCCCTATTCCTCATTGACGCAAAAGCTTGCCTCCAAGTTTGCGGCCAATGTCAAAATAAATTCAAATTCCCAATATGTGCTAAACTGGGGCAGAAGTTTGTTTTTATATTATTTTAATAAAATAAAAACAAACTTCTATGTTGTTGTACCATCTATTCATATGTTTCATGAGATATCAGTCTCGAAATCGAGGAAGAAACTCAAAGCGCCCATTTTATCCTAAACTGGGGCAGAAGTTTAGTTTTTTAAAAGAAAAGGAGAAAGTCAATTCCTTTTGCTTTCTTTGTGTTCATCTCGGAGGAAAGTCTCAATATCCCTTATGTTTGGATATCAAAAAATTCAAATGATAATTCCTCGATTTTTCAATAAATTGGGGCCTCAGTTAGTTATTATTTTAAAGGAAATGATTCCAAGGGTTGTAATATTTTACAAGTCGTTTCATGAGATGCTTTCATACCGCTCTTCAAACCAAAAAAAAAAAAAATAGAGAGAAAAGAAAAAAAAGGAATTCCCAATTTGCCTATACTGGGGAAAGGTTTGGTTTATTTTTCAAAAGCGGTGATTTCAAATCTTGTAATGCTCATTATAGTCGTATAATGAGATGTTTTTGAGCTTTTGTTCATGCTGAATCCTTTTCTTCATAGTCTAACCAGATCCAATGTTACAGTCCAAATAAAGACCCTTCTGACCGATCATTGAGAATGTCAAGCCGAGTAGGGTATCAGGGGATAAGTTCCACGCTGTAAAGTCGCATCCTTATAAGCCGACAATCACATTTAGGAGCTGAGAGCACCAAGGTAATTAAAGGAGAAATTCTTCGGGGAATCAAGATAAAGGCTAAATTAAAGAAAGAAAAGAAAGATGGGGTCGAGCAGCAAGGAAAGATCGGAGGTCGATTGGGAAAGAGCGAAAAAAAAATGAAAAAAGAGAAAGGAAAAATGAAGTCTTGTCGGTGAAAACTTGAAAGGGCGCTGCAAGACAACGGAGAGTTAGAAGAACAAAGAGAGAGGCTAGTCGGTGAAAACCCAAAAGGGCACTACTAGTCGAATGAGGGTCGTTATATTTACCATCAAGCAAGATTGGGAAAATGGGAGCAAAGTTAGGGATAAATTATGTGAGCGGATAAAGAGTTGATTCCAAAATACATGTCATGTTAATAAAGTCGTCATCTTTTCAGTCCTTTACCTCTCCCGTAAGGGATGTCATTTTTTCATTTTTTGGTTGGAAGCTTTTTCGTTTCCATCATTTTGTCTTACTTCAGTTCGTTTCATTTTCTCCAATATCAAACGAGCAAAGAAAGTCTTGCAAAGCTTGTTACAGTTTCATAGTTGTACTAAAGCAAGTCAGGACCAACCTTGATAATTAGAGCCCAATGTTTCACATTGGCACAAAGAATGACACACCAAGGAGTGTACCATGAAAGAGATCATCAAAGGATATGCAGATTTCAAGATGCAGTTAAAATTCAAATCAAAGCCTGTCGAGCAGCAATTTCAAGCTTTCAACAGTCAAAGCCCGCCCGAGCGGCAATTTCAAGTTTTCAATAGTTAAAGCCCAAGCGGCAATTTCAATTTTCAAGTCAAGCCCGTCGAAGCAGCAATTTCTACATTCAAGCCAAAGCCCGTCAAAGCAAAAATTTCAGCATTAAAGTCAAAGCCCGTCAAAGCGGCAATTTTACTTTCAAGTCAAAGCCTATCAAGGCGGCAATTTCAACTTTCAAGTTAAAGCCCGCCCGAGCGGCATTTTCAAGTTTCAGCAATTTCGGCATTTCAGTCAAAGTCCGTCAAAGCGGCAATCTCAACTTTCAAGTCAAAGCCCATCAAAGCGGAAATTTCATTAAAGTCAAAGCCTGTCAAAGCGGCAATTTCAACTTTCAAGTTAAAGCCCGTCAAAGCGGCAATTTCATTCAAGTTAAAGCCCGTCAAAGCGACAATTTCATTCAAGTTAAAGCCCGTCAAAGCAGCAATTTCATTCAAGTCTAAGTCCGTCAAATCGGCAATTTCAACATTCAAGTCAGAGCCCGTCAAAGCGGCAATTTCAACTTTCAAGTTAAAGCCCGCCCGACCGGCAATTTCAAGTTTCAAGTTAATGTCCGCCCGAGCGGCAATTTCAAGTTTTCAAGACCCACTGGATTAGTTAGAGCTTCAGACTAGTTTATCAGCTTGTGGAGAATGAGAGAGTAGTTTTGAGAATTTGAGGCACCCACATAGAGAATGAGAGAGTAATTTTGAGAAGTCGAGGAACCCACCTGGAGAATGAGGGAGAAGTTTTGAGAAAGTCGAGGCACCCATCTGGAGAATGAGGGAGTAATTTTGAGAAGTGTAGGCACCCACCTGGAGAATGAGGGAGAAGTTTTGAGAAAGTCAAGGCACCCACCTGGAGAATGAGGGAGTAGTTTGAGAAGCTGAGGCGCCCACCTGGAGAATGATGGAATAGTTTAGAGAAATTCGAGGCACCCACCCACCTGGAGAATGAGGGAGTAGTTTGCGAAGCCGAGGCACCCACCTGGAGAATGAGGGAGTAGTTTAGAGAAAGTCGAGGCGCTCACCTGAAGAACGAGGGAATCCATTTCTGCAAAGAAGCAAGACCTACCTGAACCAAGAGCTGTGGTTTTATGTTCAACAAATGAGGGGAGCAAGAACTAAGAAGCTCATCTCGGGAAGCATGAAGAGTTAGCTTAGAAATTGTAATTTTACATTTCAATGTTGTAATTTCATTTTTCTTTGTAAAGTAGTGACCACCAGCCAGCAACCAGCGACAATGACCAGCAACAACAGCTCTAATATGTCAAAAGTGTCCTGTGTCAGTCTTAAGTGTGTCCAAAAGTTTCGAGTCAGTCCCAGTTAACCTTAGCATCTAGTGTGAGTCGTAGCGTGTCTAGTAGCGTCTAGAGTAAGTCCAAGTGTGTCTAGAAGAGTCCAGTGTCTGTTTGAATGCGGTAGTCCCAGCTACCGCTCGTGAGGAACTGCACTGACCTGATTCCTTAGTCCGGGGATATGTAGGTAGCCTTGTTCTTGGTTAGAATCGAAAGGTCTTGGTACGGTCACAATTTTGCAAGCTTGTTCTCGGCTAGAACCAAAAAAGCCAAAATTAGCTTCCGATTACGTCTTTGTCCAAAAACTCTTCATCTTTCCGAACAAAGAGTGGCAGCTGTAATCACCTAATTTTGGCACCTAAAATACAAAAAAAAAAAATGCATAAAATATGTGTGTTAATTATTATGTGATTTTACCTTTTCTTTGGCTATTTTTAATTAATTAATTAGGAGAAAAAATTTCAAAAAAAAAATAGGATTCAATCATGAGTAATATTTAATTGACTTTATGTGCTAATTAATTTGTCTTACAATTTTGTGTGTTTAGTGTTAATCAAATAGTTTTAATTAATTATGTTTATATTAGTCGAAAAAGGCCATTAGGCCACTTGAAAATTAGAAAAAAAGATCAGCCCAATATCAATTTTTGACCCGGCCCACCCCATGATATAAAAACCAAATTTTGCCATTTTTGGCATTTTTCCTCCAAAATTCACCAAAGCACGAAACTCAGTCCACATCTACTCCTCGCCGGGTTCCGTAACGGCACCACCGTCGATGGGCTCCATTGTCTCCTCCGGCCGAAATTTTACATCAAACAACTCGCCTTAACGTTCTCATTACCGATCCGAGCTTGTTCTCTCCAAATTCTCAGTGAATCAGTGGAAATCGAGGTCCAGAAAGATGGCAGAACCCTAGCTCCGGCGACCCGTAAAATTTTCCGGTAAATCCTTACCTATTCGGGCTCTTTGCGCACTCCTCTTTCACCTCCCCTAACTGGATTCTCCAAATTACCTACGGTTTTTCTTGGACCCGACACCAGCGGGTCGTTTATGGTTTGTGGGGATTGGTTATACTCTTTTATCTATTGGTTTGATGACCACTCGGGTGATGAAGCGAGGCTGGTGGTGATGCGATGAGGCTGTTGGGGTTGTGTTTGCGTGTGGGTGATGATGGGTTTTGTTTCGATGGCTGTCGTGGTGGTGAGTTGATCACGCTGCCGCGACTATGATGGTTATTTTAGTGAAGCGAGGACGACAAGCAGTAGTAAGATTGCGATGATGAATCATTGGTGAAGGGATGTTGTTTCAGAGTTTGTGTTTGGAGCAGCAGCTGTGATGGCGTGTCGATTGAAACAGTGACGAAGATGGTGATGCTAATGACGAGTAGAGGCAACGACGTGCTGTGGCGCATCGCAGATGATTCAGCATTGAAGTTAGTTTAGCACACGGCTAGAAGAAAAACTCCATGCTTTTCCTTTGTCATTGTTTCTTGTTATCCGATTGTTAAGGCGTTTAGGTTTATAAAAAATATTTTCAAATGTTATTTTATAGTGTGTGGAAATTAATGATATACGTTCATATATGTGAGATATGTCTAATGGCTCCGTTGTTTCTTATCGATTAGTAAGTACCCGTGTATGTATATTTGATGTGTATGGTGTTAGTGTTGGAATCTGTTTGAGTCACTTGTCGAGCATGCCATAGTTGTCTGAGTTGGTTTGTTTAGAGCCTTGGCTATGAATTTATTTGGGTCATGTGCAAGAGTTTGTTTGAGTCAGTTGACTAGGCGTACAACTTTATCACTCGAATATGAATTTATTTAGTGGTTCCAAGTGTGAAAGGCTATATAATTGACCACTTGATTTAGCTTGTAAGAAGTTAATGATCAGTTGTTCAAGTATCAGGTTATAAGCCTATTGTCGCCCATGTTTAAGTTGTGAGAACTTGGAAGAAATACTTGACTTTGTTCTGAATTTGTTGTGTTAATAATGTGGAACTTGTGTAGTTTCTTATCTTGTTGTTTGGTGTTGTTCATTTGTGCAACATTTGTTAGTGTGGTGTTAGTAAAGTTGTTCAGTTTATTCAAGGTGAAGTTAGCTATTTTTGTTCGTGCAAGCATTAAGCATGTGTTTGTGTTAGTTTCAATAAATCGAGTGGCGATAAATGCATGGTTGAATTGCTAGTAGTACCTAGAGGTTTGATTTTAGCTAGTCTAGTTTAGTTAGTTATAGCTTTAGCTAGTCTAGCTTGGTTAGTTCCTTCTAAATGCGTTTTGGGATTGTCTAATTAGAAGTTTTAAGCTAATCAGGTGAAATTTCAAAATATGAAATATTTTTTTTTAAAGCAAGATAGGGAATTCTAGAGTCAAATAGTGGGACAAAGGGGAAGCATAAAATGGGAATGGTGTCAGCCCCTCTTTTTGGTTTTGTGGTAAGCTTACACTAGAATGACAATTTTGCATTAAAGAGCTTGGGTCTTTGCACCCCAACAGCTATTTGCCAGCCTATTTCCCCCCCCCCCCCCCCCCCAATTTTCACCCTTTTCCGCTATTCTTTTGGTGTTTCTTCCTTCTTTATAAAAAGAGGCCTTTACTCCTCATTTGGGGACACTAGGAGAATTTGAAAAAAGGCTGAGAACACACATCTAAAAACACATTTTTTCTCTCTAAAGGATCTGAAACTCTTCACTTCAAAAACTCAAAACTTGAGAGAGGAAACTAGATCTGAAAGTGAGCAAAGACACAAGAAAAATAGAGAGAAAAGAGGGAAAAAATGAATAATGAGTTAGTGAGTTCAGTAGATATTACAAAGGTTTTGTTTAGTTTATATTTCTGGTTGGTTTAGCTGCTGTACTAGGTTGCGTTGCTGCTGGTTTCTTTTGGTTTTGGCACGTCATTGCTACTAGGGACTTCAGATATTAGGTAAATTTTTCTACCTCAATATGCTTCTTGTGTAAATTCGATTTGCTTTGGGACATCAATATGCGAAAGCGCCTGAATCCAGCCCCATAGAAACTCTGTCTCATTTTTATATTTCATGTGTATGAATGATTATTTACACGTTTGCTGCTGTATGGAACACAATGAAATAAAGAGTGGGTTGACATGTGAGCAAACTTGCTTACAAATAATTTTAAGAAAACCAAGAAAGTATCTAAGTATGTTTCAATGGTGAAAACTTGATTAAATCAGGCAATACACGCAAATTGCTTAAACATTTCAAAGGATGAGCAGTGAATGATTGAGATCAAACTAGAAACAAGCCTACAGTAAATTAGGACACTAGTGCAAGTTAACAGAAAGGAGGTTATTTCGCGCAAAACTTTAAGGGTAGAAACCAGTGGTGCAACGTTGATACAGGCTTACAAAGCAAACGAGTTTATTTTGTTTGGCCCCTTAAATTGAGCCCACAAATGTTTTGCAAGAGCACGTCACTTCTAAGCATATACTTAAATGATGACTATTTTATAATTATTCAAAAAAGGAGCAACAATATATTACATTCCAAGTCTCACAATAATTTAATAAGGTTAGGCAAGCTAATAGGCCGAGTCAAGTTTAACTAAATAATAATTATTTGTTCACATGGGAATTCATTTTAAGTCAAGAGATTTCGAACGAGTGAAGTGCTCGCGCGATTATATTCGATTTGAGTTTCTAATTGTCAAACGGTAAAAATTAAATAATAACTCGAAGCGTAACAAAACAAAGGCAAAACATACAAATAATTTTCAAAGAGTCGAAATGCGTCAATAAAACCAACTGTGCTTGCACAGGACTCGAGGGTGCCTAACACCTTCCCGCGAGTCAACCGAGATCCTTACCTGGAACTCTAACACAGACCATTTACGAGTCATAGGTGTTCTAGGTACACCACTTTGGTGACTTGGCACGCCTTTAACTTGTCAAGTGGCGACTCCGAAAATCTCTTGATAATTCGTGTACCTTTAACACCGTCACAGACCTTTTAAAACATAAGTTTTTCTTTTTATTTTTAGTAAAAAAAGGTCGTGACAGTATGTCGAGTGCATAAGAGAGCTGAAGCAAAGGTTCACCAAGATAGAGTTCCGGCATGTACCTAGGCTGCAAAATAAATTCGCAGACGCCTTGGCCACCATATCCTCCATGATCAAGCATCCTGACAAGAATTATATTGATTCGATACCCGTGGCAGTGAGAAAGAAACTGGCATAACGTTATCATGTGGAAGAAGAATTGGATGGATAGCCTTGGTTCTATGACGTTAAGAGATTTCTCAAAGATGGCACTACCCAAAAGATGCAACAAACCTTCAAAAGAAGACATTGAGGATATTAGCAGATGGTTTTTTTTTTTTTTTTTGAATGGTGAAGTCTTATACAAAAGAACAGCTGATCTAGGCTTGCTAAGGTGTGTAGATGCTAAGGAAGCTACGAGACTGTTAGAAGAAATACATTCTGGGACGTGTGGCCCGCATATGAACAGTTTTGTGCTCGCAAAAAAGATCTTAAGGACTGGATATTTCTGGATTACAATGGAGCATGACTGCATAAAACACACGAAGATGTGTCATAAATGTCAAGTCCACGGAGACCTGATTCAAGTACCTCTCAGTGAGTTGAATGTTATGAGATCGTCCTGGCCTTTTGCTGCCTGAGGAATGGATGTCATAGGACCTACCGAACTCGTCGCTTCAAACGGACACCGTTTCGTATTGGTGGCCATCGATTACTTTAGTAAATGGGTGGAAGCCGCATCATACAAGTCAGTGACGAAGAAAGTGGTAGCAAACTTCGTTCATGACAAAATGATCTGTAGATTCGGCATCCCCGAGTCAATCATCACTGACAATGGGTCTAATATCAATAGTGACTTGATGAAAGTAACTTGTGAATATTTCAAAATCAAGCACCAGTCGAGGAAGCCAACAAGAACAACAAGAAAATACTGCGCAAGATGAGAGACAATTCAAAGAAATGGCATGAGAACTTACACTATGCATTGTTAGGGTACCACACCATAGTGAGAACATCAACAGGAGCCACCCCATACCTGTTAGTGTATGGCACTGAAGCAGTGATACCAGCAAAGGTTGAGATACCATCTCTGAGGATCATTCAAGAGGTACAATTGAAAGACACTGAATGGGTAAAAGAAAGGATGGAGCAGTTGGCGCTCATTGATGGCAAGAGAATGAATGCAATATGTCATGGACAACTATATCATAAAAGAATGACCAAGGAATTTAACAAGAAAGTTCGTGAAAGGTCCTTCAAACCTGGGCAGTTGGTGTTGAAGAAGATATTCCCTAATCAAGAAGAGGCAAGAGGCAAGTTTGCACCAAATTGGCAAGGGCCTTACATGGTTCACGGAGTTCTGACTGGAGGAGCACTAATATTGGCAGAGATGGACGGAGAAGTTTGGCCGAAACCAATCAATGCAGATGTTGTCCAAAGATACTATATCTAAGACCTAGCCGTTAGTTAATAGCTTTACTATTTTGCAACATGTCATGTTATCTGGAACTACGTTACGACCTGATTCCTCAAGTGGGATACATAGGCAACCGGTCCAAGGTTCGGTCGCATAAATATAAAAATTTATTTTTCCCACGAAGTAGACACTTGGGCAGAATTTTTGAGAAACTCTCAAAAATATCAAAAGGACAGATAAGAATTGACACTGGGGCAGAAATTTTTGATACCCTCTCAAAAAAAAATTTCAAAAAAAGAAGAAACTGGGGCAAAATTTTGAGGTCCCCTCAAAATTCATCTGATTGAAGCAAGCATGACCCAGGGAACAACGACCACGATCTTACACAATGCAGTTTGCGATTCAATGGAATAAAATACTTTTTTCTTACAAAATCTTTTTTCAAAATACTTACACTTGTTTCTTTATGTCTTCATTTCTTTATCTATCCCCATTAGCTCGGCCAAGGTCCTGGCATTTGAGAGAAGAAGACGCGAAGCAAGCCAAGAATGCACAAACTAAACCATCCCCCACACAACTCAAAAATCTTTCTTTGAATGCAGGCACAAGGGTACACAGCCCGATACGACGAGCAAACATCTCCCGACGAGAGGTATTTAACTTCCTTTCACTATGCTCTCATTTTGCAGGGTAGACATACCGAAGTGAAAGATTGGCATGACAGAAGGTAGACAGCCCGATGAAAGTTTGGCATAATAAAAGGTAGACAGCTTGGAGGGTAGACAGCTCGGTGAAAGGATTGGCATGACATATGGTAGAGAGCCCGATGAAAGTTTGGCATGGCAAAGAGTAGACAATCCTAAGGGTAGACAGCCCATTGAGAAAGTTTGGCATGATAAAATGTAGATAGCCTGGAGGGTAGACAGCTCGGTGAAAGGATTGGCATGACAGAGGGTAGACAGCCCGATGAAAGTTTGGCATGGCGAAGGGTAGACAGCCTTAAGGGTAAACAACCCATTGAGAAAGTTTGGCATGATAAAAGGTAGACAGTCTGGAGGGTAGATAGTCCGGTGAAAGGATTGATATGACAGAGGGTAGACATCCCGATGTGAGAGTTTGGCATAGAAAAGGGTAGACAGCCCGTTGTGAGAGTTTGGCATGACAAAGGGTAGACAGCCTAATGTGAAAGTTTGTCATGACAGAGGGTAGAGAGCCCGATGTGAAGTTTGGCATGACATAGGGTAGACAGCCCGATGTGAGGATATGACATGATAAAAGGTAGACAGCCTGGAGATTAGACAACCCGATGAAAAAAAATAGACAGCCTGATGTGAGAGTTTGGCATGGCAAAAGGTAGATAGCCCTGAGGGTAGACAGTCCGTTGAGAAAGTTTGGCATGACAGTGGGTAGACAACCCGATGTGAAGGTTTGGCATGATAAAAAATAGACAGCTGGAGGGTAGACAGTCCGGTAAAAGGATTGGCATGACAAATGGTAGACTGCCCGAGAAAAAGAATGGCATAGTGTGTGGTGGATAACTTAGCATAATGAAGAGGTATACAGCCAAACATGACGAACACACATGCAGATAATGAGAAACCTTGGCACGAAGATCCAATGAACAGGAAAGTCTATTTATACATTTACATATACACTGCTTTTGCAAATCTCACTAATAGTGAAGGATATACAATCTGATGATGTAAGGACATTACAATTTGACACTTCGTAAACCCTTACAATCCCTAAAGACACATCTCAAAAGTCGTGACAAATATAGTCTTTCTGTCAACGTCTTTGCCCGAAGACTCTTCCATCATCCCCGGGCAAAGAGGGGCAGCTGTTGACACCTAATTTTGTCCCTCCTGTTTCAATAGCCAAATTTCAGATGAAATTGCACTGATAACCACACAATTATCTTCACTCTAACCCTAATCAAAACCATTATTTCGCATAATCATGCCAAGCAAGCTATTTTTAAAGACATTGGCACAAGCTACGGCTATTTACAAAATTCGCACGTTCAATTACAAAATTTTGCGATTACTACTATTTTTAGCAAAATTACATAAATTATTTTAAAATTCAAAACAATGGTCTTCCTTAGTCATTTAGCCTTCAAAATTAAGTTTATGATTTTTTCTATAATTTTATGAACATTTTATATAATTTTCTACACATTTTCTAGGTATTTATACACATTGATACATAGTATATACGCTTGTATACACATATACATGTACACCTCAGTATTTGTCCACCTCACACCCCCACTTATACACGTCAGTGCCACATCACATCGACGTGGCTTCATCTCAGCCATCCAAACAATTGATCCGACGGTCACAACCCATCTTTCCATTTTTAATTACACCTCACCCCCCCAAAACCCTACGAGACCCCCTCATTTCTTCCTCACATACCCACCGCCTTGTCTCCTTTTTCTCTCTCATCAAACCCTAGCGACGCCACTGTCATTGCCCTTTTCCGGCCATTCCCACTGGTGAAACTCGAAACCAAATACATCCCCATGCTACTTTTGATCCCCACTACAAAACCCCCTTACCAATTTCTCTATTTGATGAAGGTTGAAACTAGAATTCTCGTTAATCCGTGTCTCTATCGCTGGAAAGAGGATTCCGGCCATGGTTAAATGAAATCTAAAAGGTGTCACTGCCACGAACGGGGAAAACCCCATGCATGAGTAAGCCGGAGAGAATTCAAGCTTGACCCGATTCTAACTTCGAATGGGTAACCCTAACCTTTGTATTTTCTTTCCCTGTTTTTATTTGTCTCTGAAACTATCTGATTTACTAAGCTTACTTAGTTTTGTAAGAGTTAACGTGCTTATGTGCTATTCGATTAGTCCATACGATTATCAATCTCAGTTTGTTTCAATGATTAGTTAGATTTTGCTTTGAGTCTTGCATACTTTGATGCTCTAGGCTATTCCTGTTAATCGCATGGCAAGATTGGTGACTGATCCTTGTTGTTATGCTTCATGATGTATTTTCTTGTTTGTTCTGTTGAAATACTTAATCTTCATGATCGTACAATTCTTTAGGATAAAACTAGGAATTGTAGTAAAATTTGAATTTGATCTTGACTAGACAATTTGAATATGTGAGTGATATTAAACATGGAAACTTGTTACTCGAGCAATTCATCTTTTTGAATCTGTTAAACCTAGAACATGTTCACCTAGCTGATATTGAACCTAGACCTTGGTTGGTATAATAGGAGGAGAGTATATTTGGGCAAAGGGTCTGATTTACTTTGAATTAAGGGTATCCTAATTGGAATCTGTTAGAATAGACCATGATTTCAAACTTAAAATTGTTTGGTACTTGTTTATGTAATGATTCTTGGACATAGATGTTTTATTGTCAAAAGGAGAATTTGTTTTGCAGAAAGGTTTGATTTGCCTTAAGTTTAGGAGGATGATTGACTTATATTTGGATGGAGTACGAAAGTGAATCCTTTTTAACTATAGAAAACAATATTCTTTTACCTATTTTTATTACTACCCGTTTGCATTGAACCCCTCACCCTTTACCTATATAAATTGGTCTTGCTTTCTTTACTACACATAATTCATAAACTGAAACACACGGAGGCACTGAATATCTAAAAGCATAAACATAATACCTCTCTATCACCCTCAAGTTTCTGGGAAATTCCTGCTCTTTCTTTTTTCTCTTTTTGATCCTGTTCTGAAAGCACTCAACACTACCCAGGCTTACTTGTTTGTTTATTGCTATCACAGAGAAGGTATGAGTCTGCCCAAGCCATTGCTACTCTGTACTTGAATTTTTCTATGCTTAAGCCCTCTGTTTGTTCTTCAGCTTATTTTTATGCTTGAGCTGCCTAAGTGTTTGTAATCTCTGTTAATTTGCACCTCTGTTTGGGCTTCTTTAAGCCCTCTGCTAACCCCTTGTATGCAGTTTGCTTGGATGGCCTTTGATAGCCATACCAGTTTTTCTTTAGTCACAGGTTATACTAGTTTAAAAGATCTGGTGGTTGTACCATGCCTAATCCCCAGCTCCTTAAGTGCAATCACTAGGATTATGGCCATATGATAAGCATGCTTTAGGTCTAATACTTAGGAAATCATTCGATTACATGTCTCCATCCTCTAGAACCTCCCCTATCTGTGTATATTTATTAGGATAACCCTGCCTGTATATATTTGAGTGAGGATACTCACTGGTGCAATTTCTTAGGCTACACAGGGGCCTCTCCTAACCTTCTTCTCTTATGTGCTGCATCATGCCTCTTAAAGGTGTTGATTTTTGATGGTTAGAACCTGCACAACAGTTTCTGGATTAAAAGTAAAACAATATTTTGATTTGAAAACTAAGAGTCTGGATTTTACACATCTGGACATTGATAACATTGATTTTTCAGTATATACAGGCCTTAATATTCAGGTTACAACGTTTAATGTGTGCTATTCTGTGGAAATCTAGAAGTTTCAAACGACAGGGGCTAAATACGTGATCCTTGCTTAATCTGTGACTGTTTTTGTAAAACTAATCTGCCCCATTTTTGCATCAACAATTCGGGCCCAAAACCATTTTTTAAAAACTTGGCCCTTTATGTATTCAAACTGATTTTAAATATACTTTAATCTCTTATACACTAATCTAATAGTGTATAAGGGAGTATAACTTTAGGGTCGACTATACAAAATTAATATCTATATTTGCTAAAGTTATGTATCACTTAATCATGTATTGCATGCTTACACATATCTATACATTTATGTGCGAAGACCCTTAATGTGCATTTGCGTGTTTCATGTATCTTCTTTTTCAAAAACAGCCCCAATACTATATATTTTGAAACCGACCCCAAAAGCAAATAGTCATTAAGGTTAGGGCTCAACAACTAATGTCAATTCACACCGACCCTAAATGGCTAATATTTTCTTTACCAAACACCCCCAATTTGGCTTGTGACAAAACCTGAAAGCATTTTTAAAATTGGTTATTTCTGCAAAAGCCTATTAAAAACTGAAATTGCGTAAATGAACTGATTTGAAATATTTCTTGCGATATTAGCTCGGCTGAATTTATGTTTGCAAAACTTGAAGCCAAAAGTGCGATTAGGTATTGGGCTTAGGCCGTTTCTGCAAAATTTTGCAAGTTGATGTTGGGCGTATATTTTATGCTTCGGCGTCGATTTCTTATAGCTTTTGTGCTGTTTTCATTATATTATGTGCCCAACAATGATTGATTTGAGGTAAAATGCTAACATAAGGTGTTTGAATGCTTTTGGAGCAAAATGAAGGAAATTGGAGCTTGAATTGTACAAGAACAAGGAAGAAGCAGCACATATAGCCTCCCATGCTTGGCATGCTCGGCTGTATGGCTTGGGAAGAGTGAAAAGTTGAAGAAATCAAAGACTAGCAGCGCATACAGCCATGAGCGCGAGGCATGCTCGGCTGTATGCGCCGAAAAACAGTCCAGAGCAGCTTGGAAAGGCTAATAACGTGGGCCACTTAGAATATTCCGTATAAAAACCCTTGTAAACATACTTTTAGAGATTATTACGTACTTTTGGAGGCAAGAACCTTTGGAGGCATAGAAAAGCTAGAGATGGGTTGGAGCTCAATATCTACATTGAGCTTTCTTCTCTTTTCTTTAATTTAGTTTGTTAGTTCTAGAGTTGAGGGATTCCCCATAATTGTTGATATTTCTAAGTTAATTTGATTTTATTAATTTATTATATTGGGTTATTATTCATATCCTGAGTCTAATTATTTGATTACTTGACACCAATTGAATACTATCTATGAACTTAGGGTTGAACTCGAAAGTGGGAACCGTAGGTTGCAATAGGATTGAATAGAGCGTGTTCTTGAACCTGGGCATCGGGGAATGGTTTCGCTGTTAGGATATAAATATACCGAACAGTCATGCTTAGTCATTAGACATGAAAAATAACTGTGTTCTTGTTAACTCTAATTCCATAGACATATAGACATTAGGTTGACTTGAATAGGCGAGCAGGGTACTGAAAGAGTCCTGTGAGTAATATTAACCCTGTCATTAGTAACACAGATAAATTATTTAGTCAGATTAACGGAAGAATTCAACAAGATTGGCAGATATCCCATGACCCTAGGCTATTGTCCCTTCTCGAATTCAAACTCGTATTTCATTATTAATTATTTCTTAGTTTTATTAGTTAATTTTACTTAAATAAATTCTCAACTCTTGAAACCTTCTTGTCTAGATAATTAGGAATTGTCTGATCTAGTCAGTAGTTAATCAATAATCCTCGTGGAAAGGATACTTTTTTATCACTTTATTACTTGATCGACCGCGTATACCTGCGTGTGCGTTTGGAGCGACAAGTTTTTGGCGCCGTTGCCGGGGCCTAAGATTTAATTTGTTTTTAGATTAGCTTTTATTTGTTATTTGTTCAAGATAAATTTTTGTTTTAGTTGTCTTTGGGTGTTTCAGGTTTTGGCTTGAATACGAAGGAGCAAGAGTGGTGATAAACTGTATACTTTTAAACCTGAACCTGAAAGACTTTTTCACAGGCTAAGGAAGGAGGCTAGACTCAAAGCAAAGCTAGAGAAAGTCCTTATTTCTGAACCTGCAGATATGGCTGAAAATCAAAACTGCGCCATACTGGATGTGGCCAGACCCACTCTCGATAAAATGGCAAAAGCTATTGTGAGGCCCACCATTATTGGTAAATTTGAGCTGAAAGAGAGTATGATCCGACTCTTCCAGTCTAATGGTCAGTTCGCGGGCTTATCATATGAAGATCCTCAACAGCACATGCAGAACTTTCTGGAGATCAGCCACACTTACAAATATGTTGATGTGTCGGATGAATATATACGGCTGACTATGTTCCCATTCACTTTGCTGGGTGAAGCAAAGAAGTTGCTCTTGATCCAACCACCGAACTCCATTAGTTCTTGGGATGAACTGGCAAGGAAGTTTTTGATCAAATTCTTTCCATCGGGCAAGACTGCAAAGATTAGAGGTGAGATAGTGTCATTTAATCAGAGTTCATCAGAGGAGATAGGTGAAGCATGGAAAAGGTTCAAGGTATTGGTTAGAAGCTGGCCACACCATGGTCAATCAAAAGAGGTATTGGGACATATTTTTTGTTGAGGGACTCCAATCGCAGAGTAAAATCTTGCTGGATGCTTATTGTGGTGAACCAAGTCTAGAGAAGCAGTATGATGAGCTAGAGATCATTCTTAACAAAATTTCAGAAGGGAATCAGCATTATCAAAGTGACTCAGGCAGAGGCAAAAATCTCAAGTTAGGTGGAAAGATTGAAGTGGATGTACTGACAGCTATGAGAGCTGAAATGGTAGCAGAGCAGGGGTTTCAACCAAAATGCTCAGTATGGCAAACTTACCCGTCCAACTTTTGTAACCACCCTAATTTCTCATGGGGCGGTAATCAAGGCGGGCAAGGCAGCAGACAACTTCAAGGTAATACTCAGCAAGTGCAGAATCCACCACAGCAGAAACAGCTTGAAACGTCAAAAATAAAGGCAATGATACAACAACTGGTCGTTGATTACAACTCTCCAGCAGAACCAGGACAGTGTCATTCGCTCTTTATAAAAACAAATGGGACAACTTGCTAGCAATCAAAATACAAGGCCACTTGGGGCATTGCCAAGCAATACTAATCCCAATCCCAAGGAATAGGTGCAAGCAGTTACATTAAGAAATGGGAGAGAGGTGGAAGAAGTGCCAAAGAAGCCCAAGCAGTCACACTCTGACAAAGAAAAAGAAGCTGAGCCAGTAGTCGAAGTCGAGAAGAAGGTAGAAAATGTCACGACCCAACTTAGGGCCGCGACGGATGACCAACACTAAGTGTCGATCATCACTAATCCTACTGATAATATGCTAACCATTATAACTGATAAACAGAATAAGCATAAACCTAGCTGATAAGGAGTATGCAATGCGAATAGCTGACAAGGCTAACATAAGCTGACATACATAACATACTGACTGCACCACATAGAGACATATCTACAGGCCTCTAAGAGTGATGAACTGAATATACAAAGGACGAGATAAGGCCCCGCCATACCCAAGCTGGCTGACTGTACACATACCAAAAGATAGGTAACTCCGGGAGTAAGCGGAGTGACTCCAGTAGCTGATAGATGGCCTACTAACATGGTCCAAGCATTGATATATCTGCACCTGCGCGGCATGAAACGCAGCGCCCCAGAAAAGGGCGTGAGTACGATATGTACCAAGTATGTAAGGCATGAGCATATAATATGTCATAGCTGAATGAAACTGTAGGCTGGAATATAAATATGTAAACATGAGCTGGAGCATAGCAATATAGCTGGAAATCTGAAGAACATACTAAACATGATATGAATATAAGCTGAAGTCTAGCTGGATCTGAACCTGAAGACTGAGCTGAACTATACTGATAAATAACTGTAATATGACTGATAGCTAGTTACTAGAAACTAGAACTGATAACTGTCAACTGATACTGACGCTAAGAACTGGTGGCTGATAACTGAGAACTGATAACTGTCAACTGATACTGACGCTAAGAACTGGTGGCTGATAACTGAGAACTGATAACTGTCAACTGATACTGACGCTAAGAACTGGTGGCTGATAACTGAGAACTGATAACTGTCAACTGATACTGACGCTAAGAACTGGTGGCTGATAACTGAGAACTGATAACTGTCAACTGATACTGAGCACGTGCTAATCAGTTCCTGACCTTGAGACAGGGAAGTTTGAGTGTAGAAGAGTATAATTATCGCTTTAATTTCTTAGCAAGGTTTGACCCTAATAGCCAATATGGAGGATAGAATTCACAAATATATAGTGGGACTAGCTCCACACCTTGTGAACGAGCGTATGACAGTTGTTATGCAGTCATGTATGAACATAAGATTCAGGCATTTGCTTTGTTACTTGAGGAGAGGAAGCAAAAACAGAGAGCCGATAGGGATAGAGTGTTACACAAGAGGGGCAGATTGTCTTGTTCATTTAGAGAGACATCTGGAGCGAGTAGATAGCAGAGTGTTAGACAACCACCAGCTAGTATACCTCCATAGTCTCATGGCCTGAGATTTGATAGATCTCCTCAGTCTAGATCTAGTCACACATCACTGACTTCAAGATTAAAGTGTCGTGGTACTTCTATACCGGCCAGTCAGACATATCCCAGATGTTCGGATTGTGGTAGACGCCACTTGGGTCCATGTCAGTTAGGAGTTGATACTTGTTATATTTGTCGCGAGGCAGCTATTTCATGAAAGGTTGCCCGCCTAGGGGTGGCAGTTGTACAGCCTAGCCAGCTAGATCACCAGTTGCTTGCTCAGCATCAGCACGCCATCAGGGGCATGTTCTTCAGGATGGCACCTGTATAACAGAACGCAACCACTACTTGCCTAGTGATATAAGTAAAGCAGCGCCAGTATGAGGATCCAGTTCTAGTTTAATACAGACAAATAGCCAGAAGAAAACCGGAGTCACTATACAGGGTTATTAGCGATGGGGTTCTCATGTATAAAGATAGACTTTGTGCTCCTGATGTTGCAGATTTACGTGGACAGATTATGACTGAGGCACACTATTCCAGGTACACTGTTTATCCAGGTTCGACTAAGATGTATCATGACCTTAAGCAGATTTGCTGGTGGGACGGAATGAAGCGTGACATAGCAGAATTTGTGGCTCAATGTCCTAACTGCCAACAGGTTAAGGTCGAGCATCAAAAACCTAGTGGCTTGTTACAGGAAGTCGAGATTCCATCATAGAAATGGGAAGCAGTGAATATGAACTTCATTACAGGCTTTCCCCGTATGCGGAGCAGATATGACTCTATTTGGGTTATAGTTGACAGGCTTACTAAATGAGCTCATTTCTTTCCTGTTAGAACTACATATACAGCAGAGGATTATGCCAGACTTTATATCAGAGAGATAGTGCGCCTACATGGTATTCCAGTATATATTATTTCAGACGGGGGCGCACCAGTTTACAGCTAATTTCTATAGATCGTTCCAGACAGGTTTAGGGACACAGGTGTATCTGAGTACAGTATTTCATCCATAGACAGACAGACAGGCTGAGCGGACCATTCAGACATTAGAAAATATGCTTAGAGCTTACGTGTTAGATTTTAGAGGCAGCTGGAATGGTCACCTACTGTTGATAGAGTTTGCATATAATAATAGCTATCATTCTAGCATACAGATGGTGCCATATGAAGCTTTGTATGGGCACAAATGCAGGTTTTCTATATGATGGTTCAAGGTTGGCGAGTCTCAATTGATAGGTCCAGACTTAATCCAACAAGTAATTGATAAAGTCAAGTTGATCAGGGAAATATTATTAGCAGTGCAGAGCAGACAGAACTCCTATGCAGATAATCGACGTTGAGATTTAGAATTTCATATTGGCGATTAGGTATTCCTGAAAGTATCACCTATGAAAGGCGTTATGAGATTTGGAAAGAAGGGAAAGCTTAGCCCTAGATTTATTAGTCCATATCAGGTTATCAGGCGAGTTGGGTGTGTAGCCTACGAGTTAGACCTTCAAGCAGACCTTCAGGAGGTACATCCAGTATACCATGTTTCCATGCTCAGAAAATGTGTCAGAGATCCTTCTAGAGTTGTACCAGTAGAGGATGTACAGATCACAGAGCAGTTGACTAATAAGGAGGTGCCAGTTGCAATTTAAAGAGGCAGATTCATCGACTAAGGACGAAAGACATTCCTTTAGTTAAGATGCTATATCAAAGTAATAATATAGAAGAAATAACTTGGGAAGCTGAAAATGACATGAGGGCCAAATATACACATCTCTTCATTACTTCGAGTATGTAACAGATCGTTGCTTAATGCTTCTACATACTTCATTTAACATTCGAGGACGAATGTTCCTAACGGGGGAATATTGTTACACCCCGTACGTCTAAATTGACGTATATCATTATAATGACATGTTAAGAATGATTTAAGAGAGTTAAAAGTCATAATATTACCATATAAGATGTTTATATATTGAATATAAAGTTTGGGAAAAGTCGGATTTAAGTTGCGGAAAAATCGATTAAGGAATTGCCTTGTAATGGAGCTTTTTCAGCAATTAATTCAGTGTGTTATATGAGGTCTTTTGGAGACATATCATATACCAAATTGAAGGTCTTGGAGTGTACTTTCCAACACTTTTAACGGTTTGTTCATACAACTTATAGATAAAAAGATATGAGCATCAGAAGTCAGGCCAGAAAAAGGGCCATAAGCGTAAAAGAGGACTAAAACTGAAATGTTTCAAGTATAAAAGGAAAAAATCCTCCTCCATCTCGTCATTTCCAGAAACTCAGTGATAGAAGCAGTGTGTTCTTGGGTTCTAAAGATATTTTGATGGTTTTGAAGAAAGAACATTGATCTTAGCACGAAACGGAAGACGGATTGCGTCAAAACGCTCTACGCGATTAGGGTAACATTATGCTACCTTCAATTTCGTCTATAGTTTGAGTTTTAGAATTACTTCATAGCTAAGTAAAGTATCTAAATTCTATTTTATAGCTTGTTTAAGCTTTAGAAGGTGTGGAATTCAAAGGAAACGAAGTTTAGAAGCTAGAAACATCAAAGGTATGTAAGGCTAAACTTTCTTGTGGCAAGGCATGTATCTTTTAGATTTTGAAGCTTTTATTAGTTTTAAACTTAGATTTTCTTGTGAGAAACTTGTATGGTACCAAGGAAACCTTGTATATACTTAATTTGGTACTAAAATCCAAGGTGAAAGACATCCAAATCAGAAAGGCAAAACGTTTCAAAATCTGGAAAATTGTTTTTATTTTTGGACAGTTGTTAGTATATTTATCATAACTCCTTGTACAAAATTGATATTTAGATTCTTTAAGAATTTCCAGAACCCTAAGACATATATCTACAACTTTCATGAAGACCATGAGGTCTATAACTTTTATCTGCACCCTCAAAACTATGATGCAATACAGGACGCTGGTACTGTCTAGAAATTCTGTACATCCGTGGAATTGTTACGCCACTCTCATCTTGTTATCCAGTTAATTTGTTTATGTTATCAGTTTATCCGGGTATCCATTCCCGTGTATAGTATAGTGCTGGTTCTGTTTTTGCGTATCATCAAGTTTCAGTGGAAACTCTGCCGAAATTTTTATAAAAATCAAAGAGTTAGACAAATTTTAAGTTCAGGTTGTGTCTAAAGTTCCATCCAGAGTTTTCTTATCATTCCTTTGAGTCCATATATATTGTTGCCACATGTGTTATGCCTCATACATGCTTATGCTTATATTGTGATCATGTTATGTGTGATTTGGAGTCCCCCATAGAGGCTGGACATTGGACACACAGTCCGGTCGCGTGTGATACTACCCGTCTGGGGGATACAGCCCCTCTGGTTCAGGCGGGAGTTGAAACACCTAGTGTGACCAGGTGTCATTCACACACTCTGACCAGAGAGACTAGATATTACTGGCTGGGGGGGATATAGCCCATAACACCCACCAGGTTTGTTATATATGCGTATATAGCCACAGTATGCACTGCATGATTATACATGAGGCTAGTTCCAGTTTTCAGTTACCTGATTTGGGGGGATACAGCCCATAACACCATACAGGTACTAGTTCCGGTTTTCAGTTACCTGATTTGGGGGGATACAGCCCATAACGCCAGACAGGTACTAGTTCAGATGTTCAGTTACCTGATTTGGGGGGATATAGCCCATAACACCAGACAGGTACCAGTTCTGATAACAGTTCAGCTTTAGCTCGGTACCAGTTATCAGTAGGATTAGTGATGATCGACACTTAGTGTTGGTCATCCGTCGCGGCTCTAAGTTGGGTCGTGACAGAAAAGCAAGAGGCAGTGATTGCTGCTAAACCACCACCTCCTTTTCTTCAAAGGTTGCAAAAGAATATAGAGGATCCTGCAGTCACAAAGATCTTGGGCATACTCAGTCAGACTAGTATCAATATTCCATTGGTAGACGTGCTCCGAGGAATTCCAAAGTATGCCAAGTACATCAAAGACATAGTGTCATCAAAGAGGAAACTCAATGAATTTGAAACTGTGGCACTTACTGAAGAGTGCACATCTAGGGTTTAGAACAAACTCCCACAAAAGTTGAAGGATCCAGGTAGTTACACTATTCCTATTCGTGTTAGCAACATAGCAGTTGGTCGAGCCCTATGTTATCTAGGGGCTAGCATAAATCTTATGCTATTGTGTGTGTGCAACCAACTGGATCTCGATACTCCAAAGCCAACAACGGTCTCACTTCAGTTAGCTGATCAGTCTACTACTTATCCTGAGAGGGTGATTGAGGATGTATTAGTTAAAATTGGTCAATTTATTTTGCCAGCTGATTTTGCCATCCTGGATTATGAGGCAGATAAGGAAGTTCCTATCATCTTGGGACGACCTTTTTTAGCCACTGGTGATGCTGTGATCCGTGTCCGAGAGGGAAAAATGACAATGAAGGTGGATGATCAGGAAGCAGTTTTTAATGTGTACAAGGCTCTAAAAATGCCTAACCATCATGAAGAGTTGTCCACTGATGTGGGGAGAAGAAACTAGTGAAGATGCTAATGTAGATGAGATGTTGCAGCTTTTAGACTGCTCTTGTGACTATATTATGGATTTTCCTAAGTTTGAGCCTCTAGATAGACCGCTAGGGCCACCACCCAAGCCATCTGTTGAAGAGGTGCCCAAGCTTGAGCTCAAACCTTTACCTGCTCATCTTCGTTATGCCTATTTGGGACAATCTGACACTTTACTTGTGATTATTTCTTCTCTGTTGTCTGACCTGCAGGTAGAAAAGCTGTTGAGAGTGCTAAGAGAGCATAAGAGTGCTATTGGTTGGACCATAGCCGATATCAAAGGAATAACCCCGGATTATTGAATGCACAAGACCTTTATGGAGGAAGGATACAAGCCAAGTGTGGAGCATCAACGTCGCCTCAATCCAATCATGAAAGATGTGGTAAAGAAAGAGGTGATTAAATGGTTAGATGCAGGTATAATTTTTCCTATCTCTGAAAGCAAGTGGGTAAATCCAGTGCAGTGTGTCCCTAAAAAGGGAGGGATGACGGTGGTGCAAAATGAGAACAATGAACTTATCCCTACAAGAACTGTTACGGGGTGGAGGGTGTGCATTTATTATTCAAAATTGAATAAAGCCACCCGAAATGACCACTTTCCCCTCCCCTTTGTTGATCAGATGTTAGAAAGGCTAGCTGCTCAAGAGTATTACTATTTCCTTGACGGTTACTCTGGCTACAACCAGATATGGATTGCTGCCGAAGACCAGAAGAAAACTACTTTTACATACCCTTACGGTACCTATGCCTATAGGAGGATGTCATTCGGGTTATCTAATGCAACTGCGACTTTTCAAATGTGTATAATGGCCATTTTCACTTATATGGTAGAAAAGTTTGTCGAAGTGCTTATGGATGATTTTTCTATCTTTGGTTCTTGTTTTGATGCTTGTCTAACTAATCTTGGTCTAGTGCTTGCTAGGTGTGAATAAACTAACCTTGTTTTAAACTGGGAAAAATGTCATTTCATGGTTCGTGAAGGTATAGTTTTGGGACACAAAGTGTCCAGTACTGGAATTGAGGTTGACAAGGCATAGGTGGAGGCGGTTGAAAAATTACCTCCGCCCACGTCTGTGAAGGGAGTCCAAAGTTTTCTCGGACCCGCTGGCTTCTATATGAGGTTTATTAAAGATTTTTCTAAAATTTCTACTCCTTTGTGCAGGTTACTTGGGAAAGAAGCAACATTTATGTTCGATGAGGCCTGTCTGAAGGCCTTTAATGAGCTGAAAGAGAAATTGGTATCTGCAGCAATAATAGTGGCTCCTGACTGGACTGCACCATTTGAATTAATGTGTGATGCTAGCGATGTCGCTATTGGTGCAGTCCTGGGGCAAAGGAGGAACAAAGTGTTCCATTCTATTTACTACGCCAGTAAAACTCTCAATCCCGCTCAAGTGAATTACACAGTTACTAAAAAAGAGTTGTTGGCAGTAGTATATGCCTTTTACAAGTTTCGGGTATACTTATTTGGAACCAAAGTTATTGTCTACACAGACCATGCAGCAATCGGGTATTTAATTGATAAAAAGGATGCAAAGCCTCGACTAATTTGTTGGATGTTATTGTTGCAGGAATTTGACTTGGAGATCCGGGACCGTAAGGGAACGGAAAATCAAGTAGCTGACCACCTATCAAGGTTGGAGAACCATAAGCACTGTGGATGAAGGAGGTTTAATCAGAGAAACCTTCCCCGATGAGAAACTTTTTGTCATCAGCAATCACTCGAACCATGGTATGCTGACTATGTCAACTATTTTGTAAGTGAGGTAGTTCCACCACATCTGACTGCAAAGGGCAAGCGTCGATTTTTCCATGATGTGACATTTTATACGTGGGATGAGCCATTTTTGTTTAGATTGTGTGCAGATCAGTTGGTGAGAAGATGCATTCCTGAGGAAGAGACGGAAGCTGTTCTATCTCCTTATGGGGGTCATCATAGTGGTGGCAGAACAGCCGCCAAAGTACTTCAGTCCGGGTTCTATTGGCCAACACTGTTCAGGGATGCACACGCTTTTGTAAAGAAGTGTGATCGGTGCCAAAGAACCGACAAGGAAGCAAGAGATGCCTCTGCAAGGAAGCAAGAGATGCCTCTGCAAGGAAGCAAGAGATGGAGATGCCTCTGCAAGGAATTCTGGAGATGGAGATTTTTAATGTGTGGTGGATCGACTTCATGGGTCCCTTCCCCTCATCAAATGGTAACAAGTATATTTTACTGGCGGTAGATTACGTGTCTAAGTGAGTGGAGGCTGCTGCTCTTCCTACTAATGATGCGAAGGTGGTGGTGAGTTTCGTCAAGAAGAACATTTTCACCAGATTTGGAACTCCGCGGGCTTTGATTAGTGATAAAGGTACACACTTCTATAACAAGTTTCTAAAATACCTTCTAGCTAAATACAGGGTCAAGCACAAGGTCGTCCCCGCCTATCATCCGTATACTAGTGGACAAATTGAGGTGTCCGATAGAGAGGTGAAGCAAATTCTTGAGAAGACTGTCAGTGCAAATAGGAAGGATTGGGCTACCAAGCTCGATGATGCACTCTGGGCATATAGTACAGCTTATAATACTCCAATTAGGACTTCACCGTACAAGCTAGTTTATGGGAAGGCATGCCACTTGGCATTCGAGCTCGAGCACAAGGCCTATTGGGAGATTAAAAGGCTAAATTTTGATATGGAATTGGCGGGTGAAAAGAGATTGTTGCAACTCAATGAACTTGATGAGTTTAGGTTGCACGCTTATGAAAACGCCAAGTTATACAAAGAGAAGACTAAGCGGTGGAATGACAAGCGTATTCAGTACCGTCACTTTGAGCTGGGCCACCTAGTTCTCTTATTAAACTCCAGGTTGAAGCTCTTCCCTGGGAAGCTCAAGTCGAGGTGGTCTGGTCCGTTTGAAATCATTAAGGTTATGCCAAATGGAGCGATTGCACTGCGAGCCCCGGGTTCGGACAAGTCGTTTCTAGTGAATGGGCTAAGAGTGAAGCGATATTGGGGAGGTGAAATCGAGAGGCTTAAATCCTCCATTTCTTTGGTCGACCCTTGAAAAGGGATGTACTTATCGTGTCGTGACGTAAAATCAAGCGCTTCATGGGAGGCAACCCATGTTTTACCACTTTCTTTAGTTAGTTAATCCGTGTTTTCATTAAAAAAAATAGAAAAGAATAAAACAAAAAGAACTGAAATTTTGTGAGGTTAATGTGTTTCTGTAGTTTATTTTACAGATTACTGAGGCTCGAAAACAATTGGAAAAACGAAAGTGGCCTGCCCCGGATAGCAAAGTAGAAAAGTTCGCAAGCTCGAGGCCACACAGGCATCAGCGCGTTGCATGTTGCGCTGTGCCGAGACCTGCTAGCTGCTCTTCGAAAATAAAACTAAAATAGTGTTGCAGCTCCATCGTGTGCTACACTGTTTGCTTCTGAAATACATAAAACAGCGCACCATGCGCCGCATGCTTCACTGTATGCGTGATCAGTTTGAGGAAAAAAAAAACAGAAACAATGTTGCAACTAGGATCGCGCAGGCCACTGTATGCTTGTATGTTCTTTTAATTCCAACTTAAACATACACAATAAAACACAAAACAATCGAACAAAAGAAAAGAAAAAAACACAGAACGGAAAAAGAGCAGGAACAGAAACACGCTCTCCTTGTTCCTTCTTCACGCGAAAACAACAATCCTTACTGCTGTGATTCAAAAATCAAGGTATGAGCTTCTTTTATCTCTCGTTCTCTCTTCCTTCACTGCATATCCTTTCGTCTCTACTACTGCTATGCGTAAAAATTTCCCCATCCCCTTCTTCCCTTAGGTTTAGTTTTAACTTCAAGTTGTGGTGACAAACATGGTGTATATTGAATATTGTTGGTTGTGTCTACCGTGGGGGATGTGGTGATGCACCGGCATGAGTGTTACATGTAAGCTCCTGGAGCTGGGAGATCAAAAAAAAATCAAATAGCTCATATACAAGTTGTTCGGAATCGTGCACCTAAGGTGTTCGAAGAAATTCCCCAATGAAAATTTCAAGCATTCGGCCAAGTCTGAGTAACCGAATCCGTTATGGGGCATAAGTTAAACATAAATTGGGTAGAATTATAGCTTGGGGCAGCGTTTAAAGTGCTTTAACTTGAGCGACACACCTTGCACGACGCTCACACATGGCGAGTGTCGTTTTGCACATTAATCGAGCGAGACGCTGCCCCATTATGTAATTCATGGGCTGCTGTTGTTGTTTTGCTTAATTAAATGTTTCTCCATGATTTTGAGATGAAGAATAATATAAGTGTGGGGTGTCCGTTTGCACACTTTGGCAATTTTTAAACATGAGAATTGTTTCAAATAAAGAGGTGCGCGTCGAGGGAAGTCTGAGCACCTCGCGAATAACACCATGAGTGTACTATGAGCATAAATTGATTGAATATGAAATAAAATTGAGCGTTAAGTGTGGGGTGCGTGCGAACCAATATGAATTTAATGCAAAGCTTGAATTGGACGAGTTTCTATCCATTTTAATGAATTCGATTGTAATTCATTGGCTAATTTTACATTGTTTGGGTGCATGTAGTTCATTACAAAATGGTTGGTAGCCAACCACCGCGGAATCAAACAGAGGGCAAGGATAAATGAGAGCAATGCTCAAAGAGGAAACAAGATACACCTACCTCGGAAGTGGAAGAGGAGAATGTTGAGCTTGAGGTCATACCTTTAGCAAAAAAGAGATCGGCTCCAAGTGCCCGGACCATCCCCGCTCCTCAGGCTGCCACGGGTAAGTGGAAATCAACCAATGTGAAAGAAAAGCCAGTGGTGATCCGTGAGGGTGGTGCTTCTAAACCTCCAGCTAAGAAGAGAAGAGTAGTTCAAGGTAAAGGGAAGAAACCAATGGAGCAGGATGATGAGGACGACGAGTAGGTTGATAATGATGCTGAAGATGAGTACATTCCTACTCCAGTGCCTGATGATATTCCGTCCACGAGTAGCCATATTGACAGATCATTTTGGGAGGACATATTTGAGAGTGAGAGTTCATACATGGCATACAGTGGATCGTCAAGAAGAAGATCACGCAAGAAAGGCCATTGAATTATCATGCTTGTGAGAATGTTTGCCCAACTATTCTGGATGTTGTGAAAGACATGAAGTGGGACAGATTTATACAAGGTCCCAAGTGCAAGGCAAACATTACTGTTGTTCAAGAATTATACGCTAACTGGGAGAACCCGAAGTGCAGCGTAGTGCGGATTAGAGAGGTTGAGGTCGATATCTCTGCCAGAGCCATTAATGCATATTACAGGGCTAATGAAGTGGAAATGGATGACTACAAGAAGATGCTAGAAGAGCCAGACTTTGAGGATGTCATTCAGGTATTGTGTGACTCACCAGCTGTTACTAATGATAGTAAATCCTCAAAGCCTGCATGGTTGCACAACAATAAGAGAAAATATGCCACCTTGCCAAAGAAGTTCATATCTAGGGAGAGTATATCTTGGTTAAACTGGGTGTCCAACAGAATAATGCAAGAAGATCATCAGACAAATGTCCTTCGGGAAAGAGTGCTTCTCATTTATGCTTTGATGACTGGGATAGTGTTGAACTTGGGAGAGCTCATGTATAAGCAGATGGTGCGTACTCGAAAGGAGAAGACTTTGAAGTTGTATTATGTGCACATTTTGACGGCTCTGATGAGGAAGCACGGGCTCCCCTTCTATACGGGTGATGATTTTCTAGAGGTATCCAATGTGCATGACATTACATTGGTGCATGACCCGGTTGCGGCCAAAGAGGATAAGAGATCTACGTCAGAGCGACTTGATGCATTTGAGGCCAAGCTGAGAGAGGGGCAACAGGCCGAGCTGGCCAAGCTAACACAGGAGCAGGCGGCTCGAGATACCCTAATTTTGAGTAGACTGGCAGAGATATTTGCTTCTATATAGAGCACCAGAGTGACGCGTTCTATTTGCGTCCAGACTGAAGCAGAGTCCAGTCACGAGGCTGTGGATTTGAGTGCTACTGATGGCACTGCTACAGAGCCAGCTCCGACTACTGATACTACCATGGAGGGGTCGCTAATCGATGTTATGGATGCAGCTTGCACTACATTATTAGATCCCTCCACTGCTCAGACCGCGGATTCAGACCGGTCTGCAGCACCTCCAGAGTCTGCAATTTGAGGGAACTTTCTTGATAGCCACTCTTGTTCATTATTTTTGTATTTGTGCAGTGGGGACCATGCACTATTTTAAGTGTGGGGTGGGGTATCATGACTTGTAATTGTATTTTTACTGCTTTTATTTTAATTTTTAGATTAGAGACATAATCCTTGGTTTTCAAGCCACGGTTCTTTCTCGATGCCTTTTGTTTTAAACCGAGTGTTTTTAGATACAAATATATTTTATATATACATATATATATATATAATATGATACAAAAAAAATTAGGAAATAGGAGTAGCTAAGTGGTAAGGACCTTTACATGCAAGTTGAACTTCTCTAAAGATTTTTGGTGTGAGTTATGTATTGGATTGATAGTCAGTCTTGTTAGTAACTCTTCAGCTCAGGTTTCTGACTCTGAGTGCTGACCGAATAGCATGACTTGTCTCGCTTGTTTTTGTTAGGTGTTGAAATTATTCCATCTTGAGTAGTTCATGTGCCATGAGTGGTGAGGTGCTTGTATTTATTCTCGTACTTGCATTATTGGTCTAAAACTTGCCCCGCGTGTGCTAGGGATTTCTTTGATAAGCCCTTCTTTTGCAGCCTTGATTAGCCTACCCATTCATATATATCCCTTGTAACCCCTTTTTGAGCCTATTAGCATTTTTGTTGACACCCACATTACAAGCCTATTTCTTTGTTTGCAATTACCCTCTTTTTGAACCCTTACTCCTGAGAGCACTTTAATTGAAAAATACTCTTGTGTGTGGAGCTGTGGTTGGAGAGGTTTGGTGGCTTTTGAGTGGAGTCAATGAACAAAAAATTATGGTATTTTGAGGAAAAGTACATTGGCAAGGTTGAAGAAAAAATTTGAAAAATTGAAAAAGAAAGGAAAGAAAAAAAATGAAAAAATAAAAAGAGAAAAATAAAGAAAGCAAAAGAGGAAAAGTTCTCAATACTTGCTAGTGTTGTGCACAGTTGAAGAAAAATACTTAAAGTGAGAGGAAAGTTTTTTGTTGATGTTCGGGTGGTAGATTGGTTGGTTTTGTGAAGAGTTGAGCTATAAAAAGTGAAAGTGGTGTATTAAAGTACTTAGGGAGGTAGTCACTATTGTAACCATATATATCATCCCCGTCCTTTAGCCTACATTACAACCCTTAAAGTCCTAGTTAATCCCGAATAGGAGCGAGCCTACATTAGTGGAGTCCTACACTACGGGCAAGCCTATGGTACCATTGTGTGGCACTTGAATTTCTTTGTGAGTGTGAGAGAATTCTTTCTATCTTGAACGTCCCTTATAATTTATTTAATATATTTTTGTGTGATTGGGACTAGACTTTGATTGGTGAGGGCACATGGATTATGAGAGGTTGGAGCTTTTTAGGCCCTAATCTTGAGCGAGCAGGCATGTCGTGAGTAAGTTGGTGTGAGGAGTCGTTTCTTGAGGCTTGGATGTTGCTACTTGATTGCTTTGCTGATCCTTGTTTTCGAAATGTGTGGCGTATAAATATGGGAAAGTTGTGTGCTTGTATATTTGGTGGCTAATTGCAGGTATCAAACAATTTCATAGATGCGCTTCCTTGAAGTTCTTGAGTTGGTTGGATGAGATCTATTGAGTACAAGTCTGTTGGGTTCGTTTGTTCGGGGACGAACATATTTTAAGTGTGGGGTGTTGATGTTGGGCATATATCTTATGTTTCGACGTTGATTTCTTATATCTTTTGTATTGTTTTCATTGTATTATGTGTCCAACAATAATTGATTTGAGGCAAAATGCTAACTTGACGTGTTTGAATGTTTTAGGAGCAAAATGAATGAAATTGGATCTTGAATTGTACGAGAACAAGGAAGAAGCATCGCATATAGCCTCCCATGCTTGGCATGCTCGGCTGTATGGCCTGGGAAGAGTGAAAAGTTGAAGAAATCAAAGACTAGTAGCACATACAGCCATGAGCGCGAGGCATGCTCGGCTGTATGCGCCGAAAAATAGTCCCAGAGCAGCTTGGAAAGGCTAATAACGTGGGCCACTTAGAATATTCCGTATAAAAACCCTTGTAAACATATTTTTAGAGATTATTACCTACTTTTGGAGGCAAGAACCTTTGGAGGCATAGAAACGCTAGAGATGGGTTGGAGCTAAATATCTACATTGAGTTTTCTTCTCTTTTCTTTAATTTAGTTTGCTAGTTCTAGAGTTGAGGGATTCCCCATGATTGTTGATATTTCTAAGTTAATTTAATTTTATTAATTTATTATATTGGGTTATTTATTCATATCCTGAGCCTAATTATTTGATTGCTTGATCACCAATTGAATACTATCTATGAACCTAGGGTTGAACTCGAAAGTGGGAACCGTAGGTTGCAATAGGATTGAATAGAGCGTGTTCCTGAACCTGGGCATCGGAGAATGGTTTCGCGGTTAGGATAGAAATATACCTAACAGTCATGCTTAGTCATTAGACAGGAAAAATAAATGCGTTCTTGTTAACTCTAATTCCATAGACATATAGGGATTAGGTTGACTTGAATAAGCGAGCAATGTACCGAAAGAGTCCTGTGAGTAATATTAACCCTGTGATTAGTAACACAGATAAATTATTTAGTCAGATTAATGGAAGAATTCAACAGGATTGGCAGATATCCCATGACCTTAGGCTATTGGTGCAAGCTAAATCAAAGTTAAGCTAAACAAAAAGAAACGCAAAAAAAAAAAACAACAAGTAAAGATAGAAACAAGACAAATCTTGCTTCAATTAAAAGGAACGTTGAGGAACTTGTCTCAAGCTTGATCAACTCAGAGGAAAAAATCTCCTATAGTAAGCAACAATCCTCAAGAAGAACGATGCTTCTTGCAAATTGAATGACCAAGAAGAAAATGTTCAAACGATATCACCCGAATGAAACAAGTTCTTTGAAAATCCCACGTCGGGGTTCGGGCTCCATCGGAGACACTCAAATAGCAACTGCTATATCAATATTCATCAAAAACTTACTTACAATGAAATATAAAAGGAATATTTATAGACTACTCTAGGGATAAAATAGTAAATGGTCACAAGCGACCAATAGGAGTAAGCCACACAGGGCTGGATAACTGAGTGTTCGGTCACTCCTTCAACCGAACACTTGAAATACGAACACTTCAGCTCGAGCTCTTGACTTCGGTGCGCTTAACTCGGCTTAAGCTGACATCGGTCGCTCTTCCTTTGATTGTTTGTTTGATTTACTTCGGCGCCGATGTTGAGTGTTCAGTTCGGGTTCGGTCACTCCCTTGTTCGAGCTCAAGTTTATATATGTAGCCTTCGATTCTTGAGCTCGGCCAATCAACTTCGGAGTGGTTTCTTTCTCCCGACCAAGCCAAGTGAATATGAACATCGTGCAGCAGCTTGGCTTGGCTTCGTGTCATTGGCCTCCCAGGATCGAACACTTGATCAGCACATGTTCGGGTTGCATCAGCTATTGTCCCTTCTTGGATTCAAACTCGTATTTCATTTATTAATTATTTTCTTAGTTTCATTAGTTAATTTTAGTTAAATAAATTCTCAACTCTTGAAACCTTCTTGTCTATATAATTAGGAATTGTCTGATCTAGTCAGTAATTAATTAATAGTCCTCGTGGGAACGATACTTTCTTATCACTTTATTACTTAATCGACCGCGTATACCTGCGTGTGTGTTTGGAGTGACAAAAGCTCGGGCGGGAACCACTTTTTGTTGGACTTGGGAAAGTGTCTAACACCTTCTTTCCCGTGTCACTTGAACTTCTTATCCTGGAATCTTTGAAAATATGTTTTTGTTGAAAAAGACTCGACCTTAGACATTTAGGTGACCTTAGTCATCACTGCCCTTTAGACTGTTTGCATGAATAAATCAAATTATTTAACTAATCGCATTTAAAGCCATTTGAGTTAGTAAAATCATTTGCAAGTGTGATTAATACTTGTCGGCAACCTTTTAACATCCCAAATGTAAAAGCTCGGGCGGGAACCACTTTTTGTTGGACTTGGGAAAGTACCTAACTCCTTCTTCCCCGTGTCACTTGAACTTCTTACCCTAGAATTTTTGAAAATATGTTTTTGTTGAAAAAGACTCGACCTTAGATATTTAGGTGGCCTAATACACCTTAGAAGACTTATATTAGGTGGCGATTCCAATTTCAAATTCAAACGAGTTACCCAGTCAAACCCGAACCTTGACTCGCTTCGAGTTCGGTAAAAACGTAGGTATGACAAGCGCGTCGATACGACTCTGGGCAATTCCTATATCCAGAACCTCGGCCCGCCATTCTCCATTTTTCCTCCTCCAATCTAACTTTAGAGGTAGTTCTATCATGCATTTCATCCCAAGTTCAAGCTTGCCACTGTTGGAGATCTTTCTTTAAGTCAGCAGCAGCCTCAGAGTTACTTTCGTTTATGTTCTTTTCAAATGCAATGATAGCCAAGTTATCATCCATTGTTGGTAACTCCATCCTCTTCGCTTGAAAGCGCTCAAGAAAATCTCTAAGAGGCTCCCTGTACCACTGTTTGATTTCAAAAACATCCTCCTTTCGCTTGAGGATCTTTTGAGCTCTAGTATGTGCTTTGATAAATAAATCAGTCAATTCATCAAAACTCGAAATAGACTCGGAAGGTATGTGCATCTAACGTAATGCTCCCTTCTCGAGGGTGTCTCCAAATTTTTTCAAGAATATAGATTCCCTTTCCACCAGGATCAAATCATTGCTTCTCATCATGGTCATACATTCAACCATGTGATCAGCTGGGCTAGTCCTGATGTCGTACTTCTTCAAGATTTACAACTTGAAGTGCTTCGGGATGGGGGATGGGGCCGTCTTTGGCTAGTAGGCTTGCTACATACATTTTTCAATATCAAAGATCCTCTAAGCCTTTGTGACCCCCAAAATGCTCTAGCTACTTTTCAAACTGGGCCTTGAAATCTCTCTTTCATTGCTCTAGGTCCGTCGGGATGCTGGTTTGAGCCATGGGTGACGTTTCTGCCACTGTGGGAGCTACTCTAAAAGGCATGACACCATTAGGAGCAGTGCCCGAGCCTCCAGACGCGGCTCTGTTTGGAAGTCCCCTGGTGTTGCGCTCGGAGGAATAAAGGTCGGGATGTTTCCATTAGGAGCTACAAGAGGAGGGGTATTGGTAGGAGTTGTATTAGCCTTCATGATGTCTAAAAGGGTTTGCATCGAAACGCGCATTTCAGCATTAATTCTATTTTGTTCGGAAAATTGTTCCCGAACTAGATGCATAAAGTCTACAAGATACGAATTCCAAGCATCACTTGATCCCGATGAATTGGGATCAGTTAGTGGTGGAGGAGGAGGAATTAACACACTGTCAGTAGTGCTTGTTTGCCCAGCGGGGCAGTGTTCATTTTCATCAACATTATCATTCTGATCAAGCATCGTAGAAGTTCAGAGTAAATCGTAAACGAACATATCACACAACTTTGGAAAAAAGTGTTATTGTTTGATCCCCACAGACGACGCCAAATTGTATAGGCCTAAACTGAATTTAGAAACACAAGTAATGAGATGTATCAAAGTTGTTAAAAGTAAGGAAATAATACAAATAGATGAACAATATGGGCACAAAGTAAATGATATCACTATGAATACTTTGAGAATACAATAGGGCAGATTTTTGCCTATATTTGTGAATAAATCAACAAAATTACATGGGTGCTATATATTGCAAATAAGCTAGAGACAATTAAGGGCATTAATTAGTCCACCTTATACACATAGATTATAGGTGACTCACGATCTCTCTCATTAAATGTTGAGATCGTGGGGGGAAGATCATGGGGCGTCAACCACGTTGAAAATGAACTGCATGTCCCAAGGCTTGCCTTTGTCCACTTCGGGGCCTCGAACCATTCACTTACCGGAGGTGATCATGCTCCGTGGCTCAAATATTTTAGCTTCGGAACTTGGCCTCGATCACCTTTGTATAAACCTTGTGGATAACTTGTAATCCTTGTAGAAAATACCCCGAGCCTTGCGCCCGAACTGCCATGTGTGCAAATTATATTTTTACCAATACAACTACTATATAGAAAGATGAAAGTGTTTCAAGCAAAGATAAATTGATCATTTTTCTTAATCATAGTTTTAGAAGCTATTATAGTTTTAATCTCTTTATTTTTTTTTTAATTTTAGGAAAAAATATTTTTTTATATTATATGACTTTTAGTCAACCCTTCAAAGTATATATATCTAGACAATTTTTGATATTATATAGTCTAGATTATTCTTATGTCTTCATCTTTCAAACTTTTTAGCTAAGCATTTTTACGTTCTTTACATTTCTTACATAGTAGATATTTATGAGATGTACGTAATTTAGATTCATGTAATTACAATAAAATGTAATGAAATTTTGGTATTTGTCTTTAGCTCTCCCTTACATATACATCGATTTACAAATAATTCTTCTAATAAAGATTACACTTAATATTTTAAAATCATTAAATGATATTTTTTCATTTAAAAAAAAAGTATATTGTTAGTCAAACTTAGGAATTGAAGTAAAATAAACTAAGTACATAATAATGAAATAAAATTTTTAAATAAACGTGCATAATTTCGTCATGTAATTAAATCAATAACACATTAAGTATTATTTTTTTCACATTGATATATCAATCGACCCGAAGCGATAGCTTCTACCTGGTTCAGTAGATAAGATTGATGCGCTCCAGCTCACTCAAGAATGGGACAGCAGTGGTCCGCCGGCAAGTTCGTTCTGATCTTGGACGCAACACATTGGAATGCTGAACCACCACCATGAACGCTACTGCGCATCTGCTTGCGGTGTGGTAACAAAGATCAGAACTATTATTTATTTCCAAAACAGAATATAAGAATTATCACGTTAGATTTAAATATAACAGAGAGTATAAAAAATTCCTTTCCTATCTCATTTATATTAAGTGTATTACAAAATTATTCAATGTATTAAAATTTAGTTTGAATGATCAAATAGCTAAAAGTTTATTACAATAAGCACATATAATAATGATAATTTAAAAAATAGATAAAAAGAGTGTTTAAGTAGTTGTATTTGCCCCATTATAAAATAATAAAAAGTTAAAAAATTATAGTAAATATATATAAACAATAATAATATTTGACAATGTGATTCCGCACTTTCTTTCTTTCTTTCTTTCTTTCAAATAGTAAACAAATTTCAAATTTAAAAAAAAAAAAAGCAATTAAAAAATATTGTAACAAGTAAATTCGCGTCAAGAAATAAATATCAAGATAGGAAAATATTGTAACAAGTGTAGTATTTAATTTCAATATATGAGTAGTACAATCTCTATAATTCCTCTGATTTGCCTTTTCAAATATAAATTTTAAGTAATGATCCAAGAGCTTTTGAGCTTGATCTTGAATCTTTCTTTTAATGCTTGAATCTTCCTTTTAATGTTTGAATCCTTAGAACTTGTAGAAATTCCTTGCAGCTTTTAAGAAACTTGTAGCGTTTGATCCACGAGCTCATTGTTGCTTCTTGTTATGAATTCCTCTTGCTCTTGATTTTCTGATCCCTGTAAATGAGAGGTTTTGACCCGTTTATATAGATATGGGATGGAGTGGGCTTCCAAGAAGATCTAACGGGCCTTGGCCCGTAGACCGGCCAATCAGATTTAAGCAGTGACAAGGCCGTATTTAATTGGCCAGAACATGTCACTTGTACACATGTCGCATTTTTAGTGGACATGTGTCATCTTTCAGGTGTTGTCAGCTTTTATCCAATACAGATAGTCCCCGCACTTCTCGAGCAGAGTATCTGTTCGAGGAGTGGACATGAATTTTGGTGGGAATTTCTGCTTTGTAAAATTCTATCTTTGCGTGACAAGGTTCAGTGACGTATGCATCTTGTCAGCTACGTGACAAACCCTTATGACGTGTGCATTAAATGCGCCGTACAAAAAAGTAACTGCAGCTGGCATGCCTGCGCGCTTGCAGTCTACTCTGAAGTGACTACTGCGTTCCAAGGGTAAAAATGATGATTTTAACCGCCTCAATCACGTGCACACGTCGACTGTTGATCGCGAGGTGACCGCTGCTCTTCAGGGTAATGATGACACTATAAAAATTGGCGAAACCTATTCCTCCTTTTGACGGTCGGATCTGATCGTGGTTTCTTGAATAACTTCCACGTGTTTCGAAGGAACTTGATGGGTTGAATTTCCATTCTTATAAATATGGGTTTGCTAAATGAGAAACTTTTTACTTGCTTTTATTTCTTCTCTGTTGCTTCTTGAAAACCTTTGAATCAGCTTTCAATTCTTCTTGCGAACTTCATAACTCTTCTGAAATCATGTCTTCAAGAGCTAGAAAAAATCAAAATGCAGACATGGCTGGTAGCTCCTCAGCGGCCGCTCCTAGGCCCAGGGCTACCCAGGCTACTGCTGCGGAGATTATCCCCAAGAAATGGGGTGAGTTAGAGGGAGACTGTAATATCAAGGCCTTCAATAATCATCAGGGGGATACGCGCAACTGGCCAGCGTATAGATTTAAATCTGGGATCACATCGGAGCTGATCCCACGAGCTAGGATGGACTGCCACTGGGATGATAGAAATCCCCTCTTACCGGTCTCCGAAGAGGAGAATATTACCTCTCACAGGGCTGGGTGGACAGCTATGTGCACCTACCCTGTGCTGGAAAGGCTCTGCAGGGAGTATTTACTCTGCCCGGGGCAACTGTGCCCCAGTATATATAAAATAGTTTCGCTTTTGAATTGGTTTGCGACGGAAACCGATCAATCTTTTGGTTACGAACATTTCATTTCTTTGTATAGCATACAAATTTTTAAAGACGTCTATGTGAACGCCAGGATGCGCGGGAGCAAGGGCTTGGTGCGCAATTCTGAGGACACAGGTGACCGGGGTTGGTTACACCGGTATGTGTTTGTGCGCTCGTCGGCCTTGGCTTTCGATTCCAAGACTTATCTTCCCGAAGTTTGGAACAAGAAGCGTAAGTCCCCGAGTAAATTAAATTGAGATTTTCATATTCTTTCTTTTCTTCTTATTTGCTTACTTCTTCTGACGTCTTTTGTAGCGGCCAAGCGACCCTACGATGGGCTCATATCTGTTGATGAGCTGACGACATGGGTTGAGGCAATTTTGAAGGAGTTCACTCCTGAGAGGAGAGAATGGGCGCATTTTGCTGTGCATAAGAGTCTGACCGTGAAGAATCATGGTGAGAGTATTTCTGCTTTCATGATTATTCTTCTCCTTTGTAGCTTCTCTGATTCTGACAATTTTTCCTTTTGCAGGTCTGGGTACTCAAGGGGATTTCTTTCCTGCTCCCCCCAGGACGTGCCTTCCGAACCTGTCACTAATCCAGATGCCGAAGCCGCATCTATATTAGCTTCGGTGGAGGCATTGCGCCGGAGGGAGGGTGGCAAGGAACTCTTGTCCGGTGGCCTTGGTTCTTTGAAAAGGAAGAAGAAGAACCAGGATGAGGGCGGAGCACGGAAAAAGTCTGCTTGTAAGACTTCCGTTGCTGCCGGGCAAGCCTCAACTGCTGGGAGTGAGCCTTCGCTTAGGGCCAATGTACCAGAGTCTGCTGAAGGGAACATCAAGACTACTACCGAAGTCCCCGAGTCTGCATGGGGAGAAGGTTTAGACAAGGAGGTTATCGATCTTTCAGATACTGAGATCGAAGTCAATGAACCCCTTGGGCGAAAACCTTATCTTCGAAGTGATAAGAGGAAAGTTGAGGAGGAAGTTGCCCGTACTCTGGAGAGGAGTCCCCGAGTTGATGACGGGGTAAAGGTGGCTCCTTCCCGTGTGGACAAAGGGAAAAGAAAAATAGGAGAAGAAGAAGAAGAAGAAGAAGAAGAAAAAGAAGAAGCAAGGGAAGAGTTTTCCCAAGAGAGTGGCCGAGGTCCTCGTGTTTTTCATTTCGAAGACCTGGAAAATGTGGCCACTGAGGGGGCTACACCTGTCGGTCTTCGCGAGTGTGACACGATAGATCCTGGAGTGAAATGTGATTCCAACTTATCAACAACAAGGCTTATTTGGCGGTCAGTCATCGACGGCCAAACCGGATTGACGGATATTAGGGGTGTGCGTTACAAGTTTGGGCCAAACTATCCTTCTGAACAGGCTTGGGAACCCAAGTACTGTGAGAGGAAGCATACCCTGAAACTGTCCCCTGATGTTAACTTCATATACCGGCCGGGTGGCTTAGCCAAGGTTGTCTCTTCGCTCATCGGCCCTCGGGAAGAATAGGTGATGAGGGAATTGAGTGATGAAGACCTAGCCTTTCAGATTGCTGCTGATTCTGCCCGGGTAAATGTTTTCCACTTTGTGCTGGGAATAAATTTGGCCTCAGATTTCTAACTTTCGCTTATTTTGCTTTTTTCAGTCAAGAGGGCTGGTTGCTGAGCTCATGTTCCGCTCCAGGATCAACAACGTCGATCAAGTACTCGAGGTAAAGAAAGAGTTGCTGGATGCTCTGAAGGAGAACAAGATCTTGACAGAGCAGTGTGGTCTCCTAGGGAGTGAAGTTAATCGACTAACTGATGTTAGCAATGAACGACTTGAGCAGATTAACGAACTCACCAAGGAGAAGGACCTTCTTCTTAAAGAAAAAGAAGGGTTCGCACGCTCTGCCCAGATTTTAGAGAGCTGACTTGAAGAATGTAAAGCTTCATTGAACAGTGCTATTGATGATCGTGCAACTCTTGAGATGAATCTGCAAAGGGCTAACGAGGAATCCGTTAGGGCCAGAGCTGAGCTTCAGGCTGCCAAGTATCAGGTTGCTCAGTTGATGAGTGCTCAGACCGCACTATCCAAAGACTTGGCAAACCTGCGCGATCAATCTAAGATTAAGGCCAAGCTTACTGTGCTTGAAGCTAAGCGTTCATTGCTTGGGCAGATTCAAGCTAAGTAGATTAATGTTGAAGAGATGATGCAGATGACGAAAAGCGTTGTTCGTAGAATAAAGCAAGCCCTGAATCTTTCTGCTGAGGAGTCTGAAGGTGAAGGTGAAGATGAAGATGAAGATGAAGATGAAGACGATGGCGAGAATTCGGGGGGCGATGGCAGAAACGACGGAGTTGGTGCGTCGGGTTCTGGTCGTAGCCCCAAAAGCTGATGCCCCTCCCCAATCTTTTAAGTTTGTTCATCCGGCGAGAGCCGGATTTTAATGGTTTGTGGATAGAGGTCTCGTAAAGACTCTCTGATCTCTGTATGGCCGGTTCCATTTGGCCTTTGATCACTCTGTAAACTTCTGTCAGCCATTTTTTGCATCTTATCGTTTCACAGGTGTATATATATGATCTCAGATCTATTCATGACTATATTTAGCCTGAATTTTTGATCTTTTGTTTGTATGTATTGTGGCCTTCGTGCCTTATGTTTAGGAGCTTTTTTGAAGTTTGAACTTTATTAAGTTCTGGTCTCAAAAAGTCTGCCCGAATGTTTTAACTTAGCCTTTCCTTAGGAAGAGGTCGTAAGTTATGAATAATCTGCGCAGATTTTTTATTCTGGCCGAGTTGTGGTCGTTAGAATTTTTGCCGAATCGTTGCCCTTTTCATATAACTTTGCTTATCGTTTTGATGTCGAAAGTTGTCGCATGATTTTGCAGATTGGCTCTGGCCGAGTCTCTGGCCTTGTGAACGAATTCTCTTATTTTCGTGGAAGTTTGTCACGTAAAAGTTTCTGAAAAACTTCAAAAACTTCGCCTTTTGGCAAGGTCTTTCGCCTTTATGAAGGTCTTATCTGGCCTACAGGGGCTTCTCACCCCCCCTCCTTGTTTTTATGTTGGAATACGGGAAGTGATAACATAAAAAGAGTTGAGGTAAGCTGTATATAGAAAACACATATAACCAAACGAGGAGTGTGTCCGTTGTGGGATTCGAACCCACAGCCGCGAAGTTGAAGAACTTCGAGCTCTACTAGTTGAGCTAAACGGATCTGACCTTATTCAGGCTGTTAGTACCATTTAGAGAAAATATAATAAAGGTAAGAACTTTCGTAAAAGTAAAAGGCAAGCATAAGATAACTAACCGTTTTACCACTCAAAAGTGATACCTTTTGAGGTGAACCACATTCCAACTGTTCGGGACAGTGGAGCCGTCTGGTCGTGCCAAGCGATAAGATCCCTTGCCGACTAAGGCGATTACCTTGTAGGGGCCTTCCCAGTTAGGGCCAAGCTTTCCATAATTTTCTTCTTGTGTGCTCTGGGAGACTTTCCTTAGCACAAAGTCTCCAACCTGGAAGCTCCGTACGCGCAGTCCCCGATTGTAATATCGTTCAATTCGTTCTTTCTGGGCGATTACTTGTACAATGGCTAACTCTCTTCGTTCTTCGAGGAGGTCCAGCTCTTCGGAGAGGTTGACTGAGTTAGATTCTTCGGTGGCATGTGCGTATCGCAAGTTGGGCTCGCCAATTTCGACTGGAATTAAAGCATCTGCACCGTACACCAATGAGTAAGGAGTCTCTCCAGTACTCATTTTTATCGTTGTGCGATAAGCCCATAACACGCCAGGCAACTCTTCAACCCAACATCCCTTTGCCTGCTCAAGACGTTTTTTGAGGGACTCGACGATGATTTTGTTGGTAGATTCTGCTTGTCCATTAGCAACAGGATGATATGGAGAGGAAGTGATCCTCTTGATGTGTAGATCGTCAAGGAATCTAGTCACTTTCTGGCCGATGAATTGTGGGCCGTTGTCCATGACTATTTCCTTGGGTGCTCCAAAGCGACATACGACAAAACGCCAGAGGAAGTCGACAACCTCTGTTTGTCGTATCCTTGTGTATGCTGCCGCTTCGACCCACTTGGTGAAGTAATCAGTGATGATCAACAAGAAACGCATTCGTCTCTGCGCTGTGGGAAGAGGACCAACTATGTCCATGCCCCATTTCATGAAGGGCCACGGAGAGATTATTGAATGGAGTGGTTCTGCTGGCTGATGGAGAAGATATGCGAACCTCTGGCATTTGTCGCATTTTTTGACAAATTCGTTCGTATCTTTCTCCATTTTGTCCCAATAATAACCTGCGGGAATAAGCTTCCTGGTTAACGCCTTGCCCCTGGAATGATTTCCACAACAGCCTTCATGGACTTCCCTTATCACAGTTGATTTGACTCGGTCCGAGACATTTGGCGAGAGGTCCTGCAAACATTTTGCGGTAGAGTTCGCCGTTGACGATTGTATACCGAGCATCTTTTATTCGGAGCTTACGAGCGGCCTTTGTGTCGACGGATAGAGTTCCATGGAGAAGATAGTTTGTCATCTCATTCCGCCAGTCCCAAGTAGCATTATTGGCATTGACTTTGAAATTTTCCTGATCTATGGTTGTGTAGAGGAGTTGAACAACAGCTGAAGAGCTAGCTGCCCCCATCTCTGCTACCGACCCTAGATTCGCGAGAGCATCAGCTTCATGGTTCTCTTCCCGTGGGATCTGAAGTGCCTCCCAGTCATCAAACGGTGTTCGTAGTTCCATCACTCAGGCGAGGTACACTTGCATCCTGGATTCTCGTGCACTGAAGCCTCCAGTTATCTGATTGACTACCAGCTGAGAATCACTTTTGAGTTTGATGATGGTCGCTCCATAATTTCGGGCTAGTTCCAAACCTACAATAACGGCCTCATATTCGGCCTCATTATTAGTAATAAATGGGCATTTGATAGCTTGCCTGACTGTCTCTCCGGATGGAGCGATGAGAACCAGTCCAAGACCAGATCCTTTGACGCTCGAGGAGCCGTCAGTGTAAAGGGTCCACGCACCAGGAGCCTGTCCAGCATAAAGAATAGCTTCCTTTTCTGCTTCAGGGTATATATTAGCGCTAAAATCTGCCACGAAGTCTGCTAAAACTTATGATTTTATTGCTACCCTAGGTTGGTAGGTGATATCAAATTCACTCAATTCTATAGCCCATTTTACCAACCTTCCTGAAAATTCAGGTTTGTGCAAAACATTTCGCAAAGGAAAAGTTGTTACCACAGCTATTGAATGACTTTGAAATTAAGGGCGTAACTTACGAGCAGCTGTTACTAGTGCTAATGCCAATTTTTCCAATGGTTGATAGCGCGTTTCTGCGTCAATTAGAGCTTTGCTGATGTAATAGATAGGAAGTTGTTTACCTTTTTCTTCCCGAACTAGAACGGCACTTACCGACGATTTTGAGACTGCCAGATAAATCAGCAATTGCTCCCCCTGCTGAGGTATTGAGAGCAGTAGTGGATTGGACAAGTACTTTTTCAGATCCTTTAATGCCTGTTGGCATTCAGGGGTCCACTCGAACTCCCTATTTTGCTTTAGAACGTCGAAGAAACTCTTGCACCGGTCGGATGATCGGGAAATGAATCTTCGCAGGGCTGCCACTCTTCCTGTCAATTTCATGACGTCCTTCCGGTTGTGGAGTACGTCTGGAATTGATTCAATGGCTTTGATCTGAGCGGGATTGACTTCAATTCCACGCTGAGAGACGATGAAGCCCAGGAACTTTCCCGATCCGACTCTAAATGCATATTTCTCTGGGTTCAGCTTCATGTTGTACTGATCCAGAATCCGGAAGGCTTCTTTTAGGTGCGCCAGATGGTCTTCTGCTCATTTGGACTTGATCAACATGTCATCGATGTACACTTCCATAGTCTTTTCGATATGGTCATGGAACATTCGATTGACTAGGCGTTGATATGTCGCACCTGCATTTTTCAACCCAAATGGCATAACTTTATAACAATACGTAACTCTGCACGTTATGAATGCTTTTTTCTCCTGGTCCTCTGGATCCATCAATATCTGGTTATATCCGAAATATGCGTCTAGGATGGTGAGCACCTCGTGCACGACTGTTGCGTCGATCTGCTGGTCTATCCTGGGAAGAGGATATGAATCCTTCAGGCAGGCTTTGTTTAGGTCCGTGAAGTCAATGCAGACTCGCCATTTACCATTTTTCTTGGGTTCAACGGCCACGTTGGCTAGCCAGTCCGGGTAATTGACTTCACGTACCGAACCGATTTTCAACAGTCGATCAACCTCATCATTGATGACCTGATTCCGAAAAGCTCCTTGTTGGCGCGTCTTTTGTTTTACCCGGCGATGGTATGGGTCGACGTTCAACCTGTGAGTAATAATGTCTGGAGAAATACCTGTCATATCTGCGTGAGACCAGGCGAACGTTATATGCCGCTCCTTGAGGAACTGGAGGATATCTCCTCGTAGACGTTCGCTCAATTCGGTCCCTAAGTATACTTTCTGTTCCGGCTTATCGGCGAACAATTCTTCGGGTTCCAAAGCCTCCACGGTCGGCATGTGGCTTTCTCTCTCGTCCATCTTTGTGATGAATTTCGGGACCTCGTACTTCATTTCTTCATGCGGTGCGTCTGGTCCCGGTTGCTGTAATTGCTATTTGTTCTCTTCGGGCAATTTGAGAGCCACTGAATAGCAATCTCGGGCAGAGCGCTGCTCTCCTCGGACCTCACGTACACCCTATTCAGATGGGAACTTCAGTACTTGATGATAAGTCGAGGGAACAGCCTGCATATCATGGATCCAGGGTCTCCCCATGATGATGTTGTAGGCTAGGTCCGCATCAACAACATAAGTTGTCTCCTTCGCTACTCCTTCGGCGAGAGTTGTCAAGGTAATCTCGCCAAGAGTCTTCTCACTTGAATTCGTCGATACTTACCCTTGAGGTGTAGCGATTGCAGACGTCCGACCAGCTGACTGTTGGGGACTCGCGAAGAGACTCGTAAAGTCTGCACGTGGCCCCTGAGCTTCTAATATCCAGACCGTTGGTAAACGCGATCACTGCCCATCTGTCCGGTACTTTGGGAAGCACTACTCGCTCTCTTTGGAAGCGATTTGCGTATTGACGGAGAGACTCATCGGGCCTTTGTTTGATTTCGAAAATATTCTCTACGTGGGTACTTACCTGACTTCCGCCTACGATAGTTCGTTGTGAACTGCTTTCTGCCATGTTATTTGTAGAGCAAAAAGATCGACGACAAGAAATATAATATTAGGAAAGGTAAACTATTAACCTACGAAGGCTATTGACCGACTCCCACTGTGGTCGCCAAATTGTTTGTCCTAGATCCGATTTTAGGCCAATTAACAATTAAATTTATATTTGCGGAGTCACGATCAATAGTTGAGATTAAAAGTTTGAATGACGAACTAAAACAACGTTAGACTCAAACAGGATTTAGCAAAGATAAAGCATAAATATGGGGCAAACAGAAGTAACCGTGTTGTATCGCTTATCTCCGGTGAGAGCTCTTCAATACTAATCGAACTTTAAAAGATTATAGAGAAGAATGTGAGCAAACAATCAGATTCGAGCAAGAGCGAGGGAGTATTCTTATTGATATTGTAGACATGAAGTAAAGTTGTGTTACAATGGTTTAGAACAAATGTTATTTATAGGTCTGATAGGCGTCCATTGGGTTTTTGTAACCGCTGGGCACGTATCCGGTGGATATGTAACCGCTGGGCACGTATCCGTTGGATATGTAACCGTTGGGTTGTAATGATTGCCTTTATGATCATTAATTGAATGATCGCGCATGACCTGGTTAATAACTGCTTGCTCAGATCGTGTTGACTGGTGAAGCGTCTCATAATTGCTTTGGGTATGTTCGTGATAATTGTCTGTCCGTTAAATATCTGACCGGTGGAACTTCTTCCCGTGCCACGTAGTGGACACGTGTCATCTTTCAGGTGTTGTCAGCTTTTATCCAATACATAGATTATATCTTACATAAACATTGTATAATGTATTTGTACATGGTATAATTGTTTTGTCTATTTATGTGCATATTCATATACACAAATTATACATGGTATAAAAGTGGTATTTTGTATAATTATTGTTATGTATTTATGTGCATTTCATATACACGAATTATATACAGGGTATAAAAAGTGGTATTTTGTATAATTACTTTTGTAACATTATGGGCATATTCATTTACACGAATTATATACATAGTATAAAAGTTGTTTTTTGTACAAATGTCTTTGTGTATTTATGTACGTATTCATATACACGAATTATATATATGGTGTAAAGTTGGTATTTTCTATAATTGTTTTTGTTCACTTATGGGCATATTTTTATACACGACTTAATAATGGTGTATAATAGATATATGTCTATTAGTATGATTGACAAATAAGTTTAATTGCTAATTATATAAAAAAATGGATATATTACAAAAGGCAGTAGAATGACAACAAATATAACTCCAAAAAATAATTAATAAGCAGTTGTGCTAAAGTAAGAAACTTACGCAAAACTAAAGAAATTTTATGGAAAATGATAATTAAGTTTTGATTGCTAATTGTTTTAGAATAACGTTTTTTGGTGAGAGATAAAGTGCTACTATTTTTTCAGATATATGTCAGAGAGAGAGAGAGAAAGATATAGGTGATAAAAGTAAATCTCATAATTAGTGGATTCAATTAAATAATGTGTTGCTAGTTAATTAGCATAAATCTGCTATATATGTAAAAAAAAAATGCTATTTTCATAATTAAAAGATAACACTTCTATTATAGTAAATACACTATTTTAAAGTGCCTTAGAGTAATTTTCCCTAAAACCCATATTGGGCCGTCCACATTTGACTGTCTTAATGGGCCTACACAAGGTAGGCAGTCCACTTGTAGCCTTTCAGTCAACCCAAAGCACACCTCATTTCACACGCTCAACAAGCACCTCATTTCACACACTAAATTAGCAACAGTTCAGTTTAAATGCAACTGCTGCGTAAAAATTATCCATCTTCACATGATAGGCAGTCCACTTGTAGCCTTTCAGCCGACCCAACAAACACCTCATTTCACACGCTCAGCTAGTACGGTAGCTTTCTAGCTTATAAAGTGCAAAACATTGCCTTAAGCCACCGAGGTGGTACAAAGAAATGACCCAACACTGCCGCTAAATAATCGTAAACCACTGCTAAAACTTACCAAAGTGTAGCTAATTTTAAAACTGCTACTAAACCAATAAAACCGCTGCTACAAAGCAGCAGTTGATCAAACCGCTGCAAAATAAAAAATTTAGCAGCAGTTTTCCGAACTGCAGCTAAATAACCGCTGAGAATCACCTTTTTTTTTTATAGTGAGAACTTGCCCTTGAAGTAATGACAATTTCCAAGACTTACAAGATTTTTGCCTTGAAGTCTTGGCTTCGGGCCAAAAATAGTATTTTGCTAAAATATTGCTTAGCACGGATACTTTTGCGAAACCACTCCTTATGGAGGGCACGCGGAGAAATTTTTTGGCCCAAAATAGCTATTTCTGCACTTCCGCCTATAATATTTTCAATTATATTGTGCTGGGTCTCTTTTCGTCAAATTACCTTAAATATGGACAAAATAAATGTGAAAGTGGCCTACAGAAATCCTATTTGCGGAAATCTACTCTGTTAAATTTAGTGTAGGGGCCTGTTTGGCGCGCGTTAATTGATTTGTAGCCGTCAAAAACAAATTCGCTGAGAAATAGCCATCTCCGGACAAATCCCAGTATAAATACTGGGACTTTGAACAAAACTTGTTCAAGGCCCCAGTATTTGTACTGGGGAAGCTTCAGTAAACTAACCCCAGTATAAATACTGGGGCTTTGAACAAGTTTTGTTCAAGGCCCCAGCATTTTGTTATGGGACTATGTATAAAGCTTCAGTCCCATAACAAAATGCTGGGGCTGTGAACAAAACTTGTTCAAAGCCCCAGCATTATTATGGGACTGAAACTTTATATATAAAGTCTCATAACCCATAACAAAATGCTGGGGCTGTGAACAAAACTTGTTCAAAGCCCCATCATTTTGTTATGGGACTCAGCTTTATATATAAAGTCCCATAACAAAATACTTGGGCTTTGAACAAGTTTTGTTCAAAGCCCCAGTTTTTTGTTATGAGGCTAGTCTGGGGTGTTTTTCCAACGCTAATGGAGCTTAAGTGTGCGCGCGAATTTTTGGCTATTCTTCAATGAATTTTGAAACGGTGGATAGTCCCCATTGAGCGCGTCCAAAAATGGCTAGTGATCAAAATTTCCCGTTACTTATGAGCACAGGTAAATGCTTTTGTGGGCTTCAAAGTTTGTGGTATAACCTCATTTCCCACCCTTTTTGCATATATAACGCAGAAGCTACTATGGGAACTGGCCATACGAATTTTGGAATTTCGTATATACTTAGGAGTCTAGCTCAATAAGCATAAGCTAATCTGTCTAAGAAAGTCTTAGGTTTGTTCTTGAGGTGGTAGAGTTACTTTAGTTTAACTCAAATTCTTCTTGCACTCTGAATAGGGTTATGGACGTACTTATGGTACATATAGTGATTAACCTTTACTTTTGTTGGAAAGGAGACTAATTAAAGATCAGAGTGATCAATTCCAATGTGCACCTAAACCAACAAATCGTTTAAGAGTTTGTGACTAAAGAATGTCCAAATAAATAGCAAAGTTTGTGACTAGTAGTATAGACAGTTGTTTCCCAAACGCACACGCAAGTATACGTGGTCGACAAGTAATAAAGTGATACGATCAAGTATCGTCCCACAGAGACTGTTGTTAACTATTAACTGAATTAAACGATTTCAAATTATCTAAACAAGCAGAGTTGGTTTCGTGGATTAAAGATATAACTAAAGATTAAAACTTTAAACTAAAATTATAACTAAAGCAAGTAATTTGATCAAAACACACAGATAAGGTTTTGGTTATCAAGGGGAGCAATTATTCCAGGGTTATGGGATATCTGCCAATCCTGTTGAATTCTTCAATTAATTTGAATAGTTAATTCATCTGAGTTACTAATCGACAGGGTTAATTTTACTTATAGCAATCTTCTGATATCTTGCTTGCCTATTCAAGTTAATCCAACGCCTATATTCCTATGGAATCGGAAGTTAACAAGAACGCATTAATAATTCATGTAAAAGTGATTAAGCAAGGCAAATAGGTATATTCCTATCCTTATTCGCAAATCTATTCCTCGATGCCCAGGTTCAAGAACAAGCCCTATTAAATCCTATTGCAATCAAGAATTCCCTTTCCCAAGTTCAATTCAAGAATCATAGATAGTATTCAATTGCTGGCCAAACAATCAAATAATTGAGCACGGGATATGAATAAATAACCCAAAACGATAAATTAATTAAATCAAACTAACTTTCGAATATCAACATTCATGGCAAACACATAACCCCAGAACGAAGAATTTAGCTACGCATAGTCATGGTAGAAATCCAACAATTAATTTGAAATAACATAAGTCGTAAGAAAGAAGAAGAAAAAGAACCATGTGTAGAATCCTGGGAAAACTACTCCTAGCTCCTAGCCTTGAATTGTATGAATTGATGTTCTAAAAATCTGATAAACTATGAGCTTATATAGACATTACAAACTCCTACTTTACTTGAAATTAGAAAATCCGATTCTAAGTTGTAATTCCAGCTTCATCCTGTTAGGATCTTCTTTTCCCAGTTCTTGTGGACTTGTATTTTCCGCTTTGGCTTGTCAGGTCGAATTTCTAGTCCCAGCTGGCTTTGACTTGTTTAAATCAAGAAAAGAACTGTCCAGATGCACGTTACTTTGGACCGACTCAAATCACATTCTTGCTTGGATGCCACCTTGGATGCTTTGCCTCAACTTAGCTTCCTTCAACTTTTGGACCACAAGCTCCCTTTCACTCTAAGAATTGCTATAAATCACTTGTTTAATCCAAACGAAATCAAGTAGTGATATATCAAATAATCATATAGTGTTGGGCATAATTAATCACTAAAATGACTGCAAATATATTAGAATCCATAAGAATTTGACCTCAAAATATAGAAAAAATATGCACAACATCACTATCCCACACTTAACTTTTTGTACGTCCTCGGACAATCCAAACTCAACAACTCACTTAGACAACTCAACCATTAAACTCAAGAGACTTCAAAACTATTGTTATACCACATAGTCCTCATTTAAGCTCGCAACACTAGAGTTCCTTTCTTCTTCTTTTTCCTATCGCCTGACTTAACTCAAAATACGAAAGCGTTCCACAATATCAAGATCACAACCCATTAAATACATTCGAGAAACAAGATTGATGCATTAACTTAACTCCCATGCAAGTACCATAAATTCAAGGGTCCACAGTGTGTGTGTGATTGCTTTCCCCTACAACTTCAATAATGAAACAATGGACCAAAGCGGCAAGACTTCAGAGAATTCACATAATTTTCAAACAATTAACTAATATATATCACAATTAACTTCAACTTCCATAATCAAGCCTCAAGGGTCAACAACGGTGTATTTTTCATTATTTGCATAACACTTGGATGATTGGGGACCTAGGAAACAGATACGTCAACCTCACTAGGGTGCCTTTGGCGTGTTCATACTCGAGGCTTTTATCACCCTTAACCGAGCATAGGAATATTGCCCCATCCGTTTTCTCTTTTTTTTTTTTCTTGTTCTTTGCACATGTTTTCTTTCTTTTTCCAGTTACCCTTCTTGCTTCATTCCCTTTCATAGGCTCTCAAATGATTTTCAATCATACCTTCATTCCTTCTTTTCCAATTTATTTTCTATCATATCTCTTGTGTTCATTCTCTTCATCATTGCTAATCAAAGGCAAGTTCACAATTATCTAAGTACATAGGGAAAAATAAAGTGCTCAAAATGTAGTGCACACCATAGGATTTAGGCAAATGAACTTGGGTTAAAGCTAAGAATCATGCCCTTCCCTACTCTCCTAATGGTTCATTTTTTCCATCGTACAATGTATCATCAGGCTCCAGTTAAAATGAATTAAGCTAAGCAATTTTTTTTTCTTCTCTCTTTTCTTTTTTAAAGCTATAAAATGCTAACTAACTACAACTATTCCTAAAACACCCGGTTCAAAAATTAAAAAACGTCCCTGGAAAAGAACCGTGGCTTGAAGAAAAACCAAGGACCCTACCTAATACTAATCTAAACAAAAAAAGAAAAAAAAATTATCCTAAGAATAAAGACAACTAAAGCGCATAGACACCCCACCCCATACTTATAATTATGCATTGCCCCCAATGTATAATAAAAAGAACACAAGCAAGGAGGGTATAAGAAAACTCCCCTCAATCCGGTGTCTATGGCTCAGCAACAGTAGTCGGAAGAGAATCAACATCACCAGGCGGTGCAAATGGAGCCGAACTCCCTGAAGTAGTATCCGGGGTAGACGTAGGCGAAACAACCGAGTGAGTGGTTGAAACATCTAATGCGTAAATCAAACAGCCCTCTGGCATAGCAGTAGAACCAATGGGAGCAAGCGCAGTTCCAGCCATTTCGCCTCCAGATGGAGTAGCAACCTCAGTAGGCAGCGCACAGGACGTAGCAGCAGCAGAATGCGTCCCTGGAGCAGGTGTAGAAGAAGAAGGACCAGCAGTAGATGGTGTAGAAAGGGCAGTTGCAGTGTCAATGTTAAAGTGCTGGCACAATAAGCGCATCAGGACTGTATTTTGAGCTTTTGCAGCTTGCCTGTTGTTAAGCTGTTCCGCTTGTCTGGATTGCTCAGCTTTAATCTCCTGGTGCTCTGTATGAATCTGCTGGAACCATTGTGATGTAGTAAATTGAGACGTCCTAACCTTGGTTGAATCTTGCACAGCTGTAATATCATACGCCTTAGGTGCAAGCTCTTTATCATCACCCAGTCTCTCTGGAACACCTAAGTGTCTCATGTATGCAGTCAATGTATTAGCATAGAACAACCGCCATTTAAAATTTCTCCTTGTTCTCTGTATTTGCTCCAGCATAATCTCACCCAAGTTGAGCTCCATGTCAACCATTAGTGCATAGATCAAGAATACTCTTTCCCTTGGAACATTCATTTTATGCAGGCAAGGCATCAACCGGTTGCACACCCAATTAAGTACCACACGAGCTAGAGCGCACATGAACTCCTTTGCTAATGAATGATATTCTGTGGTTCCACTCTTCCACTGGACATCATCTCTATTTGGACACACTATAGAGTTGAGGTGTGCGAAATCAAAATTTTCAACAAACTCATTATACCTTTGCATAGAAACATGTGGCACTTGTAAGAAGTTGTTCAAAGCTTGTGAATTTATGTCAACATCCACCCCACGGACTCGAATTACATTTCCATCAGTGTGTCTCCAGTTTGCGTACAACTCTCGCACCCAAGTCAAATTTGCATAACCGAAACCTTTCAAGATTGGACGCCATTTCTGCTTGTTATGAAGTGTCAACAAGAATGAAGGCTGCTTCCTACTAAGAGCTGAAATGTGCAGCGGCTTTTCTGGAATGTAAGCCTTCGATGTGACAATTTTGTCGTAAGCTCGGTGAGCCTTTGCACTCATGAACGTGCCTACCCAGTCCTGCTCCTCAATTGGTTCACCCTCATCTTCTTCACTCATGTCAGCCTGCTCTTCGTCTTCATGATCTGATTTAGACTCGAAACCCGACTCATGCACCACAGGCTGTTTCCCTTTGCGCTTTTCAGTTTCTTTCCCTGTTTTAGAACTCTTCTTTTGCTTGCTTGGCTGTGCTCCCTGGTTCTCTCGAATTACTATCCCAGGCTGAGAGGTTTCCTTTGATTTTTCAACTTTCTTTGCTTTCGCTTTGCCTGTGTCCGCAGCTGGCTGATCTTGCTTCTGTTTCTTCCTTTATTCCCTGTTATCAATATTATCTGAGGGTCGTTTGGAAGGTTGGCTGCTGGCTTCACTTCTCAAGGCTCTCGCCATTTTCCTTTGTTAGTAAAAGAACCTGCACGCAAAAGAATTAACTGAAAATTAATGGAAGAATCACACAGTTTCATATACAAGCTACTGTTACAAACAACCATCAGTAAGATCGCTTCACCCAATTTTCTGCTCATAAAAAAATAAAACATATACAGGTGTATCGCAAGCTGTTACTACTAATAATCAAGCGTATATTTAGCCTATACTTGTACTCTTGAGTTCGACATAGTCTTACACGACCATTGTACCTATACTCATGCACAACCTTCCTGTAAAGAACCTGTACAAGCGGCTGTTGTGATCAACCCTTAGTAAGGTCACAGTATTTTGCTCATGAAGCATATAGGCAGACTCCCAAAACTTTTACTACTAGTACAGGATGTTAAACAATCGAAAGCCGCAGACACTTGCAATTATTCAGTCCTTTCGGATTAAATTAAATCGATGATAATAGCGCATGTATTGATACCCAAGTCTACTTTGTAACAGCTCGCAAAGCACCCTACACTTAATTCTTTCACATATACTTCCGTAAAGAACTTCGCAGCAGTTCAAATACTGAAATTTTTCACTTAGTCAATTTGTCGAACATCTAGTGTGCAGAGCATTACTTCAGAAGTTTCATTAATACTTAAAGAGTGGATCTCTCCCAAAAATAGCTGCAGGGAATGATAGTTTAGCAGCCATGATAGCAGACAACACCCAACATGAACCCACAGTTTTATTAAACAAATTCAAAAACGGGCAGAATAGTGCCTTAAACTTTTAGCAAAAACAGTCCGTGGGAGAGGGAAAAAATGGGTCTGCAACAGGGAGTAAGTGAAAGAGAAGGTTACCTGATTTCCTTAGAGTGCAAGGAATGATTTAATCCAGCAGATTGAAGGTGAAGATGTAATTATGTATGATCGTGAAGTAGTGTTCAAAAGAGCGAGTGCAAGACTTAGAAAAAAAATACGAGCAGCTTTGTGTTTAAAAGCTTCATGTTTTGTGAACTTACCTGTGCACGTTGTGTGGAAGCAAAGCGTCCAGAAATATATACCAGTTATAACTGGACGCTGAGTAGTACGCGATGGCTAGAAGTTCACTGCCTAAAATTGGGAAAAATTTTAATTCACACGCTGAGTGCAAGCGACGCCTCCCTCTATATTTCCAGAATTTCGCTCTTCACCTATGCATCAGATATCTGTGAATTCATATCCAAGAAACTACACCCTCATGTACTGCTTTAAACTAGTTCCACTGCTTCTATAGTTTGTTTTCTACTCATGACTATCAGCTAATCTTAATAAAACTAAACTAACTATACTAGTAAAAATTTAACAACTAAGAAAAACTAGAAAAATTTAATAATCTAAGAAAATTTTTAAAGACTACGAAAACGAAAGCGATAAAACTTGGGTTGCCTCCCAAGAAGCGCTTGATTTAATGTCGTGGCATGATGATACCCTTTCTCAAGCGTCCTCCAAAATTACAGAGGTTTTGTGACGCTCCACATCACCTCTTAAATAATGCTTTATCCTTTGGCCATTCACAAAAAAATCTCCTTTCCGTGCCAAGTGCGCGCAGCTCGACCGCTCCATATGGCATGACTTTGACGACCTCAAACGGACCCGACCACCTTGATTTTAGCTTTCCAAGAAATAACTTCAGCCTAGAGTTAAACAAAATAACAAGTTGGCCTGGCTCGAACTCTCGACGTTATATGTTTGTCATGCCATCTCTTGGTCTTCTCTTTATATAACTTGGCATTCTCATAGGCTTGAAGGAGAAACTCATCTAGTTCGTGAAGCTGTAACATCCGCTTTCCCCTGCTAGTTCTAAATCCAAATTAAGCTTCTTAATCGCCCAATACGCTTTATGTTCGAGTTCAACCGGCAAATGACACGCTTTACCGAAAACCAACCTATATGGAGAGGTTCCAATAGGAGTTTTATATGCAGTACGATAAGCCCAGAGCACGTCATCTAACTTGGTCGCCCAATCTTTTCTATTCACGCTCACAGTTTTCTCCAAAATTTGCTTGATTTCTCTGTTCGAAACTTCAACTTGTCCGCTCGTTTATGGGTGATATGCAGTCGCAATTTTATGTTTCACCCCATACTTCACCAAAAGAGTCTTCATCAACTTATTACAAAAATGAGTACCTTCATCACTTATCATGGCTCTCGGGGTCCCGAAATAAGTGAATATGTTCTTTTTCACGAACTTGACCACTACCTTGGCGTCATTAGTTGGAAGAGGGATGGCTTCCACCCACTTCGACACATAGTCGACCGCCAAGAGAATATATTTGTTACCATAGGACGGTGGAAAAGGTCCCATGAAGTCGATGCCCCAAACGTCGAAAATCTCTACTTCCAAAATATTATTGAGAGGCATCTCTTATCTTCTAGAAATATTTCCAGTCTGTTGGCAGCGATCACAGCTCCTCAAAAAGGTATAAGCATCTTTGAGTAATGTTGGCCAATATAACTCGGATTGAAGCACCTTAGCGGCTGTGCGATCCCCACTGTGATGTCGATGAATGAAAACTCTCTAGTACCTGATTTACCTCACTTTGAGGTATGCACCGTCTTGCCAATTGGTCCGGGCCTATTTTATACAAGTAAGGCTCATCCCAGACATAGAATTTAATCTCATGAAGCAGTTTCTTTTTCTGCTGTAAATTTGCACCAGGTGGGAACACTCCACTCACTAACAAGTTAACTATGTCCGCATACCATGGTATCTCAGCTACGTGTAGAGCAAAAAGCTGTTCACCAGGGAAAACTTCATTTATTTCAGGCCCTCATCTATATGTTTTCTATCTTCCAACCTCGACAAGTGATCGGCAACTTGATTTTCGGTCCCTTTTCGATCTCGAATCTCTACATCAAATTCTTGCAGTAAAAGGACCCATCGAATCAGCCTCGGCTTGGAATCCTTTTTATCAAATAAATATCAAATTGCGGCATGACCAGTGTAGACAATAACCCGAGTACCAACCAAGTAAGATCTGAATTTATCAAAAGCATAAACAACTGCCAGTAGCTCCTTCTCGGTGGTAGTGTATTTTGATTGAGCAGCGTCAAGGGTCTTGCTCGCATAATATATAGACTAAAAAAACTCTATCTTTGCCCAAGAACAGCCCCAATAGCAGTGTCACTCGCGTCACACATCAACTCAAACGGTAAAGACCAATCCGGAGCAATAATAATTGGTATAGTGACTAACCTCTTTTTGAGCTCTTCAAACGCCTTCATACATGCTTCATCAAATTCAAACTTTGCATCTTTTTCTCGCAATTTGCACATGGGATTTAATATTTTTGAGAAATTTTTAATGAATCGCCTATAGAAACCTGCATGTTCCAAGAAACTTCACACACCCTTAACAGAGGTAGGAGGTGGTAATTTCTCAACCCTCTTCAACTTTTGCTTTGTCAACCTCGATCCCTTTCTTTGACAATTTATGCCCAAGTACAATGCCTTCTTGGACCATAAAGTGGAACTTTTTCCAGTTAAGTACCAAGTTTGTTTCTTCACAGCTGCTAAGCATGACATCCAAGTATGTCAGACAGCCATCAAAAGAGTCACCAAAAATTGAAAAATCATCCATGAATACCTCAACATATTTCTCTACCATGTCGGTGAATATCGCCATCATACATCTCTGAAAGGTTCCAAGCGCATTACATAGTCCGAAAGGAATCCTTCAAAAGGCGTAGGTGTCATAAGGACATGTAAACGTAGTCTTTTCTTGATCTTCCGGCGCTATCACTATCTCACTGTAGCCCGAGTATCCATCTAGAAAATAGTAATATTCGTGCCCGGCTAGTCGATCCAACATCTGATCGATGAAGGGAAGTGGAAAGTGATCTTTTCTAGTGGCTTTGTTTAATTTTCTATAGTCAATGCAGATTTTCCACCCCCGTGACCGTTATTTTAGGAATTAGCTCATTATTCTCATTCATCACAACCGTCATTCCTCCCTTCTTTGGAACACATTGGACTGGACTCACCCAATTGCTGTCAGAGACTGGGAAAATAATCCCAGCATCAAGCCACTTGATAATTTCCTTCTTTACAACCTCCTTCATGACTGGATCTAGTCTTCTTTGATGTTCGACACTAGGCTTGTGGCCTTCATCCAATAAAATTGTATGCATGCAAAAAGAACGACTAATCCCTCTAATATCCGCAATGGTCCATCCAATTGCCCTCTTACGCTCTCGTAACACCCTCAGTACCTTCTCAACTTGCACCTCGGACAACAAAGAAGAAAGAATTACCGGCAAGGTATTACCCTCACCCAAGTAAGCATAGCGTAAGTGAGCCGGTAAAGGTTTGAGTTCGAGAATAGGAGCCTCCTCAATAGACGGTTTAGAATGAGCTAATGTCAGCGGTCTATCAAGTTCCTCGAACTTCTTCCACCCTTGAACATATTGGCATTCCATGTTGAGGATCTCTAAGTACTCATTTTCATCATCACTGAATACATTGTCCTTATATACTAATGCTGTCTCAAGAGAATCCTCGTTAGATGCCAAGAATCCCTTCTCAGACTCACTTAACTCTTCGCCCACTACTTTTACCATAGATAACTCTTCATAATGCAATGGAAGTTGAGTAGCGCGAAACATAGTAAAAATAGCTTCTTCATCATTCACCCTCATGGTCAACTTTCCCGCTCTAAATCGAATCACAACATCAGCGGTAGCCAAGAATCCTATTCCCAATATGACAGGAACCTCTTTGTCAGCCTCATAATCCAAAATTATAAAATCAACTGGAAGAATGAATTGGCCTACTTGCACAAGAACATCTTCAATAACTCCCTCGGGGCATGTCAATGATCTATCAGCTAACTGGAGAGTCACTATGGTTGGTCTCGGTTCACCCAAGCCCAGCTTCCGAAATACCGATGATGGCATTAAATTCACGCGAGCACCTAAGTCACATAAAGCTCGTCCAACATCATGTTTCCCAATTTTTATAGGAATAGTGAAACTCCCAGGATCTTTCAATTTTGGAGGAAGCTTACTTCGTACTCTAGAACTGCACTCTTCAGTAAGTGCAACTGTCTCGAACTCGGTCAATCTCTTTTTATTAGCCACAATATCCTTGATGTGCTTAGCATATTTTGGAACATCTCGTAAAAGTTCCACCAAAGGAATATTGACTTGTACTTGACTCAGGATATCCAAAAATTTCTTACAAGCTGCATCAATTTTCTGTTTTTGAAGCCTTTAAGGGAAAGGCGGTGGTGGTCTAACAACATCTAGTTCGGGCTGCTTCTCTACCACTTTTTCAGCTTGTGTTTCAGTTTCTTTTTCATTGTTTGGCACTAGTTCACCAACAGACTTCTTTGGTTTTGGAGGTACTTCTTCTAAAACTCGCCCATTCCGCAAAGTAACAACTTGAACATATTCTTTTGGATTTTTCTCAGTATCGCTAGGCAAGGCACCCATGTGGTCTAGTATTTTGTGCTTCAGCTAGCTGACCTACTTGGCGTTCTAAGTCCTTTTGAGCATTAGCAAGATCCTTCATGGCTTGTGCATTGGCCGCATTATCGGCTAAAATTTTCTGCTGGCTGGCTAACATCTGCTTCATCAACTCTTCGACTGAATTGGATGTCTGCTATGGCTGAGCCTGAGGTTGCGAATTTTGATAGTTATTTTGAGCTCTCATATTACCTTGATTGGCTTTGTTACCACCCCAAGAGAAATTTGGATGGTTACGCCAGTTGGGGTTATATGTATTACCAAACTGAGTCTGATTTTGTGTCTGATATCTATTTTGATTTCCCACATAACAAACTGACTCTGGGTTGGCAGGGCACACATCAGCAGCATGATCTTCTCCACAGACTTCACAAAAGCTTTGGAATTATTGCACTTGTTGAACAGGTTGAACTTGTTGTTGAGTTGGAGGTATTGATAGCTTACTGATCTCGTTGGCTAAAGTATCCATATTTGCAGTTAGCGCTGACAAGGCATACAATTGAAGTACTCCAACGGCCTTTTGACTTGGAACTCTACCATCACCCTTCCAGTCGGAATTACTTTGAGAAAATTTATCTAACAGTTCGTAAATCTCATTAAAGTTCAAAGCCAAGTTGGCCACCCGCAGCAGCATCTACCACGATCTTTGTATGAGCATTCAGTCCTTCCATGAAAGTATGAGCCAACACCTTATTAGATTGGTTGTGGTGCGGGCAATCTCTCAAGAGCGCTTTGAATCTCTCCCAAGCTGAATATAAAGATTCTCCTTCTCGCTGTCTGAATGACATGATCTCATTCCGTATCTTAGCAGTTTTAGCAGAGGGATAGAATTTAGCCAAAAATTTCTTAGCCAAAGCATCCCAAGTTGTGATAGACCCAGGCTTTTCAGCCTTTAACCACTTCTTTGCTGCCCCAATCCATGAAAACAGGAAGAGTGTCAATCGAACATAATCAGTTGAGACGCCTGTTGGAGTGTAGGTGTCACTGATCTCCAAGAAATTCTTGATATGTTGCTGTGGATCCTCGTGTAGTAATCCAGCATATTGCCACGTCGCATGTAATAGTTGTATCATGCCGGGCTTAATCTAAAAATGTCCAGTAATCGTAGGTTTAACAATACTCGGAGCCACCCCATCCAAACTAGGGAGAGCGACATCTCGCACGGCTAAAGCTTGATTGTCTGCCATTCCTACAGGTAAAGGAGCAAGTACTAATTCAAGTACTCTACGATCTCTTGCTTCTCTCCTCAACCGATGTAAAGTCCTTTCAGGTTCGGGATCAAAAGGTTTGAGGTTGTCTTCCTTCTTATCCTTTTGCATGCAAGAACTATTACCTAAAATATCACAAAAACTCAAAACAAAAAAAGAAAACTAAACCTGAATAGACAATAAATAATCGTTCAAAAAGAAAATAGTCAATTATTCAGTCCCCGGCAACGGCGCCAAAAACTTGTTGCCCCCAAACGCACACGCAAGTATACGTGGTCGACAAGTAATAAAGTGATAAGATCAAGTATCGTCCCACAGAGACTGTTGTTAACTATTAACTGAATTAAATGATTTCAAATTATCTAAACAAGTAGAATTGGTTTCGTGGATTAAAGATGTAACAAAAAATTAAAACTTTAAACTAAAATTATAACTAAAGCAAGTAATTTGATCAAAACACACAGATAAGGTTTTGGTTATCAAGGGGAGGAACTATTCCAGGGTTATGGGATATTTGGCAATCCTGCTGAATTCTTCAGTTAATTTGAATAACTAATTCGTATGAGTTACTAATCGACAGGGTTAATTTTACTTATAGGAATCTTCCGATATCTTGCTTGCCTATTCAAGTTAATCAAATGCCAATATTCCTATGGAATCAGAAGCTAACAAGAACGCATCAATAATTCATGTAAAAGTGATTAAGCAAGGCAAATAGGTATATTCCTATCCTTATTCGCGAATCTATTCCCCGATGCCCAGGTTTAAGAACAAGCCCTATTAAATCCTATTGCAATCAAGAATTCCCTTTCCCAAGTTCAATTCAAGATTCATAGATAGTATTCAATTGTTGTTCAAATAATCAAATAATTGAGCACAGGATATGAATAAATAACCCAAAACGATAAATTAATTAAATCAAACTAACTTTTTAATCAATATTCATGGCAACCCATAACCCCAGAACGAAGAATTTAGCTACACATAGTCATGATAGAAATCCAACAATTAATTTGAAATAACATAAGTTGTAAGAAAGAAGAAAAAAAAGAACCCTGTATAGAATCCTGGGAAAACTGCTCCTAGCTCCTAGCCTTGAATTGTATGAATTGATGTTCTAAAAATCTGCTAAACTATGAGCTTATATAGACATTTCAAACTCCTACTTTACATGGAATTAGAAAATCCTATTGTAAGTTGTAATTCCAGCTTCATCCTGTTGTAGGATCTTCTTTTCCCAGTTCTTATGGACTTGTATTTTCCGCTTTGGCTTGTCAGGTTGAATTTCTAGTTCCAGTTGGCTTTGGCTTGTTTAAATCAAGAAAAGAACTGTCCAGATGCACGTTACTTTGGACCAATTCAAATCACATTCTTGCTTGGATGCCACCTTGGACGCTTAGCCTCAACTTAGCTTCCTTCAACTTTTGCACCACAAGATCCATTTCACTCTAAAAATTGCTACAAATCACCTGTTTAATCCAAACGAAATCAAGTAGTGATATATCAAATAATCATATAGTGTTGGGCGTAATTAATTACTAAAACGACTTCAAATATATTAGAATCCATAGAAATTTGACCTCAAAACATAGAAAAAATATGCCCTAACATCAATAGCAAAATGCTTTTTTCTTCTTTTTTGTCCCTAGGGTAGAGATTAGTAGTAGTCACACAAATAGTTCCAACTTCCACGGTCTAAATTTATTTTCTACATCCTCATTTGATGTGACTTATCAAGTTATCATCAAGAATTCACAAATTCATCGTTTTCTTTTTCTTAATGGATATTTCAGTGCATACATTCGAAATTTGTTTTACTTCATCTCACGTATATGTATGCGTATTCTAAAATTTAACAGTTTATATATATATGGAGGACGATATAGGCAGTAGATTGCATATACATGATAATAATTTTATATTACTAACAACACTACTCCCTCCGTCCCAATTTATGTGGCACCATTTGACCGGACACGGAGTTTAAGAAAATAGAGGTTGACCTTGTTAAATATCAATTTTACCCTTGAAAAAGTAAGAGAGAGAAGATTTGAGTAATAAAAAAGTTGTTGGTAGGTTTAAAAGTATGTAGGGCCCAACAAGGGTAAAATAGAGATGATGCATTAAATAGTTGTCAAATAAGGAAAGGTGCCACTTATTTTGGGACAAACAAAAAAGGAAATGGTGCCACATAAATTGGGACGGAGGGAGTATATTTTACGTGCATTCGTTTATACACTGATACTCATGTATGAGAGCGACCAAAGCATCGTGCTGAGCAAATTAATATTGGACTCTTTATCACAATATGCCAACCTGCCATCACACCTGTAGAACACAACTACAACATAGTATAAGAAATATCCATCAAAATATGATCAACTAAATCCAGGAAAAATTAAAGTTACGTGGGAGGATGAGATTCCACATGCAACCAACACTTGACTAATAGTTCGCTTTTCTTACTTTCCTCCAACAAGAGATAAAAAGGTAACGCAAAAATAAATGCAACTTTTTTACTTAATTTTAGATCTTTTTCGGCCGCCGTTACTGGCCTTTCAAAAACAAATTATGTTACCACAATTATGTTTATTGTTGAACAATCATTTCAAACACTAGTCACAAAAGAGTTACTTAAAAAGGGAAAAAGATGTCCATAGAATGAGTCCTCGTACGCAGAACATAAATCGAAAGCATCAGTTTTAGTACTATATAGTATCCTCATATACTAAAGCTCCTGTGTTGTGGTGCTTGCTACCATGTTAATTAATGTGTATGTCATGCAGTTTGGTGTCCCAATAATTAGATAAAAGAAGAGAAGGAAGCGCTTCTGTTGAGATGAATCTTTTCTCCTGAAAACTTCGGATGCAAAAAATGGGAATTAAAGGGAATGGAATATAATTAAAGAAAAGTAAAGAGGAACATGGGTGTCAAAAGAATAAGTGGAATATATTTGGGCAAGGAAGAAGGGATATTCGTCCAAAAGTAAAGCTCCCTGCATCCGCTGCAATTGCAAGATTTGTTGTTATTGAAGAAAAAAGGTTAATATTGGATGATCCTAACCCTAATTAGACATATTGTTGAGACATAAATTAATTAAGAACTATTAAGAACATAACTTTTTTGATGATATAGTCTTACAATTTAACAATTTGATGGTAAATAAGCTATTAGGAGGTTCTAAGTTCGATTCTCATGCCACTTGAAGAAAAAAATAATAAATATTTTTAAATATTCAGCTCATGAAAAAGAATTTGTCCCACACTTGATGAGGAGGGTGTGGACGTGTTTTGACATAATACAATGAAGTAATTTAAAACATATTATTTTTAATAGTATCATCTTTTAGATGAGATAGATCATAAATAAAATATCTATGAGTATTTTCGCAAAGTGGTTGTTTTATCATGAACAAAAGTTTATGGTCTAGTGATAGCATTGCAATAAGAGTCTTAAATGTTGGAGTTTAACTTTCAACGTCTCACTAACGGAGAGTTTACAGCGGCTCAACAGAACATGGTTTCAACCTCCCCCTTCCTCTCCCTCCCTAGTCGTCTTTCCCATATGATAGAGAAAACATTGAAAAGGAATACGTGTTTTGTAATGACATCATATCTTCAATTTTGATTGGAGGTAGGTGCTTGATACATCCCATTCTTCCATTTAGTGATCTAGTAAAGTGATATGCTTTCTTACATCTGCTCTTTAATCTTATAGGATCGAGATTTGTTTTTCTTTGGAATTTTTACACTCTATACCCATAAAATTTAAAGTATTTACAAACCATATCCATTACAAATTATACTACCCATAAAACTAAAAGTATTTACCCAGCCTACCCATTTATTATTGTATACCTTTGTTATGTCTTATAGGTGTATATCTTTAAAGTATACTGTATAAATTATGGTATACAAGTCTGGATGGACATTTATTACTGTATACCTTTGTTATGCCTTATAGGTATATACCTTTATGGTATACTGCATAAACTATGGTATACAAGTCTGGGTGGGTAGAGTGGGTAAATAATTTAGTGGGTAGGTCCGGTAATATTTGAAAGTAGTGGGTAGTGGCTGTAATTATTTTAGGTTGTGTGGGTATTTTTGTAAGTGTCCCATTTTCTTTCTTTTTAGGACCGAGATTCAAGAATATTGTCAGAGCGGAATGGAGATAATTGTAAAAATTTCGCGTAGGGCCTGTTTGGCGAGCGCTAATTGATCTGTAGCCGTCAAAAATAAATTTACTGAGAAATAGCCATCTTCGGACAAGTTCCAGTATTTTATTATGGGACTTTGAACATAACATGTTCAAAATCCCAGTATTTTATTATGGGACTTTATATAAAGTTTCAGTAAATTAACCTCAGTATAAAATAATGGGACCTTTGAACATGATAGTTCAAAGTTCCATTATTTTGTTATGAGACTTTATATATAAAGCTTCTGGACCTTTGAACATGTTAGTTCAAAGTCCCAGTATAAAATACCGAGACTAATCTGGGGTATTTTCCAACGCTAATGGAGGGTAAATGTGCGGCGAATTTTTGGCTATTTCTCAATTACTTTTGAAACGGTGGATAAAACTCATTGAGCGCGTCAAAAAATGACTACGCATCAAAATTTCACACTTAATTGGCTGAGATGGGCTAAGATGAGTGAGGCTTAATTTAAGGGATAATTACACTAAAAGACAAGCAAAATATGAAAATTATCAAAAATGGTCCATATTTCCTAATCTTATCCGACCTGTCACCCTTTTTCCGAGATAGCAGCCTGCCGCAAGTTTATACAAATTTATACACGTATATAAAATTGTATAGTGTATAAATTTATATAAGTGTGTATATGCAAGTGAATAATATGTATATTAAGAATGTTTATATGAATTTTGTTTTTGTATATTTCTTGTATTTCTCTTATTACTACCCATTTATCTAAGTATATTCATGTATAATTTATTTTTTGAGGGGAGATTTGTACGTATAAACTTGTCCAAAGCAATGATATAGACGCAATAAACAACATAAATTCAGTAAAATATAAAAAAGTAACGACACCACTGGTGGGAGGGTGTCTGCCGGCAGCTCAGTGGCTGGGGAGGGGAGATTTGATAGCTATGGTATTTTTTATGAAGGAGTGCTAAATTTTATAATTTTAGGAATGGGTGTTATGCATGAAAAAAAATATGACCTCCTGTTTGTAATTTTGGATATTGGGCGGCCTATTTTTGAAAATTTTTCTTAATTTAATACACAGGTAAAAAAGTGAGTATTTTTGAAGAGTTGAGCACTTTAAAAGTGGTGTAAAAATTGAGTACTTTTGTAATTACAAAAATGTCACCACACTTTAATGAAGCCATAATTACAAAAGTACCACAGCACCGTAATGTAGCCGTAATTATAAAAAAGTATCATTGCTCCCTACTGAGTAGAAATAATGTCAATTCATCTGTTTTATACATATATTGAACTAAAAATTGTGTTCGTTTTGAAAAGAAATGAAGCCAAATCGGCCTCATTTCACACGTCCACAAAAAAAGCACTTCAAGTGCTTATATTTTTAAATAACGACAACCTGATCGTATTTATTCATACAATAAACAAAAAATATTATGTACATTTTGCATATAAATGAGGCTAAATTGTCGTCACTTCATTCGTCCATAAAAAAATATATCAAAACATAAAATGAAGATAATCTGTCTGCGTTTATTTATAAATGAGCGAAAATAGTCTGGCTATTTTATAGATAAATAAGACTAAATCATCATCATTCCGCTCAATACAAAAATTCAAAGTAAAATATAATAAATGACAATACATTTATTGATAAGTTAGCCAAAAAAAACTCTGTCTATTTTACAAATAAATGAGACCAAATCGTCATTATTTTGTTCATATATAAAAATCCAAAGGAAAGCATAACCAAGGATAATATGTCCGCATTTATTGATAAGGTAGCCAAAATACCATGTCTATTTTACAAAGAATTGATTCCAAACTGTCATCACTTTACTCATATACAAATATAAAAAAAATACAACATAAGTCTAATTCGGCATCATCTATTCATAATGTGAGTCAAATATTATGTACATTTTACAAATATTAAGCCAAATAATTGTCATCACTTTGTCTTTTTATTTCCAATTAAATTTCTCTAAATTCTGTAGATCACTTCATCAAACACATAATGAACACGTTGAGATCAAACTTCAGTCACCAAGCTCAGAATTACTCAACTACCTCCTTAACATAACCATGTCCACTAAAAGCTACAATCATGACATTATTGACAACTATATCTCTCTCCGACATTTCAACAAACAACTTTTGACTTTTGCATACAAATCAAGCAACCCAATTTGCAAAATCATATCAAATTCAAAACCACTTTTCATAATCTAAGAATGAAACGATTCACCTAACTGGGTCGCGTTCAAATTAACACGAGCGCAAAATCAAAGAAAGGGCGACTATGTTTGGGAAGAAGTTGTAACACTTCAACCCATCGTAAAGATAAAAAATTCTTGAAAATTTTGACATTCCTAAGAAATACAAATACCTAAAAATTTTAACGAATTGAGCATTTTTGTATCTGATCTTAAAGTTCTAAGCACTTTTTTTCATGATATTGAATTTTTATCACTTTTGGTAATTTTTTTTTTAAGAAATAGCTCTCATTTCCACCGCCGCTATTGCCCAACGGTGACTACAGTGGATTCCATGATTCTACAATATTTGCCAAGACCTGATCCATCTTTAGTTGCCACTAAAGGGCTTTATTGTAAGCATTTACTTTCTCCCCTTTTTGTCAATCACCTCTCTCAATTTTAAAAAGAACATAGTTTCTCTTCTATTTTACATTATATGAGATATATAATTCTTTTACCTAGCTATTTTAACTACAATGATCAGGATATATCTTATTACAAATATGAGGTTAAGTTCATGTAAAATATAAGCAGAACAATCCTTTAATTTTATCGGTTCTTTTAAAAAAACTATCACTATTTTTTATGATTGTTTTTTTAATTTTTAAGTAATTACATATAGAACTCATTGTCACGACCCTTTTTTACAACACAAAACTAAATAAATAGAATTGCGTATTTAAAAGGTTGTGACAAGTGTTGAAGGTACACAATTATTCAAGAGAAAATCGGAGTCGCCATTTGACAAGTTAAAGGTGTGCCAAGTCACCAAAGTGGTGTATCTAGAACACCCTTGACTCGTCTAATGGTCTGCGTCAGAGATTCGGGTAAGGTCCTCAGTTGACTCTCGGGAAGGTGTTAGGCACCCTCGAGTCCTGTGCCGAGCACAGTTGCTTTATTGTCGCGTTTTAATTTATTAAACATGGTTTTTATATCTTGCCGTTCATTTTAAGTTGCGCTTTTATTGTCTAACCAAAAGAAATATGTTAAGTAACCCGCTGGGTATACTTTAGCTCAAATTAATTTTCTTGATTTAATTTCTCTTTGCCTAATAAGTAGATCGCTGATCATACTTTATTATTACGCGCAATCGTGGAAGTCTTCTCGCTCCTATTTAATTTTCCTAATCGGTTTAATTAAATACAAGTGCTAAATTTGTAAGTGACAAATTGGGACTCCCAAATTTACCTTTATTGATTAAAAACATATGGATCACAAAGGTGTATATATATAGTAGGTTGTTTGTTAAATAGTAACAGCTTTGTTGGTCGTCTTTGAAAAAGAAAAATTTAGCAAGACATATCATTCATTTAACAAAGATGTGGGCTGAATTATTTGCAAAACTGGGCCGTTTTGAAATCCGTTTGCAAAAATAATCACCTTCATTCCTATATCCCAAATAAGTTGTTTTCTTGTGAAGTGAAGGTGTGGCCAAATTTGAAATTAGATGTCCTAGTCATTGCCTATTCGTCCAGATTTTTAAAAAGATATTACACCTCGTGGCTATATTTGCAGAAACAGTCCAGCTTTAAAATGTGTTACATTTTTCTTTCAAAACAAAGTCCGCCTTTGCTAATTTCAAATTGTCGTTCACTTTTCTTCCCTTTTATTCAAACGTACCAAGAGCAATCTTTATAAACATTGTAAACATGCTCACAAGTACTAGTAGCCTTTCTATTTTAGCACAAGAACAAGTTTTAAAGAGTTCTAACACAATAAGCAAAGTTCAAGACTTAAAACATACTAGTTTCATTCCATCTTTACTCATGTCAAACAACTCAAAATAAATACAAAGGTTAAACTTTTGTTTTTACCTATACAACGAGACTTTAGAGCATCGCAATGAACACCCAGCAAGCTTAAAAATGAGACACGAACGCAGCAAAATCAGCACCCGAACAGCCCTTAAAACAGCCTCTTACCACTCCTATTTAACCCTTAAGCTTCAAGATTTATACCCCAAAAGGCCCTTGATGTAATGTCTTTTGGTTCTAAATCCTACTCTTAGACTTAACCTTTTCTTTTTAGTGTTTTTAGCTCCCCTTCAATGTGTTTTTCAGCTGGTAGATGTTAAATGAGGAGTAAATGCACCCTTATATAGCTGAAAATTGGGGCCAAAAGGTGGAGTGTAGACTTATACAAAAGTACAAGCCCACACCCCTATACTTGAGTATTTTCAGAGATAGTACAACAGCCCTATGACATCTTTTCAGCCACCCTATGTTGTCCCAAAAGCTGAAAAAGTAGGTTGTCCTTTCAAAGGACAGCCCATCACATCAACAAACCTAACTAAACTAAACAAAATAGCCCCCAAACTAAATGACAATCTGACTTTTAAACTAAATTATACTTCCTAGCTTAACTAAACAAACCAAACTAAACTTGCAATTAACCAAAGATACAACCAGATTCTAAATTAAGCTAATAGAGTCCAAACTCAACATTTTAAGAGTTCTAATAACTGGAAAAAAGCAAATCAGCCCCGCAAGCTTCGTCGCATCATTTGAAAATCATCATAGCAGCCTGCAAAAACTCACCATAGCAGCCCCCAAACATCACAGAACAACCCCCAAAATGCTGTCGTAGCACGGTCATCAACAAACAATCAACATCACAAAAAATAAAGGGAAAAAAAGCGAGAAAATAAGTACCATAACCAAAAAAAAAAAAAACGAGCAAGAAAAAAGGAAAAAAATAAGAATCTTGAGCAAATGGGTATGGAAAGTGATAGAAGAGGGTGAGAGAAAAAGGAAACACCAAACACTTACCGGGAAAAAAAAAAGGAAAAAATGCCGGAGTTCAAGTTTGACCGAAACTTTGAGGCCAGATCTGCACCAAACGGTTGAGAATTTAAATAAAATAGTGGTAGAAATGGAAAGAGGGGCTCGAAAGCTTTCCGAAAAGATATAATTTGTAATTTTCCGACCACCGGAAGGCGGTGGTTCGGCGGTGAAGACGGCGGAGCCGCAGTAGAGAGGGGTGGCGGGATTTTTTTGATATAGAGGGAAAATTTGGCCAAGGTTTGGCCAAGCCAAAGGCTTAGGTGGTGTGAGTGATGAAAAATGAGGAAAGAGAGCTTATATATCTAGGGCTTTGGGTGGGCTTTGGTTTAGTGGACCGGGTTTGGGATAGGGCTACATATATTTCTACCAATGGCCATTAAAGACTCTAACTTTTTAAAACATACATAATTTACTACAATTAAAACCACATAAATTTACAATACTATCTCAATTAAACATAGAGTCATAGTTAAACACATAACATGTATTTTTTGGTAATTTTCATATTTTCTATCCTAATTTATGACAATTTTAGTTAAAATAAAGACTAAAATTTAGGAAAATTTCGGCAAAAATCCTAAGAATCTAACACGGCTATTTTGAGCAATTTTTCTGTATTCGTGCCAAAATTAGGTGATTACAGCTACCCCTCTTTGTTCGGGAACACGAAGAGTTTTCGGACAAAGAAGTAATCGACAACTAATTTTGGCTTTTATATCAAAATGGTGACCGTTCCGTAATTCTTCGGTTCCAACTAAGAACAAGGCTACCTACATATCTCCGGACTAAGGAATCAGGTCAGTGTAGTTCCTCACGTGTTGTAGCTAGGACTACCGCTTTCAAACAGACACTAGACTCTTCTAGACTCACTAAGACAACACTAGACACTCTAGACTACTAAGACAAACTAGATATTCTTCTAGACACACTTTGGGCTGATACTAGACACTCTTAGGCACAGGAAGGCTGTCGTTGCTGATTACTGGTCACTTGCTGGTGGTCGTTGCTTTAAAAAAAAATAAAATTACAACATTGATAATGTAAAATTACAATTTCTAAGCTAACTCTTCAGGCTTCCCAAGTTGATGAACTGGCCCGAAACTCACACTACCCCAGTGGGTCTTCAAATATGAAAATGCCGCTCGGGCTTGAATATTGAAGTTGCCGCTTTGACTGGCTCTGACTTAAATGTTGAAATTGCCGTTTTGACGGGCTTTGACTTGAAAGATAAAGCTGGAACCACTACTCTGGTAGGTCTTGCTTTTGCTGAAAATTAAAATCATCTCTCTGACGGGTCTTGTTCTTGCTGAATTGAAAATCATCACTCTGATAGATCTTGCTTTTGCTGAAAATTGAAAAACCATCACTCTGATAGGTCTTGCTTCTGTTGGAAATTGAAAACCATCACTCTGATGGGTCTTGCTTTTCTTGAAAATTAGAAACTATCACTCTGATGGGTCTTGCTTCTGCTGGAAATTGAAAACCATCACTCTGATGGTTCTTGCTTTTGTTGAAAATTAGAAACCATCTCTCTTATGGGTCTTGCTTATGCTGGAAATTGAAAACCATCACTCTGATGGGTCTTGCTTTTGTTAAAAATTAGAAACCATCACTCTGATGGGTCTTGCTTATGATGGAAATTGAAAACCATCACTCTGATGGGTCTTGCTTCTTCCGAAATTTGAAAACCATCACTCTGATGGGTCTTGCTTTTTGTTGAAAATTAGAAACCATCACTCTGGTGGGTCTTGCTTATGCTGGAAATTGAAAACCATCACTCTGATGGGTCTTGTTCTGAAAATTGAATCTCATTATCCCAATGGGCCTTGCGTTGAAACTTAAATCCCATCATCCCAATGGGTCTTGTGTTTAAAGTTGAAAATTCTATCCCATTATCCCAATGGTTCTTGTCTTGAAAGTTGAAGACCATGGCTCCCTGCTCAGATGGTCCCTGATTTCTTTCTTTATTTCTTTTTCTGCTCTTCAAGTTTGTCCCCGACGAGCAATTAGTTGCGTTCTCACACTTCCCAACCCAAATTCTCATATCGGTCTTTGGTCACACCTTGTAGAAAAAACAAACCATTTCCTGGTATCTTCATGGTACAATCTCGGCGTCGGGCTCTCTTCCCGACTTTTCTGGTACAACTGAAACTTGTAGACAAGTTTTGCAAACCTTTCTGAATGCCCAAAAAATACTGAGAAAGAAATAAATAAAAAGGAAAGTGAAGAAACTCAAAAGGAGACATCGAACGAAGGATGTTCCTGGTAGATAGAAGAAACTTATTTGGAGGTGAAACGACAACCTTAGTAAAATATGACATGCAATTAGAATCAACTCTTGATCCGTTCACACAGTCTAACCCTGATCTTACTCCCAGATTGACAACCTTGCTCAACCCGAACTTGATGATGACTTCCACAACCCTCATTCGACTAGTAGTGCCCTTTCGGGTTTTCTCCAACTAACCTCTCTCTTTGTTCTTCTAACTCACTATTGCCTTGCAGCGCCTTTTCAGGTTTTCACCGACAAGACTTCATTTTTTATTTTCTTTTTTCATTTCTTTCATTTTTTTGCTCTTTCCCTATCGGCCTCCCATCTTTCCTTGCTGCTCGACCCCGTCTTTCCTTTCTTTCTTCAATTTCGGCCTTTATCTTGATTCCCCGAAAAAATTCTCCTTTAATGACCTTGGTGCGCCCAGCTCCTAAATGCGATTTTCGGCTTATAAGAATGCGACTTTACAGCGTGGAACTTATCCCTTGATATCCTACTCGGTTGACATTCTCAATGATCGGTCAGAAGGGTATTTATTTGGACTGTAGAGTGGGCTTTGGTTAGGCTAGAAAGAAAATATTCAACATAAAAGTTCATAAACATCTCATGAGACTACTAGATGAACATTGAAAATTTTGAAATCACCGCTTTTTGAAAATAAGACCAACCTTTTTCCTCCAGTTTTAGGCAAATTGGGGATTCTTTTTTTTTTTCTTTTTTCTCTTTCTTTCTTGTTTTTTCCTTGAGTTTTCTCTTTGGTTTGTAAAGCGTATGAAAGCATTTCTTGAAACGACTTGGTAAAATATTACAACCCTTGGAATCATTTCTTTTAAAAATAACATCAAACTTTAGCCCCAGTTTAGTGAAAATTGAGGAATTTCTTTTGAATTTTCTCTGATATGAAAACATAGGGGATATTGAGACTTTCCCCCGAGATGAACACAAAGAAAGAAAAAGGAATATTGGCTTTCTTACTTTTCTTTAAAAAAACTTCTGCCCTAGTTTAGGATAAACTGGCGCGCTTTGAGTTTATTCCCCGACTTCGAGACTTGTATGCCAAAACATGTGAACAGATGGTACAAACAAAAGATAAAAAATAAAAATAGAAGTTTTTTTATTTCATTTTATTTATAAAATAAAATAAAAACAAACTTCTGCCCCAGTTCAGCAAAAAATGGGGATCTGAATTTCTTTTGACGTCGGCCGCAAACTTGGAGGCAAGTTTTGCGTAAAAAAAATAGGAAAAAAATGAACTTTTCACTGTTATCACCGCAGCGGAATGGTTGCCTACGTATCCTTTTGAGAGGAATCAGGTCAGACGTAGCTCTAGGCAAATGCCCAATTTTCTTTTGATGCTCTTCAGTTTCATTTCATTTTGGTACAATTACATTGATTCCAACTGAGAACATGTCTCGAAAGTACAATGTTCAAAGTGCTAATAAGGGATACAATTTGGGATAGCAAAAGAGAACAAAATCCTTGCATTCATCCCGCTTTGAAAGCCATCTTGGAGTCAAATGTAGTACCTCTTGACCGCGTCTGCATTGACGGGTATTTCGGTTGTCCTGCCTTCCGGATCTGTATTGTACAGGGCACCATTTGGATATACTTTCTTTACCAGGTATGGCCCTTGCCAATTTGGAGCAAACTTCCCTTAGCTTCTTCCTGATGAGGAAAGATTCTTTTCAAGACTAATTGCCCTTCTTTCAAGTCGCGGAGGCGCACTTTCTTGCTGTAGGCTCGGGCCATTCTTTGCTGATACAATTGACCGTGACAAACTGCATTGAGCCTTTTTTCGTCAATGAATGACAACTGTTCCGATCGGGTTTTGACCCACACTGGTGTCCTCAATCTCTACTTCTACGATGATTCTGAGAGACGGTATTTCAACTTCAGCGGGTATGACTCCTTCAATTCCGTATACCAATGAATATGGGGTTGCACCTATGGAAGTGCGCACATTTGTACGGTAGCCAAGCAAAGTGAAACACAACTTCTCATGCCAATCATGAGATCCTTGTATCATTTTCCTAAGGATCTTCTTGATATTCTTATTGGCTGCTTCGACCGCGCCATTTGCCTTTGGTCGGTAAGGTGTGGAATTTCGATGCATGATCTTGAATCTTTCACACACGTCATTCATTAAATGACAGTTCAGATTTACCGCATTGTCGGTGATGATGGTACTTGGGATACCAAAGCGACAAATAATGTTAGAATGAACGAAATCCACCACAGCTTTCTTGGTCACGGATTTGAGAGTAACGGCCTCAACCCATTTAGTGAAGTAATCTATTGCAACCAGAATGAATCTGTGCCCATTTGATGCTTTTGGTTCAATAGGCCCGATAACATCTATCCCCCATGCTGTAAAAGGCCAAGGGGCTGACATTGTGTGCAACTCTAAAGGAGGTGAATGTATCAAATCACCGTGTACTTGGCATTGATGACACTTCCGCACAAAAGTAATTAGGGGTGTGCATTCGGGTTATTGGTTCGGTTTTGAGTCTTATCGGTTCGGGTTATTGGTTTTCGGTTTTTAAACTAGCTAAACCGATAACAAACCAATAAGGTTTCGGTTATCGGTTTTCGGGTTATTGGTTTTTAAGTGTTATCGGTTCGGTTATCGGGTTAACCAATAAGAAATTCGACCATTAAAAAAAAAGATGATAAGTTACTAAGTTAGTCTCAATTCGTTATTAAGTAGCAGTAGGAGTATTAATCTCTGGACTTCCAACTTAGTACCAATTAGAATTATCTTTTTTAATCTTCCAAATGTTTTTGTTGATATACTGTCTTTTGGAACGAGACAAGGAAAGGATAGACCATGGCATCCTTACAGGTTGCTTACAATAGCCTCTTTCAAATGCTAACCTCACCTTTCTACTTTAAAAGGTACCATTAATATGCTAGTACAATATTTATTCCTAGCCACCCAAAGGATAATTTAAGATATGCATCATATGCCTGAATCAAACTGAAGTACTTAAAATAATTTTCCTAAGCAAATTATGAGGAATCAACACTCTATAATGATTGAGATAATAAATTATCTTGCAATTTGGAGACGAAATTTGAAAGCAGCAGTAGTATGTTCCCTCAAGAAAGTAAAAGCAAAGATCTTAAATATGCCCAGTTCTGATTTAATGATCTATGGTCCAAATGGTCCAGTTTTTTTCCTTCAAACCAATCGTTCTTTGAACATTTATGTCCATTCCATATCTTCGTCTAAGGATTCAACTGAGCAGTAGCGGTCTGTGTAATATACAGCTAAAGGTTATATAATATGGGGATGAAGTCATAGGGAAACTGTCCTTCCCCCACATAAATCACAATAATCACGATAGGCTGCTTTCAGCATCTTCTTTCTGCAAATGAATCTACAAGCAAAATACAAGATCTTAACAATGTTACCTGGGGCATCCTAATTCAACCTATAGGTACATATATTCGTAAAGTACAATTCATTTACACACAAAACAGCCCAGAACTTTCAGTGCCAAAGCAGATTCTCACAACAGAATTTTCACGCCAAAACACAACAGAATTTTGCACCAAAACAGCCCAGAATTTCCACGCCAAAACAGCCTATTTCCACCTGTGTGCAGCTAAATCACAGCGGCAGTAGTAGTGCTAAATCACAACAGCAGTAACAATTTAAAATTAACTTTAACAGCAGTATCGCAACAGCAGTAACAACCTAGCAGGCTAGCAATAATAGCATAATCGCAACAGTAGTAGCAGTTTTAACATAACAGAAGAAGGTCAACAACAACACCATAACTTTAAACCATAGTTCAAGTAACAACATAGAAAGTTAGTACAATTAAAAAAGAGGAAAATAGCCATAAACTCCAAATTAAATATCACCTACTACATAAAGTCAAATAGGATGTCCAATCCTTCTAGCATGCTCCATGCACTCCAAACAACGCATAACATGACGCAATAAAGTACTTGTGCCAGTCTCTGGATCTTGACGATAAACTTTGTCACAATAGATGCATTTCACCTCTAACCAGTCAACTGCTCCCCATTCAGTTATTTTAAAATAAAGCCAAACACTTGAGCGACGAGCTCTACGACGACGAACAACAAGTCCTGGCATCCTCAAACCTAATTAATATAACAAGAATAAATATTAGTTCAAGTTCTTATTACATGAAAGACATAGAAAATTACTTTAAATCATAAAACTTGGCAGATTATCATGAAATCTAATAAGGGCAGCCATTAAACACAAATAATTTCAAAGTCGATACCTTTTTTTCCACGGTTCCAACTCACAACAATCTACAATTCTACACTTCATCAATGCAAAGTTCTTTCCCAAGTTTGGCAAAATCTAATAAGAACATATATTAAGTATTAATAATTCAAGCAACAAATATATTAAAAAATATTTGAAACCAATATTTTCATCAAAAATATTTTTCATACCTTCTTCAAATTTTTCGAGATTATCTAAGTCTTCCTCAACACTTACAGGTAATGATTCACTCCTAAGCCAATCTTGAAGGCACACTAGAGCTTCAACCAATTTAGGAGTCAATGAACTCCTAAATGAATCAAGGATCCGCCCTCCGGTACTAAATGCACATTCGGATGCCACACTTGAAATAGGAATAGCAAGCACATCTCGAGCTATCTCAGCAAGAATAGGGAATCTAGGTGAGTTTACTTTCCACCAAGACAATATATTAAAGTCCGCTCTTAGTTTTTCAACACCTTCAGCAAGATACTTTTCCAATTCTGTTTTAGAGTCTATACTTCCACTCCCAGCTTTATGTCTCATTAATTCTTCAAACAATGAAGGCACGTCAGAACTAGAAGTTTCCACTGTGTCTAATGAAGAGCTAGACACGGTTGAAGAAACTTGACTACCTTTATCATTTGAGTGTGACTTTTGATACTCATCAAACAATGAAGTCATGTATGTATGCACAGCTTTTTCTAAAGTTGGCCCTTTATCCCCAAACATTTTTCCAAGTGCAAAACTAACAATATCAAACTTGTGGCGAGGATCCAAAACACATGAAATGAAAATCATCTTATTCATTCTTTCTGGTTCACCCCAATACTTAATAAATTTTTCATTCATAGTTTTTGCCATAGAACCCAAAAGTTTATCTTCACTTGATATCAACCGTTTCAAGCAAACAGCAATTTCAGCAATTTCAAGAAAATGAGAGTTTGATGTTACATAAAGTGATCCAGATACCCTTAAAGTAAGCTTATAAAACATTTCAAGAAATTTTGCAATTCTCTTTACTTGCTCCCAATCACTAGACAAAAGTTTACCCGTAGCATCTCCATAAACCTCATCAACAAGAAACTCAAGATGGTTTCCCAAGCCAATATCACGATCAGCATAATCTGTAATTGCACTCTCATATTCAATAGCTCTACTCAACATCAAGTAGGTGGAATTCCACCTTGTAGGAACATCTAAGCATAAAGATTTCTTAACAAGATTTTCATCTTCACAACATTCCTGAAACTTCTTCCACCTAGCAGGAGATTGCCTAATGTATCTCACAGCTTGCCTAACACGTTCAACAGACACATTTGAAGATTTTATACCATCCTGTACAATAAGATTAATAATATGAGCCATACACCTCATGTGAAGGTGTTGCCCCTTCATGGAATTGGTTCCCCATTTAGTTAATTGCTTAGAAAGCTCTCTCGCTGTCACATCATTTGAGCCAGCGTTATCAACTGTGATGGTGAAAATCTTTTGTAGCCCCCACTCAAGCAAACACTTACCAATAGCCTTTGCCATATCTTCACCTCTATGGCTAGAAATTGGACAAAAATTGATAATCCTTTTATGCATAGTCCATTCATTATCAATCCAATGAGCAGTGATACACATATAATTAATTCTTTGTATGGAAGTCCATGTATCAGTGGTAATACAAACTCTCTGTTGAGTGTCTTTAAAAAACTTTATCAAATTCTTTTTTTCTTCATTGAAAAGACTAAAACAATCTCGAGTCACAGTACTACGGGAAGAGATACGGAAAAAAGGTTGTGCCACTTTCATAAACTTTTTAAAACCTTCTTTTTCAACAAAACTAAAAGGAAGTTCATCAACAATCACCATTTGACATAAAGCTCTCCTACATTGTTCTTGATCGAATTTCCAATTAGCAACAGTCATTTCACCCTTATTACCCCCATGAACAGGTTGAAAGACTAATTTAGCTTGTTTGGTTTCAAATTTAAAAGGTATTTTCGGACACTTGGGCAAATGAGTGAGCATTGTTGTCGTACCATGACCTTTTGTGTCAGCAAAATATTCTGTTTGGCAATGTCTGCACTTACCTTTAGTATTTCCTTCCGAATCAACAATCTCATCAAAATGATCCCACGCAACAGACCTCCTTTTCCTTGTTTTTCTTAAATTTGACTGAGCTGTCTGAGTAGTCGCATTTGAATTAGAAGCCCCACTTTCGCCAATCGCCTTATCACTTACAATATTTTCTTCCATTGTGTCACTGTTTTGTAAATTAAAAAAAAAATTAAGCGAACACAGTGTTCTTATTCAATCAGCAAAATTAAAAAAATCAGCAAGCACATAGCAAATCGATCAATGGAATCATCAAATACACAGAGTCACACAGCAGCAAGACAGAGCAGAAAGAAACAAAACAAAACAACGAAGAGAGATGACAGAAGCAGAAAGAAAGGAGGAGAAGACTGAAGAGGCTACTAACTAACCTGAGATGGCGATTAGCAAAGAGCCAAAGAGAAGCTACGCTGAAGAGTGAAGACTGAAGAGTAACCTGAGGTCACTAGACTGAAGTGGAGAAAAGCTGCGTGTTGTGGATGTGGAGCTAGCAGCTAGGGCTTCTAAAATGTAAGATTTATATCACTAAGGAAGTAAGGGTATATTAGTAATTTAAATATGCTTATCGGGTTATCGGGTTAACCGATAAAAAAATATGTAAAACCGAAAACCGAACCGTTAACCCATTAAGAAAAAAAATCAAACCGTTAAAAAACCGTTAACCTAATAACCCGATACCAATAACCCAATAAGGTTTTATCGGTTCGGGTTAACGGTTTAAACCCGATAATGCACACCCCTAAAAGTAATGCAGTCATGTTCCATGGTAAGCCAGAAGTATCCTGCTCTTAGTACTTTTTTAGCTAGCACGTGCCCGCTCATGTGGGGTCCGCACATCCCTGAATGCATATCATTGAGAACCTTCGTGGCTTCAGTAGCATCCACGCATCTTAGTAGTCCTAAATCGGGTGTCCTTTTATACACCACCCCTCCACTCAAAAAGAAACCACTTGCCAGTCGTCGAAGGGTTCTTTTATGATTGTTTTCCACCAATGGAGGATACGTCCCATCTTGAAGGAAATTCTTGACATCAAAATACCATGGTTGACCGTCAATTTCTTCTTCAACCACATTGCAATATGCATGTTGACTTTGGACTTGAATCTCTAACGGATCAATATGGGCTTTATCAGGATGGACAAGCATTGAGGCTAATGTAGCTAATGCGTCAGCCAGCTCATTATGTATTCTGAGAACATGTCTAAACTTTAGAACATCGAACTTTTGGCGAAGATCGTCCATGCACTGCTTTTACATGATCAACTTAAGATCTCGAGTTTCCCATTCACCCTTTATTTGGCGTAGCAAAAGATCTGAATCGCCGATCACCAGTAACTCTTTGATATCCCTGTCTAGTGCCATATGCAAACCCATTATGTATGCTTCATACTCAGATGTGTTATTAGTACAACTGAAACGGAGTTGGGCAGCCGCCGGATAATAATGTCCTGTGGGAGAAATGAGGACTGCTCCAATACCATGGCATTTTGAGTTAGAAGCACCGTCAAAGTACATTTTCTAAATGTGCTCTTCTTCATTAATCAATTCTTCAAGAACATCTACCTCCTCATCAGGGAAGTAAGTCTTCAATTGCTCATAATCATCATCCACCGGATTTTTAGCTAAATGATCAGCTAAGGCTTGAGCTTTCACTACAGTTCTGGTGACATAAACTATGTCAAATTCTGTGAGCAGGATCTGCCATTTTGCAAGTTTGCCAGTTGGCATTGGCTTTTGAAATATGTACTTCAATGGGTCCATCCGGGAAATCAGATAAGTGGTATAGGACAACAAATAATGTTTCAGCTTTTGTGCAACCCTAGTTAGGGCACAACACGTCTTTTCCAACAAAGTGTACCTGGCCTCGCAATCTGTGAACTTTTTGCTCAGATAATAAATTGTCTGCTCTTTCTTTCTCGAGGCATCATGTTGCCCCAGTACACAACCAAAGGAGTTTTTATTGACTGACAAGTACAAAAATAGTGGTCGGCCAGGCTCGGGCGGGACCAAAACAGGAGGATTTGACAAGTATTGCTTGATCTTGTCAAAAGCTTCTTGGCACTCTTCAGTCCATGCAATTGATGCATTCTTTTTCAACAACTTGAGGATCGACTCACATATTGTGGTAAGTTGAGCAACGAACCTACTGATGTAATTTAGCCTGCCTAGAAAGCTTTTAACATCCTTCTTGGTTCGAGGCAGAGGTAATTCTTGTATTGCTTTGATCTTTGCGAGATCCAATTCAATACCTCGCCTACTAACAATGAAACCTAATAATTTTCCAGCAGGCACACCAAATGCACACTTGGCTGGATTCAGCTTCAAATTGTACCTACGGAGCCTTTCAAAGAACTTTCTGAGATCTCTCACATGTTCTTCAGCAGTTCTAGACTTGATAATCACATCATCAACATACACTTCTATTTCTTTATGCATCATATCATGGAAAATGGCAGTCATAGCTCTCACTCAGGTTGCCCCAGCATTTTTCAAACCAAACGGCATCACTCTATAGCAATAAGTTCCCCAAGGCGTAGTGAATGCCGTTTTGTATGCATCATCTTCATCCATCTGGATCTGGTGATATCCAGCATAGCAGTCAACGAAGGATTGTATCTCATGTTTGGCATAATTATCTACGAGAGTGTGAATAAATTGTCATTGGGACTCGCCTTGTTCAAATCTCGATAGTCGACACATATCCTTATTTTTCCATCTTTCTTAGGAACCGGGACAACATTTGCAACCCAAGTAGTGTACTGAACCGGTTGAATTACTTTTTCATCCAACTGTTTCATTATTTCATCATGGATTTTCTTGATCATATTAGTTTTGAACTTCCATTGCATTTGTCTCACTGGAGGGAAACCCGGTTGAATTGGCAATTCGTGGACTATCAATTCGGAGCTCAAACCCGGCATCTCATCATATGACCATTCAAAAACATCCCGATATTCAAAAAACACTTTTCGAATATCGTTCTTCACTTCAGGTCGGGCATACATGCTTATCTTGGTTTCCCTCACATCATCAGGGCTCCCAAGATTCACATCCTCTATATCAGCTAAATTGGGTTTAGGCTTGCCCTCATGGCGTTCAATTTCCAGGCCTATTTCAAAATCCGCCTGTTCCCCATCATATATAATCTCGTTAACAAATTCCTCAATGCTTTCATCATCACTTTCAACCTCAACTATTGTTATGGAGCCGAAGTCAGATTGCGGTCCCTGGATGGATGATGAGTTCCTTGAACATGTCATGATATCAGGACCAGCATATATATCACTACAGATAAATAAAAGTAGAATAAAATTAGGAATTTGAACAGAGATTGAAGGAAAGCTTGGCTCTTAGGCCTTTCATTAATGAAAAAGGGTTTGAATTACAAAGGAGAGATGAGCAAAATAATACACTTGGCATACAACCCTTAGAATATCCAAGTGTATTCAAAAGAAAACTGTAAAACAACAGTCTACCAAGACCCCTTCCTGATGGGGAAGGGAGTTGCATTCCAGTTAGTCAGGTGCGTGTCCGGGCCAATGTACTGTATTGAAGTATTGCTGGAGCCTTCACCTGGCTGCACCATGCAGATTTCAAAAATGCCACCTAGATCAAATGGTGCATCCTGATTGTCTTCCACTGTATTGACATTTGTAGCGACAACCTTTGGTTTCATGACATAACCTACAAAAGTCTGAGTGAGACACAGAATTGGCTTTGGTAGAGACCAAACTTCCGACTTCTTTTTCTTTGCTTGCTTACGATCAGCTAATTTTGGCTTGAACCCTAGTCCCCACGTGTCTTGCACACCATTTGGATAAACTGGATTTACCCTGCCTTGTAGTGACGTTCCCAAGCCATTTCCAAATTGAAAATCATGCTTTAACATCTCAGACGCCATTATAATAGACGCCTTTGACACTCTTGGGACGGGTATAGGTTTCCCTTCTGTTACTTTTTCCACATACACCACATCGGAGGTTTGATACATGATGGTCGGGCGTGTGGTGACAACATCAAGAGCTGGTACGTCCAGGCTATTGTTAACCTGTAAGTCATCCTCTCCATAAACTACGACAGCTTGATTATCCCAAGTAAACTTGACCACTTGATGAACTGTAGAGGGTACAGCACAAGCCATGTGAATCCATGGTCGGCCTAATAACAGATTGTAAGATGCATCTTTTTCCATGACTTGAAAGTCAATGCTAAAGGCAGCAGGACCAATGGTTAATTCAAGATTGATGATGCCAAAAGATTCTCGAATTCCACCATCAAAAGCGCGAACAGCAGAGGGACTTGCCCTGATTTTGCTCATATCCACCTTTAGACTCTTCAATGTAGATAGAGGGAAAATGTTCAATCCTGCGCCGCCATCTATTAGAACACGTGTGACATAGGAGTCTTCGCACTTAACTGAGACATGAAGCGCCCGATTATGACCGGTTCCTTCTGCTGGCAGCTCCTCATCGGTGAACATCACACGATTAGTCTAAAATACACTGCCATCAAGTGCTTCCAAATTAGCCACAGTAGTTTGTTCAGGAATGTAGGTCTCATTCAGTATTTTCAACAGTGCGTTGCGATGTGCTTCAGAGTTCATAAGTAGAGACAAGAGTGATATCTGAGCTGGAGTCTTTCTCAACTACTCGACGATAGAATAATCTATCGATCTCATTTTCTTAAAAAATTCTTCAGCTTCTTTCTCGGACACCAGCTCTTTGATGGGTCCTTGGTCTTCTCGACCTGGCTTTGCCTTTCTCAATTCTTTCGAGGTAAAACATCTCCCAGACCGAGTTAGACCATTTACATCTGCAACGACCTCCATGATTTCTTTTCCGTTATAAGACACAATTGTCTTGGTGTAGTTTCAAGGGACAGCCTTTGTACTTTTGACTGGGAGTTGCGCTGCCTGAGTGATGATAACCGGTTCACACTTCTTTGCCTTAACCTCGAAGACCGGAGTTTTCTGGCATGATGCCCCTTGCACAATAAATGCTGGATCACTGTCATGAACCTTTTCCTGCTTTGCAGTCGAAATTGTAAAACTTGGCTCAACAGCCGCATCTTGCTTCGCTCTGTTGGCAACAGACGCACTTGACTTTCCCCCGATTACAAAAATAAATGGCTCATGGATTTTGATGTCTGGGGAGGGACCAACTGCCACAATCTGCTTGACGGCTTTACATTTCATGTCTTCTTCTATGCATGTCATCCCTACCATGTATATGTTGTTTTGAACATCATGAGCTGGTAAAGGATTTTTATTCACATTTTGTGTTTCATCCCCCACGACCTTTATCTGATTGTTTTCTATCATTGCCTGGATTGCCTTTTTGAGTTCCCAGCAGGATTCTGTGTCATGTCCAGGTGCTCCAGAATGAAATGCATAATGGCGTGAATGATCAATTTTTCCATTGGGGTTCACTTTTCTCGGAATTGGTTTCAACAGATTGGCTTGTTGCAACTTTTCAAACAAATTAGTGTAAGTTTCCCTCAATGGGGTGAACTGTCTTTTCTCTTGTTGCGTGTTTCTCTATTGCATGTTTGGACGAAAACCCGGCGGACCTCGTGGTCGATAAGGCATCTTCTGTTGAGCCGGGAATTGAGCATGTGACTGTTGATTGTTATACTGGACTAGAGCAGGGGGTGCACGCCATTGTGGACCAGATAGCGGCTGAGAATAAGATGCTGCATTGATAGGGATTGAGAACTGCGGCATGGCAAATTGTTGGCCATGAGGTGGATAGAATTGTTGTGGTGGGGGTGTCTTAATGTACTCTTGATGGTCATTGTATCTTCCGTCATTTCTTCTCGGTCCAGGACCAACCATTGCTACTTCATCTTTCTTTTCTTTCTTCTTCCCAAAAGCACCTGACCCTGATTGCAACGCTTGGGTAGTGGCTCTCAAAGCTGTTTGGCTGACAATCTTGCCTGCGTTAATTCCTCTCTCAATCATCTCCCCAATTCTCACTGCTTCACTGAACTGCTTCCCAATGGCAGAGGTCATCGCTTGGTAGTATGTTTCATCGAGCACTTCGATGAATTCTTCAACCATCTTATCATCTGGGATCAAAGGGCTCACACGCGCCGCTTGTTCGCGCCACCTGTAGGCATACTCTCTGAAACTTTCACTTGGTTTCTTTGTGATCATCTTCAAGGAAGAACGATTAGGAGTAGCCTCCATTTTGTAACCATAATGGTTTAGGAAAGCGCTGGCCATGTCATCAAAGGTGACCCACTTCGAAACATCTTGTTGTCCAAACCATTCTGTTGTCGGTCCTCCCAAACTGTCAGCAAAGTATGCCATCAACAATTCATCCTTCTCAATGCCCCTCATTTTGTTAAGGTAGATCTTCACGTGGATCCTTGGATCACTTTGTCCAATGTACGGATTAAATTTGGGCACAACAAAACCTTCAGGCAATGGCACATGAGGGAACAAACACATGTCTTTGTATGAAATATTGGTTTTACCCCCTTGCCCTTGTATGTTTTTCACAGTTTGCTCCAAACTTTTCAATTTCCGAGCAAAATCATTCTCTTCTATTTTTCCCAACCTGTCGATATTAGCATGTAATTCTGGGTGGTGTCCCTAATCATATGACTCGGTTAGGCGGCACACATTACCTTGAGCTTGGTCAAATTGTTGATCACGGGCCCTTAACTATGGGTCACTGTTCGATCTTTGCAAAGTGTGTCCTGCAGGAATGGTGAATGCTGTGGCAGGAACTTGGGGTTGGCCATGTTGTCCATGTTGTGGGAATTGTGCCCTAGGTTGTACATTAGAAGGTCCGACTGCGTTGTCAATTTCCGGATGCGGACCAAATCCCGGAGGGTAACGGGGGTCTTCTACCACTGTGGATTGCCCTTGCCCTGGTGGCTGAGTATTTGCCATGAAACTAGCAGCACCTGGCGGAACAGGAGGTGCCTGAACTGCTGCCAAGTTGCGAACCAGCTGCGTCATCATTTCTTTCACAGCTGCGAAGTCATCGACCATCTTAGCCTGTTGCTCCGCTAAACGAACCAGCTCAGTGTTCTCAGTTTCCTCGGCCATCGTTGTTGGAGTGTTTTCCTGAAGAGGTGTTTCAACCACTTTTGGAATAGGCAGTGGTCCCTTGATTCTACTGGAATAGGAATGAGGGGCCAGCACGGCAGTTGCTCAAACTCTAATGAATCAAAACGCATTACTGCAGCAAGATAGCATGGAACATGAATTTGCTCGTCGGCTTAACCAATGCCTAAGGTCTTTATGCGTCATCCCAAATTGGTTTAGATTAGATCCCCAAGTGTATTGTGTTTTTTTTTAACTAAGAGAGGCTAGAGGATGAAATAAATTGACACATAAAAATAAGTAAAAGATTTTCATTACTAAAAAAAGTACATACAGTGCTCCGGGGCACGACCAAAAGAAACATACAAATGACTAAAAAAAATAAATTACAACTGCTGAGTTCAAAAACAACATAAAATACAATATGCCGAGATGCTAAATGAGTGACAAAACAAAACAATAAGCTGCATCATCTAGGACCGATGTATCTGCTAAGGAAACCCTGGCTCAGCGTCAACTAGCTCTTCTAGGTCAGATTCAAGTGGCTCCTCGGGATCTTCTTCTGCTGGTGACAAAGGTTAGCTCAAAACATCGCGCAATATGTGCACCCACTGAGATATATACCTGGCATAATCTGGAGCTTCAATGAGGATAGTTCTGTTGAACGAGATCCTATGATCTTGGCACATCCTAGCCATATAGTCTGCTAGTTGCCACATATGTTCCTGACCTTGATCAATGACTCTCTTTGATACGGCTATCTGCTGAAGCTGGGTCGTGGCTAATCTCAATGCATCATTTTACAAAATCACTGCCTCATCAAGTTGTTTATGCAGCCGTTCAAGGTTCCCAAGGCACTTATCTGCAAATCTGTCCCTCGCAGCCTGGGCGGCTAGAGCGGTGTCCTTCTCTGTCAAAGCTTTATGATGCAAGTCATGAAGTCGTCTGATGGTATCTGAGTATTGATGTGTCAAATCCTCACTCTCATACTGAGCAGCTCTAGCGGCATCCCTCTCCGAAACTAAGCTCTGTATAGTAGCACGGTACTCCTGCTCAATCTCACGCCTGGCCATCCGAACCTGCATATCCAATCGGGCCTCAATGTCGACCGTGCTTGTACTCGACCTGGCAGGCATCTCTCTAGGTATGGGCTGGTGACGATACCATGACTCGTACTACTGAGTTACCTCTCCTATGAGTCCCTTCTGAGCCTGAGTCTCTTTCATGAGGTGACACCTAGTTTCCCATAAGTTCAAGATCTTACCTATGTGTGTAAATAGTCCTGGAGGATAGGCTAAGACATAAGCGCTCATATCTTCAACTATCGGAACCACCTATCGTCGGCCCAACTGTCTGAGTACCCGCAGAGGGGTATAAGGCTGTGTTTTTCCAAACCCATCAGAACTAAAAAGGGACGCTCGATGCATCTGTGCTCAACCTTCTCCATAGAAAGCCAGTTATACTGCCACAATATCTTATCTATTGTAAGGGAGTTCAAGCACAACCTCCAAGCACGCTCACTATTTGGAAACTTAAACTTTTCGATATGTTCGAAATGATAACCGAGATAGCTAAAGTCAAAGCAATCAGCAATAGGATGGGACGGGCGGGGGCGTATGTGCTCCAAAAACCACACCTGCAATAGGAAATTACACCCCTCGAAGAACTCATTTTTGCCTTTGCAGCATTGAGTCAAAGCATGAAAGATACTTCCCATATTTGTCGGAACGATCATAGGATTTGGTGTTGTTTCATACAGGGCTACCATAATCCAACTGACTTTAATGGATATCCTTTTATACGGAAATGGAAAGACCAATAACCCTAGCAGAGCGAAGACAAAAACATTCGGACAATATTGCACCCACTCATTGTATGTCAGCTTGTCATGAAACTCAGAGTTGTACCGTTTGAAACCGTTATCACACCCGAATCGAGCATAGAGGTAGTCTACTGAAATCCAACCATGACTCACACTAACAATAGTGGGATCTACTCGCATCCGGATGTTTTGAAAGAAGTCATGTGCATTGACATTTTTCGGGGCAATCATTCTCTTTTCGTTTAAATCTAGCTTAATGAGCCCGGCTATTTCCTCGAGGGTAGGTGTCATCTCAAAGCCCTTGAAACAGAAGGTATTATTGTTTGGATTACAGAGCCCGACTAGTGCACTAACCAAATCTCGGTGTGGCACAATATCTTTAGTCACAAGGTCAGTCAGAAAATGAATCTTCTTCTGGACTAAACCTTACTGCATCTCGCTCATACTCTTCCACCAAGACCTCAACAATTCAGGCGGCCCGTCAGTCATCATTATAGATGGTGGGGTGGCATCAGTAGGGTACTTTCTTTTGCTAGATCTAGAAGACGACGCAGCCATGGTACCTAAAAAAAACCACGTGTCACTTAATTTTTTAAAAACTGCAAGTACCTCGAAACATTGATAGACAAAACAAATCGATGTTTAAAATCTCTAAAAATCTGACATGTGTTTACTATTTGATACTCAGATTTTCAACAAAAGATTTGGCCATTACAACAGCATAAAATTGACCCAAAAAGACCTTCGGACAACCGAGGCACTTGCTAACTATTGAAAAAAATTGTCACTTTAGAGACGTGAATAAATTGACTCAAAATACAGTCGCCAAAACGAAACAGACGCTTAGACTTTCCACAAAATTGGGCATATCACGGTTGTCACAATGGGACTTAGAGATTTCCAAAAAATTTACCATTATAACGGCGTGAATTTGAACAAAAAAGAAATCCTTGGCCAACTAGGGCACTCAGAAACTTAAAATATTTCGCCATTATAACGGTATCAAGACTAACTCCAGAAAATTTGACAACTTTGGTATGAAAATTCTTTTCTTTTCTTCTGGAAAAAATTCGCCACTATGACGACGTAAAAACTGACTCAAAATCTTTGCAAACATTTCTGTTCGACGGCACGACCAAAACAGGGAATGTATTAAAACAAAACATCTACAAACTGGAATTTACCTTACTTCCTCTCTTCCTTTCATTTTTTTTTTCATTTCTTTTGAAATCCGCACTTCCCCAATTCGGTCAGCATGACGACCCTTCCTTCTAAATGCAATACAGAAAATGCTTCAGACGTATCTCAACGCCAAGGAGTCATCCTAGACAAGTGCGGTACCGGTGTGCCGCACCTCACTATGTCAAATATGATGCAGATAATTGGGCCTGAAGGTTTATCTCTAGGTGACACAACTGACTCGGTGTCTAGACTGGCTCTTAACCCGGTAGACTAATCGGGCGGAAAGCGCATCGGGGCCATCCGGAAACAGTATGTCCGGCCTAAAACCCCGTCACGCCTTCCTCCTAAATCATGGGTAATTTTAGCAAGAAGGCCCAGGTGCCACAAGCAATCTGGTAAGTGTACGTGTGCAGGTGTTTCAGAGACTCAGAGGGTTGCGGAAGAAGACAGTTGATATACAGTTCAACAATATCAAAGCAGTAACATTCAACTTTCATGTGATAACAGCAAAAATATGACAACCAAATATTTAATAAATTAAAAAAAGCGATGAATTTATCAAAGCCGGAGATTCTAGTTTTCACTAATTTCCGCAGCAGAGTCGTCAAGCTGTTACGACCCTTTTTTATAACACAAAACTAAATAAATAGAATTGCATATTTAAAAGGTTGTGACAAGTGTTGAAGGTACACAATTATTCAAGAGAAAATCGGAGTCGCCACTTGACAAGTTAAAGGTGTGCCAAGTCACCAAAGTGGTGTACCTGGAACACCCTTGACTCGTCTAATGGTCTGCATCCTCAGTTGACAATCGGGAAGGTGTTAGGCACCCTCGAGTCCTGTGCCGAGCACAGTTGCTTTATTATCGCATTTTAATTTATTAAACATGGTTGTTATATCTTGCCGTTCATTTTAAGTTGCGCTTTTATTGTCTAACCAAAAGAAATATGTTAAGTAACCCGCTGGGTATATTTTAGCTCAAATTGATTTTTTTGATTTAATTTCTCTTTGCCTAATAAGTAGATCGCTGATCATACTTTATTATTACACGCAATCGTGGAAGTCTTCTCGCTCCTATTTAATTTGTCTAATCGGTTTAATTAAATACAAGCGCTAAATTTGTAAGTGACAAATTGGGACTCCCAAATTTACCTTTATTGATTAAAAACATATGGATCACAAAGGTGTATATATATAGTAGGTTGTTTGTTAAATAGGAACAGCTTTGTTGGTCGTCTTTGAAAAAGAAAAACTTAACAGGACTGCCATTCATTTAACAAAGATGTGGGCTGAATTATTTGCAAAACTGGGCCATTTTGAAATCCGTTTGCAAAAATAATCACCTTCATTCCTATATTCCAAATAAGTTGTTTTCTTGTGAAGTGAAGGTGTGGCCAAATTTGAAATTAGACGTGCTAGTCATTGCCTATTCGTCCAGATTTTTAAAAGATATTACACCTCCTGGCTATATTTGTAGAAACAGTCCAGCTTTAAAATGTGTTACATTTTTCTTGCAAAATAAAGTCCGCCTTTGCTAATTTCAAATTGTCTTTCACTTTCCTTCCCTTTTATTTAAACGTACCAAGAGCAATCTTTATAAACATTGTAAACATGCTCACAAGTACTAGTAGCCTTTCTATTTTAGCACAAGAACAAGTTTTAAAGAGTTCTAACACAATAAGCAAAGTTCAAGACTTAAAACATACTAGTTTCATTCCATCTTTACTCATGTCAAACAACTCAAAATAAATACAAAGGTTAAACTTTTGTGTTTACCTATACAACAAGACTTTAGAGCATCGCAATGAACACCCAGATAGCTTAAAAATGAGACACGAACGCAGCAAAATCAGCACCCGAACAGCCCTTAAAACAACCTCTTACCACTCCTATTTAACCCTTAAGCTTCAAGATTTATACCCCAAAAAGCACTTGATGTAATGGCTTTTGGTTCTAAATCCTACTCTCAAACTTAACCTTTTTTTTTTAGTGTTTTTAACTCCCCTTCAATGTGTTTTTCAGCTGGTAGATGTTAAACGAGGAGTAAATGCACCCTTATATAGCTGAAAATTGGGGCCAAAAGATGGAGTGTAGACTTATACAAAAGTACAAGCTCACACCCCTATACTTGAGTATTTTCAGAGATAGTACAGCAGCCCTATGAAATATTTTCAGCCACCCTATGTTGTCCCAAAAGCTGAAAAAGTAGGTTGTCCTTTTAAAGGACAGCCCATCACATCAACACACCTAACTAAACTAAACAAAATAGCCCCCAAACTAAATGACAATCTGACTTTTAAACTAAATTATGCATCCTAGTTTAACTAAACAAACCAAACTAAACTTGCAATTAACCAAAGATACAACCAGATTCTAAATTAAGCTAATAGAGTCCAAACTCAACTTTTTAAGAGTTCTAATAACTGGAAAAAAGAAAATCAGCCCCGCAAGCTTCGTCACATTATTTGAAAATCATCATAGCAGCCCGCAAAAACTCACCATAGCAGCCCCCAAACATCACTAGAACAGCCCCCCAAAATGCCGTCATAGCCACGGTTGTTGCTCCCAACGCACACGCAAGTATACGTGGTCGACAAGTAATAAAATGATAAGTAGAGTATCGTTCCCACGAGGACTATTCAGACTGACGCTTAACAAACAATTTCTAACTACTATTCAGGGATCTTTTCCAATAGTGAGAGTTTTTTATTAACTAAAGAACAATAATGTAATGGTGGAAATTCAGTCAAACAATGGAGCAAACGTTGGCTGTAAATAATATTAACGACACGGTCCAGGGTCAAAGTTACGAACAATCCAGTTGAGTTATCATGTTGATTCCACTTCTCAAATCCCGGATTACTGATGGATATAAATTATTCATGTATTTTTAATATAAAAATAAATATTTCAAAATAAATCATGAATATTTATATCCATATTCTCGCATATTTTCTAACAATTCTTTAAGGAAAAAGAAATACTTGGAAAAGAAAAAAATAAAAAAAAATAAAGAAGCTAGAAAAGAGAAGCCACTTTTGCCAAAGTAATTTTGTTTGGGAGATTTCTAGCAAGAAAAGAAGTAAAGTCACTTTGGGCAAACAAACTCCAAAATAGCAAATGTGGAATTAGCATGTGGGAAATAGAAGAAAAGGTTACTTTGGTCTTCCACTTTTGCCAAAGTAAATTGAAGAATGCTAGCACATGGATAAGAATGAAGAAAAAGACACATTTGTCAAAGTAGTTACAAAATTGGGAATGTCATGGGACTTGAAGGAAGAAAAAGCTACTTTGTTCTCCACTTTTGCCAAAGTAAATTGAAGAATGCTAGCACATGGGATGTGAAGGTAGAATACTACATTGTGATCTACATTTGCCTAAGTGTGAGCTAGCACATGAGATTTGAAGAGAAAGAGATATTATTTGGGCAATTTACATCTCACTTTGCCATAAGTGAGGAGACATCTTTGGCAATAAATAGCCACTTTCTCTTGTGTAGAAAGACAAGTTTTTTTATCCATTGTAATCATTTTCTTCTTTCCTCTCTAGCAAGATAAGAATTACTTTTGGTCTCTCTCTTCTTCTCTTTGTAGAAAAAATATTTTTAGTCTTTTTAAATTCCTTTTTAGTTTTTTGTTACTCCATAATGGAGTAATCTCTTTTGTTGGGATAGTTGATGAAGCTTGATATATTTATAATATTATCTCAATTTTAAAACCATACTTGGCTTGAAACTTTCAATTTGATTTCATACTGTGCTAGAATGATAATTTTTTACTTAACAAGTATTGTCACATCTATGTATTTTATCTCTAAGTTATTGATATATTAATTTTGTAATTCTCACGGAGCAAAGCTAATATATAAATAATCGATGAATAAAATAATAGTGTGAAAGTAATTTTTAGTAATTTATCATTCCAACCCCGTAATCTTGATTACCTCAATTTTAATTCTCACGGAGGAATTGTTGTAAGAAAGATTATTGATTTTTGGTGAAAATATTCTCACGAAGTTTTTACTACTTTTTAGCACAATTCAAGCAAGAAAATTATTTCGGTTTAATCGTCACTAGTTTTAACTCAATTGATTTTACATAACCTCACGAAGTGTTTTATTAATTGATTATTTCTTAGTGAGCAAAACATAATTGAATTAGCAATAAACAATTATTCATTAGAGAAATACGTGTTACAAAATTGAGATTTTATTATTAATATTATCAAGTGAATTCAATAATTCCCAACTCTTTTTAAATTTGAAATTTTTTGGAAATTGTCTTGTTTAGTTAAAGTAAATTATACTTAAATATCTCAACTTTCATCAGCTTGATTCTCTCAAATAGTAAATAAAATATTCCAAGTATGTAGCATAGAATATCCAATCTCTGTGGGACGATATCTTAAAATATAGTATAATTTGACAAGCACGAGCAGGAATACCCTATACACTTTGGACTCGTCAAATTTTTTGCGCCGTTGCTGGAGATTGGCATACATCTACTTCAGACTAAATATTTGATTGCTAATTTGATAACTTATTAATATAACCAATAATTAACCTAATCTACTAAGAACTACTATAACTATATCTAACTACCTATAACTAATTTTTACCTCTAACAGTACTATACGAACTATTGCTTCTAACATTTCCTTTCTGCTTCTTACATTTTTATTTTTTCTAACATTTTCATTTCTTTTAGTATATATTATTTTTGTTATTTTCATTCACTTTCGTTACTATTACTTACTATTACTACTTATTATATACAATATATCATATAACTAATTATACTAAGCATTTCTTTTCAATATTACTTTCTGCTTTGGTCATCCACGTTTGTGTTTTTATTACTGTAAGTATTATTGTTATTCTTATTTTCTTTATTTTGTTAGCCTTATGTTTTAGATACTAGTATAACTATTATTGTTGTTGACATTAAAGTACACTAATTGTTTCTCCTAGGCAGTACATCTACCTAAGTGTTCTGTCACCCCGTTCTTAGTACATCTATTGTTAGTGTTGCCTCCAGTTCTATCATAATTAGTTTATTTGTTCTTAATAAAATAATATAATATGTTAATGAAATAGTTATCTTTAAAAAAAACTTTAAATACTACTTTTGTTTCTATATCTATATATAGTATAAGTTTATTTATTTTCATTGTACACTGGTCATTGGTTTCTTTCATTACATCCTTTTCGCTTTATCAATTAGCATTAGTTTTATAAATATTACCCACTAATTAAATAACACTACCTTTTACTATTACTGGTTACTATTACTATTTTCACTGTGGCCACTGTTTTTTATTATATTTTATTATCTTTCGTCGTCCGGTTGACAGTTTATTATTTGTTTCTTCAATCATATTTTTTTTGTTTCTTGTTTTGTTATTTATACTATATGTATTTGTTTTTACTACTATAGCTACTACTACTAGTGTTCAATTTAAGCTATTACTACTATTATGAATTTTCTCTTTTAGTATTTTCTTATAGTACTACCATTGCAGTTGTTTAGGAACTGAATTTTTTTTCCCTCTTTCTTTTACTTTAAAAGTTTCAAGTAGTTTATGACCCGCTTCTCTAACAAAGAGTTGGTCAATTACGATCCTTAAATTAAAAAATCTTTGCGGTTGCGCAGGAAAGGACAACCATCATCCTCTCAAAGCGTAACTCGTGATCAAATGGAGCACCAACTTGGAGATGGTGTTGATCCATTGGGAGTCGCATCTTATCATATAATTATCAAAAAGGCCGCTACAGTAAATCAGGCAGATACTTTAAATACACTAACACAAAAGATTGCTACTTTGGCACAAAAGTTTGAATCTTTTCAGGTGAATGTGCAACAACCAAGCCAGTCTGAGGTTCGTGACATGTGCGGAGGAAACCATCAAAATCATGAGTGCCAAGCAGCCATTCAGAATGATGGACAAGTCAATTCCATTGGGTACAAGCCGTACTCATTTCGAAGTCCAATGGCACAAAAACATCCGGGATTCCAGTGGAGCAATCCAAATGATGCTGAGAACTCTCAAAGCTTCCAAAAGCAGCAAGTACATAGCCCATCAGGTCACCAGAATTAAAATCGTGGGCAATCAAATTTCAGGCCATATCAGCAGACAGTTCCATATCAACAAAGGCCTCAACAAGCCCATCCAAGTCTTGATGACCTTTTGTACAAGTACATTAAGGCCACTGACGAGAAAATGGAAAGCCAAAATTCTGCCCTAAAAAATTTGGAAATTCAGGTAAGCCAACTGGCAACTCTTGTGTCTGAAAAAATTCAAGGTCCCTTACCAAGCAATACAGAGAAAAATCCAAAAGAACACCTTAAGGCTATTGCTTTACGATCAGGTAAGATTCTTGATGAACCTTATGCAGACAGGCAGGAAAAGAACCAGTTAGAACAACAGGTCGATAAGGGTAAGAATGTTGTAACGCCCTCTGAAGAGAAAGAAAAAAATTTTGAAAAAATAACTCCTCTCCCTGTTACGATCCCTTTTCCACAAAAGATGAAAAGAGAAAAGCTTGATAGTCAATTTGCAAAGTTTTTTGAAATTTTAAAACAGATTCACATTAATATTCCATTCACTGATGCTTTTATTGCAAATGCCTTCATATGCTAAATTTTTGAAAGAAATTTTGTCAAGCAAAAGAAAATTGGAAGAAGTTTCTGTGGTAATGCTTACTGAAAAATGCAGTGCTATACTTCAAAATAAGCTACCACAAAAACTCGGTGATCCGGGAAGTTTTATCATTCCATGTACTTTGGGAGGAGTATATTTTGAAAAAGCACTTTGTGATTCTGGAGCTTCAATAAATTTGATGTCATTTTCTGTTTATAGAAAATTGGATCTTGGTGAGATGAAAAACACAGTTGTTTCTCTTCAGTTTGCAGACCAAAGTACTAAGAGGCCTAAGGGAATCATTGAAAATGTACTTGTGAGAGAAGATAAATTTATTTTCCCTGTTGATTTCATTGTACTAAAAATGGAGGAGTGTCCTGATGAACCAATAGTTTTAGGTAGACCTTTTCTTGCTACAGGTAGTGCAATCATAGATGTCCATCAAGGACAACTAATTTTGAGAGTAGATGAAGAAAGAGTCATTTTTTATATGCACAAGATTCTAAATTTTCAGAAGATAAGACATCATCTTCTTGTTTTTCAATTGACATGATTAGTGATCTTGCAGATGAATTCAAAGATGATCAATTGATTTTAGACTCAATGAAAAGATGCTTGGCTAAATCTGGCACCACACACGATAATGATGCCACAATGAGAAGTGAAGTTGAAATATTGGAAAATGATTTTGAGGAAAAGGAAGAGACACAGTCAAAAGAAGTTCAAACAAAACTTGAACTTAAAACTCTCCCATCTCATTTAAAATATGTTTATCTTGAGCCCAAATTATTTCAATTAATAATTTCATCTTCTCTGACTGCAGAAGAGGAACATAAGTTTATTGAAGTACTGAGAGCACATAAAGGAGCTCTAGGGTGGACTATAGCAGACATCAAAGACATTAGTCCAGCTATTTGCACACATAGAATCTTCATGGAGGATAGCTATAAGTCAATAGGTCAACCCCAAAGGAGATTAAATCCAGCAATGCAGGAAGTTGTTAAAAATGAAATAATTAAAATTTTGGCTGCAGGTATCATTTACCCCATTTCTGACAACCCTTTGGTAAGTCAGTCCTTGGGTAAGTCCTGTTCAGGTGGTACCAAAGAAAGGAGGTATGACAGTTGTTAAAAATGAAAATAATGAACTCATACCTACCAGAACAGTTACATGATAGAGGGTCTGTATTGATTACAAACGTCTCAATGATGCCACAAAAAAGACCATTTTCCTTTACCATTTATTGATCAAATGTTAGAAAGAGTAGCAGGATATGGTTTTTACTGTTTTCTTGATGGATATTCAGGATATAACCAGATACCAATTGCACCAGAAGATCAGGATAAAACAACTTTCACATATCCTCATGGAACCTATGCATCTAGGAGAATGCCATTTGGTTTATGCAATGCACCTGCTACATTTCAGCGTTGCATGTCCGCAATTTTCTCCGATATGACTGAACATTTTTTGGAGTTTTTATGGATGATTTCACACTTTTTGGCAAAACATTTGAAGATTGTCTTTACCACTTGACCTCAGTTCTTAAAAGATGTGAAGAAACAAATCCAATTCTTAATTGGGAGAAATGTCATTTTATGGTTACTGAGGGAATAGTTTTAAGACATAAAATCACTGCTAAAGAGATGAAAGTTGATAAAGTTAGAATTGATCTTATAGCAGGATTACCCCCTCCCACAACTGTTAAAGGCATTAGAAGTTTTCTTGGACATGCAGGTTTTTATAGAAGGTTTATAAAAGATTTTTCAAAAATTTCAAAACCTCTGACTAACCTTTTGATGAAAGATACTAAGTTTGATTTTTCAGGTGATTGTTTAAAAGTATTTGACACTCTTAAGGAGAAATTATCAACTGCTCTTGTAGTTGTATCCCCTGACTGGAACCAACCTTTTGAGATCATGTGTGATGCTAGTGATACAGCAGTTAGAGCTGTTTTAGGTCAAAGAAAAGATAAAAAATTTCGTCCCATTTACTATGCCAGCAGAACATTAAATGAGGCTCAGCTCAATTATGCCACAACAGAAAAAGAACTACTGGCAGTAGTATTTGCTTTCGATAAGTTTCGTTCCTATTTGATAGGAACCAAGGTCACTGTTTTTACTGATCATGCAGCTTTAAAATACCTCTTAGCAAAGAAAGATGTCCAACCTAGATTGTTAAGATGGATTTTACTTCTCCAAGAGTTTGACCTTGAAATAAAAAACAGAAAGGGAACTGAGAATCAAGTAGCCGACCATTTGTCTAGATTAGAGACCCCTCCTCATGAGTCGTGTGAAATAAAAGAAGAGTTTCCTGATGAACATATATTTTCTGTCAGCTCAATTGTGACTCAACCACCCTGGTTTGCAGATATTGCAAATTACTTGGTTGGAAATTGGACACCCCGAGATTTCTCTTACCAGCAGAGGAAAAAACTCATATCTGAAGCTAAATATTATATGTGGAATGATCCCTACTTGTTTAAACTCTGTGCAGATAATATTATCAGAAGATATGTACCTGAGGAAGAAATGAGCAAGATTTTATATCATTGCCATGATGGAGCAGTTGGAGGACACTATGCTGCAAATCGGACTGCCTTTAAAGTTTTGGAAGCTGGATTCTACTGGCCAACACTTTTTAAGGATGCACGTTCTTACGTTGCACAATGTGACAAATGTCAAAGAACATGTAACATTACCAAGAAGGATGAAATGCCATTGCAATCAATACAGGTATGTGAGATATTTGATGTTTAAGGCATAGATTTTATGGGACCTTTTCCTTTATCTCATTCTTTTGAATATATCCTGGCGGCTGTGGATTATGTTTCAAAATGGGTTGAAGCCACTCCCACAAGAAAGAATGATGCTCGAACTGTGTGCAATTTTCTCAGAAAAAATATTTTTACCAGATTTGGCACACCTCGAGTCATCATTAGTGACCAAGGGACTCATTTCATGAATAGACAATTCTTTACTTTACTGACAAAATATGGTCTGACTCATAAAACAGGAACACCGTACCATGCTCAAACTCAAAGGCAAGTTGAGGTTTCAAACCGCGAATTAAAAAGAATACTTGAAAAAACTGTTAGTATCTCAAAAAAAAAACTGTTACTTAAAATTAGATGATGCATTATGGGCATACCGAACGGCATTCAAAACACCAATTGGAACATCCCCATATAGATTAGTCTTTGGAAAAGCTTGTCATTTGCCAGTAGAAATAGAACACAAAGCTTACTGGGCATTAAAAGCACTAAATTTTGAGCTAAACTCTGCCGGTAAAAATAGGTTTTTTCAAATTAATGAACTGGAAGAGCTGAGATTGGAAGCCTATGAAAATGCCAAGATTTATAAAAGAAAAAACTAAAAAATGGCATGATAACTTGATCCGACAAAAAAGTTTCAAAATTGGAGATCAAGTACTTCTTTACAATAGCCGACTTAGGCTATTTCCAGGAAAACTGAAATCCAGGTGGACAGGTCCTTACAATGTTAAAGATGTTACCCCTTATGGGTGACACGACCCGAAATCCAGTTAGGTCGTGCGGGCACCCGACATCCTCCCCTAGACCCGTCGGGCGAACCCTTACCAATTAAATTAGGAAAATAAATATAACAATTCATAAATAAGGACAAGACTTTAAAAAATTTACAGACATACTGATACCTCTAAGCTGTACAACAGAAATTACAGCTGACTACCCAACATGATAGGTTTAGGGCTATCCAGACCAGACATCTAAGAGTACAAAAGAAGACAAATACCTCCTGAAGGGAGCAAACTGCAACTGAAATGATAACCAATAAACTGGTGGCCATCCGAAATAAAAGCTGGCTCACCCTGACAGCTGAAGTCGTCTACGCTCCTTCACAACGTGGCGAACTCAATCCTGGAGCGAACCTGCCGAAACGAAATAGATAGACAAGAAACAAACAACAAACAAGGGTGAGTCAAAAGGACTCAATAAGTGGGGCAGACTAGCCACCTCAAAGAATAAGATAGCTAGCCAGGGAGAAAAGAAACAAATAAACCAGATTTCTCTTATTTAAATTATGAAAAGGCAGAGCCAGATAATAATTAGAAACACATATGGAATCGCAAACTATTCAATAACCAGGAACGTAATACAGCCAGAACATATAGGTATCCCGAACACATCAACAATCAGAAATACATCCTGTTGCGGCGTGCAACCCGATCCATATATTCATCCTGTTGCGGCGTGCAACCCGATCCATATATTCATACCGCTGCGACGTGCAACCCGATCCATATATTTATACTGTTTCGGCGTGCAACCCGATCCCCGCAACTTAGAATACGAGCCAGAAATATATAGGCAAACTGTAATATGTCCACAACATGGTGTACATACCGCATACATAAAACACAATATAATACACACAATAGTCAGTATGCGGTGCAATGAGATGGGATGAATGCGGCATGATGCAATGCAGTCACATACTCTTGATACCTATCTCCGGCGCGGGACTCTCATCGTCTACCAGGAGATATATGTAATAATGACCCTTCACCGGCTCGGGACTCTCATCGATTACCGGGAAGTATATGTAATGATGACCCTTCACCGGTGCGGGACTCTCATCGCCAACCGGGAAGTATATGCAATAATGACCCTTCGCCGGTGCGGGACTCTCATCGCCAACCGGGAAGTATATGCAATAATGACCCTTCGCCGGTGCGGGACTCTCATCGCCAACCGGGAAGTATATGCAATAATGACCCTTCGCCGGTGCGGGACTCTCATCGCCAACCGGGAAGTATATGCAATGCTCAAAACCAGAGTGCAATACTCATATGTTCAATGTAATACCAACAACAGGCCATAACATATAATATAAAATGTAAATTCAAAGCTAAGGCGTAATGAGTACGCCTATCGGTAGCTACACACATAAGGAAACACGTGGTAGAAAATCCACGAGGCCAAGGGCCTCCAAAGAAATGGATACAAACACTTACCTCTCTCAAAAGTTAGCATTGCGACCAACAACCGCGTTATTCTTTGAATTCATTGCCAAACGATCCCACTGTGATCAATAAGCAGAAAAATATATCACATTAGGCTAAAGGCTTCATTCCTCACATCTTAGGGCAATCCAGGTAGGAACCTGATACCCTATTCGCATACGCAATACGCAGGTCAGGCCTATATACAGGGTTTAAGGTCACACAACCAAACCCCAAATAAATTACATTTATATGTTGTCCGTAGCTCACTGAGTACGAATATATAATCAAATTCATTATCAGGGTCCATTTGACCCTTCAAAATATTAATTGAACTTGTTAAAACGATGTGTAAGATCCCTATTTTTACCGTAAAAATATATTCAAACACACGTAATAAGCTAAGATAATGAGTTAACATCATTACCTGAAGATTTGGGTAGAAATTCCACTTATTTTTCCACTCCTTTTTCCCTTTTTTTCCTCTTTTTTCTTATTTTTTCTCTTCTCTGTATTTTTTTGTAATGTTTCTGATGTCCATCATCAATCATTCTGCTAGGGGATTTAATCCCCTAAGCACCGACTTTTAATTTTGACTTTTTCTCTTTTTTTTTTCTTTTTTTTTTAATAAATTCGCTACGACGATTAAAATTGAAATGGAACCCTAGAGAAGTCGGAATGATCCCAAATTTTCAAGTAAGCTATACAAAATATATGTAACATACTTGCGAAGACGGATCTCAAATCCGACTCCCGAAACTCAAGATGCGAATTTAAAGGAAAAAGGTCAAATTATTTAACTTTCGGCATTTTAGCGGAACTAGCCGAACAACGTCGAAATTCATTTTCGAAAGTTTATAAAAATCACAAATAATCATACGAACCTAACGGCGCTTTCAGATTTTGAATCGGAGCTCATTCGGAAAAATCGAGCTCGAAAATCTCTTTTTAATATTTATTGCCAATAAAAACTGAAACCTTCTTCCGATGCCTACCAAACGAGGTCTGATTTAGCTCAAATTTTACAGACAGGTCCTAATGGACATTACGAATATTTTAAAATTATCGGCATGCCAATTAGAGTCCTAACTTCTGAAACGACTGACCGAGGTCGTTTCATTCTCCTCCACTTAAACTCTCGTTCGTCCTCGAACGAGCCTAAGACTAAAGCAAGATTCACGCAGATTATAAAAGAACTTGCACAACCTTTATGAGCTACTCCATGGGAATTATTTCCTGATTACAGGATCAGAATTATAACACGCATATCGAACTCTTGGATAAAAACATAGCTGGATAATATCATAACGTCGTTGCCCAACTTATTTTGACTAAATCGACCCTTTCTCAATCATGAGAGAGGAGTTTTATATTTTCGGAACAAAGATACACGAAACTTTGAATGGGTTAACATGATTCAGTCGATAATTACCTCTTCGATATACCTTTCAATATGGAACAGGTCGATGGAACTAAGAATTAGCTTACGCTTCAGCAACGCCTTAGAGATTTAATATTATGATTCGGTATCAATTGGAGGAAGACTCCTCCACTTAAAGCGTAAACTCATACAACTAATTTGAATAGAAATAGTCATCCTCGCACAACCTGCTGGATTAAAGAAGACCTAGCTAAAAGCTGAACATAGGCAGACCTAAACTACCAAACTACCATTTCGAGTTGCCAACTAGCTGCAACTCTCGAGTTCACAACTCCATACCTTTGCCGTAAACACCACCGCTCGATGGATGGTACTTCTATATAAAAATTTCGGCAGAGTTTCCCCTAAAACTGGATGATCCGCAAAAACAGAACCAGCACTATACTATACATGGGAATGGATACCCGGATAAACTGATAACAAGATGAGACAATTGGATGACATAACAAATCCGCAGATAGAATCTCTGGACAGCACTACTGTCCTGATTTTCAACCTAATTTTCAGAGTGTAGATCAAATCAAAGGTCAAATGATGCCTCTCATTACCCTTAGTAGCCTAGAATAACAACAATATGCTTACCCAACTACCTTGACACGCACTCTGGCTCAACATAGGAAACATCACGAGTGGCTACTAACCGCCCAAGCTCACTAATATCGAAAGAAGAAGAGATGGCAATAAACAGAGGATAGAAATAGTTAGATCTTTAGGAAGCTCATCCCCTTATTTATTTGGCTACCAGTGCTAGACTACTTACGAGTCAGGCGAGCCAAAGAATCGCAATTGAAGAGATAGACATTAAATAAGATTTATGGAAAAACATCCATACCAATTTAACCTCCCAATAAGAAGGAAACTCTGACAATTTACCAGAAACCCTTTTATAACTAAGACAAGCTCATAGAATAACTTGACTGTACTAGCGTTTTGAACCAAGATGAAATACGTAGATCGAATATTACTTGCTAATCACTTTGCACCGAAGAAACGATAACACTTTCTGATGGTGACGAACTAGAATCCCATCATCCAACCAATACGAAATTCCGAGAAGAGAGATAAACTGATTTGATATAATAAGAGAAGGTAGAACAACAAGATGCCAGGCAGACAATACCGACACTTACTGCCAAATCTCTCACATTTAAACTAGAAAAATTAGTTTGGTCTCACAAATGCCAGGAATAAATCATACCAGAAGCTCGCCCCTCTACCGCAACCGATTCTTGATAGAAACAATTTCCAATAAACCCATGGTAAGATAACCGAAGTCCAAACCGATCGGAATAATCAAATCTTACAAACATATAATGGAAAAAGGAATACAAGGGTGTACTACACCGGATACCTCAGCATCCTGCCAGACTGGCAGTTCATAAAACTGCCTCTGCGGCTGAACTAAGCAGCTACACTGATAATTACCTTCTGAAGAACAACTGCCACCACACTCTCAACCTCTACCGGATGGTGGCATTTCTTTTACTGATTGAGATCTAAATAAAATCCCATGTGATTATGTAGGTGCCTGATGACGAGAGAAAGGACGACTGCCTACTTGCCCGAGTAAAGGAAAACTCATCAAAGGATAACCAGACTCATAATAATGATAACTCTTTCGACTAAAAATGGAAGCTGGATAGATTGTGAATAGCTGTAAAGACTGAATCTGATCTTGACGGGCTACCGGTGCACTCTAAGAATCATGTGACACAAGCTGAGATAACTTGAAAGGTGACATCCCAGAATAACCAGAACTCTTACCTCCAAATGAGGTACCATGGTTGCCCACTAGGGCCGTGGGATCTCTTACTTTCCCGCTCTAACTCTTCCCGCTCTAACTTATGGTATGCCTCAAACCTTCGGGCAATATTAACAACATCAAAAAAAATCCAGACCTCAATTTCTCGAGCCATCTGGGATTTCAGGGAAAAATAAAGGTCATCAATAAATCTCTGAATCTCTCGAAAGGCTCATGGACTAGTTCTAATGCATATTCAGCCATTCTATAGAACTCAATCTCATATTTTGAAACACCAACAGGCTAACCGACAGGCTACCCTGTCCAATCCACTCAAACTGGAAACACTTTCATCTGGCTCGCTACACGAAAGGAACTTTTCCACGAATCTAAAAGAAAAACCGAACCAAGTTAGCTAATAAAAGAGCGGCCCACCAATTCAAGGCTGGACTCTGAAATCGGAAAGCAGAATAATCGACACCATATCGGTCGATATAATCAAGAGCCTGAAGGATATGCTGACATCATTTCATTTTTAAAAAGAATCACGGGGTTTATCTTATGCATTGCTTAAGAATATCGGAAGGTTCAACCGCGTAAAATAATGGAACCTCTTTAGGCACTCGGACCCAATAATTACCTCCGTTGGCTAACCAGCCAGAACAATTGGTGGCGCAACACATGCTGCTTCTAGAACATAATTTAGCGCGACAATACTAAGAACTGGAATAGGAGCTCCCTGAGACCGAACATCTGTATCTGCGGCAACCTGATAATCTTCCTAGCGAATAATAGGTACTTGCGGTATCTGCGTCGCCAAGATTCTCGTAAAAGCACCGTAGAGAGCCAAGGGAACCACAAGGTCCTGCTCCCTTGCCCATCGCAAGCTCGTACAGCTGGGACCTCCGTAACTAGATCGTCAGCACGATAAAAAAAAACTCTCGGGGCTTCGTCAGTGCTAACCCCAGGCCAGACTGCTTCATCTTGAACTCATACCGTTTGCTGATTTATTGCACGAGGGTTCACAATTACCACGAAGGAATTAACAAATTAACAAAAATACTTTTGCATCCTAGACCGACGCACGATCAGAAATGAAGGAAGTGAAACTTCCTAAATGCCATCATAGCCTCTCGTAGATAAATACGGACGTCTACGTACCCATCAGCGAGACTCTACTAGACACTGTCTTAGTCTGGATAGATTCTAAACTGGGCTCTGATACCAACTGACACGACCCGAAATCCAGTTAGGTCGTGCGGGCACCCGACATCCTCCCCTAGACCCGTCGGGCGAACCCTTACCAATTAAATTAGGAAAATAAATATAACAATTCATAAATAAGGACAAGACTTTAAAAAATTTACAGACATACTGATACCTCTAAGCTGTACAACAGAAATTACAGCTGACTACCCAACATGCTAGGTTTAGGGCTATCCAGACCAGACATCTAAGAGTACAAAAGAAGACAAATACCTCCTGAAGGGAGCAAACTGCAACTGAAATGATAACCAATAAACTGGTGGCCATCCGAAATAAAAGCTGGCTCACCCTGACAGCTGAAGTCGTCTACGCTCCTTCACAACGTGGCGAACTCAATCCTGGAGCGAACCTGCCGAAACGAAATAGATAGACAAGAAACAAACAACAAACAAGGGTGAGTCAAAAGGACTCAATAAGTGGGGCAGACTAGCCACCTCAAAGAATAAGATAGCTAGCCAGGGAGAAAAGAAACAAATAAACCAGATTTCTCTTATTTAAATTATGAAAAGGCAGAGCCAGATAATAATTAGAAACACATATGGAATCGCAAACTATTCAATAACCAGGAACGTAATACAGCCAGAACATATAGGTATCCCGAACACATCAACAATCAGAAATACATCCTGTTGCGGCGTGCAACCCGATCCATATATTCATCATGTTGCGGCGTGCAACCCGATCCATATATTCATCCTGGTGCGGCGTGCAACCCGATCCATATATTTATACTGTTTCGGCGTGCAACCCGATCCCCGCAACTTAGAATACGAGCCAGAAATATATAGGCAAACTGTAATATGTCCACAACATGGTGTACATACCGCATACATAAAACACAATATAATACACACAATAGTCAGTATGCGGTGCAATGAGATGGGATGAATGCGGCATGATGCAATGCAGTCACATACTCTTGATACCTATCTCCGGCGCGGGACTCTCATCGTCTACCAGGAGATATATGCAATAATGACCCTTCACCGGCTCGGGACTCTCATCGATTACCGGGAAGTATATGTAATGATGACCCTTCACCGGTGCGGGACTCTCATCGCCAACCGGGAAGTATATGCAATAATGACCCTTCGCCGGTGCGGGACTCTCATCGCCAACCGAGAAGTATATGTAATAATGACCCTTCGCCGGTGCGGGACTCTCATCGCCAACCGGGAAGTATATGCAATAATGACCCTTCGCCGGTGCGGGACTCTCATCGCCAACCGGGAAGTATATGCAATGCTCAAAACCAGAGTGCAATACTCATATGTTCAATGTAATACCAACAACAGGCCATAACATATAATATAAAATGTAAATTCAAAGCTAAGGCGTAATGAGTACGCCTATCGGCAGCTACACACATAAGGAAACACGTGGTAGAAAATCCACGAGGCCAAGGGCCTCCAAAGAAATGGATACAAACACTTACCTCTCTCAAAAGTTAGCATTGCGACCAACAACCGCGTTATTCTTTGAATTCATTGCCAAACGATCCCACTGTGATCAATAAGCAGAAAAATATATCACATTAGGCTAAAGGCTTCATTCCTCACATCTTAGGGCAATCCAGGTAGGAACCTGATACCCTATTCGCATACGCAATACGCAGGTCAGGCCTATATACAGGGTTTAAGGTCACACAACCAAACCCCAAATAAATTACATTTATATGTTGCCCGTAGCTCACTGAGTACGAATATATAATCAAATTCATTATCAGGGTCCATTTGACCCTTCAAACTATTAATTGAACTTGTTAAAACGATGTCTAAGATCCCTATTTTTACCGTAAAAATATATTCAAACACACGTAATAAGCTAAGATAATGAGTTAGCATCATTACCTGAAGATTTGGGTAGAAATTCCACTTATTTTTCCACTCCTTTTTCCCTTTTTTTCCTCTTTTTTCTTATTTTTTCTCTTCTCTGTATTTTTTTGTAATGTTTCTGATGTCCATCATCAATCATTCTGCTAGGGGATTTAATCCCCTAAGCACCGACTTTTAATTTTGACTTTTTCTCTTTTTTTTTTTTTTTTAATAAATTCGCTACGACGATTAAAATTGAAATGGAACCCTAGAGAAGTCGGAATGATCCCAAATTTTCAAGTAAGCTATACAAAATATATGTAACATACTTGCGAAGACGGATCTCAAATCCGACTCCCGAAACTCAAGATGCGAATTTAAAGGAAAAAGGTCAAATTATTTAACTTTCGGCATTTTAGCGGAACTAGCCGAACAACGTCGAAATTCATTTTCGAAAGTTTATAAAAATCACAAATAATCATACGAACCTAACGGCGCTTTCAGATTTTAAATCGGAGCTCATTCGGAAAAATCGAGCTCGAAAAATCTCTTTTTAATATTTATTGCCAATAAAAACTGAAACCTTCTTCCGATGCCTACCAAACGAGGTCTGATTTAGCTCAAATTTTACAGACAGGTCCTAATGGACATTACGAATATTTTAAAATTATCGGCACGCCAATTAGAGTCCTAACTTCTGAAACGACTGACCGAGGTCGTTTCAATGGGGCAATTGAAATTCAACAGATACATGGAAGTAACAAGTTTAAGGTAAATGGTCATAGGTTGAAATTGTACTTTGGAGGGAATTTTGATCAACAACCTTCGGTAACCATGATAGTCTGATGAATGACAGTTACTACATCGAGCTGGCGACGTTAAACTCAGAACTATTGTTCCTCACCCGTAGCCATTGAGGGTGAAGCAATGGAGCCTCATAAGTCCAACAAAGATTTGGATAATAAATGCTTAACCAATTGATCTGGTTAATATCCAGATTATTGTACAACCGGAAACATGTCATGAAGGCCTCTACAAAAATAGAGTCACCTATACAGGAGCAACTCCATGGTAATCGGTATGCTTAAGTTACTGGTTGGTTAACCGTTTAATTGTGCAAATCTAATGATGGCGCAGGTAATTTTCTGGTTTATATTTAAACTAGGACCCCATGACTGTTAAGGTATTAAATTAGTCAGTCTATTACACATAGAATATGTGTGATCACAGTTTCTTTCAAGCTTTCTTCTGTGATTGTAAATTTGAAAGCTAAAAATATTTACATTTTACTTATTAAGCAGTATTTTCTACTTTAATTATTGTATTTTTGTTTTTTTTTTTTTTTTAAAAACACTTTCTTTTACTTTCCTTTTAACTCGTCTTGAAATTCATTTTCATCCAGGAGAATGAAATGTTCAAGTGTGAGGGAGGATTGTTCTGATTTATATATACTTTATAAAATATTTGTATAATCTTTTTGTAGGTATGCTAATTAACAAAATAAATTCTTTGCATTGTATTCATTATTATTTCTTTTTATCTTCACCATATAATTTTTCGTGTTGATAATTTTGATTTTGCAAAAGCAAGAGAATGTATCTTCAACTCTGAAAATCATTGGAATTGAGAAAAGTTATGATCACAAAAAACATATAGAATCACTAAACTTGGCTAGAACTTGCTCTAAATATTTTTCAGACAAAATAATGGATGACACTGGTTTTTGAAAAAATAAAATTAGGCGTTCTATGATCCACAATTCAAGCCTCTTTATTTCTATCCAAATATAAAAATTACCACTTAGAACCCTTCTTTGACCCTTGATCCTAATTTTTTTTTCCAAACACCCTCTCTACTTAAAAAATAAAAAAGTCTCTATGTATATTTCCTTATGTATATATATAGACGTAGTTATCATTTCCTCCAGCTATGAAAGCGCATAGATTGACGTCAAAAAAAAAAGAGAGGAAAAAAAAGAAAAAAAATAAAAGATGAAAAAAAATGGTGAATATGTGATTGTGTATGATAGTGCAAAGAAGAGGAAATACAGATAGAAAGTACTTAGAAAGGATGGAAGTACTAAAAAATGAATATTTGCTCCTAGCTGGAAGAAGAAAAGTCTTTATAAATATATCCTTATAACCTACCAGCCTGAAGCCTGACATTACAAGCCAAGAAAAGTCCTAAAAAGATTTTGAAAATCAGTGTAGTATCTATATTAGTGGAGATAAATATGAGGAGCAAGCCTATGGACAAAACTGTGATACTTAATGAATAAGTGGTCATAAAATAATCAATTCTGAAGAATCTGGTGAATTTAAAAAGGATAATCACATGGAACATAATGAAGGTTATTTATTTTTGGACATATTTTATATCCTACAAAAGTCATTAGCTTTTAAAAAAAAAATCTTCTTTTTTCTCGAGGACGAGCAAAAGTTCAAGTGTGGAGGAATTTGATGGATATAAATTATTCATGTATTTTTAATAAAAAAATAAATATTTCAAAATAAATCATGAATATTTATATCCATATTCTCGCATGTTTTCTAACAATTCTTTAAGGAAAAAGAAAAGAAAAAAATAAAAAAATAAAGAAGCTAGAAAAGAGAAGCCACTTTTGCCAAATTAATTTTGTTTGGGAGATTTCTAGCAAGAAAAGAAGTAAAGTCACTTTGGGCAAACAAACTCCAAAATAGCAAATGTGGAATTAGCATGTGGGATATAGAAGAAAAGGTTACTTTGGTCTTCCACTTTTGCCAAAGTAAATTGAAGAATGCTAGCACATGGATAAGAATGAAGAAAAAGTCACATTTGTCAAAGTAGCAACTAAATTGGGAATGTCATGTGATTTGAAGGAAGAAAAAGCTACTTTGTTCTCCACTTTTGCCAAAGTAAATTGAAGAATGCTAGCACATGGGATGTGAAGGTAGAATACTACATTGTCATCTACATTTGCCTAAGTGTGAGCTAGCACATGAGATTTGAAGAGAAAGAGATATTATTTGGGCAATTTACATCTCACTTTGCCATAAGTGAGGAGCCATCTTTGGCTATAAATAGCCACTTTCTCTTGTGTAGAAAGACAAGTTTTTTTTATCCATTGTAATCATTTTCTTCTTTCCTCTCTAGCAAGACAAGAATTACTCTTGGTCTCTCTCTTCTTCTCTTTGTAGAAAAAATATTTTTAGTCTTTTTAAATTCTTTTTTAGTTTTTTGTTACTCCATAATGGAGTAATCTCTTTTGTTGGGATAGTTGATGAAGCTTGATATATTTATAATATTATCTCAATTTTAAAACCATACTTGGCTTGAAACTTTCAATTTGATTTCATATTGTGCTAGAATGATAATTTTTTACTTAACAAGTATTGTCACATCTATGTATTTTATCTCTAAGTTATTGATAGATTAATTTTGTAATTCTCACGGAGCAAAGCTAATATATAAATAACCGATGAATAAAATAATAGTGTGAAAGTAATTTTTAGTAATTTATCATTCCAAACCCGTAATCTTGATTACCTCAATTTTAATTCTCACGGAGGAATTGTTGTAAGAAAGATTATTGATTTTTGGTGAAAATATTCTCACGAAGTTTTTACTGCTTTTTAGCACAATTCAAGCAAGAAAATTATTTCGGTTTAATCGTCACTAGTTTTAACTCAATTGATTTTACATAACCTCACGGAGTGTTTTATTAATTGATTATTTTTTAGTGAGCAAAACATAATTGAATTAGCAATAAGCAATTATTCTTTAGAGAAATACGTGTTACAGAATTGAGATTTTATTATTAATATTATCAAGTGAATTCAATGATTTCCTCTTTTTAAATTTGAAATTTTTCGGAAATTGTCTTGTTTAGTTAAAGTAAATTAAACTTAAAATCTCAACTTTCTTCAGCTTGATTCTCTCAAATAGTAAATAAAATATTCCAAGCATGTAGCATAGAATATCCAATCTCTGTGGGAAGATATCTTAAACTATACTATAATTTGACAAGCACGAGCAGGAAGTGGGCGCTTTTGGGGCGCCCCGCGCCAGTAACTGCGTCAGGCAAAATTCCTGCTTTCGGCGTTCGCAGCTTGCTTCGTTCCGTGCCTTCACGTGCTCGATCCAATACTCAATCCAAATCCAACCTTTTCTCGCTCGATCATGCTCTTTAAAGCTCCAATTGCACTTCATAACAACCTACACATATACGATATAAAATCAGTGCAAAATCACATTCATTAACTAGAAAACGCGCGAATAAAGTATCCAAACGTAAGGAAATATTAAGGAAATATAGGCATAAAATGCCAAACATCACCACCGCACACTTGAACCTTTGATCGCCCTCGAGCAATCACAAATACTTCCCAACCTAGGTGGAACAGGTCTGCCTATGACTATGGTTGTTACCGACCATTTAACAAATGCATACATGACTACTATGGGTCCAACCAACATGCCAACAATATCACAAACTCAAAACATGAGAACAACCACCCCAAGACAACTCAAATGCACAAACTCGACTCATTGCAACCATGCTCCCACAAAGTCACCCCTACCTACTCAACCAAGAAGCCACGACTTCACCTATCTCATGTAAACCGTGTCCCCTCACCAATAATGAAGCAAGAGAGTGTCCCCCAAATATCACACACAACAATGAATATCAAGAATAGAACGGGGACAATAGCATAGAAAGAATTCATTCACTCTCATGAAAAGCTCACATGTCACACATGATGTACCATAGGCTTGCCCGTAGTGTAGGACTCCACTAATGTAGGCTCACTCTAATCGGGATTAACTAGGACTTTAAAGGGTGGTAATGTAGGCTAAGGGGCTAGTAGGATATATATGGGTAATAGTGACTACCTCCCTAAGCACTTTAATACATCACAACACAAATTAAGCACATATCTCATCAAAGCCACCCATTTCACCACCCAACCAATTTCACACACACCTTTTTCAACAAGTAGCAATTTTTCTTTTAAGCACAACACTAGCAAGGATGGATATTCATTTCTTTTCTCTTTATTTCTTTTTTCCAATTTTCTTTCATTTATTTTTTTTTCCAAACCTTGCCAATGCTCCTTCAACTACTTCACAATTTATCAAGTATTCCCCTCAATGGTTCCACTAAAAAACCTCTCAATATTTCAACCACAAACTCCACAATAATATAAAATTATCAATTAAAGTGCTTAAGGAGTAAAGGGCCAAAAGAAAGCAATTTAGAACAAGTGGGTAGGCTTGCGGTGTGGGTGCCAAAAAAAGGTCAAAGAGATCACAACAATCAATTCCAAGGTGTATATATAAGGGTAGGCAAATCAAGAAAAGGCCTGTATCATTTTCCGACTAGAGTAAACCTAGGATTTCGCTTTGCACACACACGGGGCAAGTTCTAGACACCAATATATAAATATGGAGTAAAATAAGAATATGCCTCACAACAAACATTGCACACAATCCACACAAAATATTTCCATCACAACTCTCAATCAAGCAAATAGAGTGCAACTTGTGGAAAATTAAGCACTCATGCACAAAGATTCACAACAAAGTCAAGTGAGTGGACTCAAGCATCTCAAGGGGGTTGTTCCATTTTTTCAGGCATGCATCACAATTTAAAACCAAAAGACACCACAAATAGCACATGCAACAAGTTCAAATCCACCGGTATCAAACAAGTCAAAGGCACCTAGCATTCTACCTATTTCTTTCGTCTAGGGCCACCTATAACTAACTACTCTAATCCTAAAAAGAAAGAAAATAAAAAACTACCCGGTTCAAAGGTCTACCCGTGGAAAAGTACCGAGACCATAAGAAAAACTACGGGGCGGATGACATGTACCACTAACAAAGACTAAAAAGAAAATCTTTTTGAAATTTTTCATTAGTTTTCTAATTTTTTTTTCATTTTTTTTTTTCATATATTAAAGCAAGAAACAAATAAAAATAAAGTCAAGTGACAAAAGAAAAATCATAACGGTACATGCATCCCTAACCTCAAAAACTTGGGAAGTCCCCCACCCCACACTTAAAACTAAGCAATGTCCTCAGTGCGACAAAAAAATAAAGTACAAGGGGTAAAAGAACTTCCCTAAAAGCCAATCGGCCTAGCCGTTGGCGCTAGCATCCTCCAAGCTTCTGTATAGCATGAGGTACTCAGACTTCCCCCAACAGGTCATCAATATTAGGCAAGGGTGAGGACACCTCATACTTAAACTCGACATTACATGAACCTGCAATCCAAAGAAAAACAAAAACTATGTGACACTATAAATAAAATAATACAAGTACAAACTCGGGTTCCCTCCTGAGAAGCACCTTAGTTAACGTCGTGGCACGACGATACTTTTGGCTCACTTCCAGTATTTATGTCTTCTCTTCTTACGACGAACCTTTGCTTTCTTCCTTTCTTTGAGAGAACCCATCTTCTACTTCACATGTGATGTGCCATTGCTATCTTGTTCCACATTCTGCTCACACACGTCATTTGGTTTACTTCCATGTTCTTGTTTGACACATTCAATCATAGAGCACTCTTCAACCTTAGTTATATGGTCCTTCTCATTATAAACCTTGAAAGTAACCTTTTCTCCATGCGCTCTAACAGTCATCTCTCCCAGCTCCATGTCAATAATTGCCTACGAGGTGACTAAGAATGGTCTCCCCAAAATGATTGGAGCTTCTCGGTCCTCTTCAATTTAGAACTACAAAATCAGCACAGAATGTAAACTTACCAACTTTAAGCAACGCATCCTCCAACTTACCATCAGGGTGAGTGAGTGATCCATCCGCCATCTTTAGAGTAACTGAACAGGGCTTGATTGCTCCTAGCCCTAACCTTTTGCAAACAGATAGAGGTATGAGATTTATGCTCGCACCCAGATCACACAATGCACCAGTGATATTATGCCCTCTAATGGTGCAAGAAATAGTAAACCTCCCAGGATCTTGAAGTTTTGGAGGTAACTTGCTCAAGATTATGCTACACTCCTCAACTAACTCAACTGTATCTATCTCTTGAGGCTTTTTCTTCTTGACTAAAACCTCTTTTAAGAACTTCACAAAGGATGGCATCAATTCAAACACAGCAGTCAAAGGAATGTTAACTTGAAGCTCTTTCAACATACTCACAAACTTTTGATACTGGGCCAAATCCTTCGATGGTATAAGTCTCTGCGGGAATGGTGGAGGTGGCAGAGGTGCCTCCTTTCTCTCTTCTTTCTTCTTTACCTTCTCCACTTTTTCAACTTTTTCTATTTCAGCTCTCTTCTCGGACTTGGCTATCACCTCTCCACCTTCAATTAGAGTCACTGCAAGACATTGCTCAGGACCCTTTTTAACAGTACTTATTTCTCCCACCAACTGCCTCAAATGGTGCTCCAGGTTCTTTTGAGCATTGGCAAGATCTTGTATGGCCTGTGCATGGGCTGCAGTGTCAGCTATCATTCTCTGCTGGCCCGCCATTATCTGTTTTAGCATATCTTCAACTGAATTGCTAACCTGCTGTGGTAGAGCTGGAAGTGGGTGGTAATTATTTAGGGCTCTCGTATTGCCTTGATAATAAGCATTACCAAACTGATTTTGACCCTGCAGCATGTTTTAATTACCCACGTAATGAACTGACTCTGGATTAGAAGAGCAAACCTCTGTAGCATGATCTTGACCACAAACCTCATAAAAACTCTGGAGTTGTTGCACTGGAGCCACTTGTTGCTGAGTTTTTGGCAGAGCTAGCTTGCTAATTTGATTGGAAATAGCATCCATCTTCGCCCTCAGCTCTGAAACTGCATCTAACTGAAGTACCCCAGCAGATTTCTGTGTAGTAGCTCTACCATCACTTTGCCAGTCAGGATTGCTCTGCGAAAACTTGTCTAGTAACTCATAAATCTGGTCAAAGTTTAAGGCCAGTACTTTGCCTCCAGCAGCAGCATCTACCACGATCTTAGTGTGTGCAGTCAACCCCTCCACAAAAGTATGTGCAAGTACCTCATTTGATTGGTTATGGTGTAGACAATCTCTTAGTAAAGCTTTCAACCGCTCCCAGGCTGAATATAAAGACTCTCCTTCTACCTGTCTGAAGGACATAATTTCACTCTTCACCCGAGCTGTCTTGGCAGATGGATAAAACTTAGCTAAGAACTTCTTAGCCAAATCATCCCAGGTAGTGATAGACCCAGACTTTTCAGCCTTTAACCACTTCTTTGCTGCCCCAATCAGTGAAACGGGAACAGTGTCAAGCGAACATAATCAATAGGAACTCTCGTCGGTGTGTAAGTATCACTGATCTCCAAGAAATTCTGAATATGTTGCTGCGGATCTTCATGATGTAATCCACTATATTGCCTAGTCACATGCAGCAACTGAATCATGCCGGACTTAATCTCAAAGTGCCCGGTGATAGAGGGCTTAACTATGCTAGACGCTACCCCCTCCAGACTGGGGAGAGCAACATCTCGCACAACTAAGGTGCGTTCTTCTACCATTCCTATAGGTAAAGATCAAGCAGGACCTAATACCTGAAACACCACAAAACTAAAAACAAAAATTAAACCTGAATAGATAATAAGTAATCGTTCAAAAAGAAATCCGTCAATTATTAGTCCCCGGCAACGGCGCCAAAAACTTGTTGCTCCCAACGCACACGCAAGTATACGTGGTCGACAAGTAATAAAATGATAAGTAGAGTATCGTTCCCACGAGGACTATTCAGACTGACGCTTAACAAACAATTTCTAACTACTATTCAAGGATCTTTTCCAATAGTGAGAGCATTTTATTAACTAAAGAACAATAATGTAAATGGTGAAAATTCAGTCAAACAATAGAGAAAACGTTGGTTGTAAACAATATTAACGAAACGGTCCAGGGTCATAGTTACGAACAACCAGTTGAGTTATCCTGTTGATTCCACTTCTCAAATTCCGGATTACTAACTAACAGATTAAATTTACCCGTGAAAACCTTTCGATTCTTCACGGTCTATGCAAGCTACTCCAATCCCTATATGTCTATGGGTTGAATCACGTGCACGCATTAATGAATTCTGTAATTAGTTAAGTTAGGCGAGCAAGTATATGTCTATCCTACTCACAAATTGGTTCCCCGATGCCCGAGTTCACAATCTAGCCCTACTCTTTCTTATTGCGTTAATAAATTTCCTCATTCGAGTTCAATCTAAAAACCATAGATAATGCATAATTATTGGGCCCTAATAATTAAACAAGTGAAATCAAGAAAGAATAAATAATCCGTTATGGGATTCAATTAATAGAAATCAATCTTCAAACATCAACTTTCATGAAATACTCTAACCCTAGAACGAAAGATTTAGCCACGCATACTCATAATAACAATACAAGGATTTGATGAAATAATGAAGCAATGATGTAATAAATTAATGGAAGGAAGAAAAATCCTTGTTCAAGATGTTATGAGCTCTCCAATTTGCTCCAAAGTCTAAACTCCCTTCAAAAACGAAGTAAAAGAATATTTATAGTGTTTACAAAAACCTAGAAATAAGTTGCGCCTAAGCCTAGACGAAATAGGACTTAAAAACCTGCTCCAGGGGCGCTATAGCTGGCGCCCCGCGCCTCGGAACGCGCTCAACTAGGCAGAACCCGTCAAATCTCGCACGCAATAGCCATGCCCCGCGCCACAAAACGCGCCAGAAAATGGGCGCTTTTGGGGCGCCCCGCGCCAGTAACCGCGCCAGGCAAAATTCCTGCTTTCGTCGTTCGCAGCTTGCTTCGTTCCGTGCCTTCGCGTGATTGATCCAATCCTCAATCCAAATCCACCCTTTTCTTGCTCGATCATGCTCTTTAAAGCACTAATTGCACTTCATAACAACCTACACACATACGATATAAAATCAGTGCAAAATCACATTCATTAACTTGAAAACGCGCGAATAAAGTATCCAAACGTAAGGAAATATTAAGGAAATATAGGCATAAAATGCCAATTATCAACGGTCATCAACAAACAATCAACATCACAAAAAATAAAGGAAAAAAAAAACAAGAAAATAAGTAGCATAACAAAAAAAACATGAGCAAGGAAAAAGGGAAAAAATAAGAATCTTGAGCAAATGGGGTATGGAAAGTGATAGAAGAGTGTGAGAGAAAAAGGAAACACCAAACACTTACCGGGAAAAAAAGGAAAAAATGCCGGAGTTCAAGTTTGACCGAAATTTTGAGGCTAGATCTGCACCAAACGGTTGAGAATTTAAAGAAAATAGTGGTAGAAATGGAAAGAGGGACTCGAAATCTTTCCGAAAATGTATAATTTGTAATTTTCCGACCACCGGAAGGCGGTGATTCGGCGGTGAAGCCGGCGGAGCCGCAGCAGAGAGGGGTGGCGGGATTTTTTTGATGTACAGGGAAAATTTGGCCAAGGTGTGGGCAAGCCAAAGGCTTAGGTGGTGTGAGTGATGAAAAATAAGGAAAGAGAGCTTATATATCTAGGGCTTTGGGTGGGCTTTGGTTTAGTGGACCGGATTTAGGATTGGGCTACATATATTTCTACCAATGGCCATTAAAGACTCTAAATTTTTAAAACATATATAATTTACTACAATTAAAACCACATAAATTTACAATACTATCCCAATTAAACATAGAGTCATAGTTAAACACATAACAAGTATTTTTTGGCAATTTTCATATTTTCTATCCTAATTAATGACAATTTTAGTTAAAATAAAGACTAAAATTTAGGAAAATTTCGGCAAAAATTCTAAGAATCTAACACGGCTATTTTGAGCAAATTTTCTGTATTCGTGCCAAAATTAGGTGATTACACTCATTACTTAAGTAGTCACTCAACTATTAGAAATAAGCTTACAACGTCACTTATTTTGTATTACAAAGGTCATTCAACTTTTCATATTTGATTTAAATAGCCATTGTTGCCGTAACTAGGTATCTCTGGTTGAAAACTTAATGACATGGCACTTTTTTTTAGTACTAAAACAATAAAAAATAAATACATCTATTTAACCAACTATCCGACCCCTTTATTCAAGTAAAATCGACCTGAATAACTTAATAAAATAAATATTTTTTCTTCTATAGCTGAAATGTAGCTATCACCTTGCCTACGAACTTAACTTCATTAATTTAAGCATCACGTATTAGTTTGGCCTATTCGGTCACTTGGATTTGACTTCTAATACAAGTGAAAGTAGTTGACCTTTACTTTAACTATACTTCTGTTTTGTCATTCATTCAAATAGTAATAGCATCAATTTTAACTTACAAATATTTTAGAGGAGAGAGAGAGAGAGCAGGTCAATTAACTGATAAAACACATCCTAACATTTCAACAATTGCCTCCGTAAACTGATGTTTGCTAACAGTCAATTTACATTCTTGATTGTACAGACTCCTGGCAACCTTCTAAGTTTCATGAACGCCTCCCTCTTTAACGTCTTGGTGAAAATATCAGCAACCTGATCTTCACTCTTGTAGTGGATCAAATCAATTGTTTCGCTGTTGCTAAGATCTCGTAAGAAATAAAACTTCGCATCAATGTGATTGATTCTTCCATGTAGCACTGGGTTCTTAGATAGTTTGATTGCTGAATTGTTTTTACAAAAAATCTTAGTAGCTCTTGGTTTCTTGAATACAGCTCCTCAAGAAGTCTCCTCAACCAAATATTCTGACAAGCACACACAATCGCAATAACAAACTCGGCTTCTGTACTAGATAAAGTGACAATTGGTTGCTTCTTAACTGATCATGAAATGCGAGATATAGAAATTTTTCTTTCGTAGGTTGATTGGAATTGAGGGATGGATCGATGTTACAGATGATGAATCAATTTTCTTAATCTCAATGGAAGTGAAGGAGAATTCCGCTAGAAGAGAAAAGACTGCCTCGAGAATAGACTTTGAGCGAGAATACGATTCAATTCCACTATAGCACCAGACCCAAACATAAAAGCATAACCTGAAGTGCTTTTTCTGTCTCTTGGTCACCAGCATAATCACCATCAGTGAACCCGAGCAAATTGGACTTTTCACTCTTCTTGTAAAATAGCCCAAAGTCTCTCGTTCCTTTCAAGTTTCAAGTAACAGAGAATTCTCTTGGCTGCCGACAAATGTATTGTTGTGGGATTATCCATGTATATGCTAATCAACTTCCAGAGTATATTATATCAGGTCTTGTTGCAGTTAGATACGTCAAACTGCCCACAATTTATTTTTAAAGTGTGATGTCAACCTTCTTCCCATTATGATCTTTTATGCAGCTTCAAACCAAGCTCTGTAGGAGTGTTTATAGAGTTACAATCCTTCATCTGAAATCTGTCCAAAGTTTATCCTATATATTTCTTTTAAGAAATAAAGATCTCATCACTCGATTGCACTACTTCTATGCCAAGAAAGTAATGCATCAATCCAAGGTCAGACATTTCAAACTTGTCCATCATTGAATTCTTGAATTCTTCAAACATGACACCACAATTTTCAGTAAAAATAAGATCATCAACATACAAGCAAACAATGAGAATTTTTCCTTGATCTCCAGTCTTAACAAGAAGTGTATGCTCATAAGGACATTTTGAAAAACCAATTTTCAAAAAACATCCCTTAATGCGGCTATACCAAGTCCGAGGAGCTTTTTTTAATCCATAGAGGGATTTCTTTAATCTATAAACCTTATGCTCATTTCCAACTTTGACATAATCAGGGGGTTATTCAAAAAATACATGTTCCTCCAAGTACCCATGTAAGAACGCCGACTTGACATCTAGCTGGAAAATATGCAAAGAATTCTGAGCCGCTAATCCAATAACCAATCTAATTGTGTCATGTCTACCAATGAGAGAAAATACTTCTGTATAATCAATCCCATATTGTTGCTTGTACCCTTTCGCCACTAAACGTGCCTTGTATTTGTCAACTTCACCATTTTCTTTCAGCTTTGTCTTGAAAAATCACTTTACTCCAATGGTTTTCTGTCCATTTGGAAAATCAGACAGCGCCCAAGTATCATTTCGTTCAATGGCATCAATTTCATCATCCATCACTTTCCTCCATTTTTCTTCCTTCATAGCACTCTCAAAAGATGTAGGATCATCTGCAAACAATGCAAAATGAGTAATTGCATCATAAATTACATCAATACATGTTACCTCATACTCCATCATCCATGTTGGTCTTTTGCGAGCATGACGAAGAGATTAAGCTTCTATATCAAATTCCTCCAAGGTTGTTGGTAAAACTTCAGCAATTATTGGTGAAATTTGAGCGGCATTTGGAGCAGGATTCTCTGAACTTTTGGGCACTAAGGATGCTTCTTCGACTTCATTATCAAACAAGATTGGAGTATGCTGCTGCATATCCCAATCCCGAGTATTTTTTCCATCAAAAACAACATCTCTGCTAATCTTCTTTGTTAGTGGATTATACAATTTATATGCCCTAGATGTTTCACTAACACCAAGAAATACACACTTTTCACTTTTATCATCAAGTTTCTTCCTTTTCTCACTAGGGACATGTGTATAGGCAATGCAACCAAAAATTCTTAAATGGTCCACTATTGGTTTTCTCCCATTCCATGCCTTCTCTGGTGCCATATTTTGAAAAGAAAAAGTTGGAGTTCTATTCAAAATATGAATACTCCAGTTAACCGCCACTGGCCAAAAGGTTTTTGGAACTCTTCCTCTTGCTAACAAGTTCCTCACTATGTTGAGGATAGTTCGATTTTTCTTCTCTGATACACCACTCTGTTGTGGTGTATACGCAGCTGTAAGCTCTCTTCGAATGCTATGCTCTACACAAAAACCATCAAATTCTTTCAAACAATATTCACCACTACGATCTGTTCGAAGAGTCCTAATGTTTTTTCCAGCTTCATATTCAACACAGACTTTGAAGTTTTTAAATGCTGAAAATGCTTCAGATTTTTTTTGTAAAAACTAAACCCAAGTTTTCCTGGAAAAATGGCCAGTAAAAGTTATTACATATCTTTTACCTCCATTGGAGATTTGGTTTATTGGACCAAAAAGGTCTGAATGTACCAACTCCAAAACATCCTTTACTCTCCATGACTTTCTTTTAGGAAATTGAGAACAAGGTTGTTTTCTGACAACACATTCTTCACAGATATGGGCAGGAGCAGTAATTTGAGGAAGACCAATGACCATGTTTTTTTGTTAAAATGTTTTCAAACCTCTTAAACTCAAGTGACCATAACAAAAATGCCACAACCATGAGGGATCTTTTACTTTAGTCATCAAACAAGACTGAATACTATCAATCTTTAGTGGAAATAATCTGTTGGAACTCTTATGAACTACTACAATAGCTCATCTCATAGGGTCATAAATTTCGTACTCACCCTTCTTAATAGTGATGATATAACCATTCTCTTGCAATTAACCCGCGCTGAGCAAGCTGTTTTTTAAGTCAGGAATATACAACATATTAGAGATTGTTTCCACAAAACCATTCTTGGTTTTAATCTTGATATCACCTTTTCTCATCACTTCCACAGTTGAACAATCACCAAAGATCACAGTAGAATGAAAATTTTCGTTTAGAGAAGAAAAAGAAGATTTACTTCCACACATGTGGTTACTGCATCCGGTATCCACATACCAAATATCTGACACAAGTTTTGGTCCATCTTGGACAGCCATCTACAAAGTTTCTACTTCATTCTTCTCAACAAAATTAGCACTTTATTCTTTTTCTTTGTCATCAGACAGTCTAGTATAATATTCCGATGCATAATGACCAAATTTGTGACATCTATAGCACTCTACCTTGGATTTGTCATGATCTCGACCTCTACTTTTACCTTGAAATTGGTCATGTCGGCTTTGAAATTTCTGCTGAAATCTCTGCCTCCACGATCTGCCCTTCCTCTACCTCGAGCTCTACCTCTACCCCTTCCTCTATAGTTATTGGAATGGGTATTAGTAGAAGCCTTCAACACTTTCTCATGTGTTGTGGAAATTCTGTTCATCTTTTGCTCATGAACTAGTAAAGAACTTTATAATTCATCAAGTATAGATTATCTATATTTTCTGGCTCTTCAATTGAGCAAACAACATAATTAAATTTTGGTGTCAAGGACTACAAAATCTTCTCCACAGTGGCAACATCGTCCATCTTCTTACTATGGAAACACATCTTGTTAGATATTTTCATTGTTCTAGCACAATAATTGGTGACATATTCTCCTTCTTTCATCTCTAGTGCTTCAAAATCCTTTCTTAAGGCTTGAAGCTGTGCACTTCACCCTGGTAGAGCCTTGGTATTTTTTCTTCATCGAATCCCAAATATCCTTGGAAGTTTCTTTGCAAAAAATATTTTCCAAGATTGGAGGGTCAATTGTCTGAAAAAGATAGTTCTTTGCTTTCAGATCTTTCAGCTTTCTAGCTTCCAAATTTTCTCTTTGAGTATATGTCAAAGTTGTGCCTGCTTCGGGCTGCTGATTCCAGATTCAACGATTTGCCAATGCTTCTTGGAATATAAGAAATCTGTAAAGAGAGTAAAACAATGGCTAACACTGATTATTCATTCAGAATTCCAGGCCTATATATAAGAAAATACATAACAAAACATACCACTAAAATATAACCCATATTAGTCCATAATCTGCACAAAGCAGATAACTTCAAACCATAACACATGTACTCCTAAAAATCAGAAAACATTACTCAACTAATTCCTAAAAAATCATAATAAATTTGGACTGACTTAAACTGACAACTCATGACTCCTGAAGATTAGGTCAACTAACTGATAAAATACATCCTAACATTTCAACAAAACTAGTACTTTGATACTTGAAAATTTATCTTCAAAATTTCTCCAAAAATCGATCAACTTCCATGAACAAACATTGTTTAAAAAAACAAGAGTTTTAAAAAAAGTACTCCAAAACTTCAAACAGGAGCTAAGCCTCCAAGCAAGTAAAATTTTCACCCACATGCCATTTTTGTTACTGGTATTTAGTTTGAAGCCATTTTTTTATTGGTCTTACATGAGAGGCCACTTTTTGGAACTTCAATCTTTGTAGGCTGATGAAGTTTCAACTTCAATCGGTAAGGGCTGAACTTTAAGGTATAGATGAGTAAACTTCAACCCTTGTGGGCTGAAGTTGAACTTCAATCCTTGTGGTGGGCTGAAGTTGAACTTCAATCCTTGTGGGCTGAACTTGTGTGAAGTTCAATCCAAAGGAATTGAAGTTTCCAAAAGTAGCCTCTCATGTAAAATCAATAAAAAAAAGTGGCCTCAAACCAAAGATCACTGCCAAAAGTGGCCTTTGGTGCACTTCGTTCTCTAGACAAGCTTCGCCACAATCGTACAGGGTCGTGCCAAGAAACCTGGTTTCTTTTAAATATAGAAAATATTTAAGGCCAAATACTAATCAAAAGGCAAAAATCGAAATTTTAAATAAAGAGGCAAGAAATTCATAATCCCTTAGCCATGATTCCGGCAGTAGTGTCCACCAACCAAATGGTCGGCTGGAGGATGTGTATATAAGTTCTACTGTACAGTGGTCCAAGAAGAATTCCAAAAGTCGGGGGCAATTTTGATTTTCTTAATCTAACGTTGGGGAAGGACATAACAGTAGAGAATTCAAGATACGCATGGCATCTTGGTATTGATGCTTTTAACATATTACCCAAGAATCTAAACTTAGGGGGTGCATGTGCAAATAGGACAAAAACATGGTACTTTTCTGTTTCTGATATAAAGCCGATTGCACTTCAGGTTTCCCTTCCGACTGAGAAAGTCATTCATTGCTTAAAAAGAGTGATTGGCTGATTGGGGCCTCCTGAAATGAATAATTTTGAGGTTTGTCACTGTTAACTTATACTCCTTTTTGTCCCATAACACACTTTTCTTTTTGATCTATTAAAAAAAAAATACACACTTTCTTTTTTTCAACTAATTAAAAATATTATTTCTATTTTACTTTTAATAGGATCTAATTATATTAAAGCTACCAACAATGTTTTAATTACTTAAATCTTTTTTCTCTTACTTTTTCTTTAAATTTTACAAAAATAATATTAAAACTTTATAAAGTCAATCTTTATTTCTTAAATTCCGTATTTTATTAGAATTATTTATATTGTATTAATATTTTTACATGTGTATACAACTTAAACTCATTAAATAATTTGAGGTTGTAATGATTGTCCAAGTCGGGACAGGTTGCATTCATAGTGGCACCAAAAAGTCCAAAGATAGCACCCTTTTTTGGGTTTTGCAAGATGACGCTCAAATAATTCGTCAATTACAAGCCAAATTAAAAGTGGTGACATGCAATATATATACTAGAGTTATGACCACTTTAACTTTTAATGGCAGAAGTAGAACATTGATGTTATGACTGATAACAAGTGAACTTAACGAGTTCTCAGATCGATGCGAAAATACAAGGGGAATAAGGAATTCTATGCTTTCTACTCAGACGCTATTAAAGTTGAATTCGTCGTTTCTTCTTTATTGGTTAATATGAATGATATTTTCTCTTTTAAAAGAAAAGTAAATATATTACTCCCACCAATCGTGAAAGACTGGCACAAGTTTTTTATGGTCCCAAAAAAAAAAAAACAATATAGTTTTGAATTTAAAAATAATTTAATTTCAAATTTTTTCATTTTACCCATAATAAGATTATTTATAGCTGTATTGGGTAAAAATTGACGTGCTCGGTCAGCACCTCGGAACGATGGACCGAAGAGAAAGCGAGCCGATGCTCCGAAGAGAGATAGTTGAACCCGCGACTAAGTCACCGAAGTCGAGCTCCAACGCCATTACCGAAGGCGAGTTGAGGGTTGAGCTTCGGTGACATGTCCTCTTAACCGAACAGCAAGGTCACACCGCCGAAGCCTTGTGACCAAGCTTCGGTGATCACCTCGGTTCCAGCGGCTTTGCAGCCCTCTACTTCACCCCCACTAACTTCTCCATTTAATGTCAAGATCGTGGGACAAGGCACTAGCTGATGGTGGAGAACGTGGGCAAGGCTCTTAGGCCTATAAATAGTAGTTCATTTTGTATCATAGGGATCCAGAAATTGATACTGAAACTATGCCCAAATTTGTACTCACAATCATATATTGAAATACAGTTATTTTTCCGCATTTGCATCTTTTTCGTGTATTTATTCAACTTTGATACGAAGAATTGCTTATATTTGAATCCAAATTCGATTTGTAATCCTAAAACTGATTTAGGCCCATACAAATTGGCGCCGTCTGTGGGGATATAAGCAGTAACGCTTTGTTCCAAAGTTTCACGTCCTTTTTCATCAAAGCTTACGATTCAACGACGTTATGGCTGACAATAGCGATAACAATAACAAGCGGACTGGCGTTCCGTTGAACCAACAGCCCGTCTCACCAATGACAACTGAAGAGTTCCAGATTTATGTTGTCACTACGTTAAGAGCTCTCCAAAATAGACAGGATGAGCAAGCTAACATTAATGCTGAGTTTCGCGCCTCGTTGGAAGCGAGGAACAGTGCCGCACCGAACAGCACCCAGCCTTCGGCTCCTGGTTGAGGCATCCCGCTCTTCGTTCCTCCGGGCGCGATAACAGGGGGACCTCACAACGGGGACACGTCTGGGGGCTCGGGAAACAATCCAACTACAACGCCACACTTCGGACGATTTCCACCGTGGCTGAAACAACATCCTCGGTCGATGTTGAAAAATTGTCGAGGGAAATTGAGGCTCGCATCGAGGCGCGCGTGGAAAAGCGCCTCGAGGGCGTGCCGGGGATAACAAAGGAGGAAGATGACCTCGATATTGATCAATACAAGGAGCTGCCCTTCAAGCCCGAAGCGGCTCCAACACCAACCCCCAAGAATTTCAAACTCATGTTCTTGAAGAAATATGATGGGACCACCGATCCCAGAGAACATGTAAGAGAATACATGCCAATGGTGAAGAGCAACGACCTAATGGCTATACAGCTCGAGTCGATGTTCTTGAAAAAATTTGGCGAGTCCTTGGAGAAGGGGGCTCTACGTTGGTATATGTGCCTGCCAGCGGGGTCGATTTCCACCTTTAAGGAAATGTCTAGCGCCTTCGTCAAGGCCCACACCGGGACCCAAAAGATCCTCCAAAGGAAGGAGGATATATGTGAAGTGAAACAAAGGCCCGGTGAGCCACTCAAAGAATTTCTTAAGTTATTCCACGCCGAGCGCATGGAATTACCTCGGACGGACGATACCTTGGCCATCATGGCATTTGAAAAAGGTATCAATATTCGCAATTCTGAAGCTGCCGCTGAATTGCGAAAAGAACTCCAATAATATCAGGTCCTAACATGGGAGGATCTGCACAAACAAACTTACTCCAAAATTAGATTGGAGGAGGCTGAGTTCAAAAGCCGAGGTTAACATCATAAGAACCGAGGCGAATCTTCGCACCGCGCCGAGGCGTCGCGAAACAACCCGAAGGGGAGGTATGAGCCATATACCTCGACAAGGCAGCATGTCAGCCAGAGGCTGGGGAACTCCTTCGGTAATTCATACCCAAGTTCACACATAAGCCAACGGCTCGGAGGGAAGGTTCAACACAATACGAACCAAAGAAATCCCTCAAGCCCAGCTTCGGCTACCAAAAAGGATCTACCTCGGATCCAAGACTACAACTTCAATATATCGACCTCGGAGCTGGTCAATGTAGTCAAAGGGACAGCCAGGGTAAGGGTTCCCAAGGACATGAGGACCCCGACGGATAAAAGAGACCATAATCTACACTGTGAATTCCATGCAGATTACGGCCACAGGACCGAGGATTGAAAAGCTTTGGGCCTCGAGGTAGCTCACTTGCTGAAGAAGGAAGTCTTGGTCGACTTTCTTACTGACAAGGGGAAAGACAATTTCTCCAAAAACCGAGGTGATGGGCAACCACCTCGGGCTCCACCACCGGAGAGAGTAGTGAATGTCATTACCAGGGGATCAGAGGTGAACGGCGTGAATTTTGCCGCGGCCAAGAAATTCGCCAAGCTATCCATCACCATGGAGAAAAGAATCCGAATTGGCGGCTCGGGTAAAGAAATCGTGTTTGACGATGATGACTGTGATGGGATGATGTTCCCCCATCACGACGCTTTGGTCATCATGCTGAGAATCAACGACTCTGACATCAAAAGAGTCTTGATCGACCCCGATAGCTCGGTCAATATAATCAGCTACGGGGCTGTTAAGAAAATGTGGCTGGAAGGGGAGGTTGTCCCCAAATCAACAGTGTTAGCCGGCTTCAACAAACTCCACGGAGAAAACGTTGGGTGAGATCACACTCAAGACATTCGCCGAGAGGGTTATTAAGGAAACACTGTTCCAAGTCATGCTCGAGGATCTGGTATACAATGTGATCCTCGGAAGGCCATGGATCCACTCCATGGAAGCTGTCCCCTCCACCTTGCATCAAGTGATTAAATTCCCTACTCCTTGGGGAGTTCGATCAATCAAAGGGGAGCAACGAGTAGCGAGGGAGTGCTATTCGGTTGCATTAAAGAGTGGAGTCGCCCCGATCAGGCCAAAGCAATAGCAACGACAGCAACCGGGGTCAAGCGGGGAGGACGCCCGAGGGGAAGTCGAAAAGATTCCAGCTTGTATTCAAGAGCCTCGGAAGCAAAAGGTCGAGGATTCAACCGTTGAAGAATTGGAATCTTTCACCCTATTGAAAGAGTTCCCCGATAGAAAAGTGTTTGTCGGCTCGGAGTTGGATCCGGAGTCGAAAAAGGCGATTATTGAAGATTTGAAGTCCAACCATGACTGTTTTGCTTGGTCCCATTCAGACATGACGGGTATCGATCCGGAGATCATGACTCACAAGCTGAATATGGACCTAAAATTCACCCCGGTAAAGCAGAAGAAAATACTTCATGCCGGGGTCAAAAAGAAGGCGATCGAGGATGAAACCACCAAGCTACAAGAAAATGGTTTCATAAGAGAGGTGAAATATCCCGAATGGCTAGCCAATGTGGTGGTCGTACCGAAGAAGAATGGCAAGTGGAGAATGTGTGTAGACTACACCGACTTAAACAAAGCTTGCCCTAAAGACTCATATCCATTGCCACAAATCGACAGGTTAATAGACTCCACGGCTGGACACAAACTATTGACCTTTTTGGATGCATATTCAGGCTATAATCAGATCCTCATGAACCCGAAGGACGAAGAGAAGACCTCATTCATCACTGACCGAGGTACTTTCTATTATAAGGTGATGCCCTTCGGTCTGAAGAACGCCGGGGCGACCTACCAAAGGTTGGTATGTCGTATGTTCAAGGAGTATATTGGAAAGTCTATGGAGGTCTACATAGATGATATGCTCATCAAATCGATCCAAATGGAAGATCATTTGAATCATCTGAGGGAAGCCTTTGTTGTTTTGAGGCAATACGGCATGAAATTGAACCTTGAGAAGTGCGCCTTCGGCGTTGGATCAGGCAAATTCTTGGGATTCATTGTCTCTGAACGAGGAATCGAGGAGCTGACCGGGGTGAAAGAATTTCAACGCTTGACTGGCCGAGTCTCCACCTTGAGTCGATTTATCTCAAGGTCCTCGGAGCGATGCCACAAGTTCTTCTCCGTTTTGAGAAAAAAAATCACTTCGAATGGACACCGGAGTGTAAAAAAGCGTTGAAATATTTGAAACAATATTTGGCTAACGCATCGTTGCTTGCCAAACCAAAAGAAGGTGAAACATTACTGGTCTACTTGGCCGTGTCTGAGGTGTCTGTCAGCGCTGTGTTGGTTCGGGAAGAAGATGGAAAACAACAGTCCATCTACTATGTGAGCAAGACGCTTCTCGACGCTGAAACCAGGTACCCACACTTGGAAAAATTAGCACTTGCTTTACTTGTCACTGCTCGGAACTACGACCCTATTTTCAATGTCATCCGAAAGCGGTAGTTTCAACCTTCCCTTTAAGGAGTATATTGCATAAACCTGAGTTATCGGGGAGGTTATCAAAATGGGCGGTAGAGTTGAGCGAGTATGATATCACTTATCAACCTCGGACAGCCATTAAGTCTCAAGTCCTAGCCGACTTCGTGGCTGACTTTAGTATTGGGATTCTGCCCGAGGCGGAAAAGGAAAACTCCATGGCAAAAGGAACCTCCTCGGGACTATGGATACTTCACACCGATGGAGCAACAAACTCCAAAGGTTCAGGTTTAGGCATAGTCTTGAGAGCACCAACCGGGGAGAAAGTCAGGCACTCGGTTCGGTTCGGTTCGGTTCAAGAAAGTGACAAACAATGAGGCCGAGTACGAGGCAGCTTTAGCAGGTTTGGAATTGGCTAAAGAAATGGGGGTGGAAAGAATCGAACTGAGATGTGACTCATAGTTGGTAGTGAACCAGGTCCTCGGCGATTATACAGCTCGGGAACCTAGAATGCAGTTGTACTTGGATCGAGCACAAATAATCTTGGCCCAATTCCAACAATGGCAAGTTAAACAAGTGCCTCGGGAGGAAAATACCGAGGCTGATGCTTTGGCGAACCTGGGTTCGGCGATCGACGAAGCTCACTCGGGGACTGACTCAGTGGTTCGGTTGTTGTCCGCACAAATGAGAGAGATAAAGTTGCAGGTCAACTCAGTGGACAACAGATGGGATTTGCGGAGTAAGTTCATCTCTTACTTCGACTCGGGGACTGTTCCCCAAGACAAAAAATAAGCAAAGAAGTTAAGGACCCAAGCAGCCTCGTATCACCTGATTAAGGGTAATCTGTATAAAAGGTTATATTGCGGCCCGATGGCCAAATGTCCGGGGCCCGATGAGGCAAGGTACGTGATGGCCGAAGTGCACGAAGGCGAGTGTGGCAACCACTCGGGGGGAAAGTCCTTGGTGCGTAAGTTATTAAGAGCTGGGTATTATTGGCCCACAATCAGTGCCGATGTGAAAGCCTTCGTGTAGAAATCTGATAAGTGCCAACGCCATGGGCAGATGATCCACCAACAGGCCGAGCCTCTATGTCCCTTCATGAAATGGGGGATGGACATTGTTGGACCATTGCCCAAGGGAAAAGGTGGTATTCGCTTCATTTTAGTGCTAACCGATTACTTCACAAAATGGGTGGAAGCAGCGGCTCTCACCGAGGTAAGCAAAAACAAGTAATCGACTTCATCAAAAAGAACATCATCTATAGGTTCGGTGTCCCAAGAGAGATTGCCTGTGACAATGGTAAACAATTCATGGGGCAGCCATCACTGATTTATTCAAGCAGTGGGGGATCAAAAGAATTGCTTCGACTCCTTATCACCCAAGTGCCAATGGCCAAGCTGAGTCTTCAAATAGAATCATAATTGAAAATCTCAAGAAAAGACTCGATGAGAAAAAAAGGCCCTTGGCCCGAGGAGCTGCCCGGGGTGCTATGGGCCATGCGAACAACGGAGAAGAACAGCACCGGTGAGACTCCTTTTTCACTTGCTTATGGCATGGACTCCCTCATCCCCGTAGAAGTGGGCGAACCAAGCCTTCGTTACGCCCACACTGCCGAGGATGCAAACCAAGAGGCAATGCGCATAGAATTGGATCAGCTCGAGGAAAAAAGAGAATTAGCTTTGGTTCGGCTAGTCGCCCAAAAAAGGCAGATCGAAGCGTACCTCAATAGGAAAGCCAAACTCAGAGACTTAAAAGTTGGAGACTATGTGTTAAAAACTACAAACCAATCAACAAAGGAAGACAACGGGGGAAAGCTTATTGCAAATTGGGAAGGACCCTACAGAGTCAAGGCAATCGTTGGAAAGGGGTCTTATCAAATTGAGAGTCTGCAAGGCGAACCCGAACCTCTAAATTGGAATATCTCCAATCTGAAGCGGTACTACTTCTAGTCGAGGTAAATGCTTTTCAATCTTTTTAAATTCATCCACAGCCCTAAGCCGAACAACGCTCCTATGGCCTCGATCGAAATGTACTAACTTGCTCCTCGTTCCATTTTTTGCTTGACCTTTTCAGGAAGCGAACCGAACGATTTCCAGTGCTCGGATCTTCATCAAGATTCACAACCGAACACTGGGGGGAGTGAGAAGGGTTGATACCGAGGTCGACATCGAGCCTCCCAACCGAAGCTTATCTATCCGACAACCGGGGACTTACGCCCGGGGAATAGATTTAGTACATTGTAAATTGGCCCAGTAGCGGCATATTGCCAATTTGCTTTTATTAAAAAAAAATTTTTTACCCAAGGTCCGCTTCGACTTGGTTCTATGTAAATAGCCGATTTCTGGCTCGTTGATATCAATAAAATGACTTTGATCTCATCTATGTTATCTGTGTAAATCTTGCACTCCGAAGCTGCACAATGCATCGACTCGAGGACGAGACGTCGTTCTAAGTTTGCATCGATTACATTCAGTTAAGTCTTGCAAGCAAGTTATTTATTTTTAACAAGGTGTTCGGTATATACAAAACCAGCACGAAAATAAAAATTGCAATATCACATCAAACGGCCCGAAGGCTGGCTTCATTCATTAGACAAAAACGACCCGAAGGTCAAAAGTCATGCATACATGAAAGCCCAAAGGCTAATTTCCAAAAAGGCACGAAGGCCTGAAACAAAATAGTACATCAAAATGTTTATCAAACCACTAAGGCTGCGCCCCATCGACATCTTCACTGTCCTCTTCGGCACTTTCGCCTTCGTCTTCACCTTCGGGCCCGCCATCGTCTGAGCCCTCGCTCGAGGGGAGTTCATCCACAATCCTTTGGGCCTCGACAGCAGCCTCCCTTGCCTTGGCAATCTCCTCTTCAAGTACAATCTGCCCAGCCTGGACTTGCTCAAGTGTGCTAAGCCTAGTCTTGACAACGGCCCATGTTTCTTCAAACTTCGCCCTTGTTGCCCTGATTTCGGCCCGCTCATTGAGGTACGCAATCCTGTCCTCAAGCTTGGAGATCTTGCCCCGAAGGGATGGTACTTGGTCTACTTGGCTCTGCAACCCAACGAGCTTGGTGTTGTATTCTTCAAGTTTACTGCGATATTTCTCGCCTGCTTCAAGCACTTCGGTCTTGGCCCTGAAGAGCTCAGCCTCAAGGCGAGCATTTTCAAGGCTCAACCTCGAACGCTCTGCAGTAAACTCGTTCGTCGCGGCTTGGACTCGAGCTTCGGCGGATTCCGCAACCCCGCGAAGATCAGCCTCGGCCTTGGCTGAGGCTTCATTGGCACGCTCCAGCTCTTCATTCAGGATTGCAAACCGTTCCTCTAGCTCGGTAACTTTCCCTTTAAGACCTTTCTTCTGTTCATCCCAAGCAGCGGCAGCTGCCTGGATCTCTTTGGCTCGCTCACGCTCGAGATGAACAGCTTGCAATGCAAGAACCAAACTCTGCGTTCAAGACAAAGTGTCAATACCAGAAAAATGGCGAAATAAACTACGCAAAACACACGCTAAGACTTACCCGAAGGGCAGAGGCGGCAGAGACACCCATCAAGCTCATCGGGCTAAGATTCCGATGGGCATGAGCTTCGGCAGGGCCAAGCATGCCATCAAGGGCTGCAACATCCTCTTTTGTGGCGTCCAGCAAATTGGCATCAGGGTATATTTCCAAGGTCCGAGGCGCAGTGCAGGAAGGCTTCGGTGAAGCTCGAGAGGCCTTAACCGTGCTCTTAATCAAGCCTTTGCCCATTCTAGCCTTGCCTTTTCGCTTTGCAGCTTCCTGATCAAGCTCTTCCACGTTTATCACCTCGGTTGTCCCAACAACCTCGGGTCTCGGCTCTGGAATCGCCTCAGAGGCCGGTTCTGGCCTTACCTCGGGAGCCAAGGGAGGAAGCTCTTCATCGCTGGGCTCATCAACAAGTCCCCGACGTTTTGTGATCGTTGCCTCGGCAGCAGCTTCCTCGACCCGAGGCGCCTTCGCCTTGGCCGCTCGTTTTGACACAACCCTCTTTCTTTTGGAACCTGGGGAAGGAAGGGAAGCAATTTGTTTAACATAAGAAAGGGTAGAGGTGGAGACGCACGAAAACCGACCTAAGAAAATTTCATCACCTTGTGAGGTCCCTTGGCTTGACGAACCTTTGGCTTTCTTCTCTTCAATAATCCGCTTTGCAGGTCGCCATCTTGGCAACGCCCTCGGTGATGTCAAGTACCGTTCTTTCTCTCTTCTTCTTTTCTTTTTTACCTCTTCTCTCCTCTCCTTCCCCCTCACCCTCCACCTCGGCTTCTTCTTCCTCTTCGGCATCTTTCACAGCTCTGTTAGGAAGACCTGCATAAATGGGGAAAATATTAGACCATGACGGCTCAAAGCAAATAAAAAATAAAAATCGCAAACATTGATACAACTCACCATGCCTCTTGCACACCCATCGATTCTCTTTCAAACCGGCTAGTATCATCCACTGTCGGTTTGGGCGCGTCTTCGCCTGCATAACCTCGGTAACCCACTCGAGCAAGTTCTTTGGTAGGTTAACTGGAACCTTTTCATCTGCAAGCCATGGATAAAAAGATAAGTGCCAATTATGACAATCCAAAGCCGAAGGAAAAACAAAAGTACACACTTACGTTGAGCATTCCACACTTCGGGAAAGCCAGGTTCAGTTGACAACAGCCTCGTAGGGATGAGCACGTACCGGTCATTCCAACCTCGGTCCCCATGGTCCTCGCTCTTGCTCAGAATCGCGTAAGACCCCCGAGGCAAGAGAGCAACCACCCCGGCTTTATGAAAGTAGGGGTAATAGAGGGATATTAGATGTTGAAAGGTGAAAGGCAACCCAGCTATCTCGCTCAAATATTCAAGGGCCTGAACAACCCTCCAAACCCCGAGCCCTAGTTAGGCTAAACATAGATTGTAAGATCTACAAAACACGTTGATAATGGGGTGTACTGGCAAGATGAATCCTATAGTGAAAGGGTAAGTGAAAACCGAGGAGTATCCCTCGACGTGTGTAGAAACAGCCGAGTCCGGCGCCGGGATCCTAACCTCCACTTCGGGCCCCCATCGGAAATCAGCCCGAACAGCTTCAAGCCTGTCTTCGGTTATGATGCTCGGGGTAACGTGGACTGGAATATTTCTCTTCTTCCCTTTTTGGGCATCAGACTGAGCATGAACCTTCAAGTCCTTATCATTGTTGAAACTCGAAGGGATGACCAACCGAGGATCAATTTCTACCTCGAGAGGAATCTTCCTCTTCGACTTCTTTGACGGGCCGACTTCGGTTTCCCCCTTTTGGCCACTGGTCCCACTCACCTCGGCTCCGCCTACCGAACCGCCCGCCTCTTTGGCGCTGGTAACGTCATCACCCTCGACGTCACCCCTGTTCTTGTCGCGATCGTCATCACCCACGTCAAGTTCCATATCATAACTGACCTCCACCGTATTGCGACCAGCCCTTGCCTTACGCCTCTTAGGGGCAGGAGCCACAGACGTGGCCTCGCCACCACCTCCTGCCTCAACCACCTGCAATGGAGGTACAGAGGCAACCATATCGTCGTTCATAGCCATAGCGGCGAAGCGCTCCGCCCTCTCGCCAGAATCACTTGAACCATGACCAGAGTTCGTAGCAGACATGATAATAATCGAATGGGAGAAGAGATCAAGATCAGGGAAATAAGTATGGAAGGTTGAGAGTTCTTTCTTGGCAGATTCTGCTGAATGTCAAAAAACTTTCAAGTGGAATGGAAGAAGGTGAAGTGAAGTATTTATAGGAGACTTACACGTGCAAGTTGGAGAAGTAATGATGACTGTAACGTTGGAGAAAACAAAAAAGTCGGCGCGACCGTTCGGTGACCAATCAACGGCCGCCATGTAACGCAGAACGGCAGCCCGAAAGACGTGCAGCTTTTTTGAAACCCTTGGATAGGGTTTCGCCACGTCGACTTCCCGCTCAAATTCATTCCACTCCTCGGCGTTCATCCGAAGAGTGGGAGGACTATCTGTATTGGGTAAAAATTGACGTGCTCGGTCAGCACCTCGGAACGATGGACCGAAGAGAAAGCGAGCCGACGCTCCGAAGAGAGATAGTTGAACCCGCGACTAAGTCACCGAAGTCGAGCTCTAACGCCATTACCGAAGGCGAGTTGAGGGTTGAGCTTCGGTGACATGTCCTCTTAACCGAACAGCAAGGTCACACCGCCGAAGCCTTGTGACCAAGCTTCGGTGATCACCTCGGTTCCAGCGGCTTTGCAGCCCACTACTTCACCCCACTAACTTCTCCATTTAATGTCAAGATCGTGGGACAAGGCACTAGCTGATGGTAGAGAACGTGGGCAGGGCTCTTAGGCCTATAAATAACAGTTCATTTTGTATCATAGGGATCCAGAAATTGATACTGAAACTCTGCCCAAATTTATACTCACAATCATATATTGAAATACAGTTATTTTTTCGCATTTGCATCTTTTTCGTGTATTTATTCAACTTTGATACGAAGAATTGCTTATATTCGAATCCAAATTCGATTTGTAATCCTAAAACTGATTTAGGCCCATACAATAGCCACATAAATATCTTTTGCTCATTGTATACTAAAAGTTTTAAAAGTATTTTTATTTCTTATAAACTTTGAATTAATAAGCTAAGTAAAAATATAACCCAAAAAATAAAATTGTGAAACTCAAACTACGTCACTTGCCATTTGTTCGTGCCTTTATCAATGGCCACAGGGCACATGATCAATCATGCAAAATCGTCTTTGCTGAAACGAAAAATGTTTTAGCTAGAGAATTTAGTCCTTCCTTCCACAGATCATTCTGTTATATTTCTTTTTTTTTAATTTGTTATCTTAAAATGTATAAAGTGATACCATTCAAATGCCATTTTGCTTCTTATCTCGTTGTCCTGTGCCCACTATATCATATTCTACGAATGTAAAGACATGTAGCCACCTTGCACTTTCATTTCAAAACGTCTACGTGTGGTTTCAGTGAACTTCCCTAGGCCATTAACTAGGGGATTTTTTCTTTTTCTTTCTTCTATCATTTTTTTTTTTTTTTTTTTTTTGCTAAAATGAATTCTAACAAAGGAACTTAAAAAAGAATATATTTTACCTAATAATAACTCTCATTATGTTAAGGATATTCAACAACTTGTATATATGAAAATATACTCTTTTCGTTTCAATTTGGTTGGTTGTTGGCATAATTCAGATTTCGGCAAGGAATTTAAGGAAAAAAAAAGAATTTTTTTTAAATTTATGATACAAAGCAAAAATTAAAAATTTATTTGGTCGTGAATTATCTCATAAAGTTAAATTGCTACCAAATATAAAAAAATACCTACTTTTTGGATTGATTAAAAAGGAAAAATATTCATATAAAATGGTACGAGGAGAGTGTAATTTTCAAATGAGAATATTCAACTGAACCCTTACCCTTACCTTTAGTTCCACCAGTGCTTCCCTCTTCTTAAAAAGAAAACAGAAGTTTGGAATAATAACTCAATCGTGACCAAACAAATTGCTTTACACGTCGGTTTGATGTGAAAAAAATTTAAATAGCATGTAAAGTCCTATGAGGATGTGTATATCATTGTCAAATCACATCAAGGATGAAACACATGGTTCTTGCATGCCAAGTTTTTGACCAAATGAGAATATGAAAGGAAAATTCTATTAAGAAAATACTACGTAGCAGATATGAATTAAATATTTAGCATAATTTAGCACTAATATCAGTGTATCTGCATGGTCCAAAATTTCCACAGATTCTTTCATCCTGCTAGTGAAATGGACTTGATCATTAATTTAAGCAGTAAAACATTCATCTGTTCTACTTAATTTGTTCGACACAAATTGGACTTTGAGAATCAAACAAGCCTTTTTTTTACTGTTATATTTTTATGTCTTTTAATTATCTTGAATTTTTAATTACAGTGACTTATATATATAATAGTTTGCAAATATAAAAATTTTATTTTAAAAAATTAAAGATTCTATGTCCGAATTCAAGATCAAAATTAAGAACTTTGACTTCCGAAATATTATACTAGGTGAACAGATGATGAAGTAATTAGATTCATGCATATATTTTGTTTTATTTATATGTGTATATATAAAATATAGTTTTACACTGATCATATGTGAATCTCATATGCTAAGATGACCAATGACAACTTGTTCATTAATGAATCTAAAAGACTTATGTAAAGTATTGAACTTCAATTACCCCCTTATAGTCTGATTAATTCCGCATCCTTTTCCTAGCAATGGTCATAATCCAGTGCCCACATTCTCCTTTTCAATCTTGTTTCATTTACATAAAAAGACAAGACAAGAAAAGAAAAGAAAAGCTTTTTACTCTGAACCCATAGTTGATAGCCACACAGAAATTTCCGCTACTTCTACCATAAATCTGATAAAATTCAGGCACCATCTGTTACCTTTTTTTGTTTATCATGGCAAAGAATAATGGGGATTAGGTCTTACACATATAATATGTACATATCTTTGCTCCTCCAAACAATTAGGTGTTCAAACAAAGTTCCACAAAAAATGTCGATCTAAGAAAAAGAAAAAACAATATATAAGGCGCAGGAAGTTTTTTAGTAGGCGTAACAGCCATAAAAACCACAAACTTTTTTGAAAAAGTGTTTTTGAAGTTGAATTGAAAAATTATTGAAAGTTGAAGTTGTTTTTGACATGTACTTGAAAAAATTCTCATCACTTGTTATCCATGGTCAGCAAACAGGTCGAATCACGATTTAATTAACTTTTGAACAAGCTTTATGATAGGTGTAGAAATGATCTTTGTTTCCATGGATCTCTATTTTTATTTGCTACCTTCTGACCAGGAAGTTAATTTTTGGTACACAAAATTTACAGTAATATTAAATCATCATGAGCATATCAGTTATCACATCAATATTACTATTAATTACTTCATCTAGCATCATCTAAAAGCCTTTACCGAATACATGTTTCAGTCCAAAGGCGGAGCTAGAAGGGAGTTCGGAGATTCGGCCGAATCCTCTAACTTTGATTATAACTCTGTATTTGTCTTACAAAATTCAAATAATATGTATAGATTATTGATTAAGAACCCAGCAATTTTAAAAGATTAAAATCTTGAACTCCTAAACTTCAAACTTTGGTTTCGCCTCTGTATTTCACCGAGGAAAAACCTTAAAAGAGCAATGGAGAAACAAGCCAAACTAATTAAGGGAAGAAGAAAAGGAGTCCTCAAGCGACAACCTCTCACTCTCACGTTCAAAGTGGTAAAGTCACCATTGACCCAAACTAGTTAGGTGGTCAACTGACTGCATAAGCAGTATCTATGCATATATAGGTGATTTTTTGTATTTATAGATTATTGAGATAAGGAAAGCTTCTAATAAAACTAACCAAAGGGGTTCAGAAAATATTTTTGGTCATGATTCGAATTCCAGTTGACATTTAACTTTTTTAGAATCCTCTTTGACCAATTTGCCTCCGCAAATACCATAAAATAATTCAGCATAAATTGCAACGTATATTGTAATAGCCTTGATTATGTGGCTTCTGCAGAATATAATGCAGTAACTTTTACTCAAACCTTGTATATATATATATTATGAGAATAAAAAAAAGATATTACTATCACAAATTCATGAACCCATCAAATTTAAATTTTGAATTTATGTATGTAGATTCCATTTACCAGTGTACTCTGAATTCCAACATCCTTTTCCTAACAATGGTCCAGTCCACATTCTCCATTCTCATGTCTTGCTTTAATATTTTAAATAAAAGAACAAGAGAAGTAAAGGTCTCTATTATTGATCAAAGGCAAAGTTGGTAGCGACAGAGAAATTTCCTCCACTGCTTCCTAAGTTTGATAAAACTCAAATACCAGTCTTTCTTTTATTCTAATCATGTCAGCAAAAATATAGTGGGATGATTAGGTCTCACACTTAATCTATACTTCTAACCATATATTTTCTCCATCCTTCTCAACCTTTTACCTTGTTTCAATTATAGCCACTTGAATATCCCTTGTATACATGCACCATGTCATGCTTCCAATATCTCATCAAATTAAAAGATGACGTCGACATTCAACAATCTAATTTCATATATTGTGAATAGTTACATAATTTACTATCTTTTCAGTAACTTGATTAGTATAAAAAAAAAGTAACTGTCAATATTTAGAAATTATTATACCTAATATAATTTTTTGAAGTGTCAATGTCACGGTAAGATTAAATCATTTAGAGCATATTATATATGTTACTATTAATTATTCCATCTTTCTGAGCCTTTACCAAAATCCTTTTACTCTACGATATAACTAACTTAAAATTGCAATGGAGAAACAAGCCAAAAAAACGAATGTGCTTTAAAGAGGAAAAGAGCTAGCCATCATCACGTGACAATCTCTCTCTTACATCCAATGATAACATAACATATACCAACAATTTGACATATGTAAGACGATATCTTGTGACCTTTTTCCTTGATCCCAAAGCTTCGTCCCTCCAACGTACATCATTTAATATTGTGATGTGTCTCTTAATAATATAATATAACTAGCTAGACGTTTTAACTCGAGGCTTGTTTCTCTTAATACTCCATATATATTATAACGAGCTCATTCTCTAGTCCATAGTAATATTGGATTCCAGACATTCAAAAACTAGCTTGTCACATCTCTCTTCAAGACTGGAGAAGGAACCATGATGTTACAATATTCCATCTCCAAGATCCTTAATGTTGCAAGTAAGTCCTTTATTCCTTCTTGTTTTCTTGCATCGAGAGTTGTGTGTTTTGTTGCATAGACTTTTAGAGTTCAACAACAACTTCGATAAGCATTATAGTTTTCGACTGCATGAAGTCTACATACATGCCAAATTCTCCATCATTGCCAGTTCTTCAGATATACATTATATAATTATATATTGCAAGCTTTGCTAAATATCAGCTGATCAAAGGTTAGAGTGATTTCTTTTCTTTTTGAAAAATAAGTAAACCTGGAGAAATTAGTAGTATATAATTTGACGGCAAGAGCATAAAGTTCGACAGGTTTTAAGGTGTGGCTTTAACTTTTGCAGTGTTTTTACTTGTTATCTTCATGCAAAGCATGGGTGCATTGTGTCACCAGCAGAAGTTTTTACAAGTTTTTCTTCCAAAGCACACTGGCATCTGGATTAGTTGGTTGGAGGGGTGAAACAGTCACTATATTTCTTCATTCCTCTAACTCGAATTCAAAAATTCTGATCACGTAACGTAAGGTTTTTCCAGCGTAACTCGAGTGGGATACAGATCAAAGAACAAAAGTCATGCTAGTACACTAGTACTGGATACAAATCATCTAGTAATCATCAAACTGGGGTGACATCACTCATGAATGGGTTACCAAATTTTAACAAATAGAAAAATATTTTAAGTGATTGCCTATTTAAGAAGAGCAAGAAAAACAAAGAAAAAGAAGTTGTCTTTACATACACATGATTGGCACTACAGAAAGAAACGGTAAGATTTTTTAGAACAATTGTCCTCGTGTCATAGTGCTTTATTTCTCTTTGAAAGTAGTAGTCTTGGCTCCACAACTCCACAGAATGTATCATATCGCTTGTTAATTTTTTATTATTGTCTCTTGCAACTTTACCGTTTTCCACTTTACTTTAAATAGAGAAATTTATAGGTTAGTGATCAAATTGGTATAAAATCTTGAACAATTAGATAAAGGAAAAAAGAGAAGTTCAACAGCAGAGTGAAAAAGGGAAAGGTGATGAGAAGATAGCACGGGAGCCAGACAGGTGAACAGACATTACATATGACATTTTCAAATCTAGATCTGGTAATATTCGTGAGGGATTCCTGATAGCAAGATTGATACAGATTGACAGAGAATTTACAAATGTCACTTATTAATTGTTCAAAACTATGATTACAGGTGCTATCATAACAGGATCATACATCTTTTAATAATAATTAGGCATTGACAGATCCAATACAAAAGTTACAGGTTCGACAAAACTCACAGTTTCCTACTCGGACCTTTTATATATGTGTAAGAAAAATAAGTATAGATAAATATATATCTCAGAACCTACATTTTCAACTGAGAGTTCACATTGTCTAGATATCGGATACGGCATGATAAGAACAATAATATATTGACTTGTCCATAGTATTGAGAATACCCTGCTTTTTACTCCAACGATATATGGAGTTTTCTCCATTATTTCTTTCTCTTAAATGACAGTTAATATTTCCATGTTTCTATTTCTTTCAACAACTGGCTCTTTTCTTTTTGATTTCTTAAATTTTAATAGAAGAGCTGAACGGTCGGATTACAAACACAATTTGTAACAATGTCCGAGCATCATTGCTCAATCTGTTTATTCCATCGAGCAATATATTTATTTGTTTCCAGTAAAACGAGGGAATGAAAAACTCCGAGATCTCTAACAGCTGAAACCTAGAGCTGCATTAGGATGAAGCAGAATAAACTTAGAGTAACTCACTGATACCAGAAATATTCATGAACAGATGAGTAATAATTTTCTTCTACCTGAGACTAGAAAAAGTTCAAGAACTGCATTGTAGAATGTAAATACAAAGTAGTAAAATTCATAAGTACATTCATTTCTGTTCTGTTTAAGCTGCATGAAAAGTGAAGTGCATTTAACCGAACAAAATCAAACTATGAGGAATATAAATTGATGAAATTTTCACAAGTGAGTGCACACAAATGAAGCTAGTTGGAGAATTGTTTAGTCTGTTTTATATTGAAAAGATGGTGCTTCTTCTTTTGTTGAGTGGCAGGTATAAACTTCCCAGAATTAAAGATAGCGTCGATGCAGCAAATGTCACGCTGCTTATGGGAGGATGCAAGCATCATCGTCCTACTTGGATTCCTCGGAATCTTTCTGCTGGACTCACTCCTATGCAAATGTAGAAAGAAGGCTATGACAGTCGAGAAGTACACTGTTGGCACAAAAATCGGCGTTTCTTACATATCTAGCATTATTTGCACGGGTATATTATTGAGCATCAATCTCATAATGCTATTGATGCGGCAAAAGAGTAATGGTGCTCACTGCCAATCCAAATTTCCAGTTCTTTCATCCGAGATTCTGCAAACAACATCATGGGCAGCCTCACTTCTTGTGCTCTATAGAACTCGAAGTATGAAATACATCAAGTTTCCTTGGGTCCTTAGAATCTGGTGGATTTCAAGCTTCCTTCTGTCTCTTTCTCGTGCAACTCTTGATGCTCATTTTGTTATCACGAGCGACGAACATCTAGGACTTGCTGACTATGTGGATATCTTTGGTCTTGTTGCATCTGCCTGTCTTCTGGGTATCTCTGTCAGAGGAAAGACAGGCATTATTCTTGACATCTCAGACAGTACAACTGAACCACTTTTAAATGGAAAGGATGAAAAGCATTCAGAAGCCAAAAAGGATAGTCCATATGGAAAAGCCAGTCTTGTCCAACTGATCACATTCTCTTGGCTCAATCCACTATTTGAAGTTGGAGTCAAGAAGCCCCTTGACCAGGATGAAGTCCCAGATGTCGACTTCAGGGATTCTGCAAAATTTCTATCTGATTCCTTCGATGAAAGCCTGAAGTACGTAAAGGAAAGGGATGGAACCACAAATCCATCTATCTATAAGGCGATTTATGTATTTGCAAGGAAGAAAGCAGCAATCAATGCGCTCTTTGCTGTTATTAGTGCAGGATCATCATATGTCGGTCCATACCTTATTGATGACTTTGTAAATTTCCTCAATGAAAAGAAAGTTCGAGGGTTACAAAGTGGTTATCTTCTAGCACTAGCCTTTCTTGGTGCAAAAATGGTTGAGACAATAGCACAAAGGCAGTGGATATTTGGAGCACGGCAGCTAGGCCTTCGGCTTAGAGCTGCTCTAATATCTCACATTTACCAAAAGGGCCTACTTCTATCAAGTCAATCACGCCAAAATTACACCAGCGGAGAGATAATCAACTACATGAGCGTAGATGTCCAAAGGATTACGGATTTTATATGGTACCTTAACACAATATGGATGTTACCCGTCCAGATATCATTGGCAATCTATATTTTGCAGATGAATCTAGGAATGGGGGCACTTGTGGCATTAGGGGCAACTATGATAGTGATGACTGGTAACATCCCCCTGACAAGAATCCAAAAGAGTTATCAAACTAAGATAATGGAATCAAAGGATGAAAGAATGAAATCCACCTCAGAGATTCTGCGAAACATGAAGACCATCAAACTTCAGGCATGGGATAGTTATTATCTCCAGAAGCTGGAAATCTTAAGAAAAGTGGAACACAATTGGCTATGGAAGTCGCTAAGATTGTCAGCCCTATCTGCATTTATCTTCTGGGGATCACCTACATTTATTTCTGTGGCTACTTTTTCCGGATGTGTTCTCATGGGCATTCCACTGACTGCAGGGAGGGTCCTATCTGCATTGGCTACATTTCGGATGCTTCAAGATCCTATATTCAATTTGCCAGATTTACTCTCTGTGATAGCACAAGGGAAAGTTTCTGCTGATAGAATTGCTTCCTACCTGCAGGAAGATGAGATTCAACCCGACGCAGTTGAATTTGTTCCAAAAGATGAAACACAGTTTGGTGTTGAGATAGAGAGTGGAAAATTCAGCTGGGATACAGTGACAAGAACCCCGACCCTTGATGGAATAGAATTACAAGCTAAGAGGGGAATGAAGGTGGCAATTTGTGGCACTGTTGGATCAGGGAAGTCGAGCTTGCTTTCTTGTGTGCTAGGAGAGATGCCAAAACTGTCAGGGATAGTGAAGATCAGCGGTGAAATGGCATATGTTCCTCAGTCTCCTTGGATACTTACTGGAAACATCAAGGAGAATATATTATTTGGAAAACCTTATGAGAGTGTCAAGTATGACAGGACAGTTGAAGCATGTGCTCTGATAAAAGATTTTGAACTATTCTCTGCTGGTGATCTTACAGAAATAGGAGAAAGAGGGATAAATATGAGTGGAGGTCAGAAGCAGAGAATACAAATTGCTCGTGCGGTTTACCAAGATGCTGATATATATCTGCTTGATGACCCTTTCAGTGCCGTTGATGCTCATACAGGCACACACCTCTTTCAGGTGGGTTGTTAAGCATGTCTATTCCATCTGGCTCGAGGTACTCTTATGGTATTTAAGTACTATATTTACATTTTCTACATGATGCAGGAGTGTTTGATGGGGGTTCTCAAGGAGAAGACCATACTTTATGTTACACACCAAGTTGAGTTTCTTCCGGCAGCAGATCTCATTCTGGTACGCAGGAAAACACCACAAGTTTCATTTTCCATTGATGCAGCCAATTAACGTCATGTAGCTGATATAACTCTCATAATTTGTGCATCCAAGCATCATTCTCACAAAATAGTGTCTGCCTATACAGAGATTCAGATAAAATAATTTGCAAGCTTAGTATACACAATTTGTCTACATGAACCACATCAAAATCTTTCCAAGATGGGATTTCATATTCGTATAAACTCCAGAAGGCTTTTTAGTTATGGGCCTAGCAACTCAGAAAAAATCCAAAACATAAAAGGTTTACTCCTTACTCAAGTGTAAACATGTTGCACAGTTCAAAACAAGTTAGATGTGTTAGACCTTTCCAAATATTTGGAGGTTGCCTATTCATGGTACCAAACATCATTTTAAACAATAATAGGAAGACTCTTACAGAAAATACTTCATGCCTCTTAAGATTTCAAGAATTTTGACCAACATTCAAAACTCTGGTTACAAAAATTTATTCCAGAATCTGACTCCTTAATATCAACAGGTGATGCAAAATGGAAGAATTGCACAAGCTGGTACTTTTGAAGAACTATTGAAACAAAACATTGGATTCGAACTTCTAGTTGGAGCACATAACCAGGCTTTAGAGTCAATTTTAACGGTTGAAAGCTCAAGTAGAGTATCTGAAAATGCAATTACTGATAGCGAGCTTGATACAGATAGTAACATAGATGCAGAATTTCCACACACTAAGCAGGACTCAGAACACAATCTCTGTGTAGAGATAACAGAAAAGGATGGAAGACTTGTGCAGGATGAGGAGAGAGAAAAAGGGAGCATTGGAAAGGATGTTTACTTTTCTTACTTGACCATTGTGAAAGGTGGTGCTTTTGTTCCAATAATTCTTCTAGCACAATCATCATTTCAAGTGCTTCAGATAGCCAGCAACTACTGGATGGCATGGGCGTGTCCCACAGGTGATGCAGCACCAATAGCTGAGAAGATGAACTTCATACTTTTTGTTTATGTGCTTCTAGCCGTTGGAAGTTCCCTCTGCGTGCTAGTCCGGTCATCATTTGTGGCTATAACAGGCCTTCGAACAGCAGAAAAGCTCTTTAGCAACATGCTGCACAGCATCCTTCGTGCTCCTATGTCATTCTTCGACTCTACTCCTACTGGAAGGATCTTAAATCGCGTAAGTAACTCAAAATCAGCTGATTGCGATTGAATGTGGGGACAGCAGATCAGCTGTAGTGTACTTACTTATCTGAATGAGATATGTGGATTTAGCTAAGCTCTCATACCGCATAAGTACTAATAGTTGGTAATAGTTGGGTAGTTTTGCTTATCCTGCATATACACAGATATGTAGATAGATCCCTCGTACATGTTAAAGAAAAATAAATAGGAAGAAACTAGACACAATAACAGCTCTTCTTTTGTTTTTCCATAAATGCAATTTATCTTTGAGAAGGAGAAACTGATCAATTACAGAAATCAAACAATTAAGTCAGAGGATCCACATCTGCAATTGGTAAGCTAAATTATGGAATAATAGCTATATCTCATAACTACATTATGTGGTACCTGTATTTGTCCTCTCAACCAACCGTAACTCACAAGTTAATCCACAGAAAAATATCAGTATAAGATAGTCCAGATAATTGCATGACAAAAACATGGTGAAGTGCCTAAATTCTAGCTATAACCTATAGAACTTAAGGCTGAAATTCAGTTTAGTTATTAACGCAATTCTAATCGATCAATCACTCAAGAACATCTTATTACATGAACAGGCATCCACAGACCAAAGTGTTCTAGACTTGGAAATGGCAAACAAGTTGGGTTGGTGTGCCTTCTCCATTATTCAGCTTCTCGGGACAATTGCAGTCATGTCGCAGGTCGCATGGGAAGTATTTGTCATCTTTATTCCAGTAACAGCAGTCTGTGTGTGGTACCAGGTCAGTAAGCTGTACGTGTTTAGATTTCAATGCTAAATATCGTTATAACAAGAAATAGCTGTCTTGTTTTGGGCAAATTACTCTAATGGTCAAGTTAGGGAAAGCTGACACAGTGGTAAACCAAGTTTGCTGCTAAATTAAGCAGTTCTCATTTGGCCACCTTGTTAAAGTGTTTTTGTGTACATGACTAAGTGAAGTTTTGGGGAAAATATTAGTAAAATTAATATATAGGGAGCACAGGATGAAGAAACTTTATCTTGCTTTAAAATTCCAAGATTTCCTTTTTAATCCTTGTAAAATGTAATTCTAAGATATTAATTTTTAAAATGACAGCAATACTACATACCAACTGCAAGGGAGCTTGCTCGTTTATCTGGAGTCCAAAGAGCTCCCATCCTCCATCACTTTGCAGAATCACTCACAGGAGCAGCAACGATTCGTGCTTTCAACCAAAAAGATCGCTTTGCTCATGAAAACCTATGTCTCATAGATGGTCATTCAAGACCATGGTTCCATAATGTATCAGCAATGGAATGGCTTTCTTTTAGACTGAATCAGCTAGCTAATTTTGTTTTTGCCTTCTCCCTTGTTCTGCTAGTCACACTCCCTGAAGGAATTATAATTCCAAGTAAGTATCAGAAATTATTTATTTCCACTTTATGTTATTATGTAGTACAAGTAGGAAACCAAGATGCCAAAAGAATACTATTATTTACTGAGTCATGTTTCATAAAAAGTCTGGTTAATCAGAATATTCGTTTCTCATTTATTTTTGCTGGAGGTGCGTGCTGGTGGTACGGGTTTTAAGAACTTCAGTTTTATAAAAGAAATCAAAGGAGGAAACTAATGTTGCTTTTTATTCTACAGGCATTGCAGGATTAGCAGTAACATATGGAATCAATTTGAATGTTTTACAAGCTTCAGTAATATGGAATATTTGCAATGCGGAAAACAAAATGATATCAGTTGAAAGGATTCTCCAGTATTCAAACCTTGCCAGTGAAGCACCTCTGGTGATTGAAAATCACAGACCATCAAGCACTTGGCCAGAAATTGGAACAATTTCCTTCCAAAATTTACAGGTAAAGACAGTGCCACATGGCTTAGGTAACTAGACTCAATTATGCAGTTTGCTTTGCTGCAGTAGTAATAGATGTCAAAAAAAGCTAGGCAAAATACCTGAAAAGGTTTGAAGAATCCTGTATGGTTCTAGTATGTCTTCATATTTCTTTAATAATCAGTATGCAAGGAATGAAGCGTCATGTTTACCCAAAAACTGGCAGGAATATTGTTTTCTTGTTCACCTTGGTTTTTTAGCTTGATTGGCTTTCGCACCCTCTAACGTCGTTGTCATTTCTGCTATCTGCAGATACGCTATGCTGAACACCTTCCTTCTGTTTTGAAAAACATCACATGCACATTGCCGGGAAGTAAGAAAGTTGGAGTTGTGGGCAGGACAGGAAGTGGTAAATCAACCCTCATTCAGGCCCTATTCCGGATTGTAGAACCTAGAGAAGGAAGCATTTTCATCGACAACATAGATATTTGCAAGATGGGCCTTTACGACTTGAGGTCAAGGCTTAGTATTATTCCTCAGGATCCAACAATGTTCGACGGAACAGTTAGAGGAAACCTAGATCCACTGACACAGCACTCTGATACTGAAATCTGGGAGGTATTTATCGCACAAAAAATTTTACTCAAACCATAATGCAGGACGATAATAATCCGTTGTTTGTTCTGTATCACTAACTAAATAATTATATTAAGATGTGTCCGCTTAAATTCACAGATTGGTATATAAATCAACATATTTGCATGCAAGCCAAAAGAACAAAAACTTGAACTGTTATGATAAATCATCTACTTGTCTGAAAAGTACAAATGATTAGAATATAAACAACCAATTTCTATCATCAGCCAAGGAAAAAGTTGAAATTAACTCAAGTATTAGTTGGATAGTGAATAATGTAGTCATCTTCTTTTGTCAGGCTCTGGACAAATGCCAACTCGGTGACATAATACGTGCAAAACCAGAAAAGCTCGAAGCTACAGGTGAGACTAGAAATCTCTTGATTAAAAGCCTCATCCGTTTCCCAATAAAATCAATGGTGTATTTCCTTCTTGAAAGCTATTAATGTGGTCGCTTTTACAGTGGCTGAAAATGGAGAAAACTGGAGTGTGGGCCAAAGGCAACTTTTCTGTCTTGGAAGAGCCTTGCTAAAGAAAAGCAGCATTCTTGTTTTGGATGAAGCAACAGCATCAGTTGATGCTGCAACTGATGCAGTGTTACAAAAAATTATCAGTGAAGAATTCAGAAATCGAACAGTTGTCACAATAGCTCATAGAATCCATACAGTCATTGACAGCGATCTTGTCTTGGTGCTGAATGACGGTAAAATTTTAGTAACATTTTTAAATACTGTATCATCTTGAATTAACTAAACTGCTAATTTTTCGGTTGTAACTGTGAACAGGAAGAATAGCCGAATATGACACACCAGCAAAGCTATTGGAAAGAGAGGACTCTTTCTTCTCAAAATTGATAAAGGAGTATTCAGTGAGATCCAAAAGTTTTAGCAGCTTCGCGAAATTACAGAATTAAATCTTCCTTCCTACATTCTGGAAATCAAATTTCTAAATCAGCTCAGCGACAAGCCTATTGCAGAGATCAACTAAGCGACCTGGCAATGCTTTTGGTGCATTTTAATCAATAGTAATGGGTAGTTAAAATTGTTGTAAGCTTAGTTCAGTACAGTAATGATGTTTCTCTATTTTAGAGAACACTGAACACAAAATGAAAAATAATACACGGCCCTAGCATTCAAATTATGTAACATTTTGTAGACCATGATTTACCTTTTTTCTTTACCAAAAAGCTGTGTGTTATCTAAGTTGCACTATCGGAGGCTAGCAAAGTTAGTTAACAAACGAACACTAGTTCAATAAACTGGCAATTTTTTGATATTAAAGTATTCTCAACTCAAAATAAACAGTTAACACCGTCATCTCACACCAAAAAAAAAAAAAAAAAAAACTTTCTAGAAGCAATTGATGAGTTTTGTTGTCCCGAAAGGATGGTTGTTTAGTTGAGAACATCTAATCTAGCCTTGATGGACAAGTTTACCTGACACCTTCGACTATGGGCGGTAACAGATTGTCCGAAGCACTAATCGAGGTGCACGTAAGTTAGCCCACAGGCTGTCGTTTATCCATAGATACAAATGCATTGTGATTTGTGCTTGAGCAACAAAATTCATGACAGCTTAACAGCTTCCAACATTGAACGTCACCAAAAGATCGTCCAACCTTATGCCACCCACCTACCCTTAGTCATGGAAGTTAAATATTCCCATTCTTAAAAGTGAAGGATTGAAAAAATAGAGCCCAGAACTTCAATACTTATACAATTAGCAAACATACAACAAACAACAAAATGTATATCATGGTTCTCCCATTACTAATTCTTCTGTAAATTTGCTTAGCTAAAGACTATTGATGCGTTTGATGAAGTGAACCACTTGTATAAGCCAAATGCTGGGAATATAAAGTCATGTATTGGAGAAATATATAATAACAACACCATCGTCATGTATTGGGGAGAGTGATATGTACACGGACCTTAGCCCCACCAAGGTGGAGAGGCTGTTGTTTTGATTGACCCTCAGGCCTCAACTAAAGAAAAAAATTTGAAAACATATTTGGTAAAGAAAATGTCAGCATAAAAATTAAAGATAATCGAGATAAATGAAAAACACCAATAGCAATAAGACAAAAAGAATAAGATAGTATATAATGCCCGTATGACAGAAATCGGTTGGCAACTAACCTTCCAGTGTAATCATCGTCCTCCATTGGAGAAATATAATCATCGTCCTCCATTGGAGAAATATATGTGCCTTGTAATTATTTAAGTGCTCTGTGTAACTAAATTGTACTGCAAGTTACAAGGAAACTGAGGAATAATTGAAGTTTACCTGAATAATACAACGTATCTGGTGAGCTGAATAAATCAATACAACAGGGGAACTATATATATACAAGCACTTCGCTCCATCAGGCTTTGACTTAAAAAATGCTTACACTGAGTATGCAAATAAATGTATTGACATTTTCCTTCTAACCATTAGCAAAAACAGCCTCCAACATGTCATTTGGAGGTTTCCTTGAGGGGTTTTACTTGGTTGCCATTGTGATTATGAGTTGGAGTCTTGGGGAATTAGCCATTTCTGTTGGACAACTATATTTTCGGAAAGGTTGTTGCCAATTTATCCTACGTTCTTTGGTGTCTTCTTTTTTCCTTTTTTTTTACAAGGATGATGATGGTACAAACTTGAAAAAAGAATAACCTTGAGTTTTAACTATGATCTCCACATTACTTTGATGGTGTTAACTTTTGTATCCAAAATTTCATGTGCATTACATATAAGTTAATTTAATCTGTTTCCGCTTATTTAATATGAATACAAATCCTTGAGAAAATTATCCTGTCACTTGGTCAACCACTTGTTGAATGTGCAACCAACACCACTATGTATGTTACTCCCTCTGTTCTACGATAGATGTTATAGTTTGATTTAAGGGTATTTATTGGTCCGGTCCGATTCTGTTCTGACGTGCCTTGTCGGTTCCGGTCCGATCTGACTTAAAAAAAAATTTGAACGCCGGTTTCCCGGTCCACCGGTGCAGTTGAAGGATGTCGTATCGGAACCGGTACCGGCAAGTATGAAACGATCCGTTACCGATTCGGTTTAATTTTTTTATTTTTTATTTTTTTAAAATAGATTAAAAAATTATTGTAGATAAAAATAACAATACAAAAATATTTTATTGAACAATACGGAAATACATTAAGTTGGAAACACATAAGTAAAGTGACAAACTAAGAAAATAGAAACTACAAACTAGAAAAATACATAAATCATAGATATTTCCTCAAGTGCTTCATGCCTTCATCAACGACTCAATTCAATGCAGATATATTCCCCCAGCCCGAGCAGCTCATTCGTTGCTATGTTGCATTTCCAAGTGTTGCATAAACTTCATAGTTCCTCCATTAAGTACTCCAGTGTAATGATTCCAAACTTTCTAACAAAGTGTACACTTAGCAGTGTTAGTATCACGATTTTTTGTGATAGATTCTCAAACTTCAGATACATGTCTTGATCTGACAGGGGCTTCACCTTAAGCTTGAGTAGGTTGATTTCCAGATATTTTGATAGAAAATTTAGAAAATAGCCTTTGATAGAAATTTTAGAAAGAAATGGATAAAAAATATTGAATTGCGATTAATTTGATGAACTATGGGAGTATTTATAGGAAAAAATAGGTAGCGGAGGCTGCTGGGACGCTTATGGGGGTGGGGGAGGGTAAAATAGCCATTTATGGCTGTTGCCAACGGCTATTTTTCAAAATTCGGATTTTCAATATTTTTTTATTGTTTTGGTTGATCCGGTCCGGTTCGAATGTCTTTTGCTATTTTTATTTTTTTAAGTAGTTTAAATTTTAAATTAAGTACGTAGCTAAAGAAAAAAATAACAAATAATTATAAATTAATAGCAAAGCCTATAACTTGTTATTTTGTTCCAAAGTATATACTATATAGTAAATTAAGATTTAATATTTTTTATTTAGTATTTAAATATTTATTATTTTACTAACATAGCTAAATAAAATTGCAAAACTATTTATTAATAAGAAATTATAACAAACAATTATAACTTAATAGTAAGGCAAAACACTTGTTACTTTTTTTAAAGTAAATACTAAATAGTAAGTTAGTATTTAGTATTTAAGTATTTACTAACATAGCTAAATTAAATTGAAAAAAATATAACAAAAAGAAAATATAACAAACAATTATAACTTAATAGCAAGGCATAACACTTGTCATTTTTTTTTCAAAATAAATATTAAATAGTAAGTTAGTATTTATTATTTAAGTATTTACTATTTAGTATTTACTAACATAGCTAAATTAAATTGCAAAAAAATATAACAAAAGATAATTGAACTAAAGGTAAAAAAAAAAAAATCAGAGAATATAACAAAGAATAATAACTTAATAGCAATGCGTAACGCATTTTATTTTTTTTGCAAGGTACATAGATATTAAATTGCAAAACTACATAATAATTAAAAAAAATTCTCATTTTCTGAATAATTTCTTCTGGCAACTCAGGAGGAACCGGTGGCAAAGATTCATCTTCTTCATAATAATTTTATTTTCCACATTTCCACCACCTAATAAGATTTCGGTTGAATATGTTGTATCTGCTTGTTCATTTTCTTCAAAAAAATCAAAATTTCTTCGTTCCGATCTAATTCAATCTGTGAATAATACGACCGTCTCCATTGCTTTTTCCTTCAATGAATGTCTATGATCTCCAATTTGTAATCTTACTTGGCTAAACGCACTTTCTGAAGCAACTAATGATGTTTGAATTGTTAGAATATCCTGCGCAATTTTTGATAAATAAAACTGGAAATTGTGCTTGTTGATCCTTCCAAAATTTCAGTAGTTGATCACTTCCTTGCAATCATGAAGTAAATAAACATCAAACTCGTTTAACCCTCCGCTACTCGATTGCCTGCTAGAAAGGCTTTGATTAAGGCTGGAACAACTTCCCAATCCGGTTGCATCTCTTTTACTCGCCTGCGTTGAACTTAAACCAGCTCCACTTGGAACACCTGGAACAACATTATCAACTGCACTCTTATATCTTTCTCGTTGGCAATTTGGAAATACATGTGCACAGGCTTGTTCTACACTTGGTGTTTCATCAGCAGTAATTTCCAAACTCCGATAAATTTCTCTAAAAAGCATTTCGGTATTAAACCGTTTAAAGCAGGGATGTAATACATAAGCAATGTAATAAAGTGGTGGAATAGGAAAAAAAAATATTTTTAAAATTTTTCAATCATAGAAGCCACGCCTTGTTCATAACCAGGTACTACTTTATATTCGTTAAGTAATTCTGTTATTCCAGCTATAAAATACAATATTGTAGGAACTGCAGGATAATATTGACCGAAAAATTCTTTAGTATCAAGAAAAAACTTTTCTAAAAATGTAAGAAGACGGAGAACAGGGCTCCAATCAGCTTCATCAAGGTGATACTCTATAGCCACTTTACCATTAAACATGCTAGTTATAACCGTTCGTAAATTGTAAGCAACAGACAAAGACTCATATACAGTGTTCCACCTAGTTGAAACTTCTTTAGGAACTCTTCTAGGTTCCAAACCTTCTTTTATACGTTCTGCCTTAAAGTCCCTCAATCAATCCGGTTTTTTAAATTTAAAAATATAACTAATTGCGTGTTTGACCTTCATAATAATAGGATCAAATAACATAAGGTCATCTTGTACAACTAAATTATATATATGACATGCACATCTAACATGAAATAATTCTTCAAAAGGGGGTTCAACTTTGGTTTTAACTGACCAATAGCATAATCATTGTTTGAAGCATTATCAACACTTATATTTAAAATTTTGTCATTAATAAAATACGCCTTACAAATATCATTTACTTCTCTCTTAATAAATGTTCACGTTCATCAACAACACTATATGCTAAAATTCTTTTTTCCATTACCCAGTTAGGATCTATCCAATGACAAGTAAGTGTTAAATAATCATACCCATTAACACCACGACCCAAATCAGTAGTAATACAAACTCTACAATCAAAGTGATAAAACATATATCGTAAATATTGTCAATATTCATTTTTAAATTTTATAATATCACTTCCAACCGTAGTTTTTGGAAAATTTTGAAAAGATGGATTATATACTGTTTGAGTATAACGAACAAAACCAGTACAAGAAGCAAATGTAAAAGGTAAATACTCTACCGCAATCATTTTTGTCATTTGTTCCTATCCTTCTTCTTATCATTAATGCATAAGCTCCCCCCCCCCCACCCCGCGATCACTGGGTTAATTTTCTGTTTAACTCCACTACCTTGAGATGGAGTCATTCTGTTCTCCACAATAATGTCACCCGACCTCCTAGCCCATTCTTCCTTTTGGTAGTTTTCTAAGTGTGTTCTCAACTTTCCTGTCTCACCATGATGTTTGTCGGTTTTAAAATCCTAAACTTTTCTACAAAGATTACATTTAGCGCTCTGAGCCGGAACATTTTTAGTTATAAATTTCCACACATCAGAGTGGCTATATGCTAAAAATAATATTGCAAAAAAATTAAAATAGATAATAAGAAGTAAGAACGAGTTTATTTGATGTCGCGTTAGAACTTAGAAGTGAAAGTTGAAACTTGACCGAAACCGCACCGAATAATTTTCCACTCCACTCCAAATAATTTTTGTAATGCAATTTAGAACTTAAACTCTTTTTGCGAGAGCAATTTTGAATAATTTAGCAAATAGCCTTCATAGAAATAAGAGAGATTGTGAGAGATTTAGAGAGAATATTAAAGAAATTGTGAATAAATTGGTGAAAAGTTGTGATGTTTATAGAAAAAATAGGTTTGGGGGGTATGGGGCACCTAGGGGGTGGGGGAATGAAAAAGAGCTGTTTTTTGTCGTTGGCCAACGACTGTTGGTGAAAAGAGCCGTTGCCAACGGCTATATGTCAACACTTTTTTTAAAATTTTTCGATCCGGTCCGGTTCCGGCTCAAAAACTTCCGATTTGATTGATCCAGTTACCTGATGACGAGTCGGGGGTTGGGCCATTGGGGGAGTGGTGCCAACAATCTGGCTTGCACCGGTTCGAGCCGGTCCGACCCGGTTGTCGGTCCGCCGCCGGTCCGGTTTGCACACCAGACCGCTGGACGGCCTTAGCTGACTTAGATCGGAGTTTAAGAAATGATATAAACCTTTTGAAACTTGTGGTCTAAAATAAGTCATCTGTAAATGTTTGACTATAAACCATCTCATTAAAGGTAAAATGATAAATTTAAAAGTAAATTGTTTCCAAATATAGAATTATGTCATTCTTTTTTTAATAGACTAATAAAGAAATTATGTTATCTTTTTTTAAACGGATGGATTATTTTTTATGTATTAACAATACTTCAATGGACTTATTTTTTTATGTAGAAAAAAGTCTACTTACCAATTTAAAACATTCTGTATAATTTAGTATTAATACTAAAAAACCAAAAACATCTCATAATTTCGTAAAAAAATTTATGCGCTACTAAACTATGCATTATGTACAACCAAAGGCCTATGAATTTTCATAAGAAAGCAAAATATTTCTACAAGAATGAAAATTTGTTTGCTCAGTACTTTTGGCAGAAATATTTATGATGCATATGATGTAAGGTAACATCAATTCAAGTGAGCTTCTTATGAGCAGAGTTCAGGAATGGAAGGTATTCTGTCACAAAAGAATTTGAAAGAGAACTCATTCCAAAAGCTCATTTACGTCAGGGATCCAATGCTGATTGAAAGATTTACAACGTAACAATCGGCGCAAAAGATTTGTACCAAGGAAAATGCTGCTCACTTCAGTTACTGGATGAAAATCTGGTGGATTTGCAATTCTGCTTCAAGCTCCAGATAAAAGTTTCAAAGCTGGTTATGAACGGGAACTCGCTAATCAATGCCCAAGCTGGAGTAAGGCTCAAAGCCGCCCTGACGAGTACAAACAGAAGAGTGGCTAGGTTAGTGAATGCTTGTTCTGAACATTACTGACATAGACACTACTGCAGTTAAAACATGAAATTGAATTACCCTCATGGTTCATACAAATATTTGAGGGATGTTAAAGCTGTATAATTCTAACAGGGAGAGTCCAAATCTCACTGGCGTTATGATTCTCATGTAAAATCGTGACAGTACTACATAGCCTTTAAACTCTATTCCACTGTTTCCTAGAAGTGTTAGCTTTCCTTGATTATGTTAAACTATTGCCTGAATCTCTTAAATCATAATGATATGGATTTCTATGTTACTACAAATTTCAAACATTACCAGATTTTCCAAAGCCAATTCTAAATAACCAAAGCCAATCCTAAATAACCTATAGGTCACCGGTTCGATCCGTGGAAACAACCACTGATGCTTGCATCAGAGTAGGGCTAAGTACATCACACACCTTGGGGTGCGGCCCTTCCCCGAACCTTGCGTGAATGTGAAATGCTACCGGGCTGCCCTAAATAATCAAGCAGTTTCAAGACTTTAAGAATTCTAGTTTTAGTAAAGAAGAAAGGGTGTGATTTTTGCGCCATGTCCTTCTAACAATGTCATGATAGCTTTGCTTTTTCTACTTATTGTAAAACATAAGAAAATACCTCGGTTTGTTTTTTTCAAAACAAATATGATGACGTAGAAACTTTCTCCTTAGAGACATATCCCACAAAATCAAGACAGAAAGGAAAAGGATGAAGAGGGCGGGTAAGGGTCATAAAGCCATTTTTTCACTAGTTCATCTTAAGATAGAAGCTCAAACTTACTGCAGAGTCACCATGGATACGCCAAATGGTTTCGGCCAAGAGGTTTGCTACCGACAATATTGTCAGCTGGGGAAAATAATTCTGTTCAGCAACAGGAATGGTATTTGTGATGATTACCTCCTGAAAGAGACCACTTGACAATCTCTCTATTGCAGGAGGGCTGCAAGCATAGATGAAGATTCAACATAAATAAGTGCAAATTGACGTGGTTCCAAGTATTGAACGATAACATAGTTTATCAAGATCCACAGAGTGTATCACCACTTATTAAGGAGCAAAGCTGACTAAGAAATTTCAGACTAATAATGACAATATGGGAGAACTCTTTTCACTAGAAGCAGCACTCCCAAGATTTATGCAGTATTCCAGCTTAAGGTAAAATACAAGTACCTGAAAACCGCATGAGTGGTGCATGCATAAACTTCCCTGGCTCCTTCTTGATGCAAAAGAGCAGCTCCTTTAGCAATAGTACCTGTAAACAATTAACAGTGTTAAAATCTAAATATATATATATTGACATCGAATAGTCAGTTTGATCAGTAACAAATCAACCAACACATCATTGATGCCAAAAAGAAATGTAAAGAAACAGAAAAAGAAGCACCACATTTGGTTACCAAAAATCACATAAAGATGAGCATGAAATCTGTCTCCCAGCCGATGGTCAAAACAATACCAAAGCAACTAATAGCAAGTAGTATCACATAAGTGCTCGATCTAAGAATCAATCCTGATGAATCAGTCGAAGGGAGACCCTCAATCGTTGAAAATAGTAATTGTGATGTAGCACTTCACAGAGAAGAATGGGTCGAAACAATATTGAAGTTTTTTAGCTTTCAAATTTAACAACTAAACGTGAAATAGAATTGGAAGCCTATGGTGCAAAAAAGGAGGTGCAGATGGCCTTCTCACAAAATATACACGCCGGAAAGAACTTTAGCAAATAAGACCACAAAGGGAAAACAAAAAGGAAGTACTAACCAGCTGTATCAATCATGTCATCGACCATAACTGCCACCTTTCCCCTGACATCGCCAATCAGATTCATTACCTGTGGGCAGAAAGCAGCAAGTCAGTGCTCATGGATAAAACACATAAACAGGCACATAGAGAATTATGAAGTATGAAGGAACTGGCACACGGATTGCTGTACTTGGTCTGACATGTTCAGAACACGTAAAAGTAAATTCACGGACGAAGAAGCATGTCAAAGGAGGTGCTCTGACAAAATAGGCAAGGACATAGTAGGGGGCTCAATGGATTGAAAATTTGAAACATAACCTGGGATCTCATTTTCCAGAAAAAAAAAAGGTGGTGAATCTTTCATGTCTGTCATGAGGAATCATGTCGCACATGAAGTTGAAAATAGATGCTCAAGTTGCAGAAAGCAGCAGTCAGAGGAGCATGAGTCTCAACACTGAAACTTCATCTACTGTTAAGGATACTGAGAGAATCTTATTTCAACCAATCATAACAAATCATGCAATGTAGAGAATTCAGAAAAAAAAAAAAATTAGTACTCCCACTGGAAAGATTAAAGTGCATGCACACACAGCCCTCCGGAAAAAGTTAAAAGCAGCAAAAGGGTGGACAAAAAGAAACCCCAGATAAAATACTATCAACTAGATTACCTCAGCAACATTGTGCCCATGGCGCCTTTTATCCACAATGGCTAGAGGTGCATCAGATAACTTTTTAGCAAAAGCTCTTGCCCTTGCAACCCCGCCAACATCCGGAGATACCACAACTAGATCATCATAGGAGATGGTCTTGCTTGCAAGATAATCAAGTATGACAGACTATACATGCAAACACAAGAAAGAAAACAAATAAGCATATAAACAAGTCCAAGTTGCTGAGTTGATTTTGTAATTGTTGATAGCCATGCTGTAACTCTGTATATTTTTGGTACCTTCTTGGTACTTATTTAATGAAACCATTTAGCATTAAAAAAACAAAAAAAAAAACAACTTTTTGTTTACCATTGAAAGCCTCATCTTCCAAACTCATTTTATAACATCATGCCTGATACAGGCACTGAAGATGCTAAAGTTAATATTGTGGCTATAGAAAAATCACCTGGCCATGCACGTGATCCACTGGAATGTCAAAATAGCCTATTGACTGACCAGAATGGAGATCACAAGCAAGAACTCGATCTGCACCAGCTTCTGTAATCAGATTTGCTACGAGTTTAGCAGCAATAGATTCACGACCTTGAGTCTGCAAAAGGATTGATATTTGAGTGAATTAGACTAGCTAAAAACTAGGGTTTATTTTTGTTTCACTGATCACACCAAAACTCAAGGCCCCTTCCCCAACCAATGATGGGTTAAAAATGAGGACATGCTTTGGTTTCCAGAAAAGCTACTTGCATCTTCATCGGACCTAATTCTTATTCATCTTCATCAGAACTCAGAAAGAGATGGCTTCAAAAGTAAAGCATTCATAACAAATTTAATCGTTTCTCAGTGACGTACAACTATGTGGCTCAACTTATCAAGGTTAGGGCTAAGTTGAGAAGAATATGCATTGCCTATTTTTTTTATAAGGAATATGCATTGCCTATTTTACACACTCATTCTGCCAAACATGTATTAAGGTTGTTAACAGCTAAATTCAATATCAGATAACAAATTCCACTTGACAAGAACCATGACATACTCGATAAACTATTTACCATTTTATGAGACAAGCAATATAAATTACCTTACGGTCAGCACGGGCATACCCAAAATAAGGAATCACTGCGGTAATATTTTTGGCTGAGGCCCTACGGCAAGCATCAATCATTATCAAGAGTTCCATCAGATTTTCATTAGCAGGAGGACAGGTAGGTTGGATGATATATACGTCACAACCCCTCACACTCTCTTGTAATTGGACATAAATTTCACCATCGGCAAAACGTTTTACCGTTCTCTTTCCAAGCTCCAAACCCATATAGCAAGCTATTTCCTGTGAAAAGGCAGCAATCCATCAGTAATACAACAACATACCCAGTGTTATCCCACTAGTGCGGTCTGGGGAGAGTTAGATGTACGCAGAACTTACCCCCACCAAGGTGGAGAGGCTGTTTCCGATAGACCCTCGGCTATAGCAATCCATCAGTAATGACACATCAAAAACACACTCCCAGTACAATGATATTATCCCAAAAGCTGTGAAATAACTTCCAATGGACTAAAAAGAACCACATTGGCACTTGGCAGAGAAAACAAGGCAAGCAATTTATTATTTTCATCATTATTGTTATTACCACTGTTGTTATTGTCCTGATATACCCCCTTTCCGTGGTGACTGGAATCCCAAACTTATTTTTGGGTGTGGAGAGTTTACCACTACACTGTCCCTCCATTGTCTAGTAGCAAAAATTAAAAACTTGTCCTTTAGCGCTACTGTTTCAATCATTTGACCAATGATAAAAGAATGGTACTATGTTTTTTTTTCGCAGTTCTTTAACTTTCTTACAACCGTAAAAGCTTTGGGCTGTCTTGGATGACTTAAGCAGGACTGTAGGAGACATTAACCTAACTAAACTATTTCAGTAATTTGGATATGGAGACTGAGCTTGTGTGTATATGTAAACAGTCCATTAATTGTCGTCATCTAATATCAGGACATAATTGAATTCTGTAGCAACTACCAAGAAAAAGTAGATAGAAAAGTAGCATTGAAGCTTAACAATCAAGTAACGTCTAAAATTTTTTAACTCAAGTTGCAGTTAAGTTATATGTTCTTTTTTCTTCAAGCAGTCTCTAAACTCAAATCTGTGTTTCCTTTACTTTAGTTGCTGCACTATATAACCATCTCAGTCCCCTTTAACTATAGGAGCAACTCAAATATAACCTCAATTTCTTCATTCACTTATTTTTTATTTTCTTAATCTAGGAATACCCTAGGACTAGTGGAGCACGATTTGAAACTCGATAAATACTGGGTCCGCCCCTCTACCCTTTTCAACTTAAATACCAAGCTTAGTTTTGAACCAGTGATGAGCGCCATAAACCACACGTCACAAGTTGAGCCCTTACCACTAGACCAAAACCTGGGGAAAAAGAGGGGGGGGGGGGGGGGGGGGTGTTCTTCATTTAATTAACAACACAAAACAAGTACCTGAGCAAGTGCAGGATTCGCAGAGCCAGAGAAAAGCCTGATCCTGATGTCACTTTGAGGCTGTTGAACTGGAAAAGTTCTTATTGGCTGGGTGCCAGTCCAAGAATTGGTAAATGAAACATCACTGTTAACCTGGAGGGGCATGCATGGTCTTCCATTGTCCTTGTTAAACATCAGTGGTTCCGCCACATTACACCTCTACAATGCCAAAACATTGATGACAGCGCATATAGGTATCAGAATCAGAACCACATAGAGCAAATTTTCTGCATAATTAATCTAATATAATGCTATTTCACAAATATAGTCTCCTGATTTCCTTGTTAAACATTAGTGATTCTGCCAATTACACCTCTTCCTCTACAATGCCACAGTATCAAGACAGCGCATGCATGTCATAGTTGAAACCACATAAAAGCAAAGTTTTGCCACATACTTAATCTAATAGAATGAAATTCACATATCTTAGTGAAATCCACATATATTACTCTCCCATTCGCCTTGTTAAGCGTAAGTGATTCTGCCACATTACACCTCTACAATGCCATAATATTAAGAAAATGCCTATATGTATAGAGCAAATTCACTACATCAGTAATCTAATACAATGCAATTCATATACACAGTCAGACTTCTCATTTAACAGTCATTTATAACAACATTTCACTATAACAACCATTTTTCTTTGGAACCATTTTTTCATCTTATTTTAGATTATATTTTCTCTATAACATCATTTTGCTGTAGCAACTAAAAAGATGTCCAAAACAAACGACATCATTAGAGAGATGTTTGACTGTATTAGTCTCCAGTTCTCCTTGTTAAATTTTAGTGATTTTGCTACATTACAACTTTACAGGGCCACAATATTAACACAACGCACAATCCTCTCACAATCGGGACCACATTATTAATCTAATACAATGCAATTCACATATATTAGTGCACTTAACATACACAGCCAGACCTATCTATAATAGTCATCCTCTGTAACAACATTTCACTATACAACAACAACATTCCAGTAAAGTCCCCCCAAGTGGGGTCTGGGGAGGGTGAGGTGTACACAAACTTTACCCCTACCTTGTGAGAGGAACATTTCACTATTTTTTTATGACGAGGAACATTTCACTATAACGGACATGTTTTTCTAATACAATGCAATTCACATATACAATCAGACTTCTCTATAACAACATTTCACTATTACGGCCATATTTTCTTCAGAACCGATTTTTCATATTATGTTAATTATATTTTCTCTACAACAGCATTTCGCTATAGCAGCCAAAAAATATTTGAACAAACGACATCATTATAAAAAGATTCTGCAATATTACACCTCTACAATATTAAGACTCGGCGTATGGGCACCAGAATTTGACCATACAGAGCACATTTTTCCACGTCATTAATGTAATGTAATGCAATTCACATACATAATTAGCAAAGAGAGGAAGAAAGTAAAGGTAAATTGCTTACTGTAATGAAGTTTCGGGAAGTATATCTACTACGACAGGGTTTACTGGTAGCTATAAAGCTACCTTGTAAAGCTAAAGAAGCCATTTGAAAGAGGGATGGAAATGTTTTAGGCGTTAGTTAGGGTTTTTAAATATCTATGTGGAAAAGGAAAGTTCACACTCACTTTACAAATAACAGAAAATAAATATAGTAATTTAGAAATAACGAATGGGCGCTTTAGAACAACTGATAAAATTGTCTTCGATTACGGGTTTAAGTCATAAAAATAATTGTTGGTATTTTAATTGAGGATGGTCCTTCATCAAACCTTACGTGAATGGGAAATGCCTAACATAAATACATAATTTTGGTAAGGTTAGCTTTTCCTTTGGTTTAGTAATTTAGAAATAACTGAAATAATTTTTATCTACTCACCATTAACCGTATTGTTGTTTCTTGTGGAATAGTGAACTTCCTTCCCTTTGTTTTACTATTTCAGTTAATTTAATTGTTTCTTAATTGAGATAATTTTATTGAAATTTCTTTCAGTTTTAGTTTGTAACATTAGCATTGTTTGAAATTTATGATTTTACGTTTATTTCTCTTGTTCTAAATTCTTTGTAATACTTCTTTTAATTTATTTAGTATAACATGAATATGAATAAACTATAATTTAACTAATTTTTCTTGATTAACATACTCTTTTGTTTAATAAATTTTATGAAAAAATATTTTTGAAACTTATTCTAAACTTATTGCATTATAAACAAACTCTTGGATGGTAGGTGTTTAAGAGCTTGAAATATAAAAAGCTAAGTTTATTTTTACAAAAACTCGGTCCAACTTAATTTGATCTGTACTTTATGAGCTGAGTTTAGATCCAAGCTAGAATTAGCCCAAAATATTTCATCTGGTGTCCCTAAAATTGGGGTAATTTACTGAATGTGACACCTTAGGCAATTGTTTGCCTAATAAATCTCATTAACAATGGTTTGCAAGAACGACCTTACCTAACTTAAATGAATCTTTTCCAGACTAAAATACGAACAAAATATTTTAAAAAAACCTACCCATCCCTCCTTTTATCATTCTGCAATTGATTCAAACAACTTCAAACCCTAAACAACTCTACATTTCTAGAAAAAATAAGATTAAAAGGTAAATATCTTCAATAATCATATTGATTATACGTAATTTATGAATTAAATTCTGCATAATTATGTTTTAAATTTGTATAATTTATTTATATTTCGTATAATTACATATTAGCTAAATCAATCTGTAAATTTTGCTAATACCGACCGAAAACTACTATCGGATATCCAACAATTAATGTTACATTGATTATCAATTACTGAAAAAAAAAGTTTATATTAGTTTCAATCTGTATTTCGTGTAGATTTTATTGATAGAATTGTGATTTGTCTTATCTAATTGCAACGACATTGTTTTTGGCCTAAATTAAGTTGCAATAACTTGTATATAATCTCTGTAAATTGTCACTAACAGGTAATACTTTTTAATCTCTGATCAATGGGAAAATATTTAGCCATGCACTCACTTTCTTGTGGGCAACACATGCAGCTGTAGTGCAACAAGTGATTGTGGAGAAACTCTACATGTATTAGGCAGCACTTTTGATTACATGAGGTCACTTGGAGTTCTGGTGCAAAATAACGTGTAGACAAATCTCTACCGGTGATGCCTAATAGGTAGCACTTTAGCTGTGTTGCAATCTCTGCATACATTTGTCATAATTTGTAGGGAATTTCCCTATAAGTTGTCACTAAAGATCAACACTTTAAGCAATATCTTAGAGAAGTCTCTACAACTTATTGCAACTCGATCTCCACCGCTTATGCGTAACACCTAACAAAGAAATATTGATGTTTGCTTCTATCTTGTTAATCTGTTCACCAAACTCTAAACTCATGTTTCTATTTCATTGTGTGCAGCATTTGAGTGGCAACAAATTGCATCTACATTGCTTACAATGGAATATAGAGCACTATTTTAAAGAGCGACGTAGCAAGTTTGAATGACGAAATGAAAAAATTAGATGCAGAAAGTTGGAGTTTGAATCACAATGTCTATTAAGTACTCAAACAAATCAGAGAGATGGTGCTTACGGGGCATATAAACAACGGTGATGGACCAAATATTATCGGTGAATCTACTCCAACGGCTTCACCAAATTAGTGTTATTTGTCATGTCATTATTTATATTTTGAAGCTCATTTTGAAAAAGTGTTTGTTTGCTTTTGTCTTATTGTACTTTGATTCAATATGTCTTGACTTTATTTCTCTCTTAACCCCTCTATCATTGTCTTTGCCTGCAGGTATTGGTAAATAGGCAATAGCTGCCCGCTAACCCTTACTAAATCCTCGTAGGTAATTATCTTGAGTTGCTGCCCATACAACACTTGGCCTCCTCCCTCCCCCCTCCCTCCCCCCCAAATTCCCCTAGCCAATTCCATTAAGTTGCTGCCTAGGCAGCAGTTGGCCCTCAACTCTCTCACCAAATTCTCCAAGCCAATACCCTTGAAATGATGCCTAGGCAGTACTTGACCCCCACCACTCACCAAATTCCCTCAGCCAATTCCCCTTAAATGCTGCCTAGACAACACTTGACTTCTACCTCTCATCAAATTCCCCAAGCCAATTACCTTGAGTTGCTGTATAGGAAGCAACTCACATCATAAGCTTGAAAAACACAAACAATAACATTAAAACAAGCCATGATGTACATGACAATAAAAGGGATATGCATATTCAAATCAAACATTACAAATCACAAGCATTCACATTAAAAAAATATTCTAATTTCTGCGAAGCATATGTTACTTATAAATGATTCAGGCGAAGTTGTTGATATTTGGCCACAAAACGTATATTTAGTATGAGATACTTCACGTTTTGGGTGCTTTTGTGGACGGTTTTAGCATGAATATTAATGTTTTGTGCTTATATTGGGTGTTTGAATGTGTAGGACTCAAGTGACATGAAGTATTGTTAAAGATTAACAATTTGGAGTAAAATGAAGTGAATTTATAGAGAAATCAATAAAAAAGGAGTAGTAGGGTTAGGTGCCAAGGCTGTGGATTACCCGTGAAAGAAATATGAAGACAAGAGGTCACGGCCAGCCATTGTAAGGTCATGATTCAGTCGTGAAGGCAAAAGCAGAATTTTCAAAGCTCACAGCCCAGCCATTGTAAGGCCATGATCCAGCCATAAGGCAAAATTTCTGGCAAAAAATGGCGAGGGGCAAACTTATCCACGAGTTTCACACGAGGTATAAAAATATTTTCTAACCTATTTTTAGCTCCTATCTTGGATTGGAAGAGCAAGAAACACCATTGGTGGAGATTTTTGGTGTTTGAAAGAGGCCAGAGTCTATTTTACTGAAGATTTGCAGAGTTTCTCTAAAACTTCTTTTATTTTCTATTACTATGGAGTTTTCTTTAACACTAGCTTTTGTGTTCATCAAAAACATGTGTAGCTACATTCCTTTTCTAGGATATTGATGGAACCAATTATTGTGTGAATATACTGATAATGTTTTCTATAATTGAACCATGTTATTCCTATTTGGTTAACTACGTTTTTCATGTGATTAGTTGTATGGCCATCAATGAATCATGCCTTATTGACTTGTGTTGCTTGAAAAAGAATATAAAGTTAGGTAGTTGTTGAGCAACAACACTTCTAAGCAAGAAGTCGGAAGATAATTTCGAGGATTTAAAAGCGGGGTTAGGAATAATGAAGCTTTGTTGTGATCTTAGTGAGCGCACTGAGCGGGTTAAATACTCACCTAGGTTAGTTCGGAAGAATAACTCAGGAAATTACGGTTCTTGATCAAAAGATGTTTACGGTAGCTAAAGAGCTCATGATCAATAGGAAGAAAACTATGAGATTATAGGAAACATGTCAGTACTTCATCTCAATAATTTGGAGAAATTTGTATTTTAGGTTCTTTCTTCCTGCATCTTATCAATTTATTTTACTTGCGTTCTTTATTTATCATAATATAGTTCTTTAGTTCAAGCTTAAATTAATACTGTTACTATTGGAAATTGTTCAAGTTATTGATTTAGTGATATAAAAGTAGTTAAAGCTAGATGTTTTCTCCTAGTGGGTTTGACTCCAGACTTGAAAATTAGATTTTATTTGCAGCGACTATTTATCCTTTTTAGGACGAGTTTTGGGTGTGATCAAATTTTGGCGTCGTTGCTGGAGAGCTAACGGTTTAGCTTGTAGCTGTAAATATCGCTAGGTTTTTACTTTTAACAATTTCTAGGTCTTGTACATATTTATTTTGCTTATCAAAAAAAACAAAAGAGTACATGGTATCAAGAAATTTTGTATGGCTAGGTAATGGTTATTCCTCTGGTGTTCCTTATTGTTCTAATTTCCGCAGAAGCCACCCATGGCAACATTGTCAATGTTTCCCTATTAATGTTATGCATGATCTGTGTGGTGGTCAAGATAGTCATTATTATGGTTGTTCTTATATGTCTTATCCACCCCCAAGCCCCTATTATGGTGGTTTTGTTTTATCTTGTGATATTAATAGGTATAATGAAGTGGGGGATGCTGAGAGGAAATAAAAGGATGACATGCAGAAGGTTCAAGATATGTTCAAGTTCCTGTTGGAGAACGATAATGAGCAGGAACTCCATACACAGAGACATGAATTGACTATTCGCAACTTTGAAGTGCAATTGAGTCAATTGGTTGAGGTTTTTATTGCTCATCAACAAGCAGCTATTATGGATAGTGATCAAGAAGAAATTAAGATAGAGGAAAAAGTGGAAGACCCAATAGTTGAGTTAAGAGATGAATGTCAACCACCAAGCTGAATGAATTTTGATGATGTTCATATTGAAAAAGTGGTATTAGGGTCAGACATGAACATCAAAGATAAAATTTTATTTGATTATGATTTGTGCCAAAAAAAAAGGTTGTCAATAATCAATTGGGGTTTGAGGGTGTTGCACCTTATTCCAGACACTTCTCGACATTGTGCTTGGATGAAGACATAGAAATCGTCTATCCTTCCGAGCCAGTGAAAAACTCAAAGAAAGAGGTGCATGGAGCTTACATTCTAGAGTTTGTATTGCCGCCTAGGCAAGACTACATTCCTCAGTTAAATAAGTCCAAGAAGTGTACTAGGCGACATGTGGTTCTTGGCCCATTGAGATTCTTACCGCCAGCCCAGGAGCACAACCAAAAATTAGAATCAAAATCTGGGGATTCAGTTCATAAGCTCACAATGGAAGGAAAAGTATTAATGTTGAGATGTGTTGTGCCACGACGTTAAATAAGGCGCTGTTTGGGAGGCAACCCAAAAATTTATTGTTTTCCGTTTAGTTTTATTTAATTTTTTTCAAAAAAAAAAAATACAAAAAAAACATGAGTTTAGCACGTTTTATGTGTTAATACTTGATTTTGGAGGTGTTTTGCAGGTGGAAAGGTGATTTGAAGTGTGGAAACTTGATGAAGTTCAAGTTGCAATGAAGGAGAAAATTGGGGTCATAGTCCAGGCACGACCTCACGATGGTTTAGCGATGAGTTAAAAAAAGAATTTCAGCAGGAAAAAAGAGAGGGAAAAAAGTTAACAGTGTTACTAACACCTAAAGCGATGGGTCAGCGACGCAAAGGTAAGGTCCAATAAAAAAAATTCTAAGTCCTTAAAACCCTTCCCCTACACACGATAAACACATATAGCATAACAGAGAAAAGAACAAAATAACTCATCTCCCATCTCTGCGATCCCTAATCACTCATCACCACCACTGTAACTAGAGCTCCGGCAGCTCACCTTCACGCCGGTGAAGATCAGGTACGCTGGTTCTGTCTCTCTCCTCTCTTCTCGTCTTTCTTTTCTCTCTCTTCTCTCATCTCATCTCCTCTACTCCACGAATGCCCATGTTCCTCTATTTCCCTCCCCTTTCTGCTCATGTTCCCATAACGCCCCTCCTCGCCAGTTGGTCGGATCCTAGACCTCCTTTTTCTCCCTCCTTTCTCCATTGTGCTTTAGTTGTGCAAGTTCACCATACCTCAATTTCAAATTTTCATCGTAGGGGTCGAATCATTGAGTAAAATTGAGGTGTGGATTGTTGAGTTGTGTCGATGTTAATTGAATTGCTGTTTAACTATTATTCTCACAAATTTGGGAGGGCATGTTGTTGCTCCCAACGCACACGCAAGTATACGCGGTCGACAAGTAATAAAGTGATAAATCGAATATCGTTCCAACGAGGACTAAGCAGACTAATACCTAACAAACAATTCCTCCAAACTACTCAGGGGTCTTTTTCTTGGTTGTAAGAGTTTTTATAACTAAAGTGCAGTAAGTAAAGTGCTAAAGATGTAGTCAAGCAATGAGAAATACTTTGGTTGTTAACAATATCAAGAGAGCGGTCCAGGGTCAGAGTTACGAACAATCCAGTTGATGTATCCAATTGATTCCACTTCTTAAATCCCGGGTTACTAACTGACAGAGTAAATGTAACTGTGAAAACCTTTCAGTTCTTCACAGTCTATGCAAGCTACTTCAATCCCTATATGTCTATGGGTTAAATCACATGCACGCATTAAGATTCATGCAATGAGTTAAACTAGGCAAGCAAGTATATGTCTATCCTATCCACAAATTGGTTCCCCGATGCCCGGGTTCACAAACTAGTTCTATTCTTTCTTATTACGTAATTAAATTCCCTCTTTCGAGTTCAATCTAAAAACCATAGATGATGTATAATTATCGAGGTCTAACAATTACACATGTGAAATCAAGAAAGAATAAGCAACCCGTTATGGGATTAAATCAATGGGAATCAACCTTCATGTAATACTCTAACCCTAGAACGTAAAGTTTAGCCACACATATTCATAATCACAAGGCAATAATTTGGTGTAATAATGAAGTAAATGATGTAATAGATGAAAGATTAGGAATAAACCCTTGTTCAATGAGTATGTAGCTCTCAATATTGCTCCAAAGTATCAACTCCCTTTCAAAAACTAAGTAAAAGATTATTTATAGTGTTTACAAACACCTAATAATAACTTAGACCCAATACTAGACGGAATAGGAAGTGAAAAACCGCACACGGGGCGCTATAACGGGCGCCCCGCGCCTCGGAAAGCGCCAAGATAATCAGTAACGCCACATTTTGGGCGCCTTAGGGGCGCGCCGCATTGGGAACCGTGCTGGGCAGTGGGGCGCGGTGGAGGGCGCGCCACGTGCCCCACAGCGCCCAGCCAACTCGCCTTCTTCCGTGGTCCGAAATCGTGTCCGTGTCGTGCCTTCGCGTGCTCAATCCAATCCTCAATCATCCTTCAACCAATTCATGCTCAATCAAGCTCCGAAAAGCTCCAAATGCACCGCGTAACAACCTACACACGCACAACGCAAAAATCAGTGTACAACCACATTCACAACTAATAAACGAGTGCAAAACAAGCTCAAATATGCGGAAATATTAAGGAAATATAGGCATAAAATGCCAAACATCACCACCCCACACTTGAACCCTTGCTCGCCCTCGAGTAAGTCACATCTCACTTCCCCATCCTAGGTAAAACAGGTCTGCCTATGACTATGGTTGATACCGACCATTGAACCAATGCACACATGACTACTATGGATCCACAACATGCCAACAATTTACCAAAACCAAAAATATGAGAACAACCACCCCAAAATAGCTCAAATACACAAGCTCAACTTAATGCAACCATGCTCCCACAAAATCACACCTATCTACTCAACTAAGGGCCATCAACTTCATCTACTTCATGCAAACCACGTGCCCTCACCAATATGAAGCAAAAGAGTGCCCCCCAAGATCACACACAAAATCAATATCATGAATAGAATGGGGGCAATACAAATAAATTCACTCACTCTCATGAAAGTCTCACATGTTGCACACAACGTACCATAGGCTTGCCCGTAGTGTAGGACTCCACTAATGTAAGCTCACTCCAATCGGGATTAACTAGGACTTTAGAAAGGTCGTAATGTAGGCTAAGGGGCGGGTAGGATACATATGGTAATAGTGACTACCTCCCTAAGCACTTTAATGCATCACATTCAAATTAATCATCAATTTCATCAAGCCACCCAAATCAACAACTTCTACACATACACCTTCACACAAGTAGCCTTTTCCATTTAAACACACGCTAGCAAGGAATTGATATCTTTTTCTCTTCTTATTTCCTCTTTTTTTTTTTCCTTTTCACAATTTTTTTTTTTCTTTCTTTTCAACTTTGCTATATTTTTTTCTTCTTTTCTTTTTCAATTTCATCTAACCTTGCCAATGCTTTTCACTACTTCACACTTTTAACAATTATTTCCTTTCATTAGTTCCACTCAAAAACCTCCCAACATCCAACCACAACTCCAATCAACAACAAAATATCAATAAAGTGCTTAAGGAGTAAAGGGCCAAAAGAGTCAATTAAGAACAAATGGGTAGGCTCGGGGTGTGGGTACCAACAAAAAGGATCAAAGAAATCATAACAACAATTTTTTTTCCAAGGTATATATGTAAGGGTAGGCAAACAAAAGAAGGCCTTGTATCATTTTCCGACTAGAGCAAACCTAGGATTTCGCTTTGCACACACACGGGGCAAGTTCTAGACATTAATATGCAAACATGGAGTAAACAAGAACATGCCTCACAACTCACATTGCACATGGTCCACACAAAGAGGTTCCATCAACAACTCTCAACTAAGCATCTAGAATGCAACTTGTGGAAATTTAAGCACTCATGCACAAGGGTTAACAATCAAGTCAAGCAAGCGGACTCAAGCATCTCAAGGGGGTCGTTCCATGTTTTTCCTAGGCATGCATCAAAATTAAAACTCAAGGACACCACAAATAGCACATGCAATCAAGTCCAAGTCCATCGGTATCAAACAAATCAAAGGCACCTAGCATTCTACCTTTTTCCTACGTCTAGGGTCATCTACAACTAACTATCCTAATCCTAAAAATAAAAACTACCCGGTTCAAAGGCCTCCCCATGGAAAAGAACCGAGGTCATAAGAAAAACCACGGGGCGGATGACATGTACCACTAATAAAACTAAAAGAAAAATCTTTTTGGAATTTTTCATTGGTTTTCTAATTTTTTTTTTCATATATTAAAGCAAGAAACAAATCAAAATAAAGTCAAGTGACAAAAGAAAAAATCCTATGGTACATGCATCCTAACCTCAAAAATAGATAAAGGGCAGTACCCCACCCCACACTTAAACTAAGCAATGTCCCAGTGCGACAAAGAAGTAAGTGCAAAAGTAAAAGTACAAGAAAACTGCCCTGAAATCTGGGTGGTGCGCAGGAGTGTGGACCTAATCCTCCTCCTCATCAGAGCCACCGCCCTCAGAATCAGCTGCCTCAACCTCGCTGTCCGGATCATTAGCCACAACATCTGAATCCGTGTTCTCATCTTCCTGCGGATCCACCGTTCTAGCTCGAATCATGCCAAGCAGACCCTTCGAGGTCTCTAGGAGAGGGACCTTGCGGTCAATAGCAGTCAAATCAACGCCCGACTGACGGGCCATCGCCTCCATCATCAAGTACTGACGCGCAGTCAAGTTGGCGTCTGCCTCCCGCCACTCGTCTACCGTCAGTTTCACCGGCGCGGTGGTGGTCACCCCCTTGACCGAAGCAATGTCAAAAGGCTTCCCTATATCAGGAACAATGCGATCCCCAATCTCATCTACGGGGACGCCCGCCTTCTCTAAGTAACGGGTCAAGAGGTTCCCAAAGTACAATCTACTACATGAATCAGATTTCCGTTGCTCTTTCATAACGCGCAACATGTAGTAGCCAATGTTCACCGGCCTCCCAATCATGAAGAAGTACACCATGCACGCCCGAGTCTTAGTGACCTCGGAGTAATGGGAACATGGTAGTATACGTGCATTTATGAACCGCATCCACACACGGGCCGGTTTAAGAAACTGCGAGAGATACATGAACTTGTGTCTTCCGGTGGCCGTGCGCTCCCACTTGTGAGTGGAGCTCTCGCCACATAGTGTATCCCGCAAAGCTTTATAATCAGGCTTCTTGATGTACTCCCTCAAATCATCATAATCGGGGTCATCGACCCCCAAAAAGGCATTCAATGCCGTAGGATCCAACTTCACTTTCACTCCCCGAACTGTCACCACATCATCTTCCTTCGACGCTTCCTCTGGCTCCCAATTGGCATACAATTCTTGTACCATGTCCAAGTTGGCGTGCCCCGGACTCTCAAATACCGAGTCTCATTTTAGAGCAATGATTGCTTCGGCCACACTTCTAAAATTTTGCATCACCGGTCGTTTATCAATGGCTTGCTCGGGTATGTACCCCGCAAGCCGCACACTCTTGTACCATGTTTGGCATTCCCCCTTCTTTACAAAAGGGAGGCCATAACGGGTCTTGCCTCCGGGACGTGGTATCGGCACCGCGTCCTTTGGAATCTTAGCCTTGCCTTTAGCCTTTGGTTTAGCCTTGGGTTTGGCCGGTGCCTTACCCTTTTGCTTGGTAGTGGAAGGCCCGACTTGAAGTGTTTTTCTCGAGCCCGAAGCGAAGGAAGAGCTCTTGTTGGGCAAAGGAGTAGTCACCATGGTACCTATACAACAATAAAAGATCAATGTGAGATAGATAGATAGATAGGTACCAAGACTATACAATTCAAGCTCAATTGGTGGGGTACCACCCCACACTTATCACACACTCTATGTGTCAATCACTCAACTCAATGGCACGAGCAACCCCACACTTAAGCAAAACTAGCTTTGGGCAAAGTATGCCACGTTTTGAATTTTGAAAATCAAGCTAGTGTGGGTGCATCATGATCAATTCTTGTGTGTGTGCAACACCTAATGTCCATAATAAGCCTAAGGAATGTATTGCTACTCAAGAATTCACAATGTTATTGAATTTTCATCATTGAGGCTTTTTCACAAACACTTGGTGTGCACACTTTTAAACTAGCAATTTCAATTAGTTTTGGAATGTGCCAACCCTCCCAAATTGTTGGGAGATCTCTTTTTTCAAGTCACAAATCATCTAGCAAGCTCATTTAACCATTTAGGCACAACAAGCATGAATTTTTAATGAGTCAACTTGTAACTAGCTAAGAATCATGTATAACAAGAAAAAGTACAACTTACATGTTAATGAAGAGAAAGAGTGAAGAATTTACTTACTTGAATGATTTAGGATGGATTGCACAAGATTTGGAATGATTCCAAGTGATAGAGATGAAGTTGTGAGTGATTAGAGAGTGATTAGGAGTGAAAATAGAGAAAAATAGGTGTTAGAATTGGGTATAAGGGGATGGGGAAGACCGGGTCGCGGGTCAAAACCCGTTTGACCCGGCAAAAACTCACAAAAATCTTGCCTTGCGCGATAAGCAGCGCGCCACGCCCCAAATGCGGGCATTTTTGGTAGTTACTGCCTATCCTGGCGCGGTGGGGGGCGCAACACGCTTCCCAACGCGCCAGGCCCCTTTGCTTCAGCTCACTTTTTGCGCTTTGGGAGGCGTGGGGCACTCCCGAACGCGCCCCAGCACATTTTTTCGCACCGATTTTTGATTCCAAGTGCAACCCCAAGCGCGAGACATGACTCGAGACGTCCCGTACCCCTCAATGCATTAATTTCACCTTGTTTAGCTCACCCAATTCCTACAAAAATGACACACAAAAACAACAACTACGTGACACTATAAAAACAAAAACAACTAAACTATTACAAGTACAAACTCGGGTTGCCTCCCGAGAAGCGCCTTATTTAACGTCGTGGCACGACGGGTATGAATTAAGGGTCCCTCAAAGTAATTGAAGTGCGGTGATTCACCACACCTCCCCAATAATGTTTCACCCGTTGACCATTAACCAAAAATGTGTTCTCAGAATCCGGGGCTCTCAATTCAACCGCTCCATGTGCGGTAACACGAACAACTTCAAAAGGCCCCGACCATCTCGACTTCAAATTGCCCGGAAATAATTTCAACCTCGAGTTGAACAACAATACAAGCTGCCCGGGCTCAAAAGAACGACGCTCAATGTGCTTATCATGCCATTTCTTTGTCTGTCTTGTATAATTTAGCATTTTCATACGCATGGAAACAAAACTCTTCAAGTTCATGCAATTGGAGCATCCTCTTCTCACCCGCTAAGGCCATATCAAGGTTGAGCTTTTGAATAGCCCAATACGCCTTATGCTCTAATTCAACCGGCAAGTGACAGGCCTTACCATAAACAAGCCTATATGGTGAAGTTCCAATAGGTGTTTTGAATGCGGTTCGATATGCCCAGAGAGCATCATCTAACTTCATAGCCTAATCCTTCCTCGAGGCATTCACAGTCTTCTCAAGGATTTGCTTGATCTCTCTATTAGACACTTCCACTTGGCCACTAGTTTGGGGATGATAAGCAGTAGCCACCTTGTGGCGAACCCCATACTTAGCCAACAATTTATTGAACAAGCGGTTACAAAAGTGCGTACCTTCATCACTGATTATAGCCTGCGGTGTCCCAAAACGAGTGAAAATATTCTTCTTCACAAACTTCACCACCACACTCGCATCATTTGTTGGAAGTGCAACAGCTTCCACCTATTTGGACACATAATCAACCGCTACGAGGATGTACTTTTGACCCATAGAAGGTGGGAATGGACCCATAAAATCAATACCCCAACAATCAAACAACTCAATCTCCAAGATATTGTTCAAAGGCATCTCGTGACGCCTAGTAATAGTCCCAGTTCTTTGGCAACGATCACATTGCTTCACTAATGCGTGAGCATCTTTAAATAGAGTAGGCCAAAAGAAACCAGATTGGAGTACCTTTGCAGCTGTTCGATCTCCACCAAGGTGGCCACCATAAGGAGAGGAATGGCAGCTCTGTAGAATCGGCTCTACTTCTTCCCTTGGAATACATCTTCTAGCTAGTTGATCAACCCCTATCTTGTACAAATAGGGCTCATCCCACACATAAAATCTACTCTCATGAAGGAGTTTACGCTTTTGCTCAACAGTTGCCCCAGGGGGGTTACACATTACTCACAAGTAAATTCACCATATCAGCATACCATGGCACCTCAGCTGCATCAAGAGCAAAAAGTTGCTCATCAGGAAATACCTCTTTAATCTCGGGCCCTTCATCTACATGATCTCTATTCTCCAACCTTGACAAATGATCAGCAACTTGATTCTCAATCCCCTTGCGATCTCGAATTTCAACATCAAACTCTTGCAATAGGAGAACCCATCTAATGAGTCTAGGCTTGGAGTCCTTCTTTTCAAACAAATACCGGATTGCAGCATGATCAGTGTAGACAACAACATGAGTGCCAACCAAATAAGATCTGAACTTATCAAAAGCATAAACTACGGCTAGCAATTCCTTTTCAGTGGTGGTGTAATTGGACTGGGCTGCATCAAGCGTCTTGCTTGCATAATAGATGGAGTGAAAGATTCTTCTGATCCTTTGGCCTACAACAGCCCCAATAGCATTATCACTCGCATCACACATCAATTCAAATGGCAAAGACCAGTCAGGAGCAATGATGATTGGTGCGGTCACCAACCTTTTCTTCAACTCTTCAAATGCTTTGAGACAAGCATCATCAAACACAAATTTCACATCCTTCTCCAACAATTTGCACAAGGGAGTGGAAATTTTGGAGAAATCCTTTATGAACCGTCTATAGAACCCTGTATGTCCCAAGAAACTACGCACCCCCTTAACAGAGATAGGTGGTGGTAATTTCTCAATAGCCTCAATCTTCGCCTTATCAACCTCAATTCCTTGCCTTGACACCTTGTGCCCAAGTACTATGCCTTCTTGAACCATAAAGTGGCATTTTTTCCAATTCAGCACAAGATTTGTTTCTTCACAACGGCTTAGCACAGCATCAAGATTTCTCAAACATTCATCAAACGAATCACCAACCACTGAAAAATCATCCATAAATACCTCCATAAATTTTTCCACCATGTCAGTGAAAATAGCCATCATGTACCGCTGAAAAGTCCCCGGGGCATTACACAACCCAAATGGCATCCTCCTAAATGCATAGATGCCATATGGACAAGTAAAAGTGGTCTTCTCTTGGTCTTCAGGGGCTATCACAATTTGATTGTAGCCCGAATACCCATCTAAGAAACAGTAATATTCATGCCCTGCAAGTCTATCCAGCATCTGATCAATAAAGGGTAGTAGGAAGTGATCTTTCCTGGTGGCCTTGTTTAGCTTCCTATAGTCAATGCAAATTCGCCACCCTGTAACAGTTCTTGTAGGAATCAACTCATTGTGCTCATTCTTCACCACTGTCATGCCCCCCTTCTTAGGAACACATTGCACTGGACTCACCCACTTGCTGTCAGAGATAGGAAAAATAATACCAGCATCCAGCCACTTGATAACTTCTTTCTTCACCACCTCCTTCATAATTGGGTTTAGCCTCCTCTGCTGCTCTATGGATGGTTTATGATCCTCCTCCAAGAGAATTTTGTGCATGCAGAAAGAAGGACTAATCCCTCTAATATCAGCAATAGTCCAGCCAATAGCTCTTTTGCGCTCTCGCAAAACCCGCAACACCTTCTCAACCTGCACATCAGACAACAAAGAAGAAAGGATCACAGGTAACGTATTACCTTCACCCAAATAAGCATAACGTAAATGCTCGGGTAAAGGTTTGAGCTCAAGATTAGGAGCTTTCTCAATAGACGGTTTAGCAGGAGTTAAGGTCAACGGTCTATCAAGCTCCTCAAATTTCTTCCACCCTGGGATGAATCTACTCTGCATATTAAGAACTTCCAAATACTCTTCAGTATCATCATCCTTCAGGATATCATCATCATCACATAAGAGTGCCTGTGCTAACGAATCAACATTAGAAGCCAAGAATGACCTCTCATCAGCAGTCAGCTCATCATCTACCACTTTTACCATGGACAACTCTTCATAGTGAGAAGGAAGCTGGGTAGCTCTGAACACATTAAACACAGCTTCTTCCCCATTTACCTTCATAATCATCTTTCCAGCTCTGACTCGAATAACAGCATCAGCAGTAGCCAAAAATCCTCTTCCCAAGATGAGAGGAACCTCAGGATCAGCTTCATAATCAAGAATAATAAAGTCAACGGGTAATATGAACTGACCCACTTGTACAAGCACATCCTCAATAATCCCCTCGGGGCATGTCAAAGATCTATCAGCAAGCTGCAGGGTCACAGTAGTGGGTTGTGGCTCACCCAGGCCTAGCTTCCTGAAAACTGAAGAAGGCATCTAATTCACACTAGCACCCAAATCACATAAAGCACGACCAACCCCATGTTCCCCAATTTTCAAAGGGATGGTAAAACTGCCAGGGTCCTTCAATTTCTGAGGAAGCTTGCTTCTAACTCTGGAACTGCACTCCTCAGTGAGTGCAACTGTCTCAAACTCAGTCAGTCTTCTCTTGTTAGCAACAATATCCTTGATGTATTTAGCATATTTGGGAACATCCCGCAAAAGCTCCACCAAAGGAATATTTACCTGAATCTGACTCAATATCTCCAAGAATTTCTTGCATGCTGTATCAACTTTCTGCTTCTGAAGCCTCTGAGGGAAAGGTGGTGGTGGTCTCACAATAGCAGACTCGGGCTGCTTTGCTATTACTGTCTCTGCTTCTTTTCCCACTTCCCTATCAACATTTGGCTCTAGCTCATCAACAGGCTTCTTTGGTTTAGGGGGAAGTTCTTCTAAAGCTCTGCCATTCCTCAAAGTAACTGCTTGCACAAATTCTTTAGGATTCTTCTCTGTATCACTCGGTAAAGCACCCCAAGGTCTATTATTTTGTGCTCCAGCAAGCTGCCCCAACTGTCTTTCAAGGTCTTTCTGCGCACTGCTCAAATGTTTAATTATTTGTGCCTGAGATGCTGACTCATCCATGAGCTTTTGCTGCCCTGCAAGAAGTTTCCTGAGCATATCCTCCATAGCATTAGACTGCTGTGGCTGAGCCTGTGACTGCGACCCCTGCTGTGGTGCATTCCTTTGAGTAAATTGGGGTCTCTCATTACCCTGAAACTGCTCAGGGGTATCCCTCCAGGAAAAATTTGGGTGATTACGCCAACCCGTGTTATAACTGTTACCATACTGATTGCGATTTTGACCCTGCGATCTGTTCTGATTACCCACATAATATACTGACTCTGGGTTAGAGGGACAAACCTCAGTGCTATGATCCTCACCACATACTTCACAAAAGGTCTGAACTTGTTGCACTGGAGCTAGTTGTGGCTTCGCTTGGAGAGTCAGCTTGCTGATTTGATTAGAAATAACATCCATCTTTGCTCGCAGCTCTGAAATTCCATCTAGTTGAAGTATCCCAGCAGCTTTCTGCGTATTAGCTCTTCTAGCACCCTCAACTTGCGTATTAGCTCTGCCATCACCCTGCCAATCAGGATTGCTCTGTGAAAACTTATAAAGTAAGTCATATATCTGTTCAAAATTTAAGGCCAGCACTTGGCCTCCAGCAGCAGCATCAACCACAATCTTAGTATGTTGGTTCAATCCCTCAACAAACGTGTGTGCAATAACCTCATTAGATTGGTTGTGGTATGGACAATCTCTCAATAAAGCTTTAAATCTCTCCCAGGCTGCATATAATGATTCTCCTTCTAACTGCCTGAAGGACAAAATTGCGCTCCTCAACCTGGCCGTCTTGGCAGACGGATAAAACTTAGCCAAAAATTTCTTAGCCAAATCCTCCCAAGTAGTGATAGACCCAGGCTTTTCAGCCTTTAACCACTTCCTTGCTGTCCCAATCAATGAAAATGGGAACAAAGTCATTCGCACATAATCAGTAGGCACACCTGCTGGTGTATAAGTATCACTGATCTCCAGAAAGTTCTGCAGGTGCTGCTGCGGATCTTCATGCAGGAATCCACCATATTGCCCCATCACATGCAGCAACTGAATTATGTCGGGCTTTATCTCAAAGTTTCCAGTAATAGCAGGCTTCACAATACTTGACTCTACTCCTTTCAGACTAGGAAGAGCCACATCTCGCACTGCTACTGCTTGTTCTTCAGCCATTTCAACAGGTAGAGAGGCAAGTACGATTGCTAATGCTTCTCGATCTCTCGCTTCCCTTTTTGCCTTTCTCAAGGTTCTTTCAGGCTCGGGATCAAAAGGTGCGAGTGATTCGTCCTTTTTGTTTCTTTGCATTCAAAACCTATTGCCTGAAACAGCACAAGAAACTCAACAAAAAATTAAACCTGAATAGCAATTAAGCAATTGTTCAAAAGAAAATAGTCCGTAATTAGTCCCCGGTAGCGGCGCCAAAAACTTGTTGTTCCCAACGCACACGCAAGTATACGCGGTCGACAAGTAATAAAGTGATAAATCGAATATCGTTCCCACGAGGACTAAGCAGACTAATACCTAACAAACAATTCCTCCAAACTACTCAGGGGTCTTTTTCTTGGTTTTAAGAGTTTTTATAACTAAAGTGTAGTAAGTAAAGTGCTAAAGATGTAGTCAAGCAATGAGAAATACTTTGGTTGTTAACAATATCAAGAGAGCGGTCCAGGGTCAGAGTTACGAACAATCCAGTTGATGTATCCAATTGATTCAACTTCTTAAATCCCGGGTTACTAACTGACAGAGTAAATGTAACTGTGAAAACCTTTCAGTTCTTCACAGTCTATGCAAGCTACTTCAATCCCTATATGTCTATGGGTTAAATCACATGCACGCATTAAGATTCATGTAATGAGTTAAACTAGGCAAGCAAGTATATGTCTATCCTACCCGCAAATTGGTTCCCCGATGCCCGGGTTCACAAACTAGTTCTATTCTTTCTTATTACGTAATTAAATTCCCTCTTTCGAGTTCAATCTAAAAACCATAGATGATGTATAATTATCGAGGTCTAACAATTACACATGTGAAATCAAGAAAGAATAAGCAACCCGTTATGGGATTAAATCAATGGGAATCAACCTTCATGTAATACTCTAACCCTAGAACGTAAAGTTTAGCCACACATATTCATAATCACAAGGCAATAATTTGGTGTAATAATGAAGTAAATGATGTAATAGATGAAAGATTAGGAATAAACCCTTGTTCAATGAGTATGTAGCTCTCAATATTGCTCCAAAGTATCAACTCCCTTTCAAAAACTAAGTAAAAGATTATTTATAGTGTTTACAAACACCTAATAATAACTTAGACCCAATACTAGACGGAATAGGAAGTGAAAAACCGCACACGGGGCGCTATAACGGGCGCCCCGCGCCTCGGAAAGCGCCAAGATAATCAGTAACGCCACATTTTGGGCGCCTTAGGGGCGCGCCGCATTGGGAACCGTGCTGGGCAGTGGGGCGCGTTGAAGGGCGCGCCACGTGCCCCACAGTGCCCAGCCAACTCGCCTTCTTCCCTGGTCCGAAATCGTGTCCGTGTCGTGCCTTCGCGTGCTCAATCCAATCCTCAATCATCCTTCAACCAATTCATGCTCAATCAAGCTCCGAAAAGCTCCAAATGCACCGCGTAACAACCTACACACGCACAACGCAAAAATCAGTATACAACCACATTCACAACTAATAAACGAGTGCAAAACAAGCTCAAATATGCATAAATATTAAGGAAATATAGGCATAAAATGCCAAACATCATATGTGCTTAATCTTATTGGAGTACCAGTACCCAAATGCCAGTTGTTCGAAAAAGTGCCGCATCGTCTTGTCTTTGAAGCGGTAAAGTCTGAGTAACCACCTTCAATATTTAAGCTGTGGTAGATGATTAATTATGTGTATGTTCTAATTGAGAGAGGTACTCTTGGTATATCGAGTTTAGAGAGGCGAAGGAAAGTCTGCCTACCTATAATTGCATGTACTTAGATTTCACTGATGAACTTGTGTTTTAAGTGTCATTGTTGGCAAAAGTTCCATTATAATCATTAGTAATTGATTAACACATTGGTTTAGAGGGCATTTCAGTGCAAATATGGCTTAAAATGGTAGTGCTAGTTTGTGTTGAGTCTTTAGGGAATGGTTGAGCGCCCCTTTGCTTATATGAATCACTTGCAGAATCACCTGATTGGTATATTTCAACTCTAACAGTGGGGTGAAGACTCGAGAGTGTGCACATATGCTTGTTACTTTGGTTTCTTGTGGGTGTTGGTCTGACTGATTGACTTTATACGGTGCACTCTCTTCTTGGATTTCCCTTCAAAATTAACTAGTGATTGTTGATTACAACGTGTGGGAAAGTCTGAGTACCCCATGGACATTCTGGTGCAAGCTTAATCGAAGATAAGCTTAACAACCGGAAAAACAATGGAAAACAATAAACAATGATAGAAGCAAGACGAATCTTAACTTCGTTGGAATGTTTCCAAGGAACTGGTCTCGGATCAAACAACGAAAAGAAATAAGATGCACCTAATGCTAAGCAACAATCCTCAAGAAGAACTCATGCTTCTTGCAAATTGAATGACCAAAGAAGAATTTGTTCAAACGATTACACTGAATGATACAAGTTCTTATAAAATCGCACGTCGGGGTTCGGCTCTCATCGGAGTCTCAATAGCATCAAGTATAACAAATATTCATCAACAACTAATTATCAAATGAACTAAGCTAAGGGGTTTATATAGATAGCCCCAAGGGTACTTAAGCAAATACGGTCACAAACGACCAATTAAACAAGGCCACGCAGGGCCGAAGTAATTCATGTGCTCAACTTCCTTGACTTCGGTGCTCAGTTGGTCAGCTTGGGCACATCTGATATCGGACGCTCACTTGTCTTCAGGCACAATTGTAGCCCTTCGGTCAGTCAGTGTTCGACATCAAGGTTGAGTGTTTGGTCACTTCCTTCCTCGGGCTCGAGCTTACAAATATAGCCTTCGTATCTTGTGCTCGACCAATCAGCATCCGAACAAGCGCTTCCTTTCGACCACGCCAGTTGAATGTGCACATCGTGCATGAGCTTGGTTTGGCTTTGTGTCAATGGCCTCGATGGATTGAATATCTGATCAGCACTGATTTGGGCTGCATCATCCTCCCATTCTTGAGACGATTTCGTCCTCGAAAAATCGAGCCCTCTTCAGTCTCTGATGCTTGGCCTACAACGCAAGGAGTTAAGTCAGCAAGATTAAAGGTGTTGGACACGTTATACTCACTAGGGAGGTCGATCACATATGCATTGATGTTGATCTTGCTCAGCACTTGAAATGGACCATCCCCTCGAGGAGCCAACTTTTCTTTTCTTTGGTTCGGAAATCGTTCCTTTCGGAAGTGAACCCAAATCCAATCTCCCCTCTTTAACTCCAACTTCTTGAGCCCCTTGTTTTTATTCGTTGCCACTTTGGCATATGCTTCCTCGAGGTTCATCTTCACCTTGGCATGCAACTCAATCAAAGCAGTGGCTCGGCGAGTACCTTCAAAATCAATAACAGAATCTCGAGGCAATGGGGGTAAAATCAAGTGGAATCAAAGGGTTGAAACCATACACACATTCGGACGGAGTCATTCCAATCATTTGATTCACAGTTCAATTGTATGCAAATTACATCACGGGCAAACGATAAGCCCAGTTTTCGACCTTACCTTTGGTTAGAGCTCGAAGTAGAGCTCCTAAGGTTTGGTTGACTACCTCGGTCTGTCCATCAGTCTGAGGATGGTGAGACATCGAGAATAGTAATTTGGTGCTGAGGGCACTCCATAGACATTTCAAAAAATGACTCAAGAATTTAGAGTCTCGATCACTCACAATAGTACGAGGCACACCATGCAATTTCAACACATTAGAAATAAATAAAGTAGCTACATGTTGTGCATCATCACACTTCTTACAAGGAATAAAGTGAGCCATTTTGGAAAAATGGTCGACTACGACAAAGATGTTATCATGCCCACCCCCGACGTTGGTAACCCCATAACAAAATCCATGAATATATCAACCCACGATCGATTAAGAACAGGTAACAGAGTGTACAAACCATGAGAGTTGTGTTGAACCCCAAAAAAATTACCCTTTCTTAAGAAAAGATAGGTTTCGGGTATAATATTTAACAATATGGGACTCCAAAGGGCTTCTTTTGGAGTCGCCACCTAATTTAGGAGAATTAGGAACCAAGTAAGTAAATAATGCGTGCAAGCCAATTCGTAATAATCTTAAAATTGCTTTTAAAATACAACTTTAATACAAGTCTTCAAGTCAATTATTTTTCTTATTAAAGTCATTTATTTTCCCTACCTTTTTTATGTATAATTGATTTTAAATTCAATTAGTGCCGCTTCAAACTGAAAGTTAAATATTTTTGAAAATCACATTATTTAGCTATTTTGTGAAAACCGAAGGATTAACCACATTTTGTGGATTTTCGAAAGTGCTTTCAAACTGAAACCTTCTTTCGAAAATAATTGAACCTCTTACTTAGAATCTCTGAAATAGACCATTTCCTTAAAACGGAGTGCTTGCACGCATTATTTACTTACTTGGTTCCTAATCCTCCTAAATTAGGTGGCGGCTCCAAAAGAAGCCCTTTGGAGTCCCATATTGTTGAATATTATACCTGAAACCTATCTTTTCTTAAGAAAGGGTAATTTTTTTGGGGTTCAACAGCGTGACGACTCCGCTGGGGAATACTTTAAGGTTCTAACTGCAAAATTTTCAAAAGATAGCTCTTTATTTGTTTTTTATTTGCAAAATAGCATGTTTAGTTAATTTGATTATTTGCCATTGTTTGTCACTGAAAGCATGTCACTACACTTTTATTTGTGCACATATAAAATTGGCATTCTGTTCATATTTCCCCCACTCATGGGAGCTTCTTCATTGTTACTTATACCCGCGAGGTGTATGCATATACACCCGCAACTCACAAAAAACCTTTTAAGAAAGAGTGCGCATACCTGCGGGGTGAGCGGATAGTTTTACTACCGCGTGACCGCTTGTCACTCAAAATAGCCTTGTGTCTAGTAAACCCACTCTAGAGTTTTCGTTAGGACATGCATAAACCTTAGATTGGATCCGGTCCTTGGCACTGCCTCCATAGTTAGGAAAACCGCCCTTTTACATTGACGGGATTTTAAACCCAACAACAAAGCATATTATGTGTTTATGTGATAAAGGAACTTCCAGTCCAAGCCAAGTTTTGCAATTAATTAAATTTAGAATACTTTTATTAATTTTGTAGACAAGCAGATACTTGAATTCAAGAGGTATTCAAATAGTTATCAAGTTGAAATTGAGAAGATACTTGCAAGAAGATAACAAGTTAGGGGCAAGAGATGTCGAAAGGACGATAAGATGATCGATCCATTTGATCGATGTTTGATTCAAGCAAGTTTTGGATGTAAACGACATTTGAGACCAGATATCAGAAATTACATTGATTGTGGAAGCAAGGATTGATTGAAACAGACCCGCACTTCAGTTCCATTGCCTCCTTGAGCATGATGCAGCGTAGTTATAACAGTTATTTATATTTTCATTGTACTCAAAACGATGTATTTAAATTATGTCTGGCACTTTCTATTTTTTTATGTAACAATGATGTACTCAAAATCAAGTTATAATGAAAGAAAATTATTATTACAGTTATTGTCACTTACTCTAAATTCGATTATTGCAAAACTGGCTTGGACTACTTTTCATTATCACCTATTTGGCGTCTTAGGCCCACCTCTGGCACAAAGAGGCACCATACAAGGTAGGATGCGCTTGCATTTTTATTTACGCTAAACTACTTGTGTTTGCCACATGTCAACTTGTTTAAAATGCAAAGCGCTACGTGATGCGCGCTATGTGATTTGTGTGCAATTTTGCCAATGACATGCAAACTAATATGGTTACTTTTAAACTTTTTCTTTTGTGTTGTTTATCCCCCCAAACAGAAGTTTGATTTGTGCTGATTTAAGCTGGCTGATCACTCCTATTACACAAGGGCAAAGGACCAATCTACATACTGGCACACATTTCCACAACTGACAATGACTGGAATAAATGATGAACCTCGCAAATACCGAGAAAAATCCTGCAACTCCTGAATCGTCAAGAGGAAATGTCATTATTACTTAAGACGAACTGATTCTTGAAATGGCTAAGGAACTACAGATGTTAAAAGATAAGCTGGCTGCGGTAAAAGGGCAAACTCCTAAAAACACGCCGCTGCGTGGGCCCGATGCATCCTAATCTCTGGGTCAAATGGGGCACTCTCTGGGGCAATCTCTGGGGTCACCAATATGAACACACCTTTGAACACCCACAATTCTCTAAAAGCACCAGTCTACCAAAGCAACTTGCCACTTGCCCAAGCTCTACCTCTAAATAACGCTCAATCTAGCCAAATAATCAACCGACCACCATCTACCCATTACATCAACAATACCCATCATACACCCCGCACCCTGCCAATACTTATTATCAGACACACACTCCATATCCATACCAAACCCCCACTTACCAAAATAAACCCATCCCGCAAGCTTATACTGAAAATCCATCCGCACCATTAGTCCAAGTGGAGGTATCTGGCGGGCAAGATGTTCCTACCGTGCAAATTGATGATTACACCAATCCTCCTTATGTGAAGTTTCAAAATGGTGTTAGAAGAGCCGAAAAAGCAGTCGATGAGGGTAAAGATTTGGAGAAAAAGGTTCAAGGTTGGGTGATGAGTGCTCTTAGCAAAGCATCAAGAGGCAAGGACAAGGAAAGTCTAGAATATGAAGACACGTGTGTTTATCTTGGGATTGAATACCCAGAAGGGTACAAAGTACCAAAGTTTGTTAAGTTTGATGGCAAAGACAACCCCCGAGCCCATTTGAGAAGGTACTGTGAAACCACGGGAGTGGGGAAGAATGAAGTGCTCCGTATGAAATCATTCATTCATAGTCTTGAAGGTGAAGCTTTAGACTGGTACTCCGAGCAGGATCCCTCAAAATGGATTAACTAAAGGAGTATGGCTCACAACTTCATGGAGTGTTTTGGTTTCTATGCTGAAATACCATTAGATCGGTTGGCTATTGCAAGGTTTAGGAAGAAGCCAACCGAGACTTTTAGGGAATACACGGTACGTTGGAGGAGTGAGGCGGCCAAAGTTAAGCCTCCCATGAGTGAGGAAGAGTTTGTGGGACATTTCATCGAGACATTGGATGAATTCTACTATGATCGAATGCCATCCATGACTAACTCTACTTTTGCCAATCTAGTGAAAACGGGGGAGATGTATGAAGCTGGTTTGAAATCTGGTAGGATCACAAATTTGGCCGCTTTGCAAGCTACAAGTAAGGCAATCCAGTCTGGTAATGGCTTTAACAAAAAGAAGAAAGAGGAAGTGGGAGCTGTTGTGGGAGACATCGAGCGTCGACCGGCTGGAAAGTTGAATTTTGACAATTCGCCTGCTTTTCCCACCTACCAAAGCCCATATTACCCAAGTTACCCCACTCACTACCAGATGCCACCTGTTCCTTATCCGGTTTACAATGCACAAGCAAATTACTACCAACCTAGAGCACATGCACCTAATCAATACCCTCGTCAGCCAAATTTTGAAGCACCCCAGAATTACCAGCCTCGTCCTCCTGTTCGTCCAAATGTGCAAGGGTTTAATCAGAATTACGAAAGGAGAGCAACCAAAACCTATACTCCCCTAGCGGAGTCATATGGCCAGCTTTTTGAGAGATTAAGAAATGCGGGAGTTGTGCAGCTTATCCTTGATAACACCCCAAACCCACCTCCAAAATGGTATGATGCAAATAAGCACTGTGCTTATCACTCAGGGGCAGCCGGCCATGATATTGAGAGATGTTATCCTTTCAAAGACAAGGTCGAGGGTTTAATCAAAGCAGGAACCATTCAACTCACTGGCACTCAGCCAAATGTGCATGATAATCCGCTTCCCAATCATGGTAACAATGCAGTTAATATGATTTCTCTTGAGGAAGAGCCAAATCTGAAGGGCACCATAGTCTCTATTTATGATGTAAAGGTTGATAATATTTTCTAAGGTACCTAAGCAAGCACTAACTCTATTGCCAAAGAATGAGGGAACTTTTGGCCTAGGTGGCAACCCCGCTGAAGGAAAGATGGAAAAGGCTGAGTCTGAGAAGAAGCTGACTAGTGTCATACCACAGCCTTTTTTACCATTGAACCAGTCATTTGTCCAAGCACCAGAAATGGCCATGCAGAATTTGATTGAAGGTGTTGGCAGCCTATTGTTGAATGATGGATTGAAATGCAGTGCAACTATTGAAGATTCTGAGAAAGAGCCATATCTGCAGAATGTTGAACCAAGTGATGTGATGGCTAATTGGACTTGTGGTCCAAAAGAGACTTGATGAATGAGCTCCCTATTTTTGTTTTGGCATCACAGTCAGCTTGAGGCCCTGAACTGTGTTTTGCACTTTAATTATGTTTATGTCTTTCAAATAACTCTTTTAAATCCTGCATGTTTACTTTTATGTTGTATGCCTCCCTAAATTAGGTTTTGAATAAACAAATGCACTGCATTCCTACCTTATTATTTTTCTATACTTTAATTATTTATGTGCTTTATTATTTTCTTCTGATTAATATTCTTACTATTGTTTCAAATTAAAAATAACAAAACCTGCTTAAACTTGGCTTGTGGCCTATAAGGAAACAACTGGACAATTTAAGGATGATGCACTGGAAAATTACTTTTTGCACTCTTTGGATATTATATTACCCTTAGAGCTTCAAACTGGGGTAGCTTTATTTTCCAGCAATTGGAGCCGAAGCGGTTTATCTATACAAATATAAGTCCTTTATTTGAGAAATCATTCAAGAAGATAGTTTGGAAGATGTTGAATGCACGAAGAGAAGATTTGAATAGTTTACTTCAAACCGGGGCAATTGGTATTGAAGAAGCTCTTTCCTAATTTAGAAGAAGCAACGAGAAAACTTGCACCAAGTTGGCAATGTCATTATGTGGAAGAACACTAATCCTGGTAGATATTTATAATCAAGTTCGGCCAAAGGTAATCAACGCAGATGCCGTCAAAAGATACTATGTCTGAAGCAACCGCAAGTTAGCATTGGTTTGGATGTAATCTTTGATGTAATGCGAACTACGCGTAACCTGATTCCTGAGGCGGGATACGTAGGCAACTCATATAGAGTTCGGTTGCACTAGCACAGGAATCCCCTATTTCCTCTTTTATGCATTTTTGAACTACTTCTGACCTGATTCCTGTAATGGCGACAGGATAAGTAGGCAATCCCCATTGGATTCGGTCAAAATATTGTAACACTTTAGGCTTGTTTATCTTTTATGATGTAATTCCGAACTACGCATCTGGGCAGATGTGTAGGTTTTCCAATTCGGATGCGGCTTCGTACTTAGATTGTCATATTCCCCCAAAAGCTTTATGTAAGCAGAACTACGCACAGTCTGATTCCCGTGGAGGGATACGTAGACGCTCTTAACGGGCTCGACTCTATAATATTAAAATTTTCAGTTTTCCCTAAGGCAAGCAACTGGGGCAAATTTTGCAAGATGAATTGAAGATATGGAAGATAGAAACTGGGGCAAATTTTGCAAAAAGAGTTCGAAGGCATAAAGATTATAATTGGGGCAGATTTTTGCAAAATTGGTATTGCTTATCAAAGAATAAAGTGGCAAAGTTCTAAAAATATTCAAGATTAGCACAAGTTGCAAAGACAAAGGACGTTCAGTTTGTTTCAAAATATGTCATGAGTTTGAGTTAAAGCAGAAATTTTTAAATGCATTATAACTTTCGGTTGCATATCAATGATTATTTGCTTAAATATTTTATCAAATTACTTATCTTTGCTTCTGTCTGTAAATATTATATAATATTGAGTTCATAAGTCAAGTCTCTGAGTATAATTTGCAAGCCCAAGTCTAAAGAAGAACGAGGGAGCAGCGGCAGCAAGTTCAAGATGAATCAGCACAAATCAAACACCCCTCCCCAAAACTAACAAATTTTTCTTTGAGAGCAGGAACGAGAAAGCTTGCACTGAAAGGATCATTTACACTACGGATGAACAATTATTTGAACACGCATCCAAAGTTGCCTTGCAAATTGCGTCGCGTTGCCTTTTCATGACTTAAAGCATTATGCTTCGTCATGAGTTATTGCCGAACAGGCGGCATTTCTACCTCTATGACTTTCATTCCTAATAGGCGACAAAGCCGATGCATGTTCTGTGTTTTCAAAACTAAGCCAAATAGGGCATCACCTTGTTTTAGGTGATAATCCGCACAAGGCCATCCTTGCCGGATTGTCTCGCCAATTGATTTATCAGTGGCTATCGCACTGACTACATTTTCTCATTACTTTGCTTTGTACTTGTTTTAAATTATGCCTTCACACTTTCTTTAAAATTAACGCCTTTCTTTACTCTTTCAGGTTGACCGTCAGCTACGAGGATTCCCTCTGTTGGATTATCTCGCATGTTGATTCCCCAAATGGCTCTTGCATTGCTCTACATTCCCGCACTGCTTTTCTTTGCACTTGCTTTAAATTATGTCGTCGCACTTTCTTTAAAATTGATGCCTTGCTTTACGTTTTCAGGTTGACCACCAGGCGGGGCTTCTCTCTTGTTGGACTTTCACGCCTGTTGATTCGCTAAATCGCTTTCGCGTTGATTTACATTTCACGCTAAATTGCTTTCAATTATGCCTTTGCACTTGCTTTATATTATAACTTGCTTTACTTTTAGTTTAACAGGTCAGCCCTGAGACCCTCCTTGCTTTGCGCCGGATCGGATCACCAGCTGATTTATGGACAATCAACCCCAAGACCCTCCTTGCTGCGTGCCCGACCGGCTTGCCAGTTGATTTGTCAAGATGTTCAAATTGCTTTGAACTTGCTTTCAGTTATGCCTTTGCACTTGCTTTATATTATGACTTGCTTTACTTTTAGTTTAACAGGTCAGCCCTGAGACCCTCATTGCTTTGTGCCGGATCAGATCACAGCTGATTTGTCGATTATCAACCCCAAGACCCTCTTTGCTGCATGCCCGACCAGCTTGCCAGTTAATTCGTCAAGATGTTCAAATTGCCTTGCACTTGCTTTCAATTATGCCTTTGCACTTGCTTTATATTATGACTTGCTTTACTTTTAGTTTAACAGGTCAACCCTGAGACCCTCCTTGCTCTGTGCCGGATCGGATCACCAGCTGATTCGTCGACAATCAACCCCAAGACCTTCCTTGCTGCGTACCCAACCGGCTTGCCAGTTGATTCGTCAAGATGTTCAAATTGCCTTGCACTTGCTTTCAAATATGACTTTTCACTTGCTTTATATTATGAACCGCTTTACTTTTACCTTAATAGGTTAACAGGTCAGCTCCGAGACCCTCCTTCCTTTGTGCCGGACCGGATTGCCAGCTGATTTGTCGACAATCAACCCCAAGACCCTCCTTGCTTCATGCCCGACCGGCTTGCCAGTTGATTTGTCAAGATTGTTGAAAATGCTTTGCATTATGCCTTCGCACTTGCTTTATTGCTTCGCCAGTTGATTGGAAGATAACTTATCAATGATATCACAACCCGCACTTGCAAATTTGTATCATCAATATTTGCTCATTTCTTTACTTTTGATTATCAGGCTTTATTAGCAGTTGCTCGCTTACCGTTTGTCGAGTTTACTACAGGACTTTAGCAGCACCGCAACAACATTTGGAGCATAACATGGAACTTTTTCTTAGCAGTGAACTGGGGCAATCGTTGATATGAGCTAGACTCATCAACGAGGATCTGAAGAATCGCACTCGAACAAGCAAGTCTTACCTAATCTTTCATTCTAGATTAGGCGTCAGTTTGAATTCTTTCCTATTCCTGCGTCCTTTTCTGTCGATCGTGCAAGTCTTCGTATCTAAATATCATTGAACTACATATGGCCTGATTCTCTTTCAGCCCGAGATATGTAGGCAACTCGGGAACCGGAGCTCAACCATGCCCATAAGCCTCCCACTTTGGTCTTTCGAATCAAAGTCCTTGGCTTTATCATGACAAAATTGGTTTCCCGTCAACTTCTTTACCCTGAAAACTCTTTCATCCTTTTCCGGGTAAAGAGGGGCAGCTGTTGACACCTAATTTTGTCCCAAAATTTTCTTATAATTAATAAATTATTGCGATATTTATAATTAAGGTTAAAAGTGAAAAATAAAATAAAATAATAATAAAAAGAAAAAACCAATTAATTTTGAAAAGGGTGGCCAAATGTGAAAGACGCAACCCAATCCCAGCCTACCCGTGCAACCCCCTTAATTCCCAATTAATCCTAAATTAGAGGCCATATTTGTTCCTATGCCTACAATTAGCCTACCTATGCAAATTATGTAACATATACACACACTCTTCAACCCATTCCTAAATCAGTTAACCCCAATACCCGCTTCCCCTTCGACGACCTGACCCGCGAACCCTAATTCCTTGCCCAATTTCCCCCCAAATCTCATCACAACAGGCCAAATCCTTGTCAGCTGGTCCCCTCCCATGTTGCCATTTCCTTTTCCGTACGAACCCCAGCCTGTTTTGATCTCATCCATCTATTTCGAAGCAAAATTCATCCGAGCCGTAAATTGATCCCAACAGCTTTTTCCCTTTGAGATAAGGATGTGTATGGTACGATCCTTGAGTGATTTGACCAAATACACCCTTATCTTAGAAGTGAAAGGTCGAAATTAGGTCCAAATTTTGGGAAAATTTCGAGCAGTCCGAAACCCTAAATCTCAGGTATATATATACTGGCTTTTCGTCTCATTTTGGGGGGAGTTATTGATATAGAGAGGAGATAGGCATAGCAGCAGCAGTAGTTAGAAAAAAACACTAGCACATTTTTTTTAAAAAAAATCTAAGTTAATATTAGGTAGTTTCCTGATTCTTCTGAAAGCATTTGTGTCGTCGCTTCATCATTCATGTCGTCGACCTAGTTTGAGTCGTCGCTCTTTATTCGAGTTGTTTTTTTTTGGATCCTCGCCTCAGTTCATTGCGCCGCAAAAGGTATTAAACCTTTCTACTTTATTTTACAGCTTTCTTTTACATTTTTTATCAATTGTTGAACCTGCTTACATTTTGTATGCTATAGATGAACCTGATATGATGTGATGTATATGTTGTATGGTAGTTTAACTGTTTAAATCCCTAGCACAAAGTTGTTTCTTGTTCAAAGACTGGATTTTTTTTGGTTATTGGTGTAAAGGAAGCTTTACAAAGTTTATTGCATGAAATTTGGATTTACAAAGCTTTACGAAGTTGTTTCCTCCTAATTAGCTTCAGTTTTGAGCTTATCTTGTCAAGTTCTGCTTGATATTCTGTTTGTACTGGATCTGGTTTGAAACTCTTGGAATGCAGATTTGTTTAGGCTTGAGCTATTGAGTGCCAAGTTTGTTTCAGGTTCTTGAGTTGTTGTAAGAATGCAGGTGTTGTCCAGGGAATCTGAGTTTGTTTCAGGGAGATGCAGGTGTGTGGTTGTGTGTATGCAGGTGTATCTGCATTAGCAGGTGTTTGAGAGTTGGTTTTTTAGGGGGCTGTTTGGTTTCCAGGTAGCAGCAGGTGGTCTGGTAGTTTCAGGCAGCAGGTGGTTAGGAGAAGTGATGTTGGTTCAGGAGTTTTCAAGTGAGTTTTAGGCTTAGAGTTGGTTCAAGAGGGTGAGGGTCTGTGTGGATGTTGGTTTTGTCGTTGTAGTAGTCAGCAAGAAGTTGAAATGTGCAGAAAAATAGAGTTCAAGGAAGTGCTGACTGCTAGGCTTATTTTTGCTTTGAAAAGAGAATAGCGAGTAGTCTGTTCATGGTTTGTTAGTGTTTGGAAGTTGGAGAAAAGGGTAATTGTCTCTTATCTGTTAGGAGAAGGCAGGGAGTATAGAGTGAGCAGTTTCTGGTGTTTCAGGGTTTGTTCAGGGAATTCAAAGGTTGCGTGTGAGAGTTAGGGTGTCTGGTGTTGTGCTGGTGGCTAGCAGTAGTAGTAGAGGTTTTAGGAGTTTGTCCTTTTTGTTTAAAGGAGGTGCTGCAGGGATTCAGGAAGTTGTCCTATTTTTCTATAGCTGCATAGGTTAGGTTTGAGGGAGGTCAGGTGTTCTGTGGGGGGTGTTGCCTTAGTTTGTGTGCAGGTAATTGGAAGTGTATTGGTGGTTTGAGGGGTGTAGTTCTAGTAAGGGTTCCTGATAGTTGCAGCTTGCTTAAATGTTTCAGGAGTGGCATGTCTTGTTTCTGTTTGTTTGAATGAGTTTGAATAGTGTATGCAGCTGGTGTAAATGTTGTTCTAGGAGCTGCATGTCTTGGGATTTCTAGGGGATGTTCTGGTTGCTTTGAGAAGGATTGTATAGGAGTTTTGTTCAGGTCCCAAGTTCCAGCCTTTTTTGATGTGTGCATGTCAGCAGCTAACCTTTCCTTTGAGTCAGTTTTCCCTATGTTCACTTTTAGCTCTTGCCTAGTCAGCCTAAGTATCATGAAATAGATCATGAATTAGTGTTTGTTATGAGATGTACCAGTGCTCAATGAGATGTGAAGTTTGCCTTTAGTTGCCTCTTATTTCACCTTTTCAAGTATGTTTCTGGAAAAGATCTTTAACAAGCATTGAACTCCTTAGTCATACCCATTAATGCTATAAAATGCATGAATCGCAAAAGTTAATTCCTCTGTTTGATAGCTTATGCCTTGTTATCATGTGTAGCTAGTGTTTGGCCCTTCTAATCTATGCTTGCTGGTATTATATAACCCTGCTAATGTTCTATTCAATTGTTGTAGCTTGCTTGCATTTTAAGTAGCCTACTGTATTTTCCTTCTAGTTTTGCATATAGAAGTTTATCTAGTGGTTATGTGATTAGTTTTCATAGTCCTTTTGGTGGTATGTGAATTTCGTAAGTCTATTTCTATGTCTTTTTAGAAGAATAATTTACTTAAAAGGGTATAGATAAATCAGAGTTAATGATCCTTGTTAAGTGTGAGATACAAATTTCTTTACCATGTTAAAGTCAATGAATCTCTATTCCGAAGCTGCAGAATCTTGTTTATTACCCAAGCCGCGAAAATAATGTCTTAGATGTGCTTTTGGGATTTCATAAGTAATAAGTGTACTGTGTGTTCCATTTTTTCTCTAGCTTTATTTATGCATTCCGCTTCCGTAGTTGTTTTAAGCATCCTCGCATATATGCTAATCCTTAATTCTTGTTTCTTTTGCATGATACACTCTTGGGACGAGTTGAAATAAAACTCACAATTGGGATGGCATGCATCTGGAAGTTATTTGATCCGCTTCGCATTTTCGGGACTTGAGATCCCCGAAAAATGCAAAAAAAAAAAAAAAAAAAAAATGAAAATCACAAAGCCCAAGGCTCAATGATTGAGTTTGCGATTTCCGGGTTCTTCTTCTACATCCTTCTCTCTTCCCTCTATCCCTTAGAAATTGCATGTCTATCGGAATTCCCCGTAGATAATTATTGTAGAATAATTTATTTGATTGATTATGAATGAATGTTTAGTTATTTATTGAGTTATTTTGTGAATATTTTATTTCTTTAGAATCTCCATCTTAGTTATGAATTTTGAATCTTTTAGTTAAATAATGCGTGCCAGCCAATTCGTAATAATCTTAAAATTGCTTTTAAAATAAAACTTTAATACAAGTCTTCAAGTCAATTATTTTTCTTATTAAAGTCATTTATTTTCCCTACAGTTTTTATATATACTTGATTTTAAATTCAATTAGTGCCGCTTTAAACTGAAAGTTAAATACATTTGAAAATCGTATTATTTAGCTATTTTGTGAAAACCGAAGGATTAACCACATTTTGTGGATGTTCAAAAGTGCTTTCAAATTGAAACCTTCTTTCGAAAATAATTGAACCTCTTACTTAGAATCTCTGAAATAGACCACTTCCTTAAAACGGAGTGCTTGCACGCATTATTTACTTAATTGGTTCCTAATTCTCCTAAATTAGGTGGCGACTCCAAAAGAAGCCCTTTGGAGTCCCATATTGTTGATTATTATACCCAAAACCTATCTTTTTTTAAGAAAGGATAATTTTTTTGGGGTTCAACAGGTTGGACCTTGATTTAGCTTTCTTGCAATCTATACAAGCATTGCAAAGCTTTTCCACATCTCTTCATATTTTTGGCCAATGGAACTGCTCGATCAAGATTTCAAGAGTCTTGTCGACATCGAAGTGTCCCATCAAGCCTCCAGACTGAGCTTCTCGAACCAAAAGCTCTCTCCACGATGACCCAGGCACACAAACCCTCCCATTCTTGAAGAGGTAGTCATCGTGCCACTGATATTTCTCAACCCTTCGACCACTCAAGATTGCGTCACGGACGCTTTTCAGCTTGGGATCGTCTTCATATATCGATTTGATGCTTTCGAATCCCATGAGCCTCGAGGTGAGAGTGGTCGTTAAGGCGAATTTCCTCGATAAGGCATCGGCCACAACACTGTCTTTTCACTTTTTGTAATGAATTACATAGGGAAAGCTCTCAATGAATTCCACCCACTTGGCATGTCTTCGATTTAATTTCTCCTGGCCTCGGAGATGTTTTAAAGACTCATGACCAGTTTTAATCACAAACTCTCTCGGCCACAAATAATGCTGCCAATAGGCGACTGCTCGAACGAGGGCATACAACTCCTTGTTATACGTAGAGTAATTCAAGGTTGCACCCTTAAACTTTTCGCTGAAGCAAGCGATCGGCTTTGATTCTTGCATAAGCACTCATCTGATCCCAACTCCGGATGCATCACATTCAACCTCGAATGCTTTGTCGAAGTTAGGGAGTTGCAACAACGGGGCAAAGCTAAACCTCCATTTCAACTCTTGGAAAGACCTCTCTTGGGACTCTCCTCACACAAACGGATGGTCTTTCTTTACCAGCTCAGTTAAAGGAGCTGCCACGATGCTAAAGTCACGAACAAACATTCGGTAAAAGCTAGAAAATCCATGGAAGCTACGAACTTGAGATACCGAGGCTGGAGTCGGCCAATCTTTGATAGCCTCGACTTTTGACTCATCGACTTCAACACCATTAGCATCACAAAAAATCCTAGAAAGACTACACACTCAACTCAGAAGGCACACTTCTTGAAGTTAGCGTATAACTTCTCTTCTCTAAGGGTTTCAAGCACTAGCCTTAAGGGTTCGACATGTTTATCCATAGATTTACTATAAACAAGTATGTCATCGAAGTAAATGACAACAAGCATATTTATGAACGGTTTTAGCACATGGTTCATCAATTTCATGAATGTGATCGGTGCGTTTGAGAGGCCAAAAGGCATCACTAACCATTCATAGAGACTGAATTTGGTCTTGAATGTAGTTTTCCACTCGTCTCCCAGTTTCATTCAGATTTGGTGGTAACCGGATGTCTATCTTTGAAAAGCATGAAGAACCACTTAATTCATCTAGCATGTCATCTAATCAATGAATAGGATGACGATACTTTACCATGATCTGTTGACTGCTCGGCAATCAACACATGTTTGTCATGTTCCATCTTTCTTCGGGACAAGGATAATAGGAACGGCGCAAGGACTCAAGCTCTCTCGAACAAGGTCCTTGTTCAGCAACTCATCCACCTGCCTTTGGAGCTCTTTGGTATTTTTGGAATTACACCGGTATGCATATTTGTTAGGGATTTGAAACCCCAGAATGAAGTCAATTTGGTGCTCGATTCCTCTTAACGGAGGCAATCCACCTGGAATTTCTTCGGGAAACATGTCTTCGAAGTCATGCAAAATACTTTGTACAGCACTAGGCAAAGGGTTATTGTTAGAAAAATCATCATTAGAGTTTCGAAAGATACCCTTGTGCACGAGGCAAATCATCAATTGACCGTTGTCGTTGCCTCGTAGGTACTCACCCGGTTGCATGATTGCATAAATATTGTTTACCTCGGGCGGTGCTTCGGCCACAATTTTTGTCCCAATCAGAGACTTAGCTTTGGCCGCTTCTTTCAGCTCCTTCAATCTTTTATAGTCCTTACTGACTTGTTTCGGAGACAACAGTTTGAGTATGAAACTCTCTCATCCGAGCTTACTAGTATAAGTGTTGGATCATCTGTTATGGATAACCAACCGATCATACTGGCATGGTCGACCCAATAGCAAATGACAAGCTTGCATTGGTATCACATCAAACATCATCTCATCTTTATAATATCCTACTTTGAACTTGATCTACACTTTCTTGACACCCTTCAATTCTCCACATTCATTTAACCATTGTAAACGGTAAGGATGTGGATGCTTTGAGGTAGGTAATCCCAATTGTGAGACCAAAGTTTGGCTCACCACATTTGCACAACTACCCGAATCAATGATCATCGAACAAACCTTCCCCCTCACTCGACACCTTGCATGGAAAAGATTTTCTCTTTAGTTGTCCTCATCTTCAAGAGTCATGCAGCTCAAATTTCTTTGAACCACAAGAAACATTTCTAGATGATTAGCTTCGGCTGCATCACGACCATCATCATTTTCAGCTCAGTTAGTCTCTTCGATATTTTCTTCCTCGGTGTCACTCGTTTGCTCATGGATGGTTCCATCTTCGAGCAAAAATATAACTTTGCGAGTTGAACACTCTTTGCTATGTGACCATAACCCCTACATTTATGACACTGAATGTTTGAAGCACTAGGAGTGTTGAGTTGAAATTTACCACCCACTTCCTTGGAGTTATTAACAGTCACTCCCCTTTCGAAGGGTTTCTTTTGATCTCGGCCAATGTTGGCACTTGCTGGATTCGGGATCTTCCATTCTTTACCTCGGTTTAGAGGAGTCGAAGTAGTGACTCCTTGGTACCGATTTTCTTTGTCGTCCTTCACCCATTTTTCAGCTTCGATGGCTGTATGAAACACATCTTCCAAAGTTTTGTACACATGCAGTCTCTATTGAGATGACACATCCCAAGTCAAACCATTTTTGAATTGAATGATGGCTTGTTCACCATCTTCTTCCATATCAAGAGCCAATCGAATTCTTTCGAGCTCATCATAGTATTCTTCAACCGATTTGGATCCTTGTTTCAACTCGAAGAGCTTCCGAAGTTGTTACTACCGATATTTGGTGGTCACATACTTAGCATCCATTGCTCTCTTCAGCTGCAACCATATGGTGACCTCGAGATAAGCATTCCTTCTCCTCAATCTTTCAGTTTCCCACCATGTTAATGCATATGCCTCGAACAAAGCAATTGCATGTGCAACTTTTCTCCCTTCGGTCATCTCATTTGTTCAAAGATTCGTTCCAATCGAATCTTCCAATCAAGATATTGGTCCGGATCACTAGTTCCTCTGAAGGGTGGAATAGTGATCTTGACACTGTTCAAGTTTGAATCACGAGCACCTCAGAACGGTTCCGGATACTCATCATAATAGTCATTAGCCTCACGCTCAAAATATCGATCGACATTTGCGCCTCGGCCTCGACCTCGAAAATTTCCATGACCTCGTTGAACCTGCCTTCGTTAAATGAATGGTGGCTCATACTCAACTTCGACATCGGGGAATTCTCCATCATCAACACCTTTATCAACGGCCACGACTTGTCTTCGGGCCTTTGGAAGTGGCAATATATCACCTCAGAGAATGCCCAAGTTTTGATGATCAGCTTGGGGATTTCCCAAATTTTGTTGTCCAGCTTGGGGATAGCCTAAGCGTTGTTCAGCTCGGGGATAGCCCATAGCTTCATTTCGAGCAACCTCGTTCTTCAACTGTTGTTGTCAAACCAGCTCAGCAAACTGCTCCGGTTTCATAGGAGTGGAGTTGCTAGTACCGGCACCGAACCCTGGTAAGGCTACAGACACACTCCCTTGCTCGAGATTAGCTACTCGAGCACTCACTCCTCTTACCTCAGCACTGATGCCTTGTATCGCAACCATGAGATCGGCTAACGACACCTCGGGCGACTCAATGCCCTTTGCATCGCCTTCATTTCCAGCCATAGTACCTGCACAATCAAAGACCAAGAAAATGTTAAAAGGTTAGAAATCACCTTACACGCTTCCTCACCATTATTGGGTGGCACTTGGGTCCACTCAACTTTGTAGGCTCGGTCACTCGAGAACTTGTTCCAATGGCTTCCTCGGATGATCAATTTCTCTAACTTCCTTCGAATTTGACAAGTCAAACTGTCTCCTTCGGGAAGAGTGAATTGATGTTGACTCGATGGAACTGACGCTATTTAACTGGGCACGGAAATGAAAGAATTCTTCTACGAAATTAGGACTTCGGTCACCCCACACACGAGTTCCTATAAGCTCAAACAAATTAATACGACCTCGAGTAGAAAGATTTACTCTAGAGATCAACTAACGAGAATTTTCGATCACAAGAAAGGAAATCTTAGGATAATCTACCCTTCGTTTCCTCTTTTGGAAACCTCGGATACAACAACCTTTGCACGGACAAAAGTAGTCCCTCCTTGGTACGGATTTAAGGTTTAACCTTATCTACTTTTTCCTTTTTCTTGCCGACAACAATTTCACCTGGGGTTTTGAATTTAACACTTTAACTCTTTCTTCTTCAATGCAACAGTGAACTTAACAATTCTGACGTACGGATGCTTAAACTTTGTTCACAGCCCACCAAACAACAAGATTGAAGTCATATAGAGGAGAATTCAAATTTCGAAGCCAAGCTATGAACAGCTTCAACAATGTCGTCCGTACACTGTTACAATGTAACAATTTTCCGGCGTACGGACGGTGGCTAATCAGTGGAACTTCAAATTTTCAAGCTCAAATCTCGACCCAAATTAACAACAACCACCAGTGTTCGATAATAACCACCAAAACTCAACTGGAGTTTTGCAACAGTAACACCACGTCAAGAACAGTTCAAAACGACGAGAAACGCTAGTCGATAAACAGTGCATGACAGGTGCTCGATTGAATCCTTGGATAGTGGTGAACAAGAATCAATGGTTGTTTGATCCAAACAACCAATAATCAAACCAAATTTTTTGATTTTTTTTGGTAAATAACAACACAACAGTAACAACAACAAGGAAATGAAGCTGAAACTGATAGACACAAATGCACGATAAATAAAGATAACGTAGAACATGATTGGGGTTGTAAGAACAAACCAAAACCTTGCTCTGATACCAAGATAGTGCAAGCTTAATCGAAGATAAGCTTAACAACCAGAAAAATAGCGGAAAACAATAAACAAAGATAGAAGCAAGATGAATCTTAACTTCGTTGGAATGATTCCGAGGAACTGGTCTCGGATCAAACAACAGAAAGAAATAAGATGCACCTAATGCTAAGAAACAATCCTCAAGAAGAACTCATGCTTCTTGCAAATTGAATCACCAAAGAAGAATTTGTTCAAACGATTACACCGAATGACACAAGTTCTTATAAAATCCCACGTCGGGGTTTGGCTCTCATCGGAGTCTCAATAGCAACAATTATAACAAATATTCATCAACAACTAACTATCAAATGAACTAAGCTAAGGGGTTTATATAGATAGCCCCAAGGGTACTTAAGTAAATATGGTCACAAGCGACAAATTAAACGAGGCCACGCATTGCTGAAGTAATTCATGTGCTCGGCTTTCTTGACTTCGGTGCTCAGTTGGTCAGCTCGGGCAAATCTGAAATCGGACGCTCACTTGTCTTCGGGCACAATTGTAGCCCTTCAGTCAATCAGCATTCGGTGTTAAGGTTTAGTGTTCGGTCACTTCCATCCTCGGGCTCAAACGTACAAATATAGTCTTCGTATCTTGTGCTCGGCCACTAAGCATCCGAACAAGTGCTTCCTCCCGATCACGCCAGCTGAATGTGAACATCGTGCATGAGCTTGCTTTGGATTCGTGTCAATGGCCTCGATGGATTAATATCTGATCAGCACGGATTTGAGTTGCATCACATTCTCTAAAAATTGTTTGTCTTTGATTGTTGGCGGACAATGACTAGTTTAGTTTAATGGGAGGTTATTTACCGATTTTCAAGGCTAATTAGGTGTAGTGACAAGTTTTGCTGAAAGTGTGACTGTCTGTAGGTGCTTTTTTATATAGTCACTTTGAAAATTATTGTGATGTGTTCAGCTATTGAATGTTAGAAATTGGGCGATCAACCTGTTATGTAGACCCGTGTTAACTATTTCTACGATATGCAACAAGTTGTGAGCTTGCACATATTTGGATCTTTTCCTAATTTTCACTATCAATATGAATGATTGGGACTTTCACTATTAAAGATTAATAATTTCATGAATTTTCACTCTAATTAATCGACAAATGACAGTTAATCATGTTAAAACACGGAAAGGACTAAGCAAAACAGGTTCAATCATCACATAGTTTTTGGATCATCGAAAAGGAAAAGGATTACCTGGTTTGAAGTGTATTCGGGTCAATTTTTACACATTTCGATCACGCACGTGCGAGGGTCTTTTCTCGTCTCCAAGTCACACTTTTGATGAAGAAACCGCTGGAGTATCTTTTCCGGTGACAGAGATGGAGGTCGGAGGGTGGGTTTAGATTTTGACCTCGTTATTTTGGGAAATTTATAGTTGGGTTTTGTTGCAGAAAGTGAGAGGAACACGGGTGAGTAATTTGTTTTGGGTTTTACCGGCGGAAAAGGCCGAAAAACATCGTGAAAGGGGTGCGCTAGGGTTTAGCAGGGTAGAGAGAAAGATTTGAAGGAGGGGTGGCGTAGATTGAGTGGAGAATGAGAGGGAATTAGGGTTTGGGGGTGGAGATATAATTAAAAATGGAAATTGCCTTCTCCACCATTGGATTGGGCGATTGGATGGCTAGAATTTTGCCATGTATGCTCACGTGGATCTGACATGTGCGTACGTGGCATGGTGATGTGTATAAGGGTAAGGGTGTGATGTGTATATGATGGTATAAAGTGTGCATAAAGGGGGTATAAATGAGATAAAGTAGGTACAAAATTGTAGAAAATTACAAAATTAATTTTAAAAATGTTGGGATGACTAAAGAAATGCATAAACTGTAAATTCGAGGTTTGAAATAATTTGAGTAATTTTGTCAAAGAGTAGAAGTAATTGCAGAAATTTGTAATTGGACATGCACGATGCTGTAAAATGGCTGTAAATTGTGAGGGCGTCTTCAGAAATAGCCAAATAGGTGCTTGTGTGAAATGATGACTTTGAAGAAGATTTGAAATGAAAATAGTGCATGGCTTATCAGTGCAATTTTTTCTAAAAATGACTATTGAAACAGGAGGGATAAAATTGGATGTCAACAGCTGCCCCTCTTTGCCTGGGGATGAGGAAAGAGTCTTCGGGCAAAGACGTTGACAGGGCAGCCAATTTTTTCATGACTCTTGGAGAGTGTGTTTAGAAATTGTAAGTGTTTGTGCAGGGTGATGGATTGTAGTGTCTTTGTCATGCAGGATTGTATGTCCTGCGATAAAAGTGAGTTTCGCAAATAATATTTGTAAATGCATATTGGATCGTCTTGCCAATGCCTCTCGTACAGAAACATGTGTGCTCGTCAGCACTACTACTGCCTCTCGTCATGAGATGTAACCTCCTCGTAATGAGAACCTACATGCATGTCAAGGGAATGAAAAACTGCTACTGCCTCCTCGTAATGAGAACCTACTGCTACAATCTCTCGTCGTGAGATGTATGCATGTCGCGTTGGGTTGTGTACCATGTGAACAAAAGTAAAGTGAAGTGCAAAAACAGGGTGCCATTGCTGTATCTGCAATATTGTTAGGAAAATTTTTTATCTTCTGCTTTTATAGTGCCCGCTTTCAAAGAAAAAAATTATGAGTTGCGGGAGGAAGGTCAGATTTGTGCATTCTTTGTCTGCTTCACGCCTCTTTCTGGTAGTGTTTTTGCGAATGCCAGGACCTTAGTCGAGCTAGTGGGGATATAAAGAAATAAAGACAATAATGCAAGTTTTTCGAAAAAGATTTGTTAGAAAAAATGTATTTTATTCAATTGAATCGTACACTGCATTGTAAAATTCGGGTACAATATTGATGCTGCTTGCTCCCCAGATCGTACTACAACCTTCCTTCGGTGGATTTTGAGGGGACCTCAAAATTCTGCCCCAGTTTCTGCACTTTGCTTTCTCTTGAAATTTTTGAGAGGATCTCAAAAATTTCTGCCTCAGTGTCAGTTCTTTTTGTCCTTTTAAATTTTTGAGAGGTCCTCAAATTTCTGCCCCAGTGTCTACTTCGTGGGGAAAATAAAATTTGTGTATTAATGCGACCGAACCTTGGGTAGGTTGCCTATGTATCTCAACTTGGGGAATCAGGTCGTAACGTAGTTCCAGAATATATAAGACATTGCATAAACAATAAGGCTATCATCTAATGCAGGTATTTATACACACTATCTTTTGACAGCGTCTGCATTGCTCGAATTTTGGTCAAATTTCTCCATCTATCTCTGCCAGTACCAATACTCCTCCGATCAAAACTCGATGAACCGTGTACGACCCTTGCCAATTTGGTGCGAACTTGCCTTTCGCTCTTCTTGGTTAGGGAATATCGTCTTCAGTACCAACTGTCCAGGTTCGAAAGGTCTTACTCGGACTTTCTTGTTAGATGCCTTCGCCATCCTTTTCTAATACAATTGTCCATGATATATCGTATTCATCCTTTTGCCGTCAATGAGTACGAATTGTTCCATCCTTTCTTTAATCCATTCAGCGTCTTTCACTTCTACTTCTTGAATGACTCTCAGAGATGGTATCTCGACCTCTGTTGGTATCACTGCTTCAGTGCCTTAGACTAACAAGTTAGGAGTGGCTCCTGTTGATATCCTTACAGTAGTGTGCTATCCCAAAACAACATATGGCAGACTCTCATGCTATTGTTTCGAATTATCAATCATCTTACGTAGTATTTTCTTGATATTCTTGTTGGCTACCTCAACTGCTCCATTCATCTGAGGTCTGTATGCAGTAGAGTTACGGTGCTTGATCTTGAAAGTGTCACATGTTGCTTTCATCAAGTCGCTATTGAGATTGGATCCATTGTCAATGATGATTGACTCGGGAATGCCGAACCGACTGATCATTTTGTCACGGATGAAATTTGCTAGCACTTTCTTCGTTTCCGACTTGTACAACGCAACTTCCAACCATTTGGTAAAGTAGTCAATGGCTACCAATATGAACCGATGTCCGTTTGATGCAGCGGGTTCAATTGGTCCTATAACGTCCATCCCTCAAGCAGCAAAGGGCCAGGGGGATCCCATAACATTCAGCTCGCTTAGAGGTACCGGATCATGTCTCCGTGGACTTGGCATTGATGACATTTCTTTGTGTGCTTTATGCAGTCATGCTCTATTGTCATCCAGAAATAGCCAGCTCTTAAGATCTTCTTGGCGAGCATGAAGCCGTTCATGTGCGGGCCGCACGTTCCAGTATGTACTTCTTCTAGCAGCCTTGCGGCTTTTTAAGAATATACATATCTCATCATATCCAAATCAAGTGTTCTTTTGTACAAGACCTCGCCATTCAGAAAGAAACCACTCGCCAATCTCCTCAGCGTCTTCTTTTGGAGGTTTGTATTATTTTTCAGATAAGTGTTGTCTTTGAGGAAATTCTTGATGTCATGGAACCATGGCTTTCCGTCCAACTCTTCTTCTACATGAAAACAATATGCTGGTTGTTTTTTCACTGCTACAGGTATGGCATCAATGTAGTTCTTGTCAGGATGCTAGATCAATGAAGATACAGTAGCCAAGGCATCCGAAAACTCATTTTGTAGTTTAGGCACGTGCCGGAATTCTATTTTCGTGAACCTCTGCTCCAGTTCTTTTATGCACTCTAAGTATGGCAATATCTTGGGATTCTTTACTGTCCATTCACCTCAGACCTGATGGACTAACAGATCAGATTCTCCGATTGCTAACAATTCTTGTATGTTTATGTCTACCGCCATTCTAAGTCCCAAGATGCAAGATTCATATTCCGCCATGTTATTAGTGCAAGGGAATCTGAGTTTGGCCGTGATAGGATAATGTTGGCCTGTCTCGGAAACCAATACTGCTCCAATGCCGACTCCTTTGAAATTTACCGCTCCATCAAAGAATAGTCCCCAACCGTCGTACACTTCTGCAATGTCTTCTCCAACGAACAAGACCTCTTCGTCTAGGAATTCAGTGTGCAAAGGCTCATACTCGTCATCTACAGGATTCTCGGCCATGTGATCAACTAAGGCTTGAGCTTTCACCGCCTTCTGAGTGACAAAGGTGATGTCAAATTCACTCAGTAACATTTTCCACTTGGCCAATTTCCCGATAGGCATTGGCTTCTGGAAGATATACTTGAGAGGGTCCATCATCGAAATCAGCAAGGTTGTATAGGATTTCAGATAGTGTCTTAGCTTTTGTACCACCCAAGTCAATGCACAGCAAGTACGTTCCAGCAACGTGTACTTTGCCTTATATGGAGTGAACTTTTTACTGAGATAATATATCGCCTGCTCCTTTCTTCCTGTTGAGTCATGCTGCCCTAGTACTCATCCAAACGCTGAATCTACCAGTGACATATACAATATCAAAGGTCGCCCAGGCTCGGGTGGAACCAGCACGGGCGGGCAAGACAGATACTCCTTTATCCTGTCAAATTCTTTCTAGCAATCCTCTGTCCCCTCGATCACTGCATATTTCTTTAGTAGTTTGATAATTGGCTCACAGATGACAGTAGAATGAGCTATGAATCGAATGATATAGTTAAGTCGTCCAAAGAACTCATGACCTCTTTCTTGCTATTCGGTGGCGGCAATTCCCTGATGGCTTTTATCTTATCTGGATCAAACTCAATGCCTCTTCTGCTGACTATGAAACCCAATAGCTTCCCGACTGGAGCACGGAAAGCACACTTTGCAGAATTCAACTTCAAATTATATCTACGCAGGCGATTGAAGAACTTGTGCAGATTATCCAGATGCTTCGAGCTTCTTCTCAATTTGATAATCACGTCATCCACATATACCTTGATTTTCTTTGTGCATCAAATCATGGAACATAGTAGTCATTGCCCTCATGTAAGTAGCTGTGGCATTCTTCAAACCGAAAGGCATAACCTTGTAGCATTAAGTTCCCCAAGAAGTGGTGAAAGCTGTCTTTTCTGAATCCTCCTCATCTATGAGCACTTGATGATAACCCGTGAAGCAATCTACGAAGGATTGTAATTCATGCTTCGCACAATTGTCAATCAAGATATGTATGTTCGGCAAAGGAAAGTCATCCTTTGGGCTTGCTTTGTTCAGGTCCCGGTAATCCACAAAAACTCTGATTTTCCATCTTTCTTTTGCACTGGGACAATGTTGGCTAACCAAGTCCGGTATTTGACTGTTTTCAGGATCCCTACATTGAGCTGTTTAGTCACATCTTCTCCAATTTTCACCACAGACGACGATTTGAAAGTCCGGGCTTTTTGCTTGACTGGCGGTAAGCCTGGATTAATGGGCAATTTGTGTGCCACAACATTCGTGCTTATGCCGGTCATGTCATCATACGACCATGTGAATACGTCCTCATACTCCTTAAGGAATTCAATATACTATTTTCTAACCTCTGGGGTGAGATGCACACTAATTCTCGTTTCTTTCACTATTTTGTCAACCCCCAGATTTATCACTTCCATTTATTCCAAATTCGGTTTAGGCTTATTTTCAAACCTCTTAATTTCCTCTTGTGTTGCCTCATCAAATTCATCATAATTAAGATCGGATTCCTTAAACTCAATAGTTTCGTTACACGTTGCAGTCGCGAATTCAATGGAATTATTAGTTTGAATGCTAAAAAATAAAATAATACGTAATTAAAAGGTTAAAAAATAAAATAAAAGAGAAAAACAACAATGCTTTTATTTATAAATTCTTACAAAACAATGTTTATAGGGAGACATGTCAGAAAGAAAAGTGCAAATTCTACGACTCATGGTTGGGTTTTATTTTAGAAAGCATAAAAAGGAAACTGATTCCCCAGCTCTACCAAGGTCCACGATATGCTCGGGCTAGGTTGCTGGACCAATTGTTCAGTGCAACTTCAGATTCCATTTTTGTGAGACCAGAAGGTTCAACATGTTCTTCCAGGATCACACAGTAGTCTTCGTCAGAAAGGAACAACTTCTGCATGTCTACCAGCAAATCCTCTTTAGCATTAACGGCCTTTGATTTATCCTTTTGTATTGTAGATGCTTTCCTCTTGCAGTCATCCAAGTAGCCAGATGAAACAAAAATATATAGCAGAGACTTGACACTTCTTTTGTAGTACTTGAAGTCCAATAAGGCTTCTTCCATACCCTTCTCGTAAGTCACGAAGTATCCTATGCCAGATTTTTCCTCTTCGGGCCTCATCACAATTCGAATGGGCTCTATCATACCATCCAAGCTCTTGCCTAAACCTTTTCCTGGTTCGTAACCTTGCTTCAACATGATGCCTATCACCTAATCTCCGGGCCATTTCGCAGGTTGCGGAAGTATGTACGATTCCTATAATTCCTCAGGGTCAGCCTCGGCTATCTTAGGTATCCACACTTGCTTTCCTTTTTGTCTCTCTGGAAATGCGTCTCCAGTCAGGACGGGCATTGGGCACATACATAAGTTGCTCCTCTGTCTTAGAGGGTATTGTCTCACAGAATTCCCATGCAGGTACGCCTTAATCAGATATCACCGGCTCCCAGACAAAATTTCTTCCTTTATAGACTTTGCCTCAACCATCCGAGTAAGCACTGTAAAAATTTATCTTCCTTTCAGTTCCTTCTGGAGTGTTGACAAGTTTAGGAGCGAAGTGTGTAGAATACCCTCCTTGAATTATGTCAACGTCCCTCCTATAGCCATTATGGTTCCACTTTTGGTTGTAACTCTTATAATATTCTCCTCGACTACTGTGTACTGCTCCCACTAACTCCAAAGTGTAGAAAACTTTCCATCCAGAGCATTTCCCCCGATTACCGGTATGATTTGCTCATTATAGATGGAGTTGCTTCCTTCACCAAATACTATGACCTCTTTGTTGTCCCATTTGAACTTCATTATCTCGTGCAGGGTGAAAAGTACTACTCCAGCCATGTGAATCCAAGGTCTTCCCAACAGCAGGTTGTATGAAGCTGAAATGTTCATGACATGGAACTCGGTAGTAAATTCAACAGGACCAACCATGATGGTTTGGTCGATCTCCCCAATAGTACTTCTCTGTGAACCATCGAACGCCTTCACGTTCATGTCACTTTCTCTGATCTTGCTCTGATCAATTCCCATTCTTTTCAAAGTGATGAATGGGCATATGTTCAAACCAGATCCTCCATCAATCAAGAGTCTTCCTACGAACCAATATTTGCACTTGATAGTGACGTGCAAATCTTCCTACGAACCAATCTTTGCACTTGATAGTGACGTGCAAAGCTTTGTTATGCCCGAGTCCTTCTGGTCGTAACTCATCTTCGTGGAAAGTGATTCAGTTGGATTCTACGACATGCCCAATCATGCTAGCCAAATTCCCAACAGTGGTGTCAACTGGTACATAGGCTTCGACTAACACTTTCATCAAGCCATTCCGGTGACTCTCTGATTTCAAAAGTAGAGCCAGAACAAAGATTTGTTCCGGAGTTTTACCCAAATGCTCGACCATAGAGTATTCCTTCGCCTGAACCTTCTTCCACGACTCTTCGTATTCTTCTTCATTGGTCCCTCTTCTGCCTTGCACAAGATGCTCGGGAGTATAGATTCTCCCGCTTCTGGTCATTCCTTGGGCTGCAATGGTCTCTACCATTGTCTTTCCTTTCTTCTTTGCTTCATAATCCCATGGTACTCCTCTGTTATTGTAGGGAGGGATTCCATCCACATATGATAAGGACCAAACCCCCCACAAGACCCTTCACACGGAGCCAAGAAGTGCATTTACACTTGGTGAGGAAGGGACTTGAAGATGGAAGCGATTGGAAGCCATTCCAGATGAACAAGGCGCAAGTGGAGCAACCAGGCGGCCCAAGCGCCCTGCCTGAGATCTAGGCACCCTGCCCAGGAGACAAGGGGGCCAGGCGATCCGCCCAGCCTCCCCCACTGCCTAACTTGGCGGGCGCTCCGCCCTAAATACCGAGACACGTGATTTCTAAGTGTGTTATGTCTATTTTAACCCTACGTGGTCTTTTATCTTAAAGTCTATAGTGCCCATCTAAGTGTGGGCACTATAGACCTTTTACTTAGTGCCTAAAAACCTCTATAAATAGCTAGATAGCTTATTTCATTCCTTAGCTAATTTTGATGATTAAAGAACCTTGTTAAATTTGAACTCTTTGTTGAATGAAACAACCTTGTTTGAGACTTGTTTTTCTTCTAGCGGATCTAGATGAATTCCATTCCCTCCCCGATCATTCTACTTGTGGGTTCTAGATAGTTCGAGGGTAGTTGCCTACTGTAGGTGTTCTTGACAATCTCCTGGGGTGTAGCAGAACAAGTTCTTCGTTGTTACTTGGGATTTTCGATCGAGTTACATCTCGCTCTTTATCTTGCTTTTACTTTTCGCGTTTGATCCTTATCAGTTTGGTATAAGAGTGACACGACCCGGAATCCGGTTAGGCCGTGCGGACACCCGACATCCTTCTCTAGACCCGTCGGGCGAACCCTTATCAATTAAATTAGGAAAATAAATATAATTCAATTTATAAATAATAACAAGACTTAAAAAAAAAATACAAACATAATGATATCCCTAAGCTGTACAGAAGAAATTACAGCTGACTACCCAACATACTAGGTTTAGGGCTATCCAGACTAGACATCTAAGAGTACAAAAGAAGACAGATACCTCCTGAAGGGAGCAAAATGCAACTGAAATAATTAACAATAAACTGGTGGCCATCCGGAATAAAAGCTGGCTCACCCTAGCAGCTGAAGTCGTCTTCGCTCCTTCACAACGTGGCGAACTCAATCCTGGAGCGAACCTGACGAAACGAAATAGATAGACAAGAAACAAACAACAAACAAGGGTGAGTCAAAAGGACTCAATAAGTGGGGCAGACTAGCCACCTCAAAGAATAGGATAGCTAGCCAGGGAGAAGAAACATATAAACCAAATTCCTCTTATTTAAATTATAAAAAGGCAGAGCCAAATAATAACTAGAAACACGTATGGAATCAAAAATTCATTAAAACCAGGAACGTAAGATAGCTGGAACATATAGGTATCCCGAACATATCAACAATCAGAAAGACATCCTGTTGCGGCGTGCAACCCGATCCATATATTCATCCTGTTGCGGCGTGCAACCCGATCCATATATTCATACTGTCGTGGCGTGCAACCCTATCCATATATTTATACCATTGCAGCGTGCAACCAGATCCATATATTTATACCGTTGCAGCGTGCAACCCGATCCTCGCAACCCAGAATACGAGCCAGTTATATAGGCAAACTGAGATATGTCCACAATATGGTGTACATACCGTATACATAAAACACAAAATAATACACACAATAGTCAGTATGCGGTGCAATGAGATGGGATGAATGCGGTATGATGCAATGCAGTCACATCTGCCTGATACCTATCTCCAGCACGGGACTCTCATCGTCTACCAGGAGATATATGCAATAATGACCCTTCACCGGCTGGGGACTCTCATCGATTACCGGGAAGTATATGCAATGATGACCCTTCACCAGTGCGGGACTCTCATCGCCAACCGGGAAGTATATGCAATAATGACCCTTCGCCGGTGCGGGACACTCATCGCCTACCAGGAGATATATGCAATAATGATCCTTCACCGGCTAGGGGACTCTCATAGATTACCGGAAAGTATATGCAATGATGACCCTTCACCGGTGCGGGACTCTCATCGCCAACCGGGAAGTATATGCAATAATGACCCTTCGCCGGTGCGGGACTCTCATCGCCAACCGGGAAGTATATGCAATAATGACCCTTCCCCGGTGCGGTACTCTCATCGCCGACCGGGAAGTATATGCAATAATGACCCTTCGCCGGTGCGGGAGTCTCATCACCAACCGGGAAGTATATGCAATAATGACCTTTCGCCGGTGCGTGACGAACCGGGAAGTATATGCAATAATGACCCTTCACCGCCTCGGGACTCTCATCGATTACCGGGAAGTATATACAATGCTCAAAACCAGAGTGCAATGCTCATATGTTCAATGCAATACCAACAACAGGGCATAACAAATAATATACAATGTAAATTCAAAACTAAGGCGTGTGCTTGAGTCACATTAACTCCACTCACCCCGGAGTGTGCTTGACTCGTGAATAGTTTGATTGAGTTGAGGAATTGTTATTTATCTACGTGAAGCTTTTGGGACTACAAGTCGAGTGAAATATCTACCACCACTAAACGAGTGAACCGAGTGAAACACAAGTGAGGGAGTGTGTGAGGTGATTTCACTAACATTTGTTCTTCTTGTAGGTACAATGGCCAATGAAGGTCAAGATTTTATAAAGGATGCCTTGGCTAATCTTCTTGCCAAGATGGACATCATGAACCAAAGGATTGAGTCTCTTGAAAAAAGGGCTTCAAGTACCCAAGGTGATCAAGGGACCCCGAGTATCCAAGATGATAAAGGGACCCCGAGAGTCCAAGTTGAGAAAGGGACTCCGAGTGTCCAAATTGAAGCCGGTGAAGGCTCAAGTAGTCCTACCTTTACCCCGGAACAAGTTTTTGAGTTGCTTAATCAACAACGGGTGAAGGAAGATCGTGAGAGGCATGAACAATTGTTAGGAAATACCCAACGAACAGGCATTCCCCACCTAGGGATCAACCCTAACCTTATGGGCAATCCCCAAAGGAATGTTCCTCTTCCAATGGCCATTCGAAATGTGCGACCTCTCGAACAAGGGTGAGAAGCTCAAGAAGTGGATGAGGAGGAATATGGAGATGAGTATGGAGCTCCTAATCCAAATGGGAGAGCCATGAATTGGGGACACAATGTTGATAGGGGTAGAGGCCGAGGTCGAGGGCCACCCATAGGAGTTGATAGGGATATTGGAGGGAATGCTAGGAGAGATTTTGGTGGTTATGGAGGCAACTTTGGAGGCCAACCGGAGCCTTACCAAGGGGGTCGAGATAACAACCACCTTAATAGTGTGAAGCTCACTATTCCTTCTTTCAAAGGAAGTAGTGACCCGGTGGAGTACATTGAGTGGAAATTGGCTATGAAGAGGATATTTGACACCAATGATATGCCCGAAGAGAAGAAGGCCAAGTATGCAATATCTTCTTTTGAATCTTTTGCTCTACTTGGTGGGAATCGGTCAAGAGAAGTAGAAGGGGAATGCTATGCCAATCAACGTGACTTGGGGTGAATTGATTCGTGTGATGGATGAGATGTACGTGACTCAACAATACCGTGTAGACCAATACAAGTGTCTCTATGAGCTAAAGAAAGGTTACAAGACAGTTGGGGAGTACTTCAATGAATTTGAGCAAATCCGGATGTCCCTAGATTTGGATAGGGAAGATGATGGGCAAGCCATGATTAGATTTCGAAGTGGTTTGAACCAAGACATAGCTTCGCAATTGAAGTTTTACAAGTATGAAGGCCACTATGAGCTATGCAAAGATGCGGTTGAAGCCGAGAAATGGCTTAAGGAAGATAAATCCACTCGTTACAAGAGTAGCACTCCTACTCCTATTAGTAAGCCAAAGGAGTGGAAGACTCCTACTCCAAATGCAAGATTTCCAAATGCAAGTGGTACAAGTAGTGCAAGTGCTAGCAAAGATGTGAAGAAGCCGTATGAGAAGTACACATCCAATGTGGGAGGTAACTCTAAAACCCAATTAAATACTCCTACTTCTTCTTCAATTCAATGCCACAAATGCAAGGGGTATGGTCACTTTGCTAAAGAGTGTCCTACGAAAAGGACCATGATTGTTGTTGGTGATGGTGCTTATGAAAGAGAGTGAACCGGAGGATGAGGGAGTAGAGGGAGATGAGGTGGATGATTTGGAGGATGATACGGTGGAGGATGATGATCCTCATGCTTTCCTAGTTGTGAGGAGAAGTTTAGAAGCTATGATTGTGGAGGATAGTGAGACCTTGCAAAGGGAAAATCTCTTCCATGCTAGATGCCGAGTCATGGGTGTTGTTTGCTCTATGATCATTGACTCGGGAAGTTGTGCTAATGTTTTTAGTCAATCACTTGTTTCCCAATTGAAGTTGACTACCTTGAAACATCCCAAACCTTATCGTTTGCAATGGCTTAGTGAGTGTGGGGAGCTAAAAGTGGTGAAACAAGTAATGATTAAGTTCAAAATGGGGAACTATGTGGATGAACACATGTTTGACGTGGTACCTATGCAAGCATGCCACCTTCTATTTGGAAGGCCATGGCAATTCGATAGGCATGTGGTTCATGATGGTCGTGTCGACACTTACACGGTCAAACATGAAGGAAGGAAATTTGTGCTTAAACCCTTGACTCTCAAGCAAGTAAGTGATGATTACAAGCGGATGAGGGAGTTGAGAGAGGCGGCAAAGGCTAAGTCGGTTGTGGAGACTAGTCCTTTGGCTGAGAGCTTGGTGGTAATCCCACCATCTTCTACCGGTAGCATATGTGCCATGATGCAACCGGGTGAACTTTTGAGTGGAAATGATGGCAACAAGCTACTCTTTTGCCTAGTGCATAAAGGTATGATTCTTTCCGATGTTGATTGTTTCACTAATCCTTTACCTAGTGCAATTGAGAATGTTTTGAAGGTATTTGAAGACATGTTCCCGGAAGAGATGCCGAGTGGTCTTCCTCCATTGAGGGGGATAGAGCACCAAATTGATTTTATCCCGGGGTCTCAAATTCCAAACAAACCGGCTTATAGGAGTAATTCGGAGGACACAAGAGAATTGCAAAAGCAAGTTGATGAATTGCTTACTAAAGACTTGGTGAGGGAAAGCTTGAGTCCTTGTGCCGTGCCTGCGATCCTTGTTCCAAAGAAGGATGGCACTTGGAGAATGTGCATAGATTGCCGAGCCATGAACAAGATAACGGTAAAGTATCGTCATCCCATTCCACGACTTGACATGCTAGATAAATTGAGTGGTTCATGTGTCTTTACCAAAATAGACCTTAGGTCCGGTTACCATCAAATCCGGATGAAACCCGGGGACAAATAGAAAACCGCATTCAAGACTAAGTTTGGTCTCTATGAATGGTTGGTGATGCCCTTTGGGCTCTCCAACGCACCCCTAGTACTTTTATGAGACTAATGAACCATGTTTTGAAACCGTTTATCAATAAATTCGTGGTTGTCTATTTTGATGATATCTTGATTTATAGTAAGTCAATAGATGATCATGTTGGCCACTTGAGTCAAGTTCTTGAAGTGCTAAAAGCCGAAAAGCTCTATGCCAATTTGAAAAAGTGTGCCTTTTGTGTGGAGAAGGTTGTCTTCCTTGGGTTTGTTGTTAGTGCCCGTGGAGGTGGATGAGTCCAAGGTGGAGGCCATTCGTGATTGGCCTACTCCTGCCACCGTGACTCAAGTGAGGAGCTTTCATGGTCTTGCTAGTTTTTATAGACGATTTGTGAAAGACTTTAGCTTCATTGCCGCTCCACTCACCGAATTGGTGAAGAAGGACCAACCATTTGTGTGGGGAGAGCCTCAAGAGAAGGCCTTCCAAGAATTGAAAAGTAGGTTGAGTACCGCCCCTCTATTGCAATTGCCCGACTTTGGAAAGGTATTTGAGGTTGAATGTGATGCCTCGGGGGTGGGAATTGGTGGTGTTTTAATGCAAGATTGCTCACCCATAGCCTACTTTAGTAAAAAATTGAAGGGAGCCTCCTTGAATTACTCTACGTATGACAAGGAGTTGTATGCCCTAGTGAGAGCTCTTGCTCATTGGCAACATTACCTTTGGCCTAGAGAATTTGTGATTAAGAGTGATCATGAGTCACTTAAACATCTTAGGGGCCAAGAGAAGTTGAACAATAGGCATGCCAAGTGGGTAGAGTTCATTGAGTCTTTTCCCTATGTTGTTCAATACAAAAAGGGGAAAGACAATGTTGTGGCGGATGCGCTTTCTAGAAAGTTTGCTCTTGCCACTACTCTTACCTCCAAGCTCATGGGTTTTGAGAGCATCAAGTTGACGTATGCTCATGACCCTAAGCTAAAGAGCATCCATGAAGCACTAGAGAAAGGAGAAAGAGTTGAAAAATACCAATGGGTTAGTGGCTATATCTTCAAAAATGGTAGAGTGTGCATACTCGAGTCCTCATGGAGGGAATTGATTGTGTAAGAGGCACATTGTGGAGGACTCATGGGTCACTTTGGGAAGAATAAAACCTTGGTCATTCTTAAAGAATAATTCCATTGGCCAAAAATAGGGGTGCAAGTTGAAAGGTTTTGCACTAATTGCCTTGAGTGCAAGCGTGCTAAATCCAAAGCACACCCCCATGGTTTGTATACTCCTCTCCCCGTACCTACTAGCCCGTGGATGGATATATCTATGGAATTTGTCATAGGATTACCACGGACTAGGGGGACACGATAGCATTTATGTTGTCGTGGATAGGTTCTCCAAGATGGCTCACTTCATCCCATGTAAAAAGTGTGATGATGCACAACATGTCGCTTCTTTGTTTATTGATAATGTTTTAAAGTTGCATGGTGTGCCTCAAACCATTGTAAGTGATAGGGACACCAAGTTCCTTAGCCACTTTTGGAGAAGCTTGTGGGGTGCTCTTGGCACCAAGCTATTGTTCTCTACGTCCCACCACCCACAAATGGATGGCCAAATCGAGGTGGTAAACCGAACTTTGGGTGCTCTTCTTAGAGCCATGACCCGAGGTAAGGCCGAGACTTGGATTGATAGGTTGCCTCTTATGGAGTTTGCATATAATCGTACATTGCATAGCATGATTGGCATGACTCCCTAGAGTGCGTTTATGGTTTTAACCCCTTGATTCCCCTTGATCTAACCCCTTTGCCAAGGAAAATGGTTGTTAATTTTGAAGGTAAAACTAGAGCCAAGGCTTTGGTTAAACTCCATGCTAAGGCGAAGAAGAACTTGGAGGAAGCTTATGCAAAAGTTGCCTCCAAGAAAAACAAAGGACGCAAGAAGGTGGAACTCAAGAAGGGTGACTATGTGTGGGTGCACTTCCGGAAAGAAAGGTTTCCAAACCTTAGGAAAGGAAAGTTGGCACCCCGAGGAGATGGCCCATTCCAAGTGCTTTCAAAGATAAACAACAACACCTATGTGATCGACTTGCCAAGTGAGTATAATGTTTCTAATACATTTAATGTTTGTGACTTGGTTCCTTTGGATGTAGGAATTGGAGAGGTCGTGGATGAGGACGCCTTAATTTCGAGGACGAAATCTTCTCAAGATGGGGAGGATGATAAGGACCAAACCCCATAAGACCCTTCACACGGAGCCAAGCTAAGGAGATCCAAGAAGTGCATTTACACTTGGTGAGGAAGGGACTTGAAGATGGAAGCGATTGGAAGCCATTCCGGATGATCAAGGCGCAAGTGGAGCAACCAGGTGGCCCAGGCGCCCCGCCCAGGAGACAAGGGGGCCAAGCGCTCCACCCACCAGGGAGGGGGGCTCTGCCCAGCCTCCCCCACTGCCTAACTTGGTGGGCGCTCCACCCCAAATGCTGAGATACGGGATTTTTAAGTGTGTTATGTCTATTTTGACCGTACGTGGTCTTTTATCTTAAAGCCTAAGTGTGAGCATTATAGACCGTTTACTTAGTGCCTAAAAATCTCTATAAATAGCTAGATAGCTTATTTCATTCCTTAGCTAATTTTGATGATTAAAGAACCTTGTTAAGAGTTGAACTCTTTGTTGAATGAAACAACATTGTTTGGGACTTATTTTTCTTCTAGCGGATCTAGATGAATTCCATTCCCTCCCCGATCATTCTACTTACAGGTTCTAGTTAGTTCGAGGGTAGTTGCCTAGTGTAGGTGTTCTTGACAATCTCCCGGGGTGTAGCGGAACAAGTTCTTCGTTGCTGCTTGGGATTTTCGATCGAGTTACGTCTTGCTCTTTATCTTATTTTTACTTTCCGCGTTTGATCCTTATCAAAATAGAACCTTGGAGCCACTTCCACTTCGATAGGACCAGGTGCCTCGGCTGCTCGGGCAACGGAAGCAGATACTGGAGCGACCTCTTTTGCCTTGACAATAGTTCCTTCTAAATCGCAATCTCTGTCAAGCTCGATTAAACTTACCCTGGTTTCTCCATGATCGGGTAGAGGATTGTTGTGCACATTCGGTGCCTTTAGATGTATCACCTTTTGATCGATCAAGTCTTGTATTTTGTCCCTTAAGGCAAAGCATCTTTCCGTGTCATGGCCAGGTCCTCCAGAGTGGTAAGCACAGGTTTTAGATTGATCAAAGAATGGTGAAATCTTGTCAGGCATCTTAAATGGAATGTGATGTATGTGGCCTGCTGCCTTGAGCCTTTCGAACAGTTGGGTCCGGGATTCGACCAATGGAGCTTAGTTTCTTCTGGATTTTTAGTTGTTATCTGGGCGTGGCTTTAGTGAGTAAGTGTTGGCTTTTCTGTAGTTTGGGTTCGGTGAGTATGGTGGTCTTTGGGGAGGTGGGTTTTGGAAAGCAAGTTGTGTGTTGTATACTGGGTAAGTAGGTGATGGTGGGGCATATGGGTATGGAGAAAGTGGTGTTTGGTAGTAGTGGTTGTGGGTAGGAGCATGTTTAAGGGAGGTAGTAACGAAAGAGACTTCGTCTTCTTTTTCTTAGTTATTCCTATGCTACCAGTCTGTAGTGCTTTATTGGTGGCCTGCAATGCATCTAAGCTGACGATTCTCCTAGTTTAAAACCATCTTCAATGATGTCACCAATTTTGATCAACTCTCCGAACTTCTTATCCTGCATGTTCAACATCTTGTCGAAGTACACATCTTCTTATATGCATATGAAAGTCACCACTATCTCTGTGTCATCCATGGGTGGCTGGACCTTTGCAGCTTCAGCTCTTCACCTAGTCGCGAACTCTCTAAAGGTTTCAGTAGGCTTTTTCTTCACTTTCTCTATATAAAACCGATCAGGCATGGCATCAGTGTTATGCCCGAAACCGTCAACGAAATCTCCAGCCATTGCTTCCCAACTAGTCCATTTCTTTGACTGCTGTTTGGAATACCATGTCAGCGCGTCACCTGTCAAACTGCGATTGAACAATTGCATCCTGATCTTTTCATCATGTCCAACCCCAACCAGCTTGTCACAGTAAGACCTCAAATGAGCTATTGGGTCACCGCTTCCATCGAACAAATTGAACTTGGGTATCTTGTAACCCGCGGGCAACTTCAAATTAGGATAAATGCACAGATCTTCGTAAACCAAGCCCCTAGTTCCCTTGGTCACCTGAAAGTGCTTGAATTTTTCCACCAACCATTTGACTTGTTCTTTGGTGTTGTCTGCACCCTCCACTGTCCATGCATATATTTCGTTATCTTTGGTGGGTGAAGTGACAGGTTTGGTTTTAGCAGTGATGTCTTTCTCGGGAAATAGGGGATCTTTGCCGTGAGGGAAAGTAGGTTTGTTTGGGTCAGTAGTTCCATCAGCATAGACATGGGGAACTCTGTTCTCTAGTTCAAAACAACCTTTGAACCAGCTTTGCATACTCCTCGTACGCAACTACACCTTGCATTCCAAGAGTCCCTCCAATGATAGAATTGGTAGCAGCTCCGTAAACTTTGTCAAACTCAGCCATGATATTTCATCTCGTCCTTATCCTTATAGGTAAAGGGGGAGGCGTTGAAATTGACCCTCTGGACCTCTGCCAGAATGTACAAACCAACCTTCGAGGATTGGGAGTAAAATAACCTTAAAAACAACCAAAGATAAATCTGAGTAGAGCGTTAGAGAATTAAAGGCGAAAATTAATATCGCGCAATCGTGTCCAATTATGCAGGGGACATCTTTTATGCCAGAAGTAGACCTATCGATGATTTGAAGTAATATTTGTGCCCAATATGTCGTTTCGTTTGCTTGAAAATAATCAAAATAAATCTATAAACCCAAAAGCAAGGAAAGTTTATTTGATTTACTTGGCTTTATTACAATACCAATATCAAAATACAACGAATCGACTAAGACAAAGAACGACTCGATTGGGAAAGGGAAAAATGACTCGATTAAAGACGACTCGACTACGTGCCAAGCAAAGAGGTACTCCGACCAAACATCAACTTTGACATATTCCTCCTCATCTTCTTCTTCCTCGAATTCCTCATCTTCTTTAGGTTCCTCATCTGGTTCCTTTTCTAAACTCTTCGGCGGAGGCACGTTGAATATTTTCATAAGATATTTTCCATCATTCATGTCACTCAAAGCTTTTGTAAAGAACTCGCAAATCTTCGTTCCCATCGCTCCCATCTCAGCCAAGGGTATCATTTTGAAATGCTCTGCCCAACTCTTGAGGAGATCTTGCAAGCTCCCTGCAACTTGTCTAGCTGCCAATGTCTTGTTCATCCAAAACTTGTCTTCGTCCCCTTTAATCTTGTCCTTGTGTTTCCTCATTTCCCTCTCTTGTGTTGCCCTTAGTTCTTTCCTCTTTTCCTCAAGCTTATTTCGCGTCCTTTTTGTATTTTTCCTCAAGGCTTGGAGCTTCAGCTTTCTTTTTCAAAGTGACTTTTGATCGGAATCTTTTCCTATATTCTTCGAGCCAATGAGGATAAGCCAGTGCGGTGCAAGGATTTACCCTATTGTCTCGACCAGGACGAAATTGTGTCGTTGCTCTCTTTTCCCACATCATCAGTATTGTATCAACCATTGGGCATTCAATGTCATTCATGTCAGCATTCAAACTCATTCCTTTAGCCAATTGAGGGAGCTGTTGTGTCATTCCCACTTGCCTGAGGATTCTTAAGGGAACATAGTGTGAGTCCCTCGGAACCTGATCAACGTCAAGAATGTAGCATCTTGACCCTGCACGGAGACGATAAAACAAGCACAATTTTCTATCACCCACTACACACTTTGCAACTCTTCGAACTTGGTGTACCACCCGTGCATGCATGTAGGTTTTGTCCATGGTACTGCGTCCATCATACGAATGTCGTGTGTAATGATGTCGTCGACCCTTACCGCCACTGGTGTAAATGGGCTTATTGTGGTCTTATGTAGATGCTCCATCAACCACATTTGTAGCAGGAAGTTGCACCCTTCAAAGAAGTATGCTTTCTTTCTACACTTGGTTAAAGCTCTGTATATGTCTCCCATGATCATTGGAACCAAACTTACTTGACGCCTGTGAGAACCCCGACGCAGTCCTTCAACTACCCACCCCATCCTTTTGTCGATCATTCCTTCTTTTTTAGGGAAAATTACGCTCCCTAGAAAAGCAATGGTGAAAGCCGTAGATTCGGTCCATTCCCAATCTTGGATTCCCGATGGCCCTTGCATATTGAGCCGAAGAGTCACGTCTCCAAACTTAGCATACAAAAATTCTAAAGTAACTTTTCCGTCTTGGACACTCTTGAAGTACGGTGCATAGGGAACTTTAAAGAATTCCCTAGCTGCACTTCTCGGGGGTAAATCATGGTCTCGGGCCCAGGTGTCAACCCTGCTGAACCTCTATTTTCCTCTAGCATTAGTGCTACTTCTATGCCATTGAAATGAAAGATCGCCCTTTTTTAATCCCCGAAATGGGTAGCCGCTTCGACCAGAACCGGTATCGCCATGTGCCCCATAAGGGATATTAAGTCCCCCAACAAATTCCTGACACGGACCCTGCTAGCTATAGCCAAGTCATCCCACCAAAGCCTGATTAGATAAGGAGTTTGGAAGACATTGTCAAAATGGAGTGTACCTCTTCCAGTCATAGTCTGAAAAAAAACAAAACAAAAAGATCAAAATAATTCTATTGTTTTGACTACACTCAAGCAAACGATCAATATTTGGCAGGGATGCAAATTTGTCGGTTTTGGGTCAAGGACCCTTTCGACATTTGGACGAGGTTTACTAATGGACTATGACGTGCCAAGGACGTCTAGCCTTCCTAGGTTTATGATGCAAGAGAAAATAAGTACGCATTTTGTTGCCAATTATTCTCATAATCTCCCAAAAATAATCTTTGAAATTCAATACATGACAACTCTTTTGAAAACATAAAAATAGAAAAGAAATGAAAATGACATTATACTAAGCAACATGCTCCTTCTCCAGCCTGGCTCTTTTTGCTTCTCATGCAACTTCCTTGATTTCTTCCATAGCTTTGGTTAAGTATCCCTTGGCCGCAACTAAGTGCAAGATGTCTACTTCGGCGCACTCAGAATTCCATTGTTCAAGTTTTTTTACCCAGTGCCTCTATCTTTTCTTCCAACTCCAGTGCACGTTTCCTCCCCATCTCGATCTCTTCTCTGTTTTCTTTGTCTATTTTAACAGCTTTCAACATGAACTCACGGTATCGAACTTGAGCCTCCACTTCTCGGTCCCTTATGTCATTCCCTCGGCATGGTCCAACTACCACATTTTCCTTTATGCTGGAATGCAACCAACTGATGTAATTTGGTTCGCATCCGGCGTTGTATCTGTCTGGTCGACCACAAACTTATACTCCCCTATACACTGTTTGTGTATAGGAGATTAAAGTTTTAAAGAATAAGTTTAAATATACAAAGGGCTAGATTTTAAAAAAAAGTATTAGGTCCATAACAGTTATGCAAAAGAAGGGCAATTTTAACTTTGCAGAAACAGTCTCAATTTTAACAGTCATTGCACATATAGCCCTTGTTTAGTAGAATTACCAAATTTCATGCTACAATCAGTGAATTAGCAGACTTCTATTAAAAACCACTATATGATCATGTATGATTAACAGACTGCTTTCAGTTTAGCACACAAATCCTTGTTTTAGCATAATGATGATGCAAACGCATAAAGAAAAGGTTAGAAAAGGCCCCTGTGTGACCAACTAACACAACCAATGAGTATTGTTCACTCACACATGAGTACGGCAGGGTACCTTAACAAATACACAGATAAGGGATTTTGGGGGGGGGGGGGTTAAGAATATGAGTTTATGCCCTGTTTTCTTTAGGCATTATACCCAAAATTGCCATTATATTCATAAAACCATTGGTCTATACCTCCATAATCCCTGTACCATAATCAATTTAGAAGGTGTAGGCACTTATCCTGTCAAACCTTAGGCTTCCTGTAATTATCAAGACTAGTATGGTCTGTTTAAGACCATCCAAACATGCTGCAGATAGAGAGTTAGCAGGAGAGGAAAAAGAACCTCCTAAACAGGCATATACACATGCAGGAATCAAACATGAATCATGAGCATATACAGATTCAAACATGGAGAAATATAAGTTTAGAAAGAGTTTTATACCTTGTCAGAAATAGCAATAGGCAAGCAAATAATGTCTAAGCAGTTTTAATTCCAAAGATAGGAGAGGACTGGAACTTTTCCCAGAAACTTAAGAGTAGGAGAAGAGAGTTTTATGCTTAGTGATTTCAGTATGCAGTGTATGAATGTGTAAAACTGTGTGCCAAGTGAAGAATGAGACCAGTTTAAATAGGTGTAGGAGTGCAAGGCTCAATTCAAACGGGCAGGGAGTAAATAAGGTAAAGAAATATTGTCTCCTAAAACTAAAAGGAGTCACCTAGGTGGACTAACCAAGTATAGATCAATTAAAATCCTAAACTTAAGGCAAATCAAATTACTGACAGAAATAGTTCCCTCTCCATAAGCATAACATAGTCCAAGTTCAAAATCAGTTGTATGGGCATATTCTATGTTCAAGAATCACTTAACAGATTTAGAAAAGACTCTAATTGATATCAGATCAATCAAATAACCTACTTCTATTCAGGTATCAATTAGAGATTTTATTTAACAAATTCAGATCTTCCTAAGCATGTGAAAATGGGCATTCACTCAGACTTTAAGCATGTAGTAGAATAGGAGGCTAAATACATAACGATCATGAATGAATATAGACAACTAACAGTTTGCCCCCAAGTTTCAAATTCACAGGCTAACAGGGATACAAGTCACGATTATACTAAAATCAAGCACACAAAAAATCAAGTCAGTGTTTAAAACCAGTGAAACAAGCAAAGATTAATAATTTCATGAATTTTCACTCTAGTTTATCGACAAATGACATTTTTTCATGTTAAAACACGTAAAGGACTAGGAAACAAGGTTCAACTATCACATAGTTTTTGGATCATCGAACTGGAAAAGGATTACCCGGTTTGAAGTGTATTCGGGTCAATTTTGACCTATTTCGATCACGCACGTGCGAGGATCTTTTCTCTTCTCCAAGTCACAGTTTTGATGAAGAAATCGCCTAAGTATCTTTTCCGGTGATAGAGATGGAGGTCGGAGGGTAGGTTTAGATTTTGACCTCGTCATTTTGGGAAATTAATAGGTGGGTATTGTTGCGGAGAGTGAGAGGAATACGGGGGTGTAATTTATTTTGGGTTTCACTGGCGGAAATGGCCGAAAAATGTCGTGACAGGGTGGCTCTAGGGTTTAGCGAGATAGAGAGAGAGATTGAGGGAGGGGCGGCGTAGACTGAGTGGAGAATGAGAAGGGAATTAGGGTTTGGGGGGGGGGTGGAGATGTAATTAAAAATGGAAATTGCCTTCTCGACCATTGGATCGGGTGATCCAATGGCTGGGATTTTGACACGTATGCCCACGTGGATCTAATGTGTGTGTACGTGGCATGGTGATGTGTATAAGTGTAAGGGTATGAGGTGTATATGTGAAGTGTATATGATGGTATAAAGTATGTATAAAGGGGTATAAATGAGTATAAAATAGGTACAAAATTTTAGGAAATTACAAAACTAATTTTAAAAATGTTGGGATGACTAAAGAAATGCAAAACTGTAATTTTGAAGTTTGAAATAATTTGAGTAATTTTGTCAAAGAGTAGAAGTAATTGCAGAAATTTGTAATTGGACATGCACGATGTTGTAAAATAGCGGTAATTTGCGAGGGCGTCTTCAGAAATAGCCAGATAGGTGCTTGTGTAAAATGATGACTTTGAATAGTATTTGAAATGAAAATAGTGCATGGCTTATCAGTGCAATTTTGTCTGAAAATGCCTATTGAAACAGGAGGGACAAAATTGGGTGTCAACAACTACTTCCGATAACCACAGGACAAAATCGTTTATGTTCATTTGTTCAATATAATTCTGCTCGTCTTTGTTCGAAGTTTAATTGATCATGTCAATAACTTGGGAAATTTCTCTCTTAGTCCCTCAAATATTTATTGGGTCTAGGTTTGGTCATTGTAATATTAAATTATTAGCATAATTAACCTCAAATTATTTGGAAATATTCACCTTAATGCCGTTGCTTGTGAGTCATCACAAATTTAACGAAAATATATCATTTTATCAAAGGGTGTTTTACACAAATATAAAAATTCTTCTCCCTTATATTATAAAAAATAACAATATTATACAAATTACAACACATTGCAATATTTTTCATAGCACATTTCATTTTTCATTGCCACTCCCTTCTATTAAAAGTTGAAAGTTGAAACTTCAGAATACACATACATACACAGACCATAAAAATGACATACACACATACCACTGTCATCAGAGAACCATCAAAACGCCACCGCCACCGTTACCGTCACCACCACCACCGTTATTACCACAGCAAGAAAGACAAAAATTGCGATTCGAAACCCGATAATCAGACGGATAAACCCGACACTCTACCCACATCTCTGCTGTAAATCTCTTCCATCTACTTGTTTCTGATCTGGAAAAGCTTCTGCCCTGCCATCATTGTTGTCGTCGGCGTTAGAGCAGGAATGTCTCTCCGGCATCATAGTAATCGAGCACGTCACCAGATCTCTGGAAAAAAAATCTCACGAAACAAAACGTCGTTGTTGTCATCAATAACAGCGGCATTAGAGCAGAAATGCCTCTTCGGCATCGCAGTAATCGACCATGTTTGTTTGAGGTGTATCAGTGGCGAGCACCGAGCCATAACACGAGCACCGTGAAGAAAAAGAAGTGGCCGGAGCTGAGGATGAAGATGTCGAAGCTCACGTTGCTCTGATCATCAAGCTTTAAGAAGTTGTTGTAACTATTGGCGAAGAAAACGAAGACGCTATTCTCGATTTGAAAATTTCCTTTTAATTTCTTTTCAATCTGATTAAATATCAAGGGTTAATTAATGAGTAATTAATTTGATGTGATTTTAACTGTTTTACAGAAAAGCTAAGCTTTATTGATTTGATAAAACTATAAATCAATGGAAAGAAAGAGGTGCTGGTACCGTTAAGCTTTTGAAACATAAGGGAACTGGAAAAGTGAGGCTTGTTATGCGTCAATCTAAGACTCTTAAGATCTGTGCTAATCATATAGGTTTGTTTATCCTTCAGTTTATTGTTTTATTTTTACAATTAGTCTAGAAACAATAGATACAATATAGAAACAATACATAAATAGTCCATAAACAGTTATATACGATAAAAAACAACACAGATACATCTAGATACAATGAGATACTGCGAGTATGAGGTGGTTGGTAGTTGAGATACAACGAGATACGAGGTAGTAGGTAGTTGAGGTACAATGAGATACGAGGTGGTTGGTAGTTGAGATACAGTGAGATACGAGGTGGTTGGTAATTGAGATACATCGAGATACGAGCTGGTTGGGGAGGGGAGGAGGAAAAGTGAAATTGAGAGAAATAGGAGGAAGAATGTAAGGTTTTGCAATGTTATGTTATGTTTTGCTATGTTTTGTAATTAAGTTTTCCGTTCCTTTATATTGGGTAACTTTGCTAATTAAAATATTGCTATGTTTTGTAAATAACTTCTAAAAAGTGTATTTTTCTGTAAAAATTCCTTTATCAAAGATTGCCTATGTGTTATGTTAGTTTGGACTGTACTTATCTGAGGGGGATATAGTTTCAAGAATAGTTAAAACTTTAAATGAAGAAAATTTCATATATATGAAGGGATTAAAAATATATGATTTAATATATTGAAGATTAAATATGTTATAGTCATAAATCATAAGGAATAAAACAAATATTCATCAACAATGGAGAAGTAAATATCCAATATACTAGTAGTTAGGGTAGAGCCACCTTCATGAACCCCCTTCATTGAAAGATTATATTGTGAACACGGTAAAATATAGTTATTTTGGTATGTGTATATATGTCTGTATGTGTGTGTGTGTGTGTGTGTGTGTGTGTGTGTGTGTGTGTCTATATATATATATATATATAAGGGTGGGCGTTCAGTCGGTTCGGTTAAGACATTTCGATTTTTGGTTTGGTAATATTAGGAACCAAAATCCAACCGAAATTAATTCGGCTTGGTTCGGTTTTTAAGAATTCAGTTTAGTTTAAATCGGGTTTAGTAGTTCGATTTTCACATATAAATTAATATGACATACTCAGTATTTTTCAATTGCATGTGCGAAGATGAATAAGTACAACATAAACAACAAAGTTAGTAGTTGAAATAAAAATAATATAGCTAAACATATCTTGCAGTAGTTCAGATTAATGACATGACCATCAAACTTAGTACGTACTGGTGCAAACTAAAATATTAAATACTTAGATCCATGATATTAAGTACTGGTAAGTATATGGTAAGCTTACTGTTCATTGGACTGGATATGTTATTGTGGGCTTTACATTTTAGTTGACAAAGTTAGAAGGCCTATATTAGACCTGGTTGCCTGGACTACTGACTAGATATATAAGAAAAGTTGTGAAATTTATAATGTGTGTGTATATATATATATATATATGTAAAACCAAATTAAAATGTAAAACCAAAAAACCAAAAACCGAAAAATCAAAAACCGAATTAAATTTTTTTTCGATTCGGTCGGTTTTTTCAATTTGGTTCGGTTTGTTCCCACCCTTATATATATATATATATATATATATATATATATATATATATATATATATATATATATATATATATATATATATATTATAGCCACTCTCGCTTAGCTACCACTTGTCTTTGCCCCATGTCTTTGCGGACCAACCACCGGCGATTTCCGACAAGTCTTTTCCCAGGGGAGCAGAAAAAGAAAAGAAAATGAATCAAAGGAATGGAGTTGCCGGCTGCTATCGAAGCCCGAATGGAAGCAAGCCGTCAAAGAATTCGGGAATATATATATATATATATATATATATATATATATATATTTGGGCCTCAGAAGTAAGTTATTTATCTTATTATGTTATATTATTAATCAAGGCGAAAGCACTCTGCTGGGCCGACACTGACACTGAGAGTGTTTTATTGTTAAGCATAGTCATGCTTTTTTCAATGTTCCATACTAACGGATTCAGGTCCATAACCAGCGGAGGACCAAGAAACTACCCGACCCCGTACATCTTACTGCTTACTGCCATGCCATGGTTTTTACATATATATATATATATATATATATATATATATATATATATATATATATATATATATATATATATATATATATATTGAAATCCCTTGAAATGATGAAAAAGTCTAGTAAAGTGCCAAAAGGGGTTCAAAAATAGCTTTAGATTACATAATCAAATTTTAAGTGTGAAATATTGAACCCCTTGTATAAAATCGTGGCTCCGTCCCTGCTAGTAGCTATATATGGATTAGTTTAATACTTTCATTTTTATTTTTTCCATTGGACGAAAAATTCCGTTTTTTGTTGACAATTTTATCCCCTCCCCCTCCCCCTTCCCCATTCCATGAGGATACTGCTAAGAAGAAAAGGAGTAAAAAAAGTTCAAATATTTGTAATGTCACTGTCTTGTAAAATGCATGGAATCTAAGCAATGAACATCTTTCGGTTGAAATATCAAGATGATTTGCAACATCGGGTAATGTTGAAAAGGGAAATATATATAGACAAAAATTTGCTCATCGTGTGGATAATTTGTAGACTTCCTTTTCCTACAATCTTTTCAATGTGATCTAATTCTGCTAACCATCTAAACAAGATTAATAACATAGTCATTTCCACAGACTGTCTTTATAAGAGGTTATAGTTCTAGGTTGTCTCTTTATTTTTCGTTAATTAAACTTTTGGTACAAGAACAGAGCGTACCGGGGATTTTTTGCAAACGGTATTACTTTAAAAGAAGTTTTTGTTATTTATTATAGATTTAATAAGTAAGAGAGCCTAGTATAAATGATTTTGTACTTCTTAAGTTAGTAGAAGGTCGAAGGTTCAATCCCTAGTAACATATAATACTTTAAACGATGAATGTTCGTAAATTTTAATTTAAGAAAAACTATGCCACATTCTAGAATTTGTCACTTTTTTTATTTGTACTAAATATTGTAATTTTCCATATATTAACACACATACATACTTAATAAAATATTTCGACGTAGGGTGGTCCCATGGCACCCCTTCCTATAGGGTGCCTACGTCCCTGATTACGCCTCAATCCCAAATAGTTGGGATCGGCTATATGAATGCGTTTTTACCAATAATTTTTTATATATTTAAACTCAACTCATGTCATCATAGTGATAACTTAGTAAGAAAAGTGGGAAATAAATTAAATATACACAAATAATAATAGTATAGTAATTTGTAAGTAATTAAGTCAATCTTATAGCTAGCATAGTAGCATTTCAAGACTTGATTCAATATCGGTGCCCAGGCCACCATCATAACATGTACAAAAGACATGTTGTGAAAAAAAAAAAAAGTTCAAAGTGAAGTTAAAAAATTCATACAAGTTGCTGCTGATAAGAGATGGATGCCAGATGATCGATAAGCACTCAGATTAAGATATTTGACTCTGCTTATTATTTTTTGTGATAAGTACAAGAGGAAAAATGGTAACCGTGAATCATATGGATGGATTCAAAGTTAATTTACTTTAATTGATGAACAATTGCTTTTCAATTTCCTTTTGTCACTTTGATAATGAAATCCGACTATAGTTAAAAAGGTCTAACCTACCAGATTTTAATGTCCCTATTCTAAAGTGACAGCTTGCTTTCATCTTCATCTTTTTCCCTTTTATTCAAGCGGTCCTTTTCAAGTTGCTGCAGCTTCTTATCTTTTTGTTTGAGTTGGATTTGATTTTCTCCTTTTTGTGGCATGCTTGCCAGTCAATTAAAGAACCCTTTACCTAAAATGATTATGCATACTTCCACTTATGATTGTAAACGAGTGTTTATTTAAATAATTTGTTGAGGAGTAATCAACCTTGTTTTTTTAGATTATATCCAACTTTTTTTATACACAATTATTTATAGTTATCTCTTATATGATTTGATACTATACAATTTATGTTACACTATTAGTGAATAAAAGCTAAAAGCTTAATATTTATACTTCAAGACTTTTATGGTTATCTAGCCAGTAACTTGCCTTTCCTCTTCATCCATCTTTCAACTTGTAAGTTGTAACTATATTGTTTGTTTCGATAGAGAAGGTTTTTTGCCCATTAAGAAGCTCAAACACTGGTTTTTCTTCTTTTTATTGGAAAAATGCTCATTTTCTTTCATAGCTTTTGTGGGGTGGGAGTTGGTGTATGTGGGGTAGGTTAGGGGATTAGTTGTAGGTTCACCTGACATAGCCTTTTTCTTTTTGGCAATAAGCACACCTGCGAACTCATTAATTTAGTATGAATAAGTGTACTAGCATATGATCGCACTTGTGATAGTATAAAGAAATAATCTTTCCTACTTCTGATATGTACCTAGTCATTTCTGTCTCTTTAAATCAGCGGTTTCGCGTTTTTATTTTTCTTCTGAATTGGTTTAAATATTTTTCCTTTACTTTGTAAAAAGAAGTTTATAGAGGCTCTTTTTAATCAAAAGTTCTCTTTACTAAAAGAAAAGAATATTTCGATACAAAAATATAAATGTGGATGTTCCATAAAAGCTGATGAAAAAGGAAGTTTAAGTAGAGGAGGAGGACTTCATGTATATACTAACTTATATACGGAAGAGATTATTGAAACATTTTAATTTGTTTAAGACATCATAATAGTAAGTAAAATATTATTCGTTCATTTTTTTTATTAATTTGATATGTAAGCTATAGAACAGTATTGGGTGACACAATATTTTATATATCCTTGAGTAGAGGATTTGGAGTTTCTATCATTTTATGTCTAAAATTTGATCATAAGAAAAACAGTTAAATTTATATGAACGGTAGGGTAATTTTTGGAGTTTCTATCATTTTATGCCTAAAACATGATCGCCAGGAAAACAGTTAATTTTATATGAAGGGTAGGATTAGCATTGTATTGCTTGAATATTAAAGAAAAGAAGTAGAACTCTAATGAATTCCAAAGTGATTTGGGTATTTATAGGCTAGACTTTACGCTCCCAATCCCAATTCTAATATGACCTCTTTTTATAAAGCTTATGTCTCATTACATGAGGCGCTTGCCTAAATTTTATCCTAGATAGGAGTAAGACTAGACTAAGGTGGCAAAGCTGTAGCATTAGTGTGATAGTTGATTCTACGTTTGTGCGGCTTGTGCGGTCGTAGCTGATGAAGCTGATGTGTACCCCTTAAATTCATAGCGTCTGTTGTCTCTTGGGCTTGTCCTATATGGGCGGCCTTCGAGTCCATAATACACATATGACATAATTTACCCATACCAAATTTTGTTTTCTACTTAAGGAAGAATAGTTGATACGGTGTCTTACATTTACGTCAATCAATTGAAATCGTTTTCCTTTTCATTAAAAAGTGAGTGTACATGTTTGTCTTTTCGAGAATACATATATGACTATTAAGATATCTTATTAAATTTGAATAGAATAGTAATAACGAATTTTATGTATCTTAGGCTCCAACAAGTGAATATGTATAATTATATTTATCTAAATAGCTTAAAATTAATAACTAAATAATATTAAGAAAATCTTAATTTATTTGGTAATATATAAACTATTTTTGATGAATTATCATGTTAAGCTAGTGGCGGCTATTATCGTTAGCGAGGATTGTTGCAAAAGTGATGACTTGTCTTATCTACGCTTTGGTGGCAAGAGGTGGTGGTTGGTGGGGATGGATAACAGTAGAGGTAGTTATTGTTGGTGGTTGGCGATGCATACTAATGGTGTGGGTTGGTGGAGGCAGACAAATGAGGTGGTTGGTTATCATTGTCTATGCTATAAGTAGTTGGTGTTTTAGATTATTGTTAGCAGTGGTGGTGGAGATGGTCAGTGGTGAAGAGTAGTGGTGAAGTGAATTTAGTGGTGTTGTGAATGACCTTGTTTAGTCGTTTTGGAGTTTGGATAACGATTTACGGACCGACAATCTTAAAAGTTTCGTAAAGTCCATTACGATCTGTCTGCAAAGTTTGAGCTGACTCGAACCTCTTTTGGTAGGTTTTAAAAGAAGTTTTTATTTTCTGGTGTCGGTATAGCCGCATTATGATTTTTGAGTTCATTTCGAGTAAATGAGCTCCATTTCTAAATCCGAAAGTGTCATTAGGTTCGCATGGTCATTACTGACATGCGTGAACTTTTGGAAGTGAAATCCGATGTTCTTCTGATTGTTTTTGCAAGTATTCTGGAAGTTGGAGTCTTCCCCCATTCTATTTAACCCTCATCTTGTGTATTGGGGATTTGTGTCGAGATCGAGTTCACGAACAAGTTTTATATATGTTTTATAACTCACGTGCAAAGTTTGGGGGGTGATTTCGAGCATCGTAGAGTCCCGTTCGAACCCAAAATGCAATACTAGTCTGTCCTGTCAGGCTGTCTGAAGCTAACCCTATGCGGCGACTTTCAAGTAAACTGTGCCTTCTACATGAAAGCAGGCCTGTGAGCATGACTGCGATGTCCTGGGTTGCTAAAGCCCCTGCAACAGTGCAAAGGCAATGTATCAGTATAAATATGACCCAATGATCGGCCAAACTCATTTTTCATAAAAATTAATCGATGAGAGGTCGGTTTCGAGGGTGTTCCAAGGTACCAAAATGTCCTAAGCATTCAAGTAAGAAATTCTCATCTTCTATTGTTGGTAATCGAATGATGGAGCATGCAGAATTCATAAATTTTTATGATTCCATTATGGCTTGGAACCCCAACTTTATGAAATTGAGGAAGTGAGATTAATTGAACCTGAAAGATTTATTCAATGGTATATTTGATACCGTAGGACTATAAAGAGTCCGGAAACATAACTTTTATGGGCATTCGGTTAAGCCAGGCCCAGGGGTTCCATAAAAAAGTGCGTTATTGTTAGTTATTCGTTACGTTAGCACTTATATGTGCGTTTATACTTCAAAATGGCTTAAAGCAAGGCAATTCTGAGAAGATTCCGAACGGAAAGAAGATAGTTCAATAGACGATTGGGCCCCAGACTTGAGGTAAGTGGTTTTATCCTATTCTTTGATGGCCATTGGCCTTATGGATGTTCTACCCACGTACTCCTTACGTGCATAACTGTCATTAGGGCGTACTTACTACGTCGTAATTCTGATTGCATTTCATATGGTGTTATGTTGCTTTAGACTTGGTATTAAGCTAAGAAAAAGATTAATATGTTGTTATGAATATCAACTGTTAAGCTTTGAGCGCAAAATGTTATGTTGAGAATAGAGGTTCTATATTGATTATGGAAATCAATTGGGAATAGAGGAATTCTGTTAAGTTGTGAATCTGAATGTTTCACCTGGTTGACGATGAGTCTCATTCTAGTATTAATTGTGTTTGTTGTACAAACCCCTAGCAGTCGATGTATCCCGCGCCGGTTTTCCCTGGTAGCAAAGGTAGTCCTACACTAGCTTTTTCCCAACAGTCGAGGCAGTCCTGAGGTCATTTTTCTTCGGGTAGTCGATGGAGTCTCGATCGAGAGATAAACATATCATGTCATTGCACATGTTGTTATGTGATACGTGACTGTTTGTTCTAAGCTGCTCATGCACTTGTTATATACTTAGGTTGATTCCTACTTCTCGTTCTCCCTAGCTAGCCTATCTATTCTCTAAGGTTGCTAACTAGGTCCAACTTATTGAGTCCTTTCAACTCATCCTTTGTTGTTTCTTGATGTCTATTTCGTTTCGGCAGGTTTCTCTCCAGAACCTAGTTCGACATACGATTGAGAAGCGAAGACGTCTCTAGTTATCAAGGTGAGCCAGTTTTTGTCCAGGATGGCTACTGGATCTAGATCGTTTACATTAGATCTATTTTACTCCCTTCAGGACACACACACACACACACACACACACACATATATATATATATATATATATATATATATATATATATATATATATATATATTTGTTTATTTGTTACTCATAGATGTCTGGTATGGATAGTCCGAAGGGTCTAAAGGCGGATGTTGGGTGCTTGCACGGCCTAGTCAAAAATTCGGGTCGTGTCATGTTGGAATGTGGTGGTGTTTGTGTGGCAGACGTTGGTAGTATGCAGCAATTATATGGTTGTGATGAGTAGAGTGCAATTAAAAAGTCATCACCTTCACATGAATCTTATATGAATATCATCATAATAATTTTAAAACAATATTTTAATGATTCAGGTCTAGTAAAAGCAAATAAATTGTTATTAAAAATAAATACACTCAATGTACCAAGATGTGAATGATTGAAATCAAAACATCAATTAAGTGAAAATGAGGGTCCTGAATTCCTCGATATCAATCTATCATTTAGTATCTCATTTGTATCTAGTGTCTCATCAAGCCAATCAATGTAAAATATTTTTTTTATAATTGAATATTTATGACTTGATAGATATTTTTACTTTAATTTGTAACTTTTATGTTAACTTATTTGGTTTAATGAAAATACAACATCAGATTATATATTTTATTTATCTTTCTACACCGGAGTAATATGTATCACCTCATCCTTTAAGCTTTTTCTTGTTTTAACAAAAATAATATAAGAATTATATTGCAGTCCTGTTTAATTAATAATAGACCTTCATTAGCAAATAAATATTGTATTGGATAAATTATTACATGATATTACAATGTGACATATGGCATAAGAGATTCGCTCCTCGGTCACAATGGGTGCACGGTTGAATCAGCAAGACTACAACTACTGCATCCGTGGACACAGCAAACAAATCCAAATGGCTACTAAACAATTAGAAGATACTATGAGATAATCGTTATCACCATTTATGTACACAATCATGGCACCAACGGTTACGATTAAAGAAAATAAAGGCAAATTCTGATTAAATATACACCATTAAGGCTCATAACTGATGTATAAACCCCTTTTCCACATTCGACACCATCTGATAATCACTATCACTTGTACCACCCAAAAGCAATTATATCTCTCCCTCTTGTCGCTTTTTCTGAAATATCCTGAGTTGTTAAGTCCCATAGAATTGCTAATTGTTCCAAGTCCTCGTTAATTATTCACTTATTTTTTGTCGAATTTTTTCACCATGTCAGGAAATGTTGGACAGACTCCAGTCGAAAATGCTGGAATTGTTGATGTGACTCTTCTGGTAGACGACAAACACCACCGCATAGCATCGTGAGCACGCGCAGAGTGGGGATCCTCAATGCAGTCGACCGCCGTCTCTGCCATGGGAGGCAGCATTTGCTGCTTTCATTACTCATCGCCAAGAGTTGGTTGCAGACTTGACTGCACTAGTCTCAAATGGGACTCCAAGAACTCCAGCTTCGGTGAGAACGTGCATGGAGAGAGATGTTCCAACCGATTTAGAGACTGAAGTGCAAGTGACTGGTGTAAGTCTTGGGGGAGGCATCGGGGGCTCAGGTACATGCACTCTAGAGGGCTCTGGTGATCTAAATTCAGTTATCACCGCGGCAGCCCTCAAGGAGTTCCAGGAGTAGCTGTGCGAAGAGCTTAGAGGGGAAACCAAAGAAGAGGAAAATCGAATCAATCGGATACTGGGGGCTTCACCCAACGACCTTCAAAACCAAGTGCAACACCATTGCCACTCCTTAAGAAGTTCAAAATATGCAGCTTAGCTAAGTACGATAGAACGATAATTCCTTGTAACCATGTGACATAATATTCAACAGGAGCGAAGGTAATTGACGTTACCAAAGAAGAGACCAAATTAGTTTTAATCAAGAAGTTTCGGGAAACTCTAATGAAAGGAACGCTAATCTGGTATTCCCATACACCCGAGAGTTCTATTGGTTCTTTCATGGAGATAGCAGATGACTTTATAAAAGCTCATTTAGAGGCTCAGAAGGTAGAGTGCCCGTGGAAGATATATTCAAGATCCAACAAAGGGATAAACTTCTCTGGGAGTTCATCGATAGGTTTCAACGTGAGCAGATGTTGTTTCCCAAGGTGCCCGACAATTGGGCAGTTTCCAAAATGCTTAATCTAAAAAGCTCTTAGGCTACTAGAAAATTACAATAAAGCCTCAAGGAACACCTAGCAAAAACTCGGGATGAAGACTATTATTGATATTGTTCTAAGCTTCGAATTAAAAGAGATGAAGTACAAACAAGTAGTTATTCAAGAAAGGGAGAAAATTGAAGCAAGGCTTAAGCTTCTTCAAGGAGAGGTGAAGGTGACTAGAGAGACTCGGGGACTCGCTATGAGCCTTACTCTGGGTCTTCAAGGTCAGAAATAAGAGGAGATAGAAACCAATCTAATAGAATCTCAGGTCGAATGAGTAAGACAGGTTCTTTGGAAGCAAAAAAATTGCGGGATCTTCTTCGTTTGGCTGATTACAAATTAAATGTCAATGCATCTGAATTGATTAACACCATATGCACCATGGGAAATAAGGTTACTTGGCCTCGAGATATAAAGTCTAATCTAGATTTAAAAAAAGACAAGAGTTTTGGTGTTAGTTCCAAAAGGACCACGGGCACTCGATAGAACATTGCAAGGCATTGAGATGGGAAGTGGTTCATGCTCAAAGAAGGATTGTCAGAAAACCTACTCACAGGCAAGGGCAAGAAAACATACTCGAGAAATAGAGGAGGAGATCAACGTGATGTAGATTAGTACGGTGCAAATCAACCGCACAAGGCCACAAGTCCCAAGCTAATGGTGAACATGATCACATGAGGAGCATAAGTTAGCGAGATCACATACATAAGATTCGCCAAAGTTTCGGTGACCCATGGTGAACAACAAAATGCAATTAGGAAGAAGAGTCTAGGGACTGCATTGCATTCAGCAACTCAAATGCTGATGGGTCGTTATTCCCGCACCATGATGCTCTGGTAAACACATTACGAATACTTGATAACTTTCCAAATATGCTTTAGTGGATACAGGTAGCTCGATCAACATGAGTAGAGTCGGGGTTGTGGAGGGGATGCAGTTGTTAGGTAAAATTATGCCAAAATCCACAATGCTCTCCAGATTTAACAACTCAAGTAAAACCTTGGTGAGATAGTGTCGTTAGTCTATGCTTAAAGAGTGATCAAGGAGACTCCCTTTCAAGTCTTTCCAGGAGACATGGCCTACAATATTATTGGAGGGAGGCTGTGGATCGATGTTGTGGACGTTGTTCGTTCAACACTCCATCAAACCATCAAACTCCCAACCCAAGTGGTAGTTAAGGAGATCAGAAGAGAGTAGTGAAGGCCCATAACTACTCAATCATATTGGATAGAATAGAGCTTGTAAAGTAAGAAGAAGGGCAATGTTTGGCACAAACTTGTCGGCAAAGAGAGAGCGGTTAAAGAATCAAAACTTTTCCTTGTCAATATTTCGTTGTTCTGTAGGTAAAAATATGCCATCTATGATTACAGATATACGAGTTCAGCTGGTGAAGACTAAACTTGCGCTATAACTCACTGAGTGCTGAGGATATACGCCTGCTCCACAAGCCACGGCTGCTCAGCAGGCACGTGCCTTGGAACAGAAGGTATACATCCCGCCCTCTCAGGGTTTACAGACTCCTGGTTAGAATTAATTTGTATCATCGCCTAGAGTAAATAGGCCCACAACTTATAGTTTTTGTATTTTACCATAATTAAGACTGGTATAAATCACAACTATAAATGCCCCTCTCCCTATTGTATTATTCATCAAGTGATTCTCTAAGAATATGATTATTCTCAAGGAATAAGATCTCTTTATTTTTCCTTAGTATTTACTGTATTACTTGTGACCCTATATAAATTTTATCTATTTAACCTATTAAGCAATTTTTAGGCACAAACAGTCTAGCACCCACTGTGAGGCCCAGGCAATTATAGGTTTTTACTAAGGAGAAGCACGATCATATCGAACGATAATGATGATGTCCCAAAGAATACCACTAACGCAGTTGACGACTCCTCAAAGGATCCCTGCTATCCTGACGGACAGCCAAAGTATACTCCCAAGGGTCCGATCTCTGTGGATAGTGACCCGGCGATGATCAACCGCACGGAAGAAATACTACACTCGAAGACTTCCTTGCCATGTTTCTCATGCTCAGGAGGGACGAGCAGAATAAAATTCGGCCAACATGGTCGAAAACATGGCGAAGAAACTAGAGGCGACCTTCGCTGGTTCTTTCCTGAGGCCAACATCCCCACAAGGACCCAAGCCCCTAAAAAATTCACAAGCTTCTGTTCCCAGACGGAGGATCAACATGGAGACAGTCCCAGGAAGCTCCATAGTAGACAGCAGTCAAGGATTAAAGGAGCACCTGTCATTCAAGATATCCTCAAGGAATTAAAGGTAATTCATAATCGGACCGGTAACGTGTCGGGTGCTCCACCCTAGGTTACGGCCGTTGACGAGCAGAAGTTCTTTAAGCATACATATAAGACGAGCACTGCACAGGTCTGCGTGCCTAATCACTTCCGCCTGCCGAATAACCTTAAGTATGATAGAACTACTGATCTGGATGAGCACATCGCTGCCTACTACACAACCGTCAAGAGCAATAAGATCAATATGCTCTGGTAAAGAGGTTCGGTTCAACCCTGACCTAGGGGGCTCTCACATGGTACACTAAGCTGACTCTGGGGTCAATCGAATCATTCACCCAGATCAAAGATTTATTCAAGAAGTCGCACTCTGGTGCACACAAGCGAGAAAAATGGATGGAGGATATATTTGAGATCCACTTGTATGACGAAGAGCTACTGAAGGATTATTTGAAGAGAGACTCCAAAGAGAGCACATGGAGCTTCCCCTAGTGCCCGACAACATCTTCGTAGTAGCCTTCTGGAAGTGTCTGAACTCTTGAGGTTCATTGGCCACACGAGAGCTGCAATGGAGCCTAACACAACACCTGGTGACAACATGGGATGCCATACATCAATGGTATAATGAAAAGCTTTGTCTTGAGCCAGAACCATCCTAAATGCCCAATGACAATGCCCTATGATCCCTAAAGAAAACACCCACTGGAGTAAAGCGCAAGCAGAGGATATAGGAAAGTGAGGCAGGAGGGATTACAAGGCCGATCTCCCAAAGCTTTCCGAGAAACGAAGGGACATTCGAAAAGCAACTTCACATAGTCATTGAGGGTCCCTCAATATTGAAAGAGCTCCGGATAGTTTTGAAGGGTTAGGAATGCGCGTCAATGCGGTGGAGTTTCTGAGGGATCATATGAGAAATACCACAATATGCTTGCCCAAAAATATGATAGCGGAGCCCGACAAAAGAGATTCAAACATCTTCTGCAAGTTCCACAGATATGATAGGCACGAGACTGCTGGTTGCAGGGCCCTAATACTAGAAGTGATGAACCTGCTCAAAAATGGATATCTGAAGAAACTGTTGACAGACTGAGGGAAACAAACTTATGCCAAAAACAGATTGAGGCAGAGCTCAAAGAAGGCCAGCCCGTGACGATGGAGTTTCCATCCTTGGAGCGGCCAAACCCAACATCAGGGAAAAAGCAAGCCCCCATGATGATGGAGAAGAACCCAAAACCTCAATCAACCTAGATGATTATTCTAATCACTTGATTGATTGAAAGTTTAGGGGGAGTGGGAATGGACATATGGAAGTATAACTCCTTTTGGTTATTTACTTTAATTAGTTACTTGGTTTTCGAGTATTAGTTTTCGAAATTTCTACTTAATCTTAGTAACTTTCATTTTCAAACTGTTATGGTTTTTATTTATGTTGCGGGTTCTGCAACGTATGAGCCCAACACTCACCTCTTTATCACTTAATAATACTACTATACCATTTTAGTCAGTGTTATGTTAAAGATCCAATTATTCATAGTCCTCATCCATATTGAGTCAAAGTAAAACGCTCACTCCTTATCACAGGATTAGAGTAAACTACTCGCTCAAACTAGATCAATTCTAGTTAAGCCACCAGAAATTATCGTACATTAAAATCGTCCATTTAACAATTGCATCAACATGTCAGTGGGGATGTATGCCCGCGTAGTATCATTAAAGACTTTAGCACTCGAGTAGACAAGCACAACCGTTCTAGCTTGAACGAAAAAAATGCCCCGTACACATAACGGGCTAAAGAAGTTTGTCTGTCACATACGCACTTAAGCCTTCAACCGCTGGCGCAAACTGGCTATCAGCAGATGTATACACCCGCTCACGCACTCAATAATTTGCTAACTTTCTAAGAATTAGAATAAAGTAGGACGTCTGTTGCCAACTTAACAAAATCCGCCAACTATCGGAGTATATATGCCCGTATAGGCACAACCTTACGCTATGGAAACTTAAGTCTTCCAAAACCGTTAGTGAAACTGCTTACAACTAAAAAGCTAAAATCGTCACAAGCAAATAATAGATAATGGCAAAAGACATGAATAGAAGTTAAAATCGCCTCAAAATAGGCATTATTCATTCAAATTCATTAAAACGCCCGTAAACATCGCTAGGAGTTCAAAATATTATCACAAAATGGGGAGGGGGGAATTAGTTCTCTCTTGGGGGACTTCCCTCTGCAGCAACACTCTTTGAAGGTCCTGCTTCATTTTCTGCAGGCTCTTCAATTGGAAAATTATCTTCTCCATCACAACTAGCTTTTCCAGAATCATCTTCAGGGTCGGTCGGACCCCAACTGAGCATTGACCTCCACCACCGGCCTGGTCATATTCTTTGTCTCAGCAGGCAGGTCCTGACTAAGGTTCTCATGGATTTTGCAGAGAGTGACAAACACGGCAGCTAAATTTGTGCGGTCCACCTCAGCCACATGCCTAGCACGCAGGGCGCTTATCTGTTCACATAACAGGTGGGATTGTCAAAAAGTTTGTCACATACCTTTTCCAAGGATTGGAGTTTGTTCCGAAACCTGTCGATCTCATCCTGAAGGAAAGCAGAAAGACTCCTAGCTTCATAGGCTTCCTTCTAAGCGACCTTAGCTCTTTCTTCCATGGCATAAATCTACTATCTCAGAGCAACCTCATTTGCTTCTACGCGGACCACTTGAGCTCGATGCATTTTTCTGATGACTTTAGCTTCATGGAGAGACGAAGATAGCGCCGCTACTTCCTATTTGTGCTTACGGATCTCAACATCCATCGCAACACTAATTTGATCAGCCGGCATCCGTTGGAATCGATGGGCATTCTGTATAGCTTGGACCTCCTCATCAAACCTTTCTACCCTGGCGATAAGAGGCTGTAGACTAAAAACTTGACACCGAAGGTCATCGTTCTCCTTTTCCAAGTGTTCATCGGCATTCCTATGACGAATAATCTAATAGCAGGTCATCAGCCCTTGAAAAAATATCATGAAGATTTCCAGAGGAAAGTCATGATCCGACTTAAAAAGGAGAAGCCAAGGAGAAAGAAGAGCATACCATAAGAGAATATCCTACAGCGGCCTTCAGCAGGTCATGATAATTGCGACCAAAGAGGCAACGTTTCTCAGAGGGACTAATCAGCTCAGCAATATGATCAGTTGCAGTATCTTGTTTTGGAATAGATTAATTCCCGCTGCAATGGGGATAAAAATCTTATGAGATCTATCAACAGGCCCCTCAGCGATGATACCAGCTTCAACAACCTCCTTTCTAGGATAACACTCGAAAGGGAAACCAGTCGGTTTAGGGACAAGACCGCAACAACAGGTTTTGTGCATGTTCAGCAGAAAATAGTTAATAGCATACACGTAGTAACAACGTGAAAAGAAAGGTGAAAGGGTTAAGTCATCCTGAAGCCAAGGTCTCAAAGTGAGCCACCAGGATGAAGATCTTATCCTCCACCCCAGCCTCTTATTTGACCTCAGGGCAATCATCAACAAGATGCCTGCGCTTCTGCAGAAGGGCCAGATTCCAGAGTGACAACAATAATAGAAGAGTTAACATCCTCAAATTCAGATACTCAGGGGACTTCATCAGTGTCAGAGATAATCAGGGGTGCATCAACGATAACACTTTTCTCCAGCTTACTGTACATTTTCCTCTTTGAGGAACGAGAACTACTCTCCCTCTTTATGACTTATCGACATAGGCTAAAACATCAGGATTGGGAGCAATATTCGAGGAAGCAATTGGAATTTCCTTTTGTTCAGGCATTAGACAATGGGAGTACCTTGAAGGAAATCAAGTGCAGATAAGAATCAAGATTTACGGACATTAAAAAAAAAGACAATATATCGTGATCTTTTAACCGCATACGATTCATACTGGCTAGAGCCGCGAAATTCATCATCCGAGCAACATTCTTGGTGAAGATCATGGAAACCCATGTAACCAAGGAATCGCAGGAAATCGAGAAATCAGTTACATCATTTGTTACAACAACTATGTTGTTACGGCCTATTATATCACGCCCATGGAATTCAACTTCCAATATTTTCACATTACTCTGTTACTCAGAAACTAAGCTTTCATTCGTGCTTTCATGAAGATGGGATGTCATTCTTCATTCGCACTTACATAGAGCTCGTATTTCATTCAATCACTTACAACTCGACAATTCGAGTTTGAAAACGCCTCATTACGACAAAACATATAGATCTTAGGTTTGCCAAAAACATAGAAGGAAAATGACTCATTACGGTAAAAATATGTAAATCCTAAGTTTGCTTAATACATAGAAGAATAAAAGCATTCAGAACACGATGTTTCAAAAAAAATTTATTTACAAAGCTCGAACGCTCAAAACAGTACACGACAAGGGTACAAGTTATCATTCTGTTGCATCTTTAGAAGGAGCATTAGGATCAGGAGCATGAGTTAAAGAAGAAGAAACAGTTGTAGCTGGAGTTGTAGAAGAAGGCAAAGTATTAGAAGGCTGAGGTGCAAGGACACCTTCTTGGGCTTTTCTTTCTTCATCAACCAGGTAAATGGAAGATTCGACATCTTCCTCAGAAAAGTCTTGTAGAAGACCATAATCCAACATTTGGTACTCCTAAAATAACTCTTCCGTTTTCTTAAACTCTTGCTCCGAATTGAATCCCCGAGTCTAAACCTTTAATAGGGTATCATAGTTGGTCTTCTTGACAACCCAGCTAAGGTTATTGCTCTTTGGGACTGAAGTTCCTTCAAATTCTTTTCGGCAGCTTCAACTCGCCTCTGCCATAGCATCCTCTCACTCTCATTGCTAGGGGCAAAATCTGCTGTTTCTTTTAGTTGTGCCTCAAGTTCGGCTACTTGATGTTGGGCATACTTTCTTATTTTTTGATGACAAATTCCTATGGATTCTAATATATTTAAAGTCATTTTAGTGATTAATTATTCCCAACACTATATGATTATTCGATATTTCACTACTTGATTTTGATGAAACATGTGGCCTATAGCATTTTTTGGAGTGAAATGGAGCTTGTGGCATAAAAGTTGAAGGAAGCTAAGTTGATGTTTAGCATCTAGGGTGACATCCAAGCAAGAATGTGATTTTGATTCAATCTGAATGACTCCAAAGTAACGTGAAAATCTGACTCTTCCTGGACATCTCTGTTCATGTGATTTAAACAAAAGCCAAAGCCAACTTAAAATAGGAATTCAACAGAAGAAGCAAAAGTCTGGGAAGTTCAAGTCACAAAGAATTGGGAAAAGAAAATCTCCTAAAGCAGCATGAAGCTGGAACTACAAATTGGTATAGGTTTTCTAATTCCAAGTAAAGTAGGAAAATTGTAATGTCTATATAAGCTCATAGTACATCAGATTTTTAGATATCAATTCATACAATTCAAGGCTAGGAGCTAGGAGCAAGTCAACAGGATTCTACACATGGTTCTTTTTCTTCTTCTATTTTGCAAGTTATGTTATTTAAAATTAATTACTGGATTTTTACCAAGACTAGATGTAGCTAAATTCTTTATTTTGGAGTTATGAGTTTGTCATAAATGTTGATATTTAAAAGTTAGTTTGATTTAATTAATTTATTACTTTGGGTTATTTATTCATGTCTTGTGCTTATTTCATTGTTTGACCAACAGTTAGATACTATCTACGAATCGTGAATTGAACTTGGGAAAGAGAATTTTTTATTGCAATAGGATTGAATAGGGCAAGTACTTGAACTTAGGCAGGGGGAACGGATTCACAACTAGGATAGAAATATACCTTTTTGTCTTGCTTAATCATTATACAGGAATTCTAAGTGTGTTTCGTTAATTCTAATTCCATAGGAATATAAGCGTTAGATTAACTTAAATAGACGAGTAGGAAATTAGAAAATTCCTATAAGTAACATTAGCCCTGTCGATTAGTAACCCAGATAAATTAATTATTCAAATTAATGGTAAAATTCAGCAGGATTGACAGATATTCCATAACCCTGGAATATTTTCTCCCCTTGATAACCAAAATTTTATTTGTTTGTTTTGATCAAATTACTTACTTTAGTTATAATTATATTTTTAAGTTTTAGTTTTTTTTAGTTACATCTTTAAACCACGAAACCAACTCTACTTGTTTAGATAATTCGAAATCGTTTAATTTAGTTAATAGCTAACATTAGTATTTGTGGGAACGATTCTTGATCTTATCACTTTATTACTTGTCGGCCACATATACTTGAGTGTGCGTTATTGAGAAACACTACTCTAGCTTCCAGCTGGGAGTATTTTTGAACTGTCGCCATCTCAGCATCATTGGAACGGTCGACAAAACCCTTAAGACTTTGAATATGTTTTTCAAGTTTAGCCTGCTCAGTAACAAAGGCAGTCTGCAGATCCTGATGGAGCTTCTTCAAATGCTCAAAGTCGTTCAACACCATTAGACTCCTTCAACTCATAGCACCAAAGTTTGTCATGAGCTGAGTAATCTCATTTACTTGCGTATAATTGGCCATCCAAAGATAGGAAATGGTGTCATCTCATTTACCTCCAAAAGACGAGGATGGAGTTAGTAAATTTGAACAAGGGAATAAGGAAATCACATGACTGAAGGGTAAATTATTCACCTGAAAATAAGTGGCGACAAGGAAATTCATAAGCTTGCAGGTTCATCGCCTCTTGAACCACTCAGCTTTAGGAGAGCTTATGAAGGAGTCGATCACATAGGCGAAATGACAGGTACTTTCCATCAAGTTTATTCCTACCAAAATAGAAATACTTATATGGCATATTTCATCTCCGGGAATAAACAAAGGCTCAGCTTTATATGGAGCCGACAGGATGGTTGGCAAAATTGCAGTAGCCATGTCAGCTTCTTTAAAAGCCTCTTGAGGAGGAGAAACATGTTTAAATTAATCTATTTCCTCGATGTAGGGCCATTTGAAGGAACTACTAAGTCAACATAATTGGTGTTTTGAAGGGTTTTCTCTCAAACCTCTTTCTCATGAAAAAAAATCAACTCGTATCTTTGTTGGTGCCCTTCTCAACATAACAATCGTCCCCCAGGTCTACTATCTCAGTCATCTTTAGAAGACTCACGGCTACTGGAGCGATTAACAACTGACCTCCTTGGGCTCTTATCAAATTCCTTTTTTTTTCTAGGGGGTCGACATATGGCATCTTGGATTCTTGTCTTTTTCTTTAGAGATTCTCAAGATTGGCCTGAGCCTAGTTAGGAGTCGGGCTCCTTGGTTATGTGAATAACAGGGATAGCATAACCACGACTAGAATGAGGTTTTTTCAGCCTCATTATTGGAAGAACTAAAGACGAAGCAATTAGACATTAAAAGGGGGAGAATTTCGTCATTACTATGGATGCTGGCTTTGATTTCCATTGAGAAGATGACTTTGAACTTGCAGTCAGCTGCGGTAGAGGTATCCAAGATCCTTTAAATCTAGGCTTCAAAAGCCTCCAATTTGTGAGTATATGGGGGCTAAAAACTTGACAGTCACTCCTCCTTCCTCAAAGTCCTTAGGGTGCACAATTTTCTTTCTCTTTTTGGGCTTTTCTGTTGGTTCGACAAGGGCTTTGCCCTTACCCTTGCTCTTCTTAGTCAAGACAATGCTAACCGGAGCTCTATCAACTTTTGTCTCCTCATAGTCGATCAATTTAGAGATAAAAGGGCCCTAAATCATCATGAGAAGGGCAACATGAAAAATTTGGAGAGTCAGAACTTTGGCAAGCCATGGAATCAAAGAAAGGAAACAAAGTAAAGTAAGGTAATAAAGTTTAGGGATTGAAAGAACAAAAAATAGTTCTCAATGAAAGTGTGCAAAGGGAAAATTCGTTAAATCGAGTTTGGAAAGGATACGTATAGGCAACAAAATCATTATTACCTCGATCAACACCTACGAACGGATGGATATCAATCATCTATGTCCGCAAAAAGTAGAAGGCAAAAAGGCGAGAGTCTTTCCCAATTCAGTCACATCCACCTACCTTCCATAAAATCTTTTCACTTCCCAGCTGGTTCCCGAGATTCAGCTGGTAAGTGTGGGGACTATCTATATTGTGTAAAATATTATACATCACAGTGTGACATGTGACATACGAGATTCGGTGATTCAGGAGGGCTAGCTGAATTTGAGGATCCATTCCCTGGTCACAATGGGTGCACGGTTGAATCAACCAGACTATGACTGCTACATATTCGGACACAGGAAACCAATCCAAACGGCTACCCAACAATCATTAAAAGTAAAGATTATGAGACAACCGTTTGTCACCTTTATTACACAATCATGGCTGCATCGGTTACGATTAAAGGAAATAAAGGCTGATTCTCATTAAATGTACGTCATTAAGGCTCAGATGCTATATAAACTCTTTCCCCTTTACATTTGGCATCGTGTGATAATCACTATCGCTTGTACCAGTCAAAAGCAATAATATATATATGTAGTTCTCTGTTCTCTTTTTTTTTTTTTTTTTTTTTGAAATACTCTTAGTTGTTTATTATTAAATTCTTTAGCCGAAAACTGTACTCCCCAGCCACACACAGATAGGTCATTTTATTTGTTTGAATTCAATGCTCTAATATTGTTATGTTGTCTTCCTATTCGTATATAAGTTTTGATACGACTATATTGTTTGTGACTTAATAACCAATTTAAATTGTTTAATCTATTAAGTCAATTTTTAGGTTAAACAAACGTATTGCTATTACACTTGTCAAACAAACAAATGATTCAAAATTGTTTATAAATTTATTTTAATGGAGTAATTAAGTCAAAATTCTTTGAATGAACACGACTCTATCACAATAGTTACCAAAGCCATATTAGGTCATTCATTTTGTCGATTAATAAACTTACGGATCTTAAGGAGCTAATAATACAAAGAACTTTCACACAATTAAGTGCCCGAATTAATCCAAATCCGAGCTTGTAAGGTCCATTTATGAGAAAATATTGTTTAACAGGATTTTCTCATTTTCAGAACCGAAATCCAAGAATAACTGATTATGGATGGAGCGATTATATCTATCCCATAACAAACCCTACATGATAACAACATTAATAATTGATAAGCATGATATGCCAAGGTGCAAATAAGAGGTCGTCATTGCTTCTTTATAAACCGGAAACATTAATTGTTAGATGTCCTTTCTTGTATCTGTTTATGGAGGTTGATTGAACACAACAATATAAAAGTTAACAATGATGTTTTTCTTTTACACTCAGTTTATTTTACTCCTCCTAATTTAAATGTGGTATTAAATGATTGTCCGAGCTCAAATGTGGGAACTCTAGCCATTGTTTGGTTTAATTAAGGTTGGTGGCTGATGTTGAGAAGGATCTAATAATTGAGAAGGCTAAATAATATTCCAAATGCACTTGAACTGATGTCCCATCCTTTTTTCAGATCCTATTCTTCAACTATTTTGTTGGTCTCCTTTCATAAATCAATTATGGTGGACATAAACTCCAAGAGTTGAATATTAATATGGCTTCTCCTAGGAGATGTATTTGGAGCAAGCTGTCGGATAGCCGCCCCCTTCAAAATTGGCAGGAACAAAGGGGTTTAAATGGAAATGTTGTGTAAAAACTAAAAGAGAGTATTTCAATAATTTTCTTGGTTAGGAATCAATAACTGGAAATGGAATTTGAATAAGTTACTCTTATTTTGGAACAACAAAAATAGGCGTGTGCATTATGGTTAGGAAAATGTTTACCGATGTTTGATTGGAGAGTAAACGTTTATAAAAGATTGATAATGATATCTAAGTGCCAGGTTGAATCACAGCTATAGAGGTTTTTTTTTTTTTTTTTTTTTGGGTACTCTATAGACTGTAGCTATAGAGTTAAACTCTGAGATAATTGAAAGATATTTTCCGTCAACAGTAACAAATAAATCATTTCCTTTAATTAGTGGAAGGTGTTGTCCTTTAAATGTTTGGTAACCAAAAACAGAATATGATTTAGTGGTCAAAAAAACAGTTTCCAAACTATATTTCCCATCTGACAAAACACACCAAATGGAAAAATAGCGAGTACTTATCAACACGATGTATATGTTAAACTATATCAATTTTCATGGTTACAGGATTTATTGAGAAGTGATTATATATTAATTAATTATAATTAAGTGATAAAAGTTTATGTCTGGACACATGTCAATCTATTTATTCAATGTAAATATAGTATGGGTAAACCTTTACCATGAAGAATTGGGGCAAAAGTAGTAACAACACGTCTATCTAGCCTTACTGTCATCCCTGCCTTCTTCTTCCTTTTTTTTTCCCTGGTAGATCTCCTTTAATTTGATGTCGGTGTCTCTTGTTAGTCAGCAATAATGCAGAGAATATCAAGTCTTTCACTTTACCAAAAAGAAGGAAAAAATCAAGGACAAGCAATCTTCTATGTTGCTTCTTTAAATTGCTCCTCCACCCTTTCTCCCATGATCCAAGTGGGACAGTCAATTGATCAAGTTGAGCTAGCCTCCCTCTTATATTTTGAGATTGACTTGTTTTTTTTAAAGCAAGAGTCTTAAATTAGAAAATTGTACTTCTATTGCTTGAATTTGTTTGGTTCACGTCGTAGTTATATAAAAACTTTACTTGTTTATGCAGTAATGATGAATTATTGTTATTTAATTCTAGTTCTGCCCTCTCTTCTCACTCGTCCTACTATCCTAAAAATAGACGTTCCCAAATTTGAGCAGGAAAAGACCAATAAAAGGAAATAAGTTCTCCTCCAAAGATTCTTTAAGAGTAAATACTTTTTATCAAAACTCTATATTCTTTATCAGAGATCAAACTCGATATTTTTTATGAAAGATGGAGAGATTCGTGAATAATATAAATAATCGATCCTAAAAAAGTGTGTTGTAACTACGGTAGATCATTAGTGTCTTTCCAATTGACATTAACAATAGAGCAGCCATGAACATTTGGAAGTGTCCAAAAAAGAGGATGTAAGATGGCTAACTTAGTGATCACGTGTTTTTCCAAGTTCTACTGAAAGTTTTACATATTTCCATGAGTTTTAAATTAGAGCATACAAAAGTTGGTTAAAGGCAGCTAAGCTTGTTTCATGAATTGTATGATCTGTTTATGATTAACCTGAAAACGCCTCCACTTTTACTTGTCTCACCTAAATTTGCTTTATCATCTCTCATTAACAGCAACTCACAAAATGGTTATTGGCTTTGGCAGGTTGAATGTTATTTCAATAGGATCGATCTACAGACAAAAGAACATCAATATCGTAAAAAAGTTGCCCACTATATATACCAAGTAAAATAAGTTAACATCTAAGCGCGCGCGCTCTCTCCCCTTTGTTTTGGTTCTCTTTATATACCATGATCTCTTAGTGCACTTAATCAATATTTATAAATACAACATTCAGACATAGTCTCATGCCACCATAGAATGTTATTGGAATCCGAAGCATGAGCCTTAGCTTTATAAGACCAAACATTTCACATATATCAAAATTAGTTGCCAAAACTACCTAGTTAAAAGATTAGTAACTGAAATTCGAATCATTATAGGAAAAGCAAAATCAAAATCACACTGTATAGAGGAATCGCCTAGGCATACGAGAGATTGATTTATTAGGATGGAGTCCAATGGATCCAACTAAACTGATTGATTGTAATTCCAACTATATATGCATACATAAAATAACTACTGTATACACACACTAACTCTAGATTGTGATTCACGTTTTTATACTATCATCACATTTCGTAAACGGAAAAGGGTCAAATTTGCCCTTAAACTAATCGAAATTCAACAGATTTACCCTCCGTTACGAGTTCAGTTTGGCCATGCCCTTAACGTTATTAAAACTGGGGCAAAAATACCCTTCATCAGACGGAACTTACTGACTTGGCACTCAACCAGCTGATTTGGCAAACACGTGGCCACGTGTGCGCCAAATCAGCCACGCAGAACCCCACTTTATTTTACCCCAACCCATTTTTTACCCACATTGCTCTTCTCTTATACAAAGAAGAGAAACATTTCCTCTTTAATGGAGATTTGAGAATAAAAATTAGGGTATTTTCTCCCCAATCAATTTATACTTGATTCCTTAAGTCGAGTTTAGTTCAGACCATAATCTTTCTCTTTTCCATAGATTTAGTTCAATATGTCAAGTTGTTCAAGTTCATATTGTGATTCATCGAGGAGGTGTCGATGTGGCTTAGTTGCTCGTCATTACACTGCTTTTACCACTGGGAATGCTGGTAGGCGCTTCGTCAAGTGCCCAAAACTTAAGGTTGGTATCCTAAAGATTGTAAAGTTTAGATTTTTAGATTCTACGGCTTTTTGTTTATGTTGTCGCTTTGATTATAAATGCAATTTTCCATCTTAACAGAATGAAGGATGTGGTTTTTGGGAATGGGAAGATGACCAGTTACCTTCTAGAGTTGCTGATTTGATACTCGGATTGAAAAAAAATTTGGATGGTGTTAAGGAGGAAAGGGATACTTTGAAGAAGAAGGTGGCTTATTTGGAAGGTATTAGCAGCAATGGACCAATTGATGATGATGGAACTGTTCGGAAGTTGAAAGAAAAGCTTGTTTTCCAGAAGATCATCATGTTTATGATGTTAGGTTGCATTGTTGGTTTGATTATTTCAATGGTGATGAAGTGAAGATGACCAGTGTTTATCGATGCCTATCTGTGTTAGCCAAATTATTTTAGTATTTAGGTGATGAACTGTTTAATTTCTGTCTAATGGCGTTTAATTTTAGTGTTTAGATGTAGTCTTAATTTGATGTAATGAAGTTGAATATCTATGTTAAAACTGATCTTAATTTGCTGTTCTTAATTTGATGCAATGAAACGGTGTTTGCAATCTATGTTGATTTATGCAGAAACAAGCCAGAAACAAACTTCATCTTCATAACAACTGCATTAGTTCATAGACATAGCAAAATAATCCTTAATTAGACTTAGTCAGATGCTACATAGTCATAGACAACATCTGATTTTACAAACTAATATAAACCGAAACTTTAAAAATTAGCAGCCTAAAAATACTTAGAAATTGTTTGAAACATAATAAAATAGCTAAACATAGATTCATAAGTAAAATAGCACTTCACATGTCCGGTGGAGAACCCGGTGGAGTAGAGAAAATAGTGGGGTCAATATTCGCCTCAGCAAGTAATCCACGGAGCATACGCTTCATCCGTCGTATGTCCCTCCTATAGTCCTCAACAAATTGGACAAACCTGTTCTCTAGTCCAATAACTTGATTTTGCACATTGTTGATATACATAGGCAGTTGATCCATATCTGCACCTAGTGCTGCAATATCTTGACGAACATACTCTATCTCTGTTGTTCTTGGCTCTCTACGATCAGTTGCAGGCGCCCTAGGAAGTCTTCCTCTTCGAGGCATATTGTGGGTTGTTGTTGCTTGCTGCTTTGGTTGCTGTTTTTTGGTGTATATGGAAGACAAACATTCACTTATATATAGGCTAGGGATTGTGCCTCTTCACTTGCACTAAGTGCCTATTCACACTATGTGCCTATTCAGTTCAAAAGGTTGCAATTGAAGAGGTGCATTCACAATTCACACCCCTTCAATTTTCGGCACATTCATACCATAACTGCTGCACTTTCACACACACCAATTTAATGACAGAAACAACAATTTAATGGCATAAAACAGATGGAGTAATAAACATTAACAGCAGTTACATTAATTCCATAAGCTAAAGCCAATAACCATCATATGCTAACTGCCAAAGCTGTTCAACAGCTAAGCAAACAAACCAAAAAAAGGCTGGCTATACATGCCAAGCTTAAACAGTGTTTCAGTCTGCTACCAACTTAAAGACCTAATTACTGAGAAAGTGTATCCAAAATACATGCCAAGTATGACACAAATATCCAAACACAAACTGAAATAAGCATCCCAATTTACATGCCAAGTTCAGCAAAAACTAATAACACACATGCCAGACAGATCAAGCCATAGAAAAGTCTTCATCTTGAAGTGCAGGTCCCCTCCTTGACCTCAATTTCTGTCTCTTCCTCAAAGCTTCAAGTACCATTTGATTAGATGTAACAGCTGCCTTACCCCTCCAAGTTACAGTATCTGGCTGAAATGGTAAATTGCTTGGTACTGCCACTCCTGTGTTTGGATCTCCAGAAAATTGTATCCTCCTCCTTCCAGTTGGTTCCCTGAACATCATCTTCCTTTCTGCAATTCTAGTTTGGGTCTCAGAAAGAACCATTGGTCTCAGGTCTGGGTCTGAAGAAGAACCCACATCAGGACCATAACTAGAATACTGTGTAGCAGCTTCATAACCTTCATCCACACTCTGCATTTCCACATCCACATCTGATCCAGCAGCTGAGCTTTGTGTCACAGTTTGCCTTGAATTTGAAGCTTCAGGATTCACATTTTGCCTTGAACTTGAAGCCTCTCCAACAGGCTACACATGTATAAAATTCAAGTCAGTCCAATGTAATAACAACTAGTAATAATTGAAAGTTTAAAACATTACCTTGTGACAACCCTTCCTATTGTGGTTTGGTTCACCACAGTTACTGCAGAACATGATAGTTCCCTTCCTTGATGCAACCCATGGTCCTTTTCTCAATCTTGCCTCATCTGGTTCCCTTGCTCTCTTAGTCTTTGGCCTGCCCACAGTCCTTGACACTTCTGGAGGTTCCATAGCTTGAGAAGGATCAACTCTCCAGAATTTTTTCCCTCTAACAGGCTGCATTTTGTGCTTGTATGTCAGTGCATATGCCTCCCTACTAAGCCACCAATGCATTTGTGCCACAGGGTCTTGCTTCTTGTGTAGAAAAGCTTTTATAGCATGGGGACATGGTATACCAGACAGATCCCACACCCTACATGTGCATTTTTTCATTTCAAGGCATACAGTATGCCTGTCATCACCTTCTGTCACTTCATAACCATTATCACCATTGAATTCAACTTTGCAATGGTGAGCAATTGCCCTATAGTCATTGTACAACCTCATACAGTAGGGACTGAACTCACCATCCCATGTCCTCATCTTATCTTCATTAGTTGCCAGTAGCTTCATAACCTTTACCCTTATATCTTCCAGCATGTTGATGATAGGCATATACCTTGCATCCAGAATCCAGGCATTAAATGACTCAGTGAAATTGTTGTCAACCATCATATTTTTGCATGTTGTATCAAAATATGCCCTGCACCAAGCTTGGACAGGCCACTTTTGTAAGTCAGCTGCAGCTTTAGCATTCAGTTCACCCAGCTTTTCTAGTTGGTCTTTGAAATCCTCTTCATATGTACTCCAAGAACACCACCACATGTACTTCTTCATTTCACCACTCCTCCATCTTTTACTCAAATTGGCTTCAATGTGCCTCATACAGAATCTGTGATGAGCTTCAGGAAGCACCACTCTCACAGCCTCCAACAGTCCCTATGAGATAGAACAACATCAAAATAAGTTAATAAAAAGTTGAACAATTAAAAGGATTATAAGGAATGTAAAAAAAATAAAAGCATAATGAAACAGCACCTTTTGCATGTCTGATATGAATGTCACTCCCTTTCCACTACTCAGCTCCAATGACAGCCTCAAATGTTCAATAAACCAGGTCCAGGTCCTTGTTGTTTCCCTGTCTACTACTGCCCATGCAAGAGGATAAAACTGTTGCATAGAATCTTGTCCCACTGCTACCAACAAACAACCTCTATATCTACCCCTCAGAAAAGTACCATCTAAACCAATCAGTGGTCTCAACCCTGCCTTCCAACCCTGCTTCAGTGCCTGGAAGCAAATGTACATTCTCAGAAACTTCCTTTTACCTTCCTCAAGAGCATCCTTTGAAATATTAATGTACACATCACTTCCAGGATTGGTCTGCTTTAGTTCTTGGCCATAAGCATGCAATTTCCTGTAGTCATCAAGATAACTGCCTTCCAGCTTCTGTAAAGCTAAGTTCTTAGCTCTTTTCAGCTTTGAACCATCCACATTTAGATTGAGAGTAGACTCCAGATGGGTTTTCATCTCCTTTATCCTGTACTTGGGCTCTTTTTGCACCTTACCCTTAAAGTAGTAGGCTAAAGTAGTGGCATCTGCCCTGGGGTTCTTATAGCAAGGAAAACATTTGTGCTCTGGTTCCAGTGTTTTAATTGCAAAATCAGAATCTCTCCCATCCTTAGAGATTAAACACACAAATGGACAGCCATCTTCACATTTGTACCTAACCCTAGTCCTATCACTTTTCAAGACCTTGAGACCATAGCCATTAGCCAAAGCATACAGATTCACAACCTTTCTAGCTTCTTGAATATCCTTAAAGGTCATACCTTTTTCCAATTCTTTAAACCCATCTTATTTGTCATTTATAACCCTTTTCTTCTGTTTTTTATAAGTTTCAAGTTCTTCAGGATCATACTTATTGTCATCAGAGTTCTCATCATCATCTTCCCATTCACCAAGACCAAGTTCACATTCAGAAGCTACATCAACATCTACAGAGAATGACTCTGTATGATGTGTAATGTTTTGGGCAAAAACCCTCAAGTCAGTTGAGTCTACAGCAAAGAAATTTATTTCATTGAACTTTTTAGTGAATAAACATCCAAGACTCCTCATGCCATCATCTCCTTCTATTATGTAATACCTACCCGAAGGTCCAGTCACCAGTAGCTGTTTAACTTGGCTAAACCCTAGATGTTCTGTGAACTCCTCACAAATATCATCATAATAAATTAAGCAGCTATCAAACCCCTCCAGCTTATGCACATACTTTCTAGTATAAACTAATTCAGGTGAAATGACCCATTCACCCCCGTAGTGGAAAACCAAGTCGACTTTGTCAATCATCTTCATCAGTTGTCACATGCAAGGAAACATATAAAATTGCAGATAAGGGACCACTACAACAAAGTAACCAATTAAAGATTCGGAAAAGGGTCAGCGACAATAACAAATAGGCAGGACCACAACCAAACCCCACAAACAAACCCCACCAACCCTACAAAGTCGCAATTTTTATCTATTTACTATATTTAAGTTTGTTTTTTAGTCATTAAAGATCAAGCAAAACGGCACAATTCACAAACACAAACCCTAAAACCCAACAAACACATTTCAAGATTAAAACTAGTAAAATAATTACATACCTTCACTATATAACACGAAAATACTTCAGATTTCACAATGCCTTAATCTAGATTTCACTTCATTAGCCGGTGATATTACAAGAGGAAAAATTAGCAGTCGGGTTTAACGAGGGGAAGTAAAATCTGAAAAGTGGGGTTAGCTTAGTGGGATGGGGTAAAATAATAGAAGTGGGTCGGGTTTTGGGTAAAAAATGGGTTGGGGTAAAATAAAGTGGGGTTCTGCGTGGCTGATTTGGCGCACACGTGGCCACGTGTTTGCCAAATCAGCTGGTTGAGTGCCAAGTCAGTAAGTTCCGTCTGATGAAGGGTATTTTTGCCTCATTTTTAATAACGTTAAGGGGATGGCCAAACTGAACTCGTAACGGAGGGTAAATCTGTTGAATTTCGATTAGTTTAAGGGCAAATTTGACCCTTTTCCGTTTCGTAAATGCTCCATTGAGGTTAATTAGGTGGTTTGTGGAATATAATACAACTATTTGGATTTGACTCGATACCGTTTAGATTATAATAAATACTTCCTTAATTTCACAAAGAATGACAAAATATATAATTTGACGAGTACTTTAAATATAATGGCTATGTTCGAGAAAATAGTAAAAGTAAATTACAATATACTACTCCCTCCGTTCCAAAATGATTGTCACAGTTCGGATTTCGAGAGTCAAACGAGTTTAGCTTTGACCGTAATATTTTTATATGTCTTTTAAATATTTTGAATTATTAGTTATTGTGACTTATAGTACTTTTTATGTAGTTTCTAAATATATAAACATCGTTACAAAAAACTTAAAGATTATATGTTTAAATTCACGGTCAAAATGAACTCGTTTGACTCTCGAAATCCGAACTGTGACAATCATTTTGGAACAGAGGGAGTATAATTTAGACACTTGCAAGAGTTACCACATTTTGCAATTAATTTAACTTCATGAATAAATAAAATTTCAAATGTGTCAGCATCAGTACAGCTTAATCACAGTCAAGACAGCTTAAACTCAACTGTTCTCATCTCGTGAGAGAGACATCAACTTTCTGTACCCAACCAAATCATGTACGTTTCTTTTGCTCCTTCAATTCATCCCTAAAAAAGTTGTTACTGCTTCCAACACATTGATTTGTCACCATTTTCTGTCATTCTCTCTCCTCTCAGTCTTTTTTTTTTTGTTTCCCGCGTGTTATATTTGTATTGAGGCCACACTAATTAGAAATCTTTGTGCATACTACTCTATCCGTTCTAAAATAAGTGTATACATTTTCTTTTTAGTTTGTCAAAAAAAAGTGTTTTTTTTCATATTTGGTAACTATTTAATTCCAAAATTTGTTTTGGACAACAAGATTTAAAGGCACTGACACATATTACACACAACTTTAATTTTAAACCACAGGATTCAAAAGTCATCCCTATTTTCTTAATCTCTACACTGAGTCAAACTCAAATACTCATTTTCAGACGGAAGGAGTAATAATTTATGAGAGAAGCGTTTCATATCAATATATTTTTATTTTTAAAATTCAAACCCGTAACCTCTAGTTCAGGATATCTGTAGTTAAGGATATCACTAGTTAATTAGTCTTCTCTTCTTTCCTCACCTTCTATCTCAACTAGCTGTTTAAAAACTACACTCTATAAATACCTCATCATATCTAATTCTTGTCTTCAACATTTCTTCTAGCTTCCACCACTAACAGAGAAAGATTTCCTCCTCTTCTCCTCCCAACTAAACTTCAGGAACTTTTCTCTCTGTGCAATATTGTGGCACATTATTCTCCTCTCTAAGGTTCACCTTTTCAGAAAATTTCTCTGGTACAAAGAAATAATGGCGTGTTTAAACATTAACCAAATGGTTTGTACTCTTTCTTATCACTTCTATAGTTCCATTCTAAATTAAAGTACTCGCCAACTTCATTTTCTGCAATCAATCTATCTTTGATGCTTATGCCAGTGCAATATATTTTGTTGTCATCTTTATTTTATTTTCATGATAATTTCGGTATATCATACTAGTATGGCTTCTGCTAAGATCGATGATTATTAAAGCACTCTACTCATTACTATTAAAATGGACAAAACTTAGTCACCTGTAATCTTCTTTATGTCTTACAAAAGGTCCAGCTTTTCTTTTGTTATCGACTCTTATTCTCTGATGTCACGTATTGTTTTGTCTGCATGTGTACCTTCCAAAGGTATTAAAAAAGAGTTATGTAAATTATCTAATCTTAAATGATGCGCATGAGCTTCTATTTCCTGTCCAATGTTGCAAGAATCACCAATATTTTACCCTGATGATATGCTCTTTCAATCATAAAAATATTATTTCATGTTAAAGACAACAAGTTTTACTACTAATTTTTATATGTAATATAATTCTGTTTTTATTGAAACTTCCCATCCACTTGTCATAACATTTTTTTAGTTAAAATAAAAGAGACGGGGTAACACATTTTAGCAGGTGGTACTTGCATGAGATTCTGTTTCAAATTAAACCATTCTACTATCTCTAGTCATTGTACCAAGTGTTGTGTGAGTTTATTTTCTTTCATTTCCATTTTCTCTCTAGTTTTAGTAAGCTTCACATGAGTCTTGTCATGTTTGACTTGCCGTGCAGGCTTTTTTTTAACAAGAAACTAGAAATGCTAATATTAAGCTGATTGTATCATAGACTTTCCATCATGGTTTTAAATACGTATACATATGCTTACAAGGAGAACTCAATCACGTCAAGTAACATTGAGACTTCGAAAGATATCTTCAACAATAAACACTCCAGTATTGTTGCTTAATTGCTTTCTAAACCTTTTGTTTTCTTTACCTTTTTCTGATAAAATAACATCATGTTACTTTTTTAGTTGTGGAAAGACCTCATACTACGTCATCAAATTATGTATACATGCATATACAAGGAGAGTCGTGATTTGAATTTTATGAGTTTGAAATACCATTGAATGCATACCATTTGAGTTAGTAGGTTAAGAATTTAATATTTATACTTATCTAGCAGATATTTTAACATATATATAGATTATATATATATGATCTGAGCTAAAAATGCTACTGAGCTCGGCCGAACTCATATATAACTTATATGCTAGCTCCACCTGCTGATACATGTTGTGTGTGCCATGCTATCAGTAGCAAAATCTATTAAGGCTTAATCTATATATGTATAGACATAGGAGTAGAAAGTACGTAACTCGTTTTTTTTTTTTGCTTTCCCCTGTACAGTTGGATATAATGTAGACACCAAAAGAGTTAGAAACAGATTTCCCAATATAAGGATAACACATCTCATTCCTCGAAACCCAAGAAAACAAAAAGACTTGAGAAGAATTATTCCCACACGCGCCAAATCCCAAATGAATAATGAAGTTTTTTATTAGGACAGCATCTCGTGGGTAATAATATAAATTAAACTCGTTCCAACTCGACAATGGCATGATAAAATGTTTCCTTTATAGTATGAATCATCATTCATGAATATTTATGGAAACCCCCTGGATTCTTTTAGCTTCTCTGTCTTTACCTTTTTTTTTTTTTTTTTTGTTTATACTTGTGGAGATCTTCTAGAGTCTCATGCTTAAGCTGTGAACACCTTGGTAAAAATAAAGTGAATCCTATGTCCCATATTATTAGGAGTACTATTCTCGAAGTCACGTATATTTTCTTCCATTAATTAGTTTAAACTACTAACTTTTCACATTTGAATGTTAATGTCCGAATTCACCGTGAAAATATAAGTGGAAGTATTTTATCCTCGTATTCTGAACCCGCCATGCAATTGGAATTGAGACTGTTTTGAAGTAATGACTAACAGATGTTCTTCCATGATATTTTTAAAGGACCAAATGAGAGAGAAGAAGCCAGAGAATCGAAAAGAAGAATGCACCCTAGATGGAACTGTGGATAAGCATGGTAAACCTGCCGTGCGTGCAAGGACTGGAAGGTGGTTTGCTGGTGTTCTCTTACTTGGTAAGTAAATGAGTTTAGTTATATAAATAGTGTTAAAAAACTTTACACTATTAGCTAGGTCCCTGTTATACATTTATTTTGTTACATATTAGCAGCATGCATAAAATTAAAATTTTTAAGTATAGTTTAATATATATAGTCAGACCTCTCTATAATGGCTTCGTTTGTTCAAATATCTTTAACTGCTGCTATAACGAGGTATTGTTACAAAGAACACGTACTAATATAACAAAAATGAAAAATCGGTTCAAAAAAACTTGGTCGTTATAATGAAGTGTTGTTATAGAGAACGATATCATGACAACTATATATAGATATGCTTGACTGCATAATTATGAAATGAACTCGATGTCAACCTTATTACTCTACGTGACAAATTACAGAACGTTTTTTGATCTTTCAAATTTTGGTTAATTATATTAAACGTGTTCTTTGATCTTTCAATTAATTTCAGTGAATCAAGGTCTAGCTACGCTGGCATTTTTTGGAGTTGGGGTCAATCTAGTCCTATTTCTGACTAGAGTTATGGGTCAAGATAATGCTGAAGCAGCCAACAATGTGAGCAAGTGGACAGGGACAGTTTATATCTTCTCCCTCCTGGGAGCTTTCCTTAGTGATTCCTACTGGGGAAGATACAAGACTTGTGCTATTTTCCAAGCCATTTTTGTGGCTGTAAGTAACTTCCAATGTCAAATTTTGTCATTTTACAAACAAGTATTTTGAAAATTTAGGTACTAAGATTTGATATTGTTTTGTTTTGTTTTTGGCAGGGACTGGTTTCACTTTCACTAACTTCATACATTTTCTTAGTCAAGCCAAAAGGATGTGGGGACGAAAGTACCCCTTGTGGGTCCCACTCGAGTGTTCATATGGCGCTCTTTTATGTGTCGATTTACTTAATTGCCCTTGGAAATGGAGGGTATCAACCTACTATTGCAACATTTGGAGCAGACCAATTTGATGAAGATCACCCTCAAGAAAGTCTCTCAAAAGTGTCTTTTTTTAGCTACTTTTACTTGGCATTAAATCTTGGATCTTTGTTCTCAAACACTATCTTAGGCTACTTTGAAGATAAAGGAAATTGGCCTTTGGGATTTTGGGCATCAGCTGGCTCAGCTATTTTGGCATTAGTGCTTTTTCTTATTGGGACACCTAAGTATAGACACTTTAAACCAACAGGCAATCCTTTGTCAAGATTTTGTCAAGTAGTTGTAGCTGCAACAAGAAAATGGAAGGTGGAACAACCTTTAAGGGGAGATGAATTATATGAAGGTGATGGACAAGAGCTTCCCGATAATGGAAACAGAAGAATTCTACATACAGAAGGATTCACGTAAGTTAATTTAATGAAGATTTGAACTTAATTGTACTACTTTTGGATCATATATTTGTAAGCTGTGTGCATGGACAATGGATAGATTTTTACACCATCAGATTAACTTGACCTACAGAAATAGATAATTCTTCATAACAAGTTTGATAGTAACTAGGAACCGGAGGTAAAAACATGCTATAGTTAATTAATTTGCTGAGTTTAAAATTGTTTCGCACATATCAAAAGTGTCCTTAGAACATATGATCTTAAATATGTCATGACATTTCTATGACTATAAGAGCATGCCAGATACAAAGTAATTGAAATGTTTAAAAGTAAACAGTTGCTATGTTTCTAAACACATACATATTGTGTGTTCTTTGTAGTAACTAAAAAGAAAAGAATTTCACATATAATGAAAGAGTATACATCAAAACAAAGACTAAGTGGATACCTATTTTTTTTTTCCTATTCTGTTTTGATATTACAGATTCTTGGATAAAGCAGCTATAATCACATCAAGGGATGGAGAAAACAACCCATGGCGCCTTTGTGCAGTGAGTCAAGTAGAAGAAGTGAAATGCATATTGAGACTCCTTCCAATTTGGCTTTGCACAATACTTTATTCAGTTGTCTTTACTCAAATGGCCTCTCTATTTGTGGAACAAGGTGCTGCAATGAAAACAACCATCTCAGGATTTCATATCCCTCCAGCAAGCATGTCCAGTTTCGATATCCTTAGTGTTGCAGCATTCATTTTCATATATAGACGAGTTCTTGATCCCCTTGTTGCGAGATTAAAGAAATCTTCACCCAGAGGATTAACTGAGCTCCAAAGAATGGGAGTTGGACTTATAATTGCTATAATGGCAATGGTAGCAGCAGGAATAGTTGAACATTTCAGGCTAAAATCAGCTGACAAAGATTGTTCACGTTGCGCGAATTCAAGTTCTTTAAGTATATTCTGGCAAGTTCCACAATATGTACTAGTTGGAGCATCAGAAGTGTTTATGTATGTTGGACAATTGGAGTTTTTCAATGGACAAGCACCTGATGGATTGAAAAGCTTTGGAAGTGCATTATGCATGACTTCAATTTCATTAGGAAATTATGTCAGCAGCTTGTTGGTTTCAGTTGTCATGAAAATTTCAACTACTGATAAAATGCCTGGATGGATACCTGGAAATCTCAACAAGGGTCATTTGGATAGATTCTACTTCCTTTTAGCAGCCTTGACAACAGCTGATTTTGTGGTATACCTCATTTGTGCTAAGTGGTACAAGTACATTGAGTTTGAAGAAAGAAGCATCGGAAAGAAAAATGGAGAGAAGCAGGGTGATTTGAAAGTTTAGTGTTGGTGAGAGAAAATTAAAGACTCTCCATGATACCAACTATTTACTTCTAATAATGAGAATTAATTAGGAATAGAAGAGATATTGTATACTATGTAGTGCAAGGAGACTAGAGAAGTGCATTGTCACACTTCTCTAAGTTGAGCACAAGAAGTTGTTTTATTGGAAGTGTCCTATGTGTAAAGAAAATGGCTTGTATAAGCCAACTTAGAGGATATGTACTTGATATTCTTTGCATTTGCAGATCTCCTTGCTGTGATTATCTTCGTCTTTTCTCCGTTCTATTGTGACAATGCTTGACCAAGAGTTTCAACACTGGATCTAAGAAAAAATTAAAGACTTTAAGAATTTGTTATCTTGAACCTATTATGATATATTTATAGCTACAAAATCATGTCATTGAAGGTAAAAAGATAAAAATAAAAATAAAAATAAATTTATTTTCAAATAAAGAAAGTTATATCATTTTTTTAAGAGTAAAATTCACTAAACCCCTCGACTTTTATCATTTGGGAAACAATACTCCCTCCACTTATTGAATGAGACAGGTTATTCCTTGACTAAATATTTTCTGTGAGCTTTTTTACTTGTCTTGTTAAGTACTGGAATTGCTATATAAGAGGTTGATTGATTACCATTACCACAACGGGTGGGTTAGCTTTGCAAAATTGATGAGAATGAATGTTTCCGTGTTATTTCTAGCTTAGTGTTAACCGTACGTCACCATGCACTCACAATGGGTGTGCTAGCTTTGCTATCAAAAGAAATATCTGCACCTTCTTCGAGCCAGCATGAAGCTTGCACAACACACTCCCTATAAAAAAGCTTATCATCTATGATTGAGCTAATTATTTCTAATTAAAATAGTTTTAGGAGCATATGAGTATTTGATCTCTTCTTCTTCTTTCTTATTCAGATAATTTTTGGAGCATAGGAGCATGATCTTTCCTGAACTTTAATTTTTACTCGCTCATGAGAAGCATTATGTACCATTACTTTTGGTCGCTAAAAAGTTCAATAAAAACTTTCATGTACCTTTAGAGTGGCAACTAAATTTAAAGTACACATCGAGCTTGTTTCTTTTAGAATGGTTTTCCCACCGAAGTCAAATATCACAATGTCAGTCAATTGGCCTTAGCATTCCTTTTACATCCCACGTCGGCATTCAGTCACTAAATAAATCTCTATATTAGATACGAGTATCAAGCTTTGGACGCCAGCCGCAATAGGTGTGTTTGGCTTTATAAAACTGAGTCATATCAGAGTAACCTCTTACTACCCATCATGGGTGAGTTAGCCTTGCAATTACACACAGTCATTTATGGAGATGGATCAACTTTCAGCAGCATGCTCGCGCACTCTTCTCTCCAGAAGACTACTTATCCACTTTGTATGAGATTTTTTCCAGCCGCAATAGGGTTGGCTTTATAAAACTGAGTCACTACCTATTATGGGTGAGTTAGCCTTGCAATTACACACAGCCATTTATGGAGCTTTATTAAACTGAGTCACTACCCATCATGGGTGAGTTAGCCTTGCAATTACACACAGTCTTTTATGGAGATGGATCAGCTTTCAGCAGCATGCTCGCGCACTGCACTCTTCTCTCCAGAAGACTACTTATCCACTTTGTATGAGATTTTTTCCAGCCGCAATAGGGTTGGCTTTATAAAACTGAGTCACTACCCATCATGGGTGAGTTAGCCTTGCAATTACACACAGTCATTTATGGAGATGGATCAGCTTTCAGCAGCATGCTCGCGCACTCGGCTCTCCAGAAGACTACTTATCCACTTTGTATGAGAATTTTTCCAGCCGCAATAGGTGTGTTGGCTTTATAAAACTAAGTCATATCAGAGTAACCTCTTACTACCCATCATGGGTGAGTTACCCTTGCAATTACACACAGTCATTTATGGAGATGGATCAGCTTTCAGCAGCATGCTCGCGCACTCGGCTCTTCAGAAGACTACTTATCCACTTTGTATGAGAATTCATTTATGGAGATGTATCAGCTTTCAGCAGCATGCTCGGGCACTCGGCTCTCCAGAAGACTACTTATCCACTTTGTATGAGATTTTTTCCAGCCGCAATAGGTGTGTTGGCTTTATAAAACTGAGTCATATCAGAGTAACCTCTTACTACCCATCATGGGTGAGTTAGCCTTGCAATTACACACAGTCATTTATGGAGATGGATCAGCTTTCAGCAGCATGCTCGCGCACTCGGCTCTCCAGAAGACTACTTATCCACTTTGTATGAGATTTTTCCCCCTTATTTATATCTTCTTTAATATGATTTTCTTTTTAACTATTGTTATAACATGAGCATAATTCTTTGGCCAATTTATTAAAGTATAAAAGCTAACAATCTTTTTTATACAAAAATGTCAATATTTTTCAATTTAGAAAATATAGTAATTTTTTTTCAAAACATAGGAAAATACATAAAAGAGTGCTAAAACCCAAAATCTTCCTCTTACCACTCCCCAGCCGCCACCCCCGTCACCGCCGCTGGCACGGCTGCCGGTAGCCGATCTTTTTTTTTTTTTTTTTTTTTTTGTGGATCTGTGTGTATTTACGGTGTTTGTCCAGTGTATAGACAATGACACATTGTGCATACAGTGAAAATACAGTAGATACAAACACATACGATTATTGTATGTTTGTATATTCTCGGTATGGTTACTGTATGCACAGTGTACGCGTGTTCATTCACCGGACATACACACCATATACAAACCGATAATTCAAAAGTACATGTTGTATATTTAATGTATCATAAATGTATATTCATTGTATGGCCAGTGTATATTCACTATATATATAGTGCATACACCGTGCATACAATGAGAATACACATGTAACACACTCCCACAACCAACAAACACCAAACATACACTACAAACTACCGAAGTTCTGCCATGTCTCACCGGAAAATTCAAAAAACAAAAAAAAGTAGCAAATCAACAGCCGTATCTATTGTCGCACACCAGAACTCCCGCGACTGTGACACAGAGCAGTAGCGCCGCACAACAGAATCAACGTGTTGTGCAGCAGCGCACAACCAAAGTAGCAGGGGAGAGAAAACGACGCCCCCTCGCTGGATCTAATCAGAAATAAGGGAATACAGCGGGGAGAGAGGAAGACGACGGGGATGGGGGTGGGGGAGAGAGGAAGACGACGGAGAGGGGGTAAGGGAGAGAGGAAGACGACGCTGGTGACAGTGGAAATTATGGGACCGTCGCCGGCGACAGGGAAGGGCTAGGGTGGTGACGGGAAGGGCTGTTAGGTTTGAGTAGAGATGGAAGAGATGGGAGAGAAGAAAGAGGAGAGGGACAGTAAAGTTAGGGTTATGGTTTTGTTTGATATGCTATGTCTGGTAGCATTTGAAAAAATATTGCTATGTGTGGAAAAGGGTACATATATTGTTGTATTTTTTTAAACAATTCTCTAAATTGACATAGAGTATAATTTAACCCAATTCTTTTTACTAGGTGTATTATTTGCAGTGATTTATATATTCAATTCATATTTCATATGGAAACACATATCTGATCATTCTTTTGGAATACTTGTTTATCTTAGAATTGGTTATCTTATAGCTTCCTAAATGTCTAATATGATTAAAAAAACTAGCTACGGAGTGCATCCAGAAAGTACGTGCCAATAAACATTCATATGCCAAGGGTCGAAATCGAGAAAGCACCTCAAAGCTCTTATCAGGTGCTATAATTTCGAGACCGAACAAGCTACTATGAATGTTGAGACCCACTTCCATTCAACTACTCTAAGAGATAAAACCAAGCATAAACTCGTACTAACTCTCTTTAAATATTTCCGCTTCTAAAATACCTCAACTAAGCTCGTTAGGGAGCTCATTGAGGTCTTGAAATTTTTGCCCAGTCACTATAAAACAAACGCCTCTCGCTGAGAAGCTCGCTGGCAGCGAACAAAATCTGCCCGCCCAAAGAAAGACTCTCGCCTGCTCGCTGGGGAGCTCGTCGGCAGCGAGCGAATTCTGCCTAGCACAAAGCTGCTCTCGCTAGGAAGCTTGCTGTCAGCGAGCAAAATCTGCCCGTTAACACTTGATTGAAACAACCGAAATTCTACCTAGCCATGAGCTTGCCGCGATGCTCGTTGTGCTGAAGCACATTTAGGCCAGCAACTCCTTCTTTTCAAATGTCTCGCCGGGTTGCTCGTTGTCCATGATAAGTTTATGGATGTCCACCAACAAACTATTTTGGATGCCAACATGAAAAAACATTCTACCCTCTCTATCCAAACATTTACTACACTATGCAAATCGGTGAACATCATCTTGCTTAGATTCAAGCACTTATGCATATCAATTCCTTCCTAGAATGAGCATGAAACCACACTAATACCACTGGGAAGAAGAGTGACAATGTATAGCCCTTGAGCAAGCAAGACGCATTAAGCAACTTTAGTATAATCATCAATCCGGAGCTCTCCTTTTTGCCATCCTAATCCTAAGATTAGGAATATGAGCTTTGTCCATATTAATTAGTTTTCTCCCTGCACTAGGCAAATCATAGAATGAAAGAAATATTCTCTCACCTGCAAAAGAGAAAATAAGGTTAGCTAAAAAATCTGCCATTGTGTTCCCCTCCCTTAGCACATGCTGAAAAATAACATTAAAGTTATCCTTCAACTCCTTAATCTTCTACACTTCCTTAAAAATATACCAAGGAGGATCCCATTCTCCCTCTATAAACTTCTTCATCACAAGAGAGTCTGTCTCCAAAATCAACGGATAAATCTCCTCCTCTACACAATATGTCAACCCCTCCAAAATTAGGAGGCAACTCTGGAAAGGAAAATCCAAGCAATGGCAATAGCAGCTTCTTCATCAGGCTTCCACCAAGAATTCCATTTTGTGCACCTCATCTACCAATAATCACCTTGAGCATTCAAATAAAAAGCAGGCTTTGAGAGTAAATGAATATAATCCTCCATTAATGACAATTTAATCAAGACATGATTGTCTTGAATCAATCCAATAGAGCAGGGCCCTTTTATCTCACACTGGATAGGAACAACCTTACGTAATTCTTGAATATTAGGTTTCCCATAAGAAAATTTGCCTAACACTGTATGCTGTAATCTTTGTTCAATAATGGGACGTTGCACCTCATGTTTTTTTCAACGCATAATTGGTTCACCATGCAAATATTCAATGGATTTTTCCGGAACATCATCTGGGGTTTGCATGGGAGCGTTGAATGCTTGTGGTTTTACAAGACTAGCATAGGGTTAAGATGGTATAAGGTTTTGTGGTGGAACAGGGTTTTGGGGTGTAGTATTTCAAGTCGGAAGGGATGAGAATGCCTGATCAACCTCGTAGGGAGGCTGGCCAGTGGCGGTGGTGGCCATGGAAGGCCGCCGGTGGAGTACAACGTGATGTTGGTGGAGTACGGCTCAAGGTGGTGTGATGCTGGTTGGGAACGGAATTTCTCACGGCCTACAAGAAAAGCAGCTGATTTACTCTAACAAAACTCTCATATCTGACCCCCTACGTGATGCTGATTTTTTGCCTTTGGTTATGGCTTAGGCGAAGTTCATATAGGTTTAGATTTGGATAAACACAAAATTAAAAAACAAAGTAAAGAAAACGTGTTTTTTTTTTGGAAGCTCAGCGTGCAAAGCAGCAGTTTTAAAACTGTCCATGTGCTTGGCTGGGTTCAGTTGGCAAAGTTAGCTTCTTTTTTTTTTTTTTTTTTTTGGTAAGAAAAGGTGGGATAAACCCACAAATACGAAGACTAACGCATATAAGAGACTCCTACGGAATCATGGAGCAACCAAGCACCTAAACCATCAGGGACATCTGTAAGAAAATGTATATCGGGGCCAAAGAAGTAAGCCAAGTAAGGTAAAAAATCTGCTGCAAAGTTAGCTTCCCGATGCACATGAGAAACAAAAATTTGATCAAATGAGCTTATTGCTTGAGCGATGCTTCGAATGAGCCAGAACACGAGACACTGAGATTGCACTTTTGGTTGATCATATCAATAACCACCTTATTATCACATTCTACCAGAAAATGCTTAATACCTATAGACAGAGCCAGGTTTATACCATGTAATACACACTAATTTTCAGCATGAAGGATAGAACAGGCACCGATATTAACAACAAATCCTTGCTTCCAGACTCCATGTGCATCATGAACCAGCCCATCTCCAAATGCATGACCTGAATTCTAGGGGTGTTTATCGGGCGGTTCGGTTCGGTTTTGGACCTTATCGGTTTAGGCTATCAGCTTTCGGTTTTTAAAAGTGCTAAACCAATAACTGAACCAATAAGGTATCGATTATCGGTTTTAGGTTCTTATCGGTTCGGTTTTCGGTTTAACCATTAAGAAACTTAGGCAACAATTATAAAATAATCATCTCTTAAACGATTGCATCTAATACAAAATTGGCTTCATCTTCATAGCGGATTCAAATGCCTCTTAAAGCATTCGCCATATTCAAAGAATCAACTAACAATAGATTCAAATATACTTCATTGTTCTATAAACTAATGGAGAAAGTGAGGATTGAAACAGTAAATCGATGTTTGAAACGGAAGAAGTGGGGATTGAAATAGTAAATCGATTTTAAATGGAAAAAGTGAGGATTGAAATAGTAGATCGATTTGAAATGAAGGAAGTAAGCTGAAAGCTACACAAGTAAAATAAGATTAGGATTTGAAGTTTCCAAGTTCCAACTAAGAGTAAATAAGTATACTACTTTCATATACATAAGCGCAACATAGTAAATTTAAAAATCTTATTGGGTTATCGGTTTAACCAATAAGAAAATGTGCAAAACCGATAACCGAACCGATAACCCAATAAATTTTTTTGTAAATCGTTAAATAACCAATAACCCGATAACCATATAACTTTTTATCGGTTTAAACCGAAAAATGAACAACCCTATTGAATTCTCTTTAATTGAAGCATCAGAATTCATCTTAAAAAATATTTCAGGAGGGCATTTCCAGAATATCGAAATATGATTCCTCCTCAAGGTGCAGTGAGACTCGAGCTTCTTCGTAGAATCAACTGAATCCTCTTGTTTATATTGTGTGATAGGATAAAAATTATTTTTATTTATACAAGTTGTTCAATCTCCTTCAAATGAGGAAATGTTTAGTAAAGTGGCAATAAAGTTCAAAGATTGCTTTAATTTACCGATTGAAAATTTCAAGTATATCATTTTTGAATCATCTTGCATAAAATTTTAGCTCCCTGGTGGTGGTACTTGTGTCACCAATGAATGTTCTCAGGGAGTATAAAAAATGAATAGAGATAATTATACTAGGCTAGCGTTTGGACATAAATTTCCAAATTTTATTTCAAAATACTTGATTTGGGTGAAGTTTGATTTGAAGATGAAATTGTGTTTGGACATAAAATTTGGAAACAATGTTTACTACTAATTTGAAAAATATTTAAACATGAGTTATACAAAATTTGGTACAATGATTAGAATTTGGGCCAAATTAAGCTATTATGTAAGATTTGGAATTTCAAGTTTTAGATTTCAAATTCTGTTAAAAATTTGACAAATTGTACAAACAAACAATAATTTTAATTTTTTTTTATTTCAAATACTACTCCCAAATCTTATGGACAAATGGATCCTAGATCACATATGGATAGTGGATACTTTATTCAAGAATTGGTTAAGAATTGAGAATATGATACAAAACTTACATTACTTTCTTTGCAATTTGAATTTTGGACTAATATACTGACATTTCTTGTGATTTGTTATGTTACATGTTTTTCCTACATTTCTAGTAACAAATATTATCAAAATGACAGCTAATGAGACAATAGTCAATTTGCATATGAGACGAGTAGCCCACAGTATCCAAAATGGATTACGATCCCTGAATTGGTGCCGAAACTCTTACTTACCCCTTTTGTTTTCTTCTAATCGTTTTACTAAAAAAGACTACTCGTGTTCGCAAAATTATGATGATTAAAAAGAAACAGAAAACTGCAAATACTGCAAGCACACATGCTAGAAGCTTAGGATCCAAGCGGATGGATAGAGATGGAAACATGACCAAGTTTTGGTTTCTAATAAAGTACGTACTAGGAGTAGTTTTTTTTTTCGCTGCTGTTAGTTGATTTTCTTTTTTTATATTAAAAAAAAACGCAATGTTTACTCTTATTCTTAATTAAACGTGTTAATATATACTCCACTTGTATAGCTTTTACTTAATTTTATTGTTCATAAAGAACAAAATATTGATCATAACATGACACTACAATTAACTAACAATGAATTTAGCGTAAAGAGAATAGTACAACTAAAATGCCAATGCCGAAATAATCAACTGTTTGGTTGTGTTTAATTATAGGGTCCTTTTCGTCATGAAATCAGAAACATACCTATGTTGCAAGTTGATCTTGTTCTTTTATTCTTAGCTTGTACTTTTTTGGAGTAAGGAAGGTCTAGAGAAGGGAGTAGACGGAGCATAGAACTTTCAATGACAAAAATTCAAGTTGCTTGTAAGTGTGAATGTCGTGTTGATCCAACTTGAGACCAACTTAGTTGGACCAAACTTGCTACTTCTCCGTTTCATTTTATACATAAAGTTTGAATTAATACAAAATTTAAAAAAAGAAAAAATATTTTTAAAACTTATAATTTAATATAAGGTATAGATATTTAAATAACTATAAATCATTTTTGTTATGAACAAAGTGATAATTTTAAAGTTGAATTATTTAAAAAGAATTAGAAAGCTTCCAAGTTCCATTCTTTTTCTAATGAACCAACAAGGAAATATTATCACATAAACTGAAACGTAAGGAGTACAAATGTATAATACACAACTGAACGGAATTGCGCTTAAAGCCTGATTGAGCTTCTACACCATTATGTTAAGTCAAGACAAGCTGAGTCAAGTTTATTTCAACTATTTTTTCCTTTTCATATAATCTTTTAGCATATGATATTTATTGGTCTGACTAATTCAAATTTCCGTCACTTATAGTCCAATAAATATGGAAACTTTCCCTACATAAATTTCTCTATCAACATAACTCAAAATTTAAATTTCCAATATAAATAGAAGATCTCATCCATATATACCTTATGTCAAGTCATCTCTTGATTGTGTTCCTTACAATTTGGCCATACCTTTAGGAACTATAATATTTTAAATAAATTAATTAATTAAAAAATATTTAGAATAATTGTGAATTTAAGACTTGGAACATAATTGGGAGGAAACAGCCTTATAAAAATAGAACTTACACTCACCAATAGGTAAGTAGAATATTATAGTACTAGATGAGTGTTGGCCCGCGCACAACACGGGCCCAACAATTAAAATTTTGATATAATTATGAATGTGAATTTTCAAGCTGCACTTTTACTGTATCAAATCAAAACAAGATTCAATTTCACAGTTTGTGCATTGCAGCACTGAGTGTTTGTGACCAGCATTTATGGTATTGACTATTGAGTAATGAGTAAAACACTGCATAATGTATCTATCAGCTTTAGCTTCCCTCTCTCAGCAATATCGAAGATGTTCAGCAACAGCAAGAAGTCCACTGAGATAATTGCAGTTCGGAAAAATTAAGCAGAGATCAAAAAAACATATCACTTCTAACAAGTCTCTAAACGAAGCCTCCAAACTATTAGCATGCGTTCGAGCAATCTGTTCTTCTGTGACTCGAGTAACCTAAACTACTTACTACACTGGCTGGAGCTTTGATTTGTTTTCTCTTTCCTCAGAGGGTGTATGAACATCAACAATCATTTTTGAACCGTTGAGAGGATCCTTCGAAATAAGCAAATACACTATGATAAAAATGTACTACAGTAGGTAAGTAATGATGCTAAAAATCGATCTAAATATCTAATAGAAGTCAATGCCAAAGAAAGCTTTCAATGTGACACTTGAAATAAAATTTCTATGAGGTTACCAATAATTGCTGATTAGGTAGGTTTTTCTCTTCCTATGAGGGGTTTGATGGAAAGTTCATTAAATTGATGTGTTTGCATTAAAATTTTGTGGTCTTTTAAGGAATACAACATATGAAAATCTTATATATTTAAGACATATACATTTTAAGTTATAAATATATAGTAGTTTGCATTATTCCTGTTTAAGCGCATTACAACTTATCACCTTATAGTAACATTTTCGTACAAGTGCAGCTGACAAAATTATACACGGATGAACAATTCCAATATGGTGAAGGATTTTTAATTACAATGATGTATATTAAGAATGCATTATTTTCATAGAAGTGCATATTACTACTTTTTACCTCCATACTATCTAACATTTTCTCACAAACAGCCAACCCGCTAGGCATTCATATATCTGGTAATTGCTTAAACTCATGAAACAATCCAAATAATTAGTTAAACTCATCAAAAAATAGCAATAATACGACGAATAATCGTTGAACAGAATATTAATTGCTTAGGTTCAAGGTGGAGCCTCGTAATGCTAACAATTATCATAATGCTAATTTAAAAGATCAGATACTTAATGGACAATTTATTGATATTTGTTAAAAGCCCAATTAGAGAGATTTGAATTTTATCAGAATCTTCCTCATAAAAAAAATAATTTCCTCTTTCCGTCTTTCGGACGTGCCTCTTCTCTTTGATTTAATTCATATCTTTTCCTTTCTCTTCCTTCTTCCTCTTTTTTTTCTTTATCTATTTACTGTTATATTCTACTGGAAAATGACTTTGTTGGACATGGAAAATGAAGTAAGGAAAAAGGTATATCAAAACGTGAAAAAATCCAACAATATGCATAGAAACGAAAATTCTATCACTCTGCATACCACGATTTTCATGAATAGAAAATCAAAAAAAAAAAAAAAACCCATAAATATGGTTTCACAAATCGTAAAAGCAGATTATGAAAAGATAAAAATTTGAGTAATAATCAAACTGACCATGCCTGGTGACACCTGAGAAGATGAATCGAAGGCATCCTTGAAACTTGAAAGCATGAAGAATTATGATCGATGATGCTTCCAGAGAAACATTTTTAGTGATGAAAGCCCCGTCCACGTGTTGATATGAGAGTAAAAATACTGATAATAGAAATAATGAAGTAAATTTATAGATATACCCCTGGTCGACCACTTTCACATTTCTATATAGTAGTAATATAAGTAACAAGTTGTAGAATAAGGACAAAAGCTTAGCTCTTATGACAATTATGAAAATGACATGCTTACGTGTTTCCAACTCCTATTATCTCACTGTTTTTATAAAAGGAAGGTTAGCTATGAATGAAACAGCCAACGCTGAATTCAAGCACTTCAACAATTTGACTCGGTAAAACCCTTCTTTCTCTTATTTTTTTTTTTTTTTTTTTTTTTTTTTTTGGAATTATCTCAACTGAAATTTATGTTGGAAATACTTATCTTAATGTGGGAATTCAAGAATAAAAACTGGTTAACTCTAATTATGATGATTGGTTTTTTGATGAGGTTTCTAGAGTCGAAGGTCTATCGGAAACAATTTCATTACTTCACACAAGGTAGGAGTAAGGTCGTTGTATACGCCACCCTCCTCGAACCACATTTGTGGGACCATAGTTGTTGGTTTTTTGTGGGGTTTTAAGGAATCCCTTTTTGCTAGGGGCCGATATACATTGTTAGTTACTGTTCGACTGAACCTAGTTGCTTTGGTTCAGACAATATATGTGTTAAACTACATATATTACAACGGTCAGTCGGTTTAGTTGCATTCCCGACTGATAAACTTCAAATCCTGAATTCGTGTTCTGCTTGTTGCTGCACTACAGAGTCTTGGTAATTGTTCGCTGATAATGTTAGGAAATGTAAGGTGTAGAAAGGATAAATGATGAATTAACAGAATTATGGTACAGTCCCAAATAGTCAATGAGTGGGAAGACTACATGTATATTTTTATGGATAAGAAATATTTCTTAGAGCATGGAGTATGAATCTTTGACATATGTATATCTATCATTCCAATAGTTGTATGACAGTAGTTCCCCCATTGGCTTTGGCTTTAGTAATGACTAAAGTGGGTTTGTTGGAACCAGTATTATTGCTAGCATTTGCTGCTGCAGAATAGACTAATTTCAGAATGGGATAACATGTCCAATAGGATGAATTGCCAAATTTTTGTATCATCTTGAGAGAAGTATGAGCTGGAGTAGCTAATACAAACCCCTACTCTTAAAAAGGAACAACCCCCATGTTCAACCTTGTTACTTGTATTGCCGACCCGAACTAGTTTAGGATTGTAGCATAGTAGCAATAGTAGTGGTAGTTGTTGTTGTTGTTAGTGTTCTTATTTCCAGTATGGTGGTTTTATGACCACTATTACGAAGATAATTTGTCTCCTTACTGGGGGATAGTTTGTCTATTCTTCTGTTAAGCTTTTCGATGTGTTCAGCAAGTTGGTTCTAAGGCATAAGGTCTTCATATAGTTGGGGGTGATCTAACCGAAAGGAAGGTCTGATCAGTTCCAAAGGCATCTTTCTGCCTTTTTTTAGTTGAGGGGGTTGTTCATTTTGCAGCTTTTCTTTTGTTGAAATTGTAAAGACTTTGCCTGCCCCTCTTCTCTCTCATATCCAACTTGCTTCCTTTGGCTCTTTACTGCAATACTGTATATCTGGTAACCCCTAAATTTGTTTAGTTCTATGCTTGCCCCATGGGGTTGAATGTAGCACTCCACCTATCTCTTCTAAGCACTTAAAATGTTGTGTAACAATGTTCACTAGCATTATCTTATGCTTCTCTACTAGTATTGTTTAGTGTGCACTCTAGCTATGTTTTCCAAGTACCTAGGATGTTATTCACTCATTATACCCACTAAAAGTTGTTTCAGATTACTTACGGATGCTGAATAATTTGGTTCTCCTGTCAGTTACTTTTTTTAGAATTTACCCTCAAAGATACCACTGATCTAATAATTTGGTACCTTGGCTGTATCCTGGCAATATCAGGGAAGAAAGAAATGGGAGGGCATTTGTAGCAGATTGTACATATTAGATGATCTGTTTTGTTTCTTAAACTTTTGGACTGCCCATGTGCCTGCAAACATTTGGTGTCCTTCAACACATAAAATCAGAATTTTATCTAGATTCTCTTGTTTTTGTTATATCTATTGTATTCGGAATATGTCCCAAAAGAACAATAATATCCGTCACAGTATTATAGGTCAAGCTCAACTAAGAAGGTTGGTTGTATGAGCTTCTAACTGAGTTTCTATGTGCTTGGTCTAATGTTGGATAAGGTACTCGGATACTAGAAACTAATTTTGTGGCAAAGCAAATATCACTCAGCTGATTTAGTTCCTCCCCCTTTTTTTTTGGGTTATTTCTATTAGTTTCCAGAATTGAAGTGTTGGTTTGCATGTGGAAACACACTCTAAAATGTTTCCCAAACTTAAGTTCCTCCTGTTATCATTTAGCCAATTTTGGGGCCTTAAGATTCATACTTCTATCTAAACTTTACTGCTGTTATAGTAGCCCACCTCTATTTAATCTGCGGACAATAAAGTAGAACAATCTGTTTTAGTCAAAATAGATTTTTGGTGTATTCAAAAGAGAAAGCAAGAGATTGCACGTCTAATCGGGGCATCAGAACCTAAGCACATGTTAGTTCATGTCTTCCCAGCTGTAACTGTATGCATATGTAGAGTGCTGAAAGCTAGTGAACCTGTTCATATCTATTGATAAACACAAGCTTTGCTTTTTTTTATAGTTCAAAATTTATTTTCTTCATATCTCATTCAATGATCCAATATACAGGAGGAAGATAGCCATTATATGGATAAGAAAGAATATCGCAAGGAAATTTCCGAGGAAGTGACTCGAGAGTCGCTAATTGCCTTATCTTACTCTGAACCAGAGAAGGATCTTTCTGTACGATCTAGACCTGAAAATTCGAACAGTGAGAATGTCGTTAAAGCTGTAAATGGTGACAGAGATGATAAATACAGGTCTAAGCTGATTTCAATTTCCTACGCAGATTCACCAGACGCTAAAGTTGAACCTATTTCACCTGGAGTGCTCAAGGCCTAAATCAAAACGCTGGATTCATCATCCATGAATCCACCAGCTATGTAAAATGCTTCGTTTGCAACTAGTTGTGTGTTACAGATAAAGAACTGGATTTCACTTTGGATTTGCAGTGTTCCACTTAAACACACTCCGTTAACACTTTTGCTGTACTCAACCTAAATCAAAATCAAGTAGACAATTACATCACTAGGCTTTTGATTTGCTTTGTATTTAGTTTTGGTTTACTTCTACTCAAGCTTGAACTGCAGAACTTTTGTCAAGAGTCACTCATGTGGAATCTCCTCTTATTTTTTCCCTTTCTTTCTTTTACAAATTAAAGTATAGCTATTTTATGGTGCATTTATATTTTTGGTTCCGTTGTCCAAGTCATATAATTGACTTCTGTGTAAATACTGTACTCAGTACATTTAACCGCGATCAATGTTATTCAGCTGCAGAACCTAGTTCATACGACATGTGAAAGCATCTGTAATTTATTCATTACTGTTGAGTAAGGATTGGGGTTTGTCAATGGAGGTGGGCAAGAGAAGGCGGTAAAAGAACAAATCTGTTCCATCCATGAAGTTGCAGATGCTTGTTATATGATTGAAGTGTGTACTTTTGTTGATAGGCGTAATAGTTGGCGAAGCAGCAGGGAGCTTCATTTAAAGCCAAGTCGACATCCCACCCCTTATTTAAAATTTCTCTTGGAAAGTTTTATGTCAACTATTGTGAGAGTAGGCAGAATTATGTAATGCACCCATCCCAGCACTCTTGGAGCCCAAGATAGAAGAAGTGAAGATCCACCTGATAGACATTTACTTAGCACAAGATATTGTACATTGTAGTTTTTACTTTAGTTCATTAGTTAGGCCCAAGTGTATTATGGGGCAAAGCCCATGATATATATATATGTGCAACTCTGAGTTATTTTACAAGAAAGATCATTTTCCCTAAATTCTCTCTCTGTTCGTTCCTAATTCTCTCATGACTTCATTAGCATTCTCTCTAACTTGACATGGTATCAGAGCGGAAAATCTTCCATATCCCGTCCCTTTCTCTCCTCCGCCAGTAACACCACCGCACACAGCGGCAGATCACAAAATTACTCTGTTTCTCACGGTCGACTGACCCAGTTTCCACGACAATCTGATCGGTTTTTTTTCTATCTCGTCAACAGATCTCCGGTGAGACGGCGACGAATCAGTCAATTTACAGCAGCAATCTCCAGTTTTTACGGCGAGTCTCTCATCTTCTCCGGTGACGGTTTCAGCTGTAAAACCACCGTCCTCGTCGTTTCACAGACATCGGTAATATCCTTCCTCCTCTCATTGCTACAATCTCCCAGTGCTATTGCATATTGTAGCTTGCTAGTATTAACCCTAGTTATCTCAATTTCCCCTAATTTGCTACGTAGCCCTAGAATTGAACTTTTGCTCTAATTCTAATCACATGACGGTTACTGCGACCTCAACTAGTTCAAACTCTGTATCACTTGATCCCTCAGATCCACTTTATGTTCATAACTCAGATATACCTGGGATTGCCCTTGTATCTGTACCATTTAATGGGACTGGTTTTAGTAGTTGGAGAAGGAATATATTAATAGGGTTATCAGGACGAAACAAGATTGCCCTAATCAATGGCTCTTGCCCAAAACTTGAGGGGGGATCCCATCTCCTTAGGCAATGGGAGAGAGTCAATGACATTGTAACATCATGGATCATCAACTCTATGACCAAAGACATCTCAGACACAGTCCTATATTTCACTACTGCACAAGCTATATGGGAAGATTTAGAAGCTAGGTATGGAACAATAAATGGTGGCAAAGTTCTGGAGCTCAAGAGAGAATTAGCTCTCATTTCACAAGGCTCTCTGGATATAGCATCCTACTTCAACAAGATCAAACGATTGTGGGATGAATTGAGCATTATTTCATCTTCTCCGTCAGTTAAATGCACATGTGGTGCCAGAGCTGAGACCCTTAAATATGAAGAGGATCAGAAATTGTACCAGTTCTTAATGGGGCTCAATGAACATTATATTGGGGTGAGAAGCAACATCATGATGATGTCCCCTTTACCCTCTGTAGGGAATGCATATAATATACTTGTAGCTGATGAACAACAGAGGCAAATGTATTCAGCCACTCACATATCTCAAGAATCTGCCTCCTTCACTGCTGGAACATATCCTTCTGGAATACACCAAAGATACAATCAGAAAAATAATTCATTTGGTTACAACAATGCCTCCTCTTCCACTTATCCTGGATCTAGTTCATCAACTCAGAATTTCTCCCAATCCACTTATCCTCAGAGGGTGAATTTTGATCAGAAAAAGAACATGATGTGTAGATATTGCCACAAGCCTGGGCATCTGATTGAGGATTGTCTGAAAAGAAAGAGGGCAAATAGTAGAAGGTCTGCAGGCAGTGCCAACTTCACTACCCAATCAGAAAATTCTGGTTCTAACATTGAAGAATCAACATCTGTTCATAAATCATCAACCACCTCTTCTCCTGGGATCACACAAGACCAGTACAACCACCTGATCATGCTGTTTCAACAGTCCCAGCTTCAACAACCTTCTACATCTCATGTCCCTGACTTGTCCAGCTCTACAACTCTAATGGGATCTGCACACTTTGCTGGTAAGACAGTTAATTCATGTGACACTTCTATTGCTTGCATGTCTTGTAGTGTAGGAGACACATATTGGATTATTGACTCTGGGGCAAGTGACCACATGACTTCCAACTTAAACATCTTGTTCAACGTTAAGCCTTTAGCTATACCATTTCTTGTTACTCTCCCAAATGGATACAAAGTTAAAGTGACATCTACGGGCTCTCTTACACTCATGCCATCTTTAGTGTTACACAATGTTTTGTACCTCCCATCTTTCCAGTATAACCTCATCTCTGTACACAAATTGATTTCTCAATTGCATTGCACAGTTCAATTCACTCATGATCTTTGCATGATTCAGGGCCTTTCCATGAAGAAGCCACTGGTTCTTGGTAAACAAGACAGTGGACTCTACAAATTCATGAGAGCTCCTGACTCACAGGCTGTGCATACCTTCAACCACTCATCTCCATCTAGTTCTGTCTCTTACGTGACTTGTAATATAAATAACAGTCCCTCTTCCCCCATTGTTACTAGTCATTGTACTCATCCTTGTTCTATAAATAAGATGGACCTGATTTGGCACCATAGATTAGGTCATCTTCCTTTCAATAAAATGAAATCTTTATCTTGCATATCTCACAGTTTATCATCTAAACAGCCTTTTCTGTGTTCTGTTTGCCCTTTAGCTAGACAGACTAGACTACCATTCTCAGAAAGCACTATTAAAACAACTGAGCCTTTTCAATTAATCCATGTAGATACTTGGGGTCCCTATAATACCCCTACCTCAAATGGTTCTAGATATTTTCTCACAATTGTAGATGACCATTCTAGGACAACCTGGACCCACTTGATGGGTTCCAAAAGCAATGCTTTTTCCCTCCTTAAAGCCTTTATTTCCATGGTGCAAACTCAGTTTAAGTATACTGTTAGGACCATCAGAAGTGACAATGCCCTTGAATTAGGGGGATCCACTGTGGCTATCTCTTACTTCTCTGATATGGGAATTATCCACCAAACTTCATGTCCACACACTCCACAACAAAATGGAGTTGTAGAACGAAAACACAAACACCTTTTGGAAACTGCTAGGGCTTTGCTCTTCCAATCCCACTTACCAATTAAATTTTGGGAAGATTGTGTTCTTACAGCCACATACCTCATTAACAGGTTCCCTTCATCTGTACTAAATGGTCTTTCCCTTTTTGAAAAATTATTTGGCACAGCCCCTTCCTATAGTCATTTAAAAACTTTTGGTTGCCTTTGTTATGCCACTGTCCCAAAGCCCCACAAAGACAAATTACACCCAAGATCCATTGCATGTGTTTTTTTAGGTTATCCCTTTGCTAAAAAGGGATACAAGCTCTTAAACATACAGTCCAACCAAACATTTATTTCTAGAGATGTTGTTTTCCATGAAACAATATTTCCATTTGCCACTTCTTCTTCTAGTCCACTTAACTTTCCTGCACCTAACTTACCATTTGATATCACTCAGGATGACTCAATTCCTACCCACAACACTACCTCTGTATCTCATAGTCCTATGCCTACCACTCCTCTTTCTGCTTCCCATAGCCCTCCCTCCAGTCAAGCTACTTCTTCTTCAATTCCATCAGACTCTTCCTCCTCTCCTGTTGCATTTTCCCCTATAGCATTAAGAAAGCAATCCAGACACCATCAGCTTCCTGCTTATCTTAGACAACACTACATCTGCACCCTACCTTCCAACACTTGCTCTAGTGCCATGACCAATGGTTCTCCCATTCTTAAGGCTGCTGCTTTGGAGCCACGTTCTTACCCGCAAGCTGCCAGCATTCCTGCTTGGCAGGATGCAATGAAAAAAGAGTTTGCTGCTCTGGAAGCAACTGGCACTTGGAGTATAGTTGAGCTACCTCCTGGTAAGAAACCTATAGGTTGCAAATGGGTATACAAGATAAAGTATAAAGCAGATGGGTCAATAGAGAGATATAAAGCTAGGCTTGTAGTTAGAGGAGATACTCAGGTTGAAGGGGTAGACTACACTGAGACTTTTTCTCCGGTTGTTAAAATGAACACAATCAAGACTTTGATTGCTGTTGCTGTCAAATCTCACTGGCCCCTATATCAACTTGATGTGAATAATGCTTTCCTCCATGGAGATCTATCTGAGGAGGTATACATGAAGATCCCACCTGGCCTTTCTGTTGATCTTCCTTACTCTTCCTCACAGTCTCCACATCTTGCTTGCAACCTCCACAAGAGCCTCTATGGGTTGAAGCAAGCATCCAGACAGTGGTATGCAAAGCTCGCCCAAGCTCTTTTCACACGAGGCTACACCCATTCGATGAATGATTATTCTGTCTTCATTAGAGCTGTTGGTCCTTCATTGGTTCTTTTGGCTGTATATGTGGATGATATAGTTCTCACTGGTAATGATATGTCTGAACTTACATCTCTCAAAGTTTTCCTTGATGATCAATTCAAAATCAAGGACCTTGGCACCCTAAACTACTTTTAGGGCATTGAGGTATCATCTCACCCATCTGGTTTGCATCTGTCTCAAAAGAAATTCATTGCAGACTTGTTGAAGGAATTTAATTGTTCAACAGTTAGTCCAGTTATGACCCCTTTAGATGTCAATGTGAAACTAAAGGCTACTGAAGGTACTCTCTTGCCAAACCCTGAGCAATACAGAAGTTTAGTTGGCAAGTTGAATTTTCTGGTTCACACCAGACCTGATCTAGCCTTTGCTGTTCAACATCTTAGCCAATTTATGCAAGCTCCAAGGGTACCTCATATGAATTCAGCTTTACATGTACTCAGGTACCTGAAAGGGACTCCTGATTATGGGATATTTTTTAACAACTCACCTGATCTTTCAGTGACAGCTTATTCAGATAGCGATTGGGCAGCCTGCCCTGATTCCAGACGTTCAGTGACTGGTTTCTTGGTCTTTCTAGGAGGTAGTCCTATTGCATGGAAGGCAAAGAAGCAGCCTGTTGTGTCCCTTTCTTCGGCTGAAGCTGAATACAGGGCACTAAGTAAAGTCGCTGCTGAAGTTACTTGGTTGATTCGTTTACTGCATGATTTTCAATTATCCTTTCTCACTCCTGTCAGTGTGTTTTGTGACAGCCAAGCCGCCCTCCACATTGCCCATAATCCCGTCTTTCACGAAAGAACTAAACACATAGAGGTCGATTGCCATTTTGTTCGACAAAAGATACTTGAAGGCCTCCTGCACTTGCAGCATGTGCGCACTGGAGCTCAGCTTGCTGATATCCTAACTAAACCACTTGGAGGGGTTTTACATCGTGGTTTTCTTTCCAAGTTGGGGGTTTGTTCACCCTCCAACTTGAGGGGGGGTGTTGGAGCCCAAGATAGAAGAAGTGAAGATCCACCTGATAGACATTTACTTAGCACAAGATATTGTACATTGTAATTTTTACTTTAGTTCATTAGTTAGGCCCAAGTGTATTCTGGGTCAAAGCCCATGATATATATATGTGCAACTCTGAGTTATTTTACAAGAAAGATCATTTTCCCTAAATTCTCTCTCTGTTCGTTCCTGATTCTCTCATGACTTCATTAGCATTCTCTCTAACTTGACAAGCACCATAAAAATTTAAGTAGTGCCAAGTAAGATTTGCTGCAATAGGCTGCTTACATCAAACTGCAACACAACAATCATATGAAGTTCTTTCTTTTTTCATCTCATTCACTTGGTATCTGAAACCTACTAGCACGGCTAATATGTAAGTCGGAGTCACTAAAGGAAAAACCACTCTCAGTTGAAGGATCGTGTTCATCCCAGCATATTCCTTTGTGGCACATGTAGATTTCTCATCTAGTGTTGGGTGTACACTAGAAAGATTCTAATGCATGGCCCTTTCGGATGGTGCTGTTTAAGTTTTATCATCTTTTGAAGTTTGTGCACAAACCTGATTTTCAAGTTTTTATGGGTGCGTCAAAACTTCACACAATCTTTTAAACGGATCTTGTCAAAGGTTCGTTTGCTGACAACTTTGAACACATGAACTTTTGACTGAGTCGTTAATACTTGTGATAAGGTTGTTTACAACTTTTGATGGACCCATTGTTCCTTGAAAATTAGGATTACTCTTGCCCAAATTTAAAAAATTGGGATAATACTAAACATTGTGCTGAAAATAGCTTCTCCATGCAAATCACCCCGTTTCTTTAATTTTTGAAAAAAAAAACATAAAAGTATAATTTTTATAAGTTATTTACAAACATAGCAATATTTTAGTAAAATTATCCAATATAGAGGAAAAGAAAAATTAATTACATAACATAGCATAACATAGCAAAACCTTACATTCTTCCTCTCATTTCCCGCAATTTCACTTTTCCTCCCACCATTTCCCCCAATTTCATTTTTACTCCCCCCATTTCCCCCAATTTTACTTTTCCTCATCTCATCCTCAACCACCTCGTATCTCGCTGTATCTCGACTACAAATCACCTCGTATCTCATTGTATCTCAACTATCAACCACCTCGTATCTCACTGTGTCATATCTCAACTACCAACCACCTCGTATCTCGATGTATCTCGATGTTTTTCAACTACCAACCACCTCGTATTTGTATCTCAACTATCAACCACCTCGTATCTCGTGTATCTTGTCGTATCTCGCTTATCTGCATTGTTTTGCACCGTATCTAACTATTTCTAGACTATCTCAACATTGTTTCATCCTGTTTGTGCATTGTTTCTCACTATTTCTAAAATATTTCACCTTTTTTGAGCTGTTTCACATTATATTTTACATTTTGTTTCATACTTTTTCACTAGCTGTTTCAGACTGTTTCATCGTTGTATCTGCACTATTTTTGCTATCTAACTGAATCTCGCTGTATCTGCACTGTTTCAGGTTGTTTCAGTACCATTTCAGGTTGTTTTGGCGCTAGTTCAGACTATTTCAGCATTATTTCAGACTGTTTTAGTGCTATTTCCAACTGTTTCAGCTCCATTTCAGATTGTTTCAGACTATAGTACTCATTGGCCTATAGTATATGTTCAAAATCAATCTACACACCTAAAAATCAGTATCTTTCATAAGCATAGTAACATTAACATAGTGTTATTCAGATCGACAGAAACCAACATACTACAATTATAACAACGATATATGAGCTTTTAATTCAAAAAATTGTGTACAAATATCTTCTGAGCTAAAATAACAACAATTGTATTCGTTCTTAGCTTTACAGATTTCACCTTTGATCGAAACGATAGCTCCCCGATACACCGCGATTGATGATCGTCCCATATCATCAGTTTGTTTAATGGATACTGTGGTTCGGGACCACGGTCGACTAATGCTAGGATATTGCACTCCAATAGCATCTGAACAACACCAATTCCACAATCGGAGCCATTATCGGTTATGCTGCTAAAATTTCGGAGGAAAATTTCTCGGAGCGAGTTACAGTTGTAGATCCGGAACCCGCGATCGGTACCCATAGCAAAGCAATCGTGATCCTGATTGAAGGAAAGGTAGAGGATGTTTGGGGGAGAATATTCATCCGGGAAAGAAATTGTATTAGGATTAAGGTTATTGATGTTCTATACGGTGGGAGGGGAACAGAAGATTGAGCGCGGCGATCGTAGTATACGACAGTGGATACGACGAAGGAGCCAGAAAGGTCGGAGAGAAAGAGGAACGATCACCGGGATTTTCAGACATGTGAGGGGAAACAAAAGGGTTAGGATTGGGCCAAGGGGAGGATGAAGGGAGGGTAGAGGTCATTGGAAAAGGCGATGTAAGGCAGTGGACGGTGGAAGAATTGCATGCTATAGTGGAGAAAGATGAGAAATTTCAATGGAAGTGAGTGGTAATAGAAAAATGAAATATGTTCGGAAAAATATTGCTATGTGGTGTAATTGTATAATTTACTATTTTATTATAATATAGGGTTGTATGTTTGTAAATATAGGTAAAAAAAAAAAAAAACCTTATTTTTTTTGGAGGGAAGTGCATGAAGAGCCTAATTTAGGCACATTATTTAAGTTTTAATCAGTTTCTAAAACTTATTTACTTTTTAACCGCTCTTTGAACTTTAGGGACCTCATACTGAAGGTCTGAACTTTAAACTTCAGACCTTCAACAGATTTGAAATTCAATATAATGGCTAAATACTAAATAGTTTTTTAAAAATTGGCTAAAATATAAATGGCACGCATATAATAGGCTCCAACGCCAAAATTTTACTAGAAATTCTGTGCATCCATATTTTTGTGCTCAATGACACTTTTGGCACCGCTCTAACAATTCCAGCCTTTGTGCCAAAACTATTTGATTATTAGCCCCATAGATAGAGAAGGGGAATTTTCTTGGAAATCCGCCAGTACATTGCCGGGAAAACATTAAAACTGCGTTCATGAAGAAGTCCTGGTGACCCGCCAGACCTTGGTTCGTCTTCTGGTGATAGGCCTCAGAGTTCTGACAATAGAGTTAAAAAAGTTTTTGAAAGAGAAAAAAGAAGTTTTTGTGCGAAATAGACACTTTCAGCGCTACTGCTACAGTTTAGACGCTCATAAGAAAAGTAAAAAAATGTCTCCCGTTAGGAAAAGTTGTTGGCGACACCAGAGAAAAACTCTTGGTGATCGCCAAACTATGCTGATAAAAAGATTGGGCGATCTCTAGGAATTTTCTTATAGGGGCTATTTTTATAAGATTTTTCTATCTGTGACGAAGTGCCAAAAAAACGTCCTATTTATGTAAATCACCCAGCAAAAAATGTGTGAGTGACGTGCTCTTGTCGCATTTCTATCATGGAAAACCAGAGTCACTCTACGCCCAACGCTGATTGGTTCTAACTCCTGTTATGGGCTTATGTAGTGGTTGTTATCGTAAAAATTTAGTGTAGGGGTCTGTTTGGCGCGCGTTAATTGATTTGTAGCCGTCAAAAACAAATTCGCTGAGAAATAGCCACCTCCGGACAAATCCCAGTATTTGTACTGGGAAAGCTTCAGTAAACTAACCCCAGTATAAATACTGGGGCTTTGAACAAGTTTTGTTCAAGGCCATAACAAAATGCTGGGGCTGTGAACAAAACTTGTTCAAAGCCCCAGCATTATTATGGGACTGAAGCTTTATATATAAAGTCTCATAACCCATAACAAAATGCTGGGGCTGTGAACAAAACTTGTTCAAAGCCCCATCATTTTGTTATGGGACTCAGCTTTATATATAAAGTCCCATAACAAAATACTTGGGCTTTGAACAAGTTTAAGTGCACGAAAGGCCACTTTTGCCACTGGTCTTTGGGCACAGGCCACTAATACCAAAATATTTAGTTTGTGGCCACTTTTACTTAAAGAGATAGAACTTCAGTCCAGAGGCCGGATTGAAGTTCAGTCCTTAAAGATTGAACTTCAATCCACGGCCATATGGACTGAAGTTCAGTCCAGTCCTTAAGATAGAACTTCAGTCCATGGCTATGGACTGAAGTTCAGTCCATAGCCATACCATGGACTGAAGTTCAGTCCATGGCCATATGGACTGAAAGTTTAGTCCTTAAGAGATGGAACTTCAGTCCAGGGGCCGTATGGACTGAACTTCAGTCAACTATCAGAACTTAAGTCAACATTTATTTAGTAAAGGCCCAAAAGTGGCCTCTAGTGTAAGACCAAAGAAAATAGTGGCCTCAAACTAAATACCAGTGTTAAAAGTGGCTGCTGGGCGAAATTTTTACGTTCAAAGCCCCAGTTTTTTATTATGGGGCTAGTCTGGGGTGTTTTTCCAACGCTAATGGAGCTTAAGTGTGCGCGCGAATTTTTAGCTATTCTTCAATGAATTTTAAAACGGTGGATAGTCAGTCCCCATTGAGCGCGTCCAAAAATGGCTAGTGATCAAAATTTCCGGTTGTTATCGATTAGTCTAGTCCCTTCAACTTCTTGAATTATATCCAAAAAGAACAAAACATAAAGAGCTGTCAAGAAAATAAACTATACTAAAATTTCGAACAAGAAAACAAGCTCCGCTTTCACAAAAAAATCGTCTCAATCAAAGTTACTAAATATAATTCTTTATCACTGTTACATCATATCATGATAGCCAATATAATTGATATATTTTGCAGCACATGTCTACATTGGACTGACTGAACTGCTATATAATCAAAGTTGCTATCTTAAAATATTTCTTTTTATCGAAATGCTGATTAATGCTTAAATTTTTTGTAAAACTGGATCAAATTTTAGTGGACTCTAATTTGAACCGACGTCATACATGGTATATGAATATACATTTTATTAGTGTAGATTCTAGAATTATCAGCCTTAAGAATTTTCAAAGTTTTATTTTTAAAAGATATGTTTAGTTAAAGTTCTTAAGAATGTAGTTCTTAAACAATTCTTTTGACTGTAGAGATGCCTTAAGACCTTTTTTCCTTTATAAAAACGTGGATGTCAACAAATTAAATATCATTAAAAGTGATGAGAAGAATAAATTCTTAAGGCGATATTATCTTGTTCTTTAAATTTAAGGCACAATACTATAAGACTCAAATAAATTGTCAACAAAACTCTAGGAGTGTTAACGTGAAACCAAAAAACCGTACCAAACCGAAAATCGATCCAAATCGAAAGAAAAAATCGACATTCTTTAGGTTTGGATTGGTTTTGATTTTTAATTTAAAAAACCGATATAATTTGGTTTAGTTTAGGTTTTAAACAAAAAATAACCTAAAAAACCGAACCAAACCGACTATATAAATATTATTTAAAAATTATAATTACACATACAATTATGTGTATTTTTATGAATTAACACATTTTGTTGTTGTTGTTATTATTATTATTATTATTATTATTATTATTATTATTATTATTATTATTATTATTATTATTATTTTTCTCTTTTGAATTGTAGTTTAGTCCCTCACCTTTTTATATATAGTTTTTGCTTTTGTATTTTAGGTTGCATTCTAGTCTTTATTTTGATATGTCAAACAATCTATTGTATGTTAAAAATAGCTTGTCTTGTAGTCTTTCATTATCGGCTAATTCAATATCATCAAGATATCTTGGCATATGATGTCTCTTCAATTTTTCAAACACGAAAAAAATTATTGTAAGAAGTTTGATTAATATTGAAATGGTTACATACTTGTACAATCGATATTTGGATGAAGCTACATATATGTAGCTCTTGATTACATATATAGTTGTTTTTTCCTAGAGAGTACTTGGTTTGGATGTGTCATGGTGAAGTATAGTCGCTTGAATATGTGTTTGATTCTTGGAAGTGATTGTTACAAATTTAGTGAAGAAAAAAACCGACAAAAAACCGAACAACCCGAAATAACCGACATAACTGATAAAAATCGAACAAGTGAAAACTCGACTTAATTGTTTTAGTTTTGGTTTAAGTATTTGAAAATCCAAATTAATTAATTTGGCTATCTTGTAGAGGAAAACCGACCCAACCCGACCCATGAACCCCCGATTGAGTCTAAAGTTCCACATTCCTCTGAAAAGATATACGTACTTAGAAAATTTGACCGTTCCCACAGTAAGATCTTTTACGTGCGCATACTATTTTTCATACATTGTACAAGAAAAGACAACTATTTCTACAAAATCTTTTTCTCCAGAAGTACGTGTTCAAATGCAATAAAAAATTTCATTGGGTGTATCCCGCATCAGAGGCGAAGCCATTTTATAAAGTTTGAGGGTTCAGAATTCAAGCACTTTAAGTTAGGGAGTTCTAAATCTATAAGTTGTACATATTAAATAAAATTTTAAAGGAAAATATATATGATTTGACCAAAGCTATGGAGTTCGGTCGAACCCCCGTCCGGCATGCTAGCTCCGCCTCTGCCCCGCATATCACTGGCACTACAAGATTACACATCTATAGCTACGAATTCTCAGCTACGAAAATAAATATCGTAGCTAGTACATAACAATATCTATAATTATGAAAATTTTGAGGCAATTTAAAATTTCATTAAATTTCTTCGCCACAAAATTTTAATTGGCATAGCTAATTTATCACTTTTGCTACACTTTCAAACTATCATGGCAGTAAGTACCTAAATAGCTACAAAATTATTGCTACAAAAATACTTCGTAGCTAATAATATATTTTTGTTACGCGTTTATAGTTACCGTAGCAATAGTACCTAACAGTAGCTACAAAACTTAAAATTTTGTGGCTAATTACAATTTTGTTATATTTTTTAGCTACAAAATTTAATTGTCAAAGCTAATTTATCACTTTTGTTACACTTGATAACTTTTGTAGCAATAAGTACCTAAATAGCTACAAAATTATTGCGACAAAACTATTTCGTAGCTAATAATAAGATTTTGCTACGCGCTTATACTTACTCTAACAAAAGTACCAAAAAATAGTTATAAAAATTAAAATTCGTGGCTACTAATAAATTTATTAATTTTTTTTGTCACAAAATTTGAATTGACAAAGCTAATTTCTCGCTTTTGTTATACTCGCTAACTACATAACAATAAAAACCTAAATAGTCATAAAATTTATTGCTACAAAAATTATTGTAGCTAATAATATATTTTTGCTATGAGAATAATAAAATTTCGTAACTAATCATTAGATTTCACCATGCACTTGAGGGTGTAGTAGTATTTTAACTAGAGTAAATTATTTTTAAAATAATACATTTAAATAAGATTCTTTGCTTCAACGTATAAAATATTCATGTTAATAATTGGCTTAATAGCTATGGTGACCGCGAAGTTATTTGTTGTTACGAGATAATTTAGTAGCTTATCATAATTATTTTTCATGCATTTTAATTATAATGGAAATAATTCTAAGTTATTCGTAACGAAATGTTATAACTAATATTCTTTTTACTTCAAACATAATTCATTTGTAACAGATGATAGATATGCAGATGAAACAAACTACTTGAGAATTTAATTATTTTATTTGTTATCGATAGAAGTCAATTGTAATAAATAGTTGTTAATATATTCTTAACTAAATATCTACTTAGTTGATATAAACGATTTCACGTTCGCTACTTAAAAAGAATAGCAGTAATAGCTTGCTTAATAAATATAATTTCTCATGACTGTAATTAGCTTATATAAAAAATTATAATTTATTATCAAGCATATCAATCATAACTATAATTGTATTTTGACCCCAATTAATTAGTTGTAAAAATATATCATAATAGTTAGATAGATAGGTTTTGTAAATAAATGGTGAAAAATATAGTCTAATAAGATTAAGAAAATTTATGAAAAATATGAGTTTAAAAAATATAAAATTTAGCTTATTCATAAACTAATAAAACTCTAGTAACTATAATAAAATTAACAAATTAATTAATTAAGTTTAAATGAAAATAATTAAAATTCAAAAATAAAATCTTCAATAATAGTCGTTTTACATTTAACATCAAACGTTATCTATCATAATTTTTTTCTTATCAAAGTCACAATTTATTTTATTAAATTTAATTTTTTTTATTAATCATATAAGTTTGTATGAATGTGGAGATGTAGTTATCTATATTATCTAATAGTATGCAAGCTAATATTTCTTTAATTATGTATAGTTACTTATTCACAAATCATTTTGATGTCATTTTAGTTTTCATTTAGTTGTAATTGTAACTTGTAACTAACACTTATTAAATGAATAACAATATGATATATTTTCTATTAATATCTTGGAAGCAACCATACTAAATTATTATTAATTCTTAATAGAAAATTTATATTTTATAGTTTTGTTAGCTAGGAAAATTATTTTAAATACCAAAATCATTAGAAAAAATTATTTTAATACTTTAATATTTAATTATTGAACAAATAATCACACATTAACTTGAGAAGATTATATAATCTATATACAAGAAAATGGTACTGCCTTTCTTTTGTTAATTACTACTAGTTGTTTTATGGGACACCTAAGTAGTTCCAATATTATTAAGTATTATTTAAGTAAAAACTAATCATTTTGCATGGTAGATATGAGGATATACAACAAAGCTATCTATCGTATCAAAAATCAGTTTAAATTAGATAATACTTGTAAGTTCTAATATTATTTAGAAAGATATGTGATTATATATAATCAAAATCGAATATATATAACAAATTATAAAAAATAAAATATTATATACTTAATTCTAATTCCATTTATCATTAATTATAGGAAGAATTACTTTTGACTAGCTCTTACGTTTTATAGTCAGTATTCAATAAAATGAATAAAAAGTGTGTACAAATGATAGCACTCATGTACAAATGGTATCTTCACGTATTCACAGTGGATATACCCAAAATTATTGTGTATATAGCCAGATTTATCGGGCATATACAATGTATACATGCACTTTTTTCAGTTATTTTTAGTGTATACATACTTTTATTGCAGTGTATACAGAACAGATTGTGTCTACATTTACAATAATAAATAAATAAAAATTAAAAAAGGGTAAAATCTAAGCAAGAGATGTCCAAAGTAGACCCTCTGCTGGCGGTATTGACCCTCGTCGGAGGGATTAACTCCTCAGACCAAATAGTACTTTGCCGGTGGAAGCCACCCTCGTTGGCGAACACACCTTCACCGTCGATGTTACAGAACAGATCTGATGTCAACATGGAGCTACAGATCTGGCAGTGGAGATTTCTATGGTGGTGGCGATTTCTATGGCACCGGCGAGACGACGACGGGGAGAAGAGGAGGACGGTGAAGACGACGGTGCAGCATCAGTGATAGGGACTGCAGATCTGGAACAAGGGAAGGGGTGGTTGGAGAGCGGTGGTCGGAGGAAAGGCGGCGGTGGTGGTGAAAGAGAAGGGAAGAAGAAGAAGAAGAAGAAGGAGGAGGAGGAGGAGGAGGTAAACTTTAAAAAATCCTAGTGGCTACAAAAAGCGAGGGAGGTGTGCTAAAGATTTATTTAGGGTTACCTTGAAAAAAGGGGGCTAAAAAAATATATAGAGTGCGATACATGTATACATAGTGTTATTTTCCCTTAATTATATCCAGTACAAATGATCATAAATATTATTGATGATATTGCTATTACTATTTTTTAATTGATTTTTATTATCATCAATCTAATTAACAAGTATAAGAACAACTACTACTGCACTTCAATCTCAAGTTAGTTGAAAGCATTTCAATAAATTTTAATAAGATTAGTGCTCTCTTTTGGTTCATAATATATACAATTATTTATTAAAATTGAAAGAAGAGAATTTAACTAAACTAGAAATACAATAGCTTAAAATAAAAGTGTTATATGTGAATTTCATAGTAATAAAAATATGTAAGAAATTATAGTCATCCCAAAAAAAATTAGTTATGTCTTTCATATATTTTTATTTTTAAAAATATTGAAAATTATAAAATTATAAAATTTAGCTATTTTTATATTTCTATTTTTTCCAAGAGAGAAGAAAGAAAATATTTTAGCTTTATATTGAAATTTAAAGGAAATCTAGGAATTTTAAAATTTTTATGATTTGCTTATATAAGAAAAAAAATTCAAGAAATTATATTTTTGATTATTTATATTACATGCAATTATATTTGAAAGTGACAATATTTTTCTATTTTACTTAGCTAGAATATATTTTTATGCTCTTAATTATATTCTTACCTACAAATTATAGGTAAGTTTATAGAAAGAAGGAGGATAAATATTAAATAAATCATATCAATCCAACCCCAAACCTAAACTTTCTTTCTCCCTCTTAACCGTCATTTACTTTTTCTATGTGTTACCAATTCCTCATCCACCATCATTGACATTATTCTATAGAAGTAAGTACAAAATTTCATTCCATTCTCTTCCATAAAATATTGATTGTGTAAATTCAAATCTAATTTAGTCTTTATTTTTATAATTTTCACTCATTTTACCTTTATTTTTATCACTGTATTTTTTTTAATTTCATAAATTAAAATGTACTTGAATTCGATGAGAAAATAAATGTGTACAGTTGTTTCTAATGTTTTTACAATAGGTAGAATTGTAAAATATGTATACTATATTGAGATCTTCTTCCATTCAATGCTTTTTAATCCATGGATAGTAATTTTATTTTGTTATTGTTATCTTAATTTTTTCAGGTATATTAATATCTTTATATGATATGGTTTTTTTAACTCGTTATATCTGTAATAACCTAATTTTGGCACGACAATTCAAAAAAATAGCTTGAAATAGCTCAAAATAGTCAAGCTAACTTTCTAGGATTTTCGTCGAATTTTAGTCCTTTATTTTAGCTAAAATTTGTCATTTAAATGATAACAATAATTAAAAATTTACAAAAATACTTGTTATGTGTTTAATTGTGATTTTACATTTTAATTGTGGTTATTTTGCAATTTGTGTAGTTAGAGTTCTAGTTAATTGTGTATCTTTTATACAATTTGGACCTTTTAATGGCCATTTGTAAATTAAAAATAAAAATCAACCAAGCCCAATCTCATGTCTTGACCTGGCCCAACCCTCCATTTGCCCGATCTCATCTCAGCCGTTGGATATTTTTGATCCAACGGCCATCTTTTCCCATCCCTTCAAGTATAAGAACCATTTTTTCCCCTCATTTCACTTCACACACCTTGAAGTCTCAATGACTTGGCCAGATGCTGGCCCTTTTTTGACCTCTCACCGGAAACCGTCAAGCCACCACTAAACCACCGTAGCACCGCCGCTGAGCCGCCGCCGGCCACCACCTCCGGTGGCCGGAAAAATACAATAAATACATCAATCGATTCCTTTCGGCCTCCTCGTTCCATTTCCGCTATTGTTTTCTTCAAAGAGTGGACCGTTTGGCGTAGATCGAGAGTCAAAGTTCGGTCAAAGTTTGAAATCCGGCCACCCTTTGATTTTTTCCGGTAAGTTTTTTAGTCCTTTCTTTTCCCTTACTCCCCTCTTCCACCCTCATACCCCATTTTTCCCCAAAAAAACCCATCCCTAGTCTTTTTATTTTTATTTCTTTAGCCCGTTTCCGTTTTTCTTTTCTTCTTCTTCTTATTTCTTTTCGTTTCTATTTTGTTATGGCGTGTGGGCTGTTTATGGAGGATATATGGTGTTGATGACGGGGGTTTTTTTGATGTTGTTTTTGGGGCTGTGATGATGGTTTGTGGGGGTTGATGTTTCGATTTGTTATGATGAAGGGGGGCTGTTTATGGTGTCATTTGGAGGGGGCTGTTACGATTTGTATTGGGGTTACGTTGGTGGTTTGCTCTGTGTTTCTGTGATGAGGGAGCTGGTGGAGTGGTGGCGACGAGCTGATTGGCAGTTGTACCTTTGAACACCGTCACAGACCTTTTTAAACAATAAGTTTTTCTTTTTTGAGTTGAAAAAAAGGGTCGTGACAGCTTGGCGACTCCGCTGGGGAGGAAAGTGAAAACTGAGAGTCTCAGGCTTTAAAATTTGTCGCTTTCGGTTTTGAATATTGTTTGTATATATTGACTTGAATGTTACTGCTTTGATATTGTTTGAACTGTATATACACAACTGTCTTCTCTCGTACTCCTCTGAGTCTTCTGGAACACTGCACACATGCACGCCAGTTTCGCTTCAGCGTCTGGAATTTCTGTCGTGTCTCAGGACACAAAAAGTTAACCTTTTTTTAGGAGGAGGTGTGTTGGGTTAGGCCGTTAGCGTTGTCGACCGGTACCCCCGAGGCACTTTCAAATTGCCAGAAGCTATAGAACATGAACCCATTGAGTCACCTAAAGTGGAACCTGTGCTTTTATCTAGGCCGATCTATTTGCATGTCATTGGACTTAGTGAGGTGCGGTACCGAGGCTGACTCACTCGTGTCACGATAGGGCCCGCATCCCCAAAAGACACATCATGAGCATATAATGTGTTGCATTTTTTCTAGTCTAAGGGTTGTTATGCTGACCGATCACCGAGGGATGAGAGCCAAATTTTGGAAAAAAAAGAAAAAAAAAGTGAAAATGATAGAAAATTGGGTTTAGTCCCGTGTCTCGAAATATTTTGTTTAGTTGTCCTTTTACGCCGTTATAATGGCGAAAATTTTTCAAATTTTTTTAGTCTCATTTTACGTCCGGACTTGGTCCCAAGTGTTAGAAAATAATGTGTCATAGTTTTGCGCCGTTATAATGGCGAAATTTTGGGACTCTTTTGTGTTGAGTTTGTATCCAAGTCAAGTTCATATTTTGAAATTAATTTATCGGGGTTTTACGCCGTCATGATGGCCAATTTTAGAAATCAATTTTACGTCTAATTTGTGTAATATTTTGTGTCGTCCTAATTACCAGATTTTGTAAATATCCTAAAGATTCTTTCTCGAATTAGATCAAAGAGTCTGTTTCAAACAAAAAAAAAAAAAAAAAAACAAAAAAAATTTGTGTCCGTCTTTGTGTTGTCGTAATATTCGATTTTGGAGTCACCTTTCGGATAAGAAAAATAGTTTGTTTCATAATCTGTTCTTAAGTTCCGTTTCGAATCTCCGGTTGAGTCTTAAGTGTCAAAAAAGAAAAAAAAAACAACAAAAAAATTGTTTATTTCAGAGTCCCACTTTATTTGTTTTGTTTGAGGTCAAGTCAGGGTGCATACGATAATTGCAATTAGTTAAGTTGTATTTTGCGATGATCTTGGTAGAAAAATTTGACTCCGCTAAAAAGGCGAGTCTCATTATTTTCACCATCCAGTGTACCCGCCCAATGTGTCAGTTTGTATATATCTTTGACTCGTGCATCATGTCAAGCACTCTTATTTCGAGTTTATCTCGTGTCGTTTGTCTAAATTTCATTTGTTGAGTCAGAAAAAAGAGGAAAGGTTAAAATAAATATATTAATCATCCAAGTTCATCCTTGTGCTGATTATGTATCAGTTACAATTTTGTTCTAATTTTGATCAAGGCACATAAGCAATCTTTCGGGGATACGATCGGTACACTCGGCTTACGCCGTTAACCGTTTCGGGATGACGCATAACAACCCTAGGCTTGCAATATGTGTTTCTTTTATGCTAACCCGGTTTGTTTGTACAAAGCTTTGGAATTTGGAGATCTGGTACGGAATTCTGGCATCATTCCACACATACACAACAGGATCAAAGGAACCCATTACCATGTCGTTTGATAAGGGAAATTCTGAGATCGGCGTCCATGAACTTCTGGTGCTGGAAAACAAGAGGTTGACTGAAGAGGTCAAAAATCTGAAACAATTGGTGGCTGATATGTATATCGCCATGAACACGGGACAAGCTTGTTCTACCGTGCCAGTTAGTCTTCTAGAGCATGCCTCGACTGTCTTACATCAGGCACAAGGCCCTACAGCTAAGGACCTGCAGTATTCTCCCGACTCTCCCTACTATAGCACAACAGATGTTCTGAGAACCTTCCCAGGGTGTTCTCCGGCACCACCACCTCCGCCCAAACAGAGGTGTGCCTCACCCCTGGTGTCTGTTCCACCATTCACAGGCTTAGTTAGGACGGAGAGTCTTGGGAAGAAAGATGAAAGAGAACGAGGTCCAGGAAGGAGGGATAAGGAACGGTACAAACGGCTCCACTCACGCCATCGAGCCTCACAGAAGCAGCATTCGCAACACTACCCTTTACAAAATACAAAACATTCCATTCCTCCACTCCAAAAAGCGCGACCATATGCTCCAAATTTTTCATATCCGCAATGGACCGCGCCAGCCTCACAGCCCACATACCACACTCACCAAGCTCCACATAATCAATATCGGACTCCACCAGAATTTCCATATCGATCAAGGAGACCCTCTACTTTCATCCCAAGACCCGAATACAAGAAGGCGCGAGAAGAAAAAAAGAGAAAGCTCACGCCAATCGGGGAATCTTACACTAGTGTCTTCGAGAAGTTGCAGGCTTTGGATATGTTGAGGCCGATCTATGGGAATATGCATCCCACGGGAAAGGTTGATTATTCTCGCCGATGTGCTTACCATTCAGGTGCACCGGGGCATGACACTGATGATTTCCATTTTCTCAAGAAGGATATCCAAGCTTTGATTGATAACGATCAGATTCAAGTTGAGGGTTCAGATGCACCAGATATAAATCGGAACTCATTGCCTGTCTGTGATGATGCGCATATGGTGGGTATGGTGGATGTAGAAGATTTGAGAGCTGAATCTGCAATGCCGATAATACATGTTGGTGATGTGTCAATTTGGGCCAACCAAATGCTTGTGACAGTGAACTCTGCTCCTGAAATTGTGCTTGCGGTAGCAGACAGAGTAAGAGGTGATGAAATGAAAAAGACGAACATGTCTCTTGAGAAGCCAATTCCATATCTTACCGGGTAATTCATTAGTCCCCAAGAGTGAAGTCTACCCCGATAAGGGTTGGAGAAAGTGAAGAAAAGCAGAAGATGTTGCCAGATTCAGGGGATTTCTTTGGTATCAGCATGGTGCGTCCTTGTGAAGGGCTCAACAATGCATGAAAAGCAGGGAACTGGCCCTGACTTGCAATTGAGTGACTGTGAAATGTTGTAGCTTGTTTTGCTAATCTTTCTGTGTACTTGGTTATTTACGGGTTGTAACCCAAGTGCATTATTTTGTTTATTTTGATGTTCAAACCCTTCTATCTTTAATTCAATGAAAAGTGAGATCTTTATCTCGTCTCGACATTATTTCTCTTATTTTCTTTCTCGGTCTTGTTTTCTTAGTATTCTGTCTTATATTTTGTCGGCCTTAATAACATGGCATGCGTGCGGAATTTACGTCTTGATCTAAACACGTGGTCTGACATTGTGAGCTATCTGAGTAGTAATGAGAGATAAAAGAGGGAGCGAAATAAGTTGGAAATTAATCTGTAGTTATCCGATAAGGGAGATCGGTGAGAAGTTCAAGATCGTGCACGGTCGCTTCGACCGAAGTTGAAATACCAGTTTTGAGTACCATCAGTGAAGTAGAAGTCGATGACACGCGTGGATAAGTCTAGATCAATTCTTTGAATCATTATTTGTGCGAGGCATTCTCGGGTCGGGATGACCAACGGCTTTCGTTTCTGCTACCCAAACACAATACCAATTTTCTAGCCCTTTGAGCCTTGAGTATTTTTCTTTGGCTACCCTCCTTTGGAATCAATGTGATTGAAATTGGAAAAAATGAAAAAAAGAGGAAGAAAAAAAAATATTTGAAAAAGAAACAAGAAAATCTACCTCAGTGGTAGAGCTACGTCTGACCTGATTCCTCTCAAAAGGATACGTAGGCAACCATTCGGGTGCGGACATAATAGGGGAAAGTTCATTTTTCCCCTATTCCTCGTTGACGCAAAAGCTTGCCTCTAAGTTTGCGGCCAATGTCAAAAGAAATTCAAATCCCCAATGTATGCTAAACTGGGGCAGAAGTTTTTTTTTTAATTTTATTTTTGAAAAATAAAATAAAATAAAAACAAACTTCTATGTTTTTGTACCATCTATTCATATGTTTCATGAGATATCAGCCTCGGAACCGAGGAAGAAACTCAAAGCGCCCCAGTTTATCCTAAACTGGGGCAGAAGTTTAGTTTATTTTTTTTTAAAAAAAGGGAGAAAGTCAATTCCTTTTGCTTTCTTTGTTTTCATCTCGGGGGAAAGTCTCAACATCCCCTATGTTTGCATATCAGAGAATTCAAAAGATAATTCCTCGGGTTTTCAATAAATTGGGGCCTCAGTTAGTTATTATTTTAAAAAAGAAATGATTCCAAGGATTGTAATATTTTACCAAGTCGTTTCATGAGATGCTTTCATACCGCTCTTCAAAACGAAGAAAAAATAAATAAATAAAAAGAGAAAAGGAAAAAAAAAAAAAAAAAGAAGGAATCCCCAATTTGCCTAAACTGGGGAAAAGTTTGGTTTATTTTTCAAAAGCGGTAATTTCAAATCTTGTAATGCTCATTCTAGTCGTCTCATGAGATGTTTTTAAGCTTTTATGCTGAATCCTTTTCTTCATAACCTAACCAAATCCAATGTTACGGTCCAAATAAAGATCCTTCTGGCCGATCATCGAGAATATCAAGCCGAGTAAGGTATCAAGGGATAAGATCCACGCTGTAAAGTCGCATTCATAAGCCGAAAATCGCACTTGGGAGCATCAAGGTCATTAAAGGAGAAATTCTCCGGAGAATCAAGATAAAGGCCAAAATTGAAGAAAGAAAGGAAAGATAGGGTCTAGCAGCAAGGAAAAATCGGAGCTCGATTGAGAAAGAGTGTGAAATGAAAGATAAAAAAAAATGAATGAAAGAAAAAAGAAGTCTTGTCGGTGAAAACCTGAAAGGGCGCTGCAAGACGATGGTGAGGTAAAAGAACAAAGAGAGAGGCTAGTCAGTGAAAACTCCGAGGGGCACTACTAGTCGAACGAGGGTTGTGGAAGTCGTCATCAAGTTCGGGTTGAGCGAGTTTGTCAATCTGAGAGAGAGTTCAGGAATACCTCGTGTGAACGGATCAAGTGTTGATTCTAATTGCATGTCATGTTTTACTAAGGTTGTCGTTTCACCTTCAAATAAGTTTCTTCTATCTGCCAGGAACATCTTTCGTTCGATGTCTCCTTTTGAAATTCTTCACTTTCCCTTTTATTTATTTCTTTCTTATTATTTTCGGGCATTCAGAAAGGTTTGCAAAACTTGTCTACAAGTTTCAGTTGTACCAGAAAGTCGGGAATGAGAGCCTAATACCGAGATTGTACCATGAAGATCACCAGGGAATGGGTTGTTATTTCTACAAGATGTGACCAAAGACCGATATGAGAATTTGGGTTGGGAAGTGTGAGAACACAACTGCATCAAGTCAGTTGCTCGTCGGGGAAAAAACTTGAAGAGCAGAAAGGGAAATAAAGAAAGAAATCAGGGACCATCTGAGCAGGGAGCCGTGGTTTTCAATTTTCAAGACAAGAACTATTGGGATAATGGGATAGAATTTTCAACTTTAAACACAAGACCCATTGGGATGATGGGATTCAAGTTTCAACGTAAGGCCCATTGGGATAATGGGATTCATTTTTCAGAACAAGACCCATCAGAGTGATGGTTTACAATTTCAGCTTTTTGTCAAGACCCATTGGGATAATGGGTTACAATTTTTCAATTTTCAGAAGAAGCAGAACCCATCAGAGTGATGGTTTTCAATTTTCAGAAGAAGCAGAACCCGTCAGAGTGATGGTTTTTAATTTTCAGTTAGAGCAAGATCCATCAGAGTGATGGTTTTTTAATTTTCAGTCAGACCAAGATCCATCAGAGTGATGATTTTCAATTTCCAGTACAAGCAAGGTCCATCAGAGTGATGGTCTTTCAATTCAGCATGAACAAGACCCGTCAGAGTGATGGTTTAGCAAGACCCATCAGAGTGATGGTTTTAAATTTCCAGCAGGGGAAAGACCCATCAGAGTGATGGTTTTCAATTTTCAGAAGAAGCAAGACCCATAAGAGTGATGGTTTTCATTTTCCAGCATAAGCAAGACCCATCAGAGTGATGGTCTTTAATTTTCAGCAAAAGCAAGACCTACCAGAGTGGTGGTTCCAGTTTCAAGTCAAAGCCCGCCCGAGCGACAATCTCATTCAAGTCAAAGCCCGCCCGAGCGGCAATCTCATTCAAGTCAAAGCCCGTTAAAGCGGCAATTTCATTCAAGTCAAGCAAAAGCCCGTCAAAGCGGCAATTTCAACTTTCAAGTTAAAGCCCGTCAAAGCGGCAATTTCATTCAAGTCAAAGCCCGTCAAAGCGGCAAATTCATTCAAGGCAAAGCCCGTCAAAGCGGCAATTTCTTTCAAGTCAAAGCCCGCCCGAGCAGCAATCTCAATTTTCAAGTCAAAGCCCACCCGAGCGGAAATTTCAATTTTCAAGTCAAAGCCCGTCAAAGCGGCAATTTCAACTTTCAAGTCAAAGCTCGCCCGAGCGGCAATTTCAACTTTCAAGTCAAAGCCCGCCCTAGCGGCAATTTCAATTTTCAAGTCAAAGCCTGTCAAAGCGGCAGTTTCATCTTTCAAGTCAAAGCCCGTCAAAGCGGCAATTTCATTCAAGTCAAAATCCATCAAAGCGGCAATTTCATTCAAGTCAAAGCCCGTCAAAACGGCAATTTTACTTTCAAGTCAAAGGCCGTCAAAGCGGCAGTTTCAACTTTAGTGGCAAAGCCCGCCCGAGCGGCAATTTCAAGTTTTCAAGACTACTTTGGTAGTGGGAGCTTCGGACCAGTTTATCAGCTTGGGAAGCATGAAGAAGTTAACTTAGGAATTGCAATTTTACATTTCAAATGCTGTATTTTCATTTTTTTCTTTGTAAAGCAATGACCGCCAATCAGCAAGCAACCAGCGACCAGCAGCAACGACCCTAGTGTGTCAAAAGTGTCTTGTGTCAGTCCGGGTAAGTCTAGGAGCGTCGAGTCAGTCCTAGTTAGTTTTGAAAGTGTCTAGATTTAGTCTGTGTATGTCTAGAGAGTGCTTAGTGTTAGTCTAGGAGAGTCTAGTGTCTGTCTAAATGCGGTAGTCCCAGCTATCGCACGGGAGGAACTACACTGATCTGATTCCTTAGTTCAGATATATGTAGGTAGCTTTGTTCTCGGTTAGAGCCGAAATTCAAGGTACGGTCACCACTTTGAAAGGCATGCTCTCGGCTAGAACCGAAAAGCCAAAATTAGTTGTCGATTACTTCTTTGTCCGAAAACTCTTCGTGTTTCCGAACAAAGAGGGGCAGCTGTAATAACCTAATTTTGGCACGACAATTCAAAAAAATAGCTTGAAATAGCTCAAAATAGTCAAGCTAACTTTCTAGGATTTTCGTCGAATTTTAGTCCTTTATTTTAGCTAAAATTTGTCATTTAAATGATAACAATAATTAAAAATTTACAAAAATACTTGTTATGTGTTTAATTGTGATTTTACATTTTAATTATGGTTATTTTGCAATTTGTGTAGTTTTAGTTCTAGTTAATTGTGTATCTTTTATACAATTTGGACCTTTTAATGGCCATTTGTAAATTAAAAATAAAAATCAACCAAGCCCAATCTCATGTCTTGACCTGGCCCAGCCCTCCATTTGCCCGATCTCATCTCAGCCGTTGGATATTTTTGATCCAACGACCATCTTTTCCCATCCCTTCAAGTATAAGAACCATTTTTTCCCCTCATTTCACTTCACACACCTTGAAGTCTCAATGACTTGGCCAGATGCTGGCCCTTTTTTGACCTCTCACCGGAAACCGTCAAGCCACCACTAAACCACCGTAGCACCGCCGCTGAGCCACCGCCGGCCACCACCTCCGGTGGCCGGAAAAATACAATAAATACATCAATCGATTCCTTTCGGCCTCCTCGTTCCATTTCCGCTATTGTTTTCTTCAAAGAGTGGACCGTTTGGCGTAGATCGAGAGTCAAAGTTCGGTCAAAGTTTAAAATCCGGCTACCCTTTGATTTTTTCCGGTAAGTTTTTTAGTCCTTTCTTTTCCCTTACTCCCCTCTTCCACCCTCATACCCCATTTTTCCCAAAGAAAACCCATCCCTAGTCTTTTTATTTTTATTTCTTTAGCCCGTTTCCGTTTTTCTTTTCTTCTTCTTCTTATTTCTTTTCGTTTCTGTTTTGTTATGGCGTGTGGGCTGTTTATGGAGGATATATGGTGTTGATGACGGGGGTTTGTTTGATGTTGTTTTTGGGGCTGTGATGATGGTTTGTGGGGGTTGATGTTTTGATTTGTTATGATGAATGGGGGCTGTTTATGGTGTCATTTGGAGGGGGCTGTTACGATTTGTATTGGGGTTACATTGGTGGTTTGCTCTGTATTTCTGTGATGAGGGAGCTGGTGGAGTGGTGGCGACGAGCTGATTGGCAGTTGTTTTGTTTGGGAACAGTAGTGCCGTGCGATGGAGAAGCAGTGATGGTGGAATTAAATCATGCCAAAGCTGGTTCGAGGCAGGGCAGCATCGATTGGTTTTGTGTAGGCGAGACAGTGGTGTCTTTGGTGATGCTAAACTGATACGCAGCTGAGTCGACGAGAATGGCGAGGCTGGTTGCGAAGCAGGGGTGGTGTTGACTGACTTATTCGTGGTGGCAGTGATGCAACGGGCAATAGCGAAGAAGTGTTGACTGTCGACCCCGGTTAGAAGGAAATCCCTCATTTCCCTTTTAATCTACTAGTTGTTTCATTGTTTAGAGTAGTATTAGCATGAGAAAGTTGTTGGACTTGTAGTCATCACTTTAGTAATGGTTCATTACTCAAGTTAGAATGAAATTGGTTGTTGCTCACATCGTTAAATGGTACTTAGCTATGGTTTCTTGTTTCAAGCATATCCTTTGTTAGTTCACTGTTGATTAGTATATTTTGCCTTAGAGTTTTGTTTGAAATAAGTAAGCTTTATGTTCTTGTTAGTTCCAGTATTTAAGTGTAGCATTCATAGGATCGTGTTTTAGTTTTCATTTGTTAAAGCATAATAGTCCAATCTTGTATGGGTTTACTCATTTGAGAAAGTATCTAGTAACTGAACCTGGCTCAACATTGTAGGATTAGCTGTATTTAAACAGTAAGTTTCTCTAGACTTAGTAGTTAATCAACTATTATGAATCTTTGTTCAAATGCAATTCTTGCTTTGGTCGTTTCATAGTTAATGTGGAAACCTGTTTAGACATGTCTGTTGGTTTGCCTGTTGAAGCTGAAATTTCACAAAAAGCAAGTCAAAAGTAAAAGAGAATAGTACAAGTTTGGACAGCTTTAAAAAAAGATTATGTGTCCTTTTTTTTGTTGTTTTGCTGCAAGCTTTGGCATGCCAAAAGTACTTTTTGAAGGGTAAAAGCAATTGGCACATGGGTTGTACTTTTACCCCAACTTTTCATCTATTTCCTAGCCTATTTAAGAGGGTCTTTACCCCTTCACTTGCACACAGACAAGGATCTGAAAACTTCAATCCTCTCTCTAAAAAAAAATAATAGATCTGGAGAACACTTCACTAAGATCTGAAAAAAAAAAAAAAACCTCCTCTCCCTTAGAGAATTAGATCTGAAAAATACTCTCCAACTTACAAGAGAGCACCTTTGAAAGACTGAAAGTGAGAAACAATGAGAGCAAGTTGAAGAAAGGTCTTAGCAAGTTTAGGAGAGGTGTTTAAGGGTCGTTGCTGCTGGTTTTTTCTGAAGGAGTTTACTGCTGCGTTTTGTGTGGTCTAAGTTGAGTTCCATTGCTATTTAGGTTGGAGTTTTTTTTCCTGCACAAGGTATTCTTGAATCTTGTAATATTTTCTTGCTAGTCTTTATTTTATGAAATGAACCTGCTTAAAGTCCACAGTTTAAAATGATGACTTGAATGATATCTCTATGATTTGTTAATGTTGCTTGTATGTTAATATCCTGTTAGCCATGTTTGAACTAAGGGAATCAGGAGAATAAAATAAATGGGCCACGTACATTCATGCCATGCCGCTTGATTTAGTAAAGTAGGGTATTTTTGTATGTTTTAAAGGTTAATCATGTATTTAAATTGAATCTGAAACAAATAATAGGCCATGAGCGAGATATGCATAAATGGGGATATGGATGCAAATTTTAAGTGAATAAAGGAATAGTTATCTAAAAGCTAAATAATGGTCAGACTTTTAGTGATACTATCATTACAAAGTGATACTATCATTTGTGTAAAAGATAAAATTAAAAAATCAGAAAAAATAAAAATGCAATCTTTTGAAATCATAAAATGGACATATTGTACGAACATGAAAAAAAAAAAAAAAAAAACGAATAGCAAAGGGAGAAAACTATGAGCATTTGAATTTATAATAATGAGATATTAAAGACAATTCGATTAGGCGAATACTAGGCCGAAACAAGTTAATCAAATGTTATTTGTTCACATTGAAATTCATTTTAACTCTTTTAAATTAGGAGATTTTGTTCGGGTGAAGTGCCTGCACAATTTAACTAATTTAAGTCGAAAGATTTCGAACGAGTGAAGTTCTCGCGCGATTATATTCGATTGGAGTTTTCAATTGTCAAACGGTAAAAATTAATAATAAATTAAAGCGTAACAAAATCAAGGCAAATATAAGAAATAATTTCAAAAGAGTCGAAATGCGTCAACAAAAGCAACTGTGCTTGGCACAGGACTCGAGGGTGCCTAACACCTTCCCTCGAGTCAACCGAGATCCTTACACGGAACTCTGACGCAGACCACTAAACCGAGTCATAGGTGTTCTGGGTACACCACTTTGGTGACTTGGTGTTGAACCCCAAAATTACCCTTTCTTTTAAGAAAAGATAGGTTTCGGGTATAACGTTCAACAATATGGGATTCCAAAGGGCTTTCTTTGGAGTCGCCACCTAATTTAGGAGAATTAGGAACCAATTAATTAAATAGTGCGTGCAAGCACTCCGTTTTAAGGAAAATGGTCTTTTCAGAGATTCTAAGTAAGAGGTTCAACTATTTCCGAAAGAAGGTTTTCATTTGAAAAGCACTTTCGAAAATCCACAAAATATGGTTAATCCTTCGGTTTTCACAAAAATAACTTTATAAATGCATTTTTTAATATTTAATTTAAAGAGTTTAAAATTAATAAATTATGCTTTAAAGAAATACCAATCAATGGATTTAGACTTAAAAATGCGATAATCGCCAAAAATAGGAATAAACTAATTAATTTGAAAGAAGTTGCACTTTAATGGATAAAGAAAACCAAGTCACACTTTTATTAATTTCAAATTTTTGATTGCACGCATTATTTAACTAAAGATTCACAATTCGTGAATAAGATGGCAATTCTAAAGAAAATAATAACTCAAAATAAATATTCATTAACAAATAAACAATTAAATTATTCTACAACTGATAAAAGGGAAAATTCCTAGTGACATGCGAATTCTAAGGGATTGGGAAAGAAGAGGTTTAGAAGAAGAACCCGGAAATTGACAAACTCACGGGAGCCTTGAATTTATTTAATTTTTATACGTTTATGCCCATGAGTCTAAAACATCATACGACTCAACAAAGCATTTTAAATTTCTTTAGTCTTTACTTCTTAAATCTTGAGCCCGGACTCGAACCCAAACGGCTCCAATGCAATGTAAGCCATCCCCAATTGAGTTTTACCAACTCGATCCCGTGGAGTTCATGCAAAAGGAAAGGGAAGATAAAAATTATTCTACGTGAAAGATTACTTAAAGCAATTTCAATCAAAACAACAAACTGTAATCCAAATTCAAATAAGTAAGAACACGACAAGATATATATAACATTGACAGTGGCCAAATTATTAAAACTGAAGTAATATAGTCGTCAAGAAGTATTTCTAACACTTATACTAAGCTAGTAGAAACCAACAAGGACTTTAATATGACATTTCGGATAGGAAAGCTTAGAAGGAAAGCAAAAAGATTAAATTTTATTTACATAAACCATGCAGAGAATTATCTTAGCCTAAAGCCAATTAGCACCTAACAATAGCGAGCACATTTATATAGAAAATTCAACCCATGATCAACTTTTCAAGATGGAAAACATAAGCCCTTTAAGAGAAGATGGACATTCAACTTTGCAAATTCCCAGGCAAAAGCAAGATATTAAACTTTAATTTGATGTTGCAACTCTTAAACCAAATTAGCTTGTAGCTGAATTACGTCAACAGATAAAGACCTTTCACTTATCCGCTCAAAGATGCACATATTCAACCAGACAGAGAGCATGGACAGAATACTAAAATGCTAAAGAGTTCTCAATATGACAGTTAACTTGAGGAACAGCATGTACTGGACAGGAGGACACTAGAAGGAAGATTATCACAATCTGGAAAAATGAAATTGGACAGGCTGCATTGAAGCTAAACAAACTAAGCAGGGAAAAGAAAGAACTTACCTGGAAAACACTATTCTTAATGCACACTAACTAGACAGCAAGAGAAAAGGGTTGAAGACCATGATTGCAAACTCATAACTTGATGCACACAAATTAGAACACACTCGCAAACAGGTTGTAGACACCTCACTTTGATTATTTCAGAGTTACATGAAAAAGAAAACAAGACCCCTGAACTTTGTTACTCAAATTTCAGAATCATACTTCCTCTCTTATTTCCAGAAATTAAAAATTGCAAGCTCAACTCACTCAAACTCCTGCACTTCTTCTACTCATAACCAAGAACAATAGACCTCTACACTCTTAACTCACTTCACCCACACAAACACACACGCACTGCAAAGGAACACCTGAACACTTGACACAACTCCAGGACACTTACCAACCACCTACTCCTATGCTCCCAGCTTCCTCAAACAAGAACAAAGCCCAAAACCAGCCTAGAAAGGCAACCTACTACCTCACTACACTCTATCACCACCCTTACACATTACATAGCTTCCTTCAGCTTAACATAACCCACCTGCACACCCTCTTACACTGCTTATAACACCTACACATCAACTCCATAGACCTGCGACATCCCAGACTCCCTCACAGACCCTTTCAGACCCTTCACACTCACAAACACTCCTGCCTGACTCCTTGACATACCTTACACCTTCCTCACTGCCCCTTCTTACACCTGGATACAAACTCACAGACAACCAGGACCCTGAACTTCCTCACTCAGACCACAAACAACCTCCTCTAGCTAAAACAAATTCACCTAAGGTAAGAACAGCGACTGCAGCTCCCTCTTCTCCTCTAAACTAGATCACCACTCCTAAACTCCTGATCCAATCTACAAAGATCCAAGACCCCTTCTCTCAACTCCCTGACTCTCACAAACACATACCAGCTGCTACTGAATCCCAAATCAAGCAATAAACAGAGATAACATCACAATGACTTCCTGAAGCTTACTACAAACCAACTGAACTACCTACAGCATCTACATACATCCTTCAGAACCAACAACAAACCAAACAAAAGCTTGACACCTAAACTGACTAAACTGATAACAGAAGAGTTGCCAGGAACACCCACATACACCTAATGCTAAATATTTAGAAATGGAACTAGTTACAGGACTTAAAATATTGGCCATAGATTCAAAAAAAAAAAAGTTCAAGCCTTTCCATTCATTAATGCTCAGATATGTTTTGTGACGAGAGTATAATTTTCACATTTTCTAACTAAACATATAGTTAAAGAAGATAACATACACAAGCACTCTGATTATTCAAAATTAACAAAGATAAAGGAAAACTTATACAGTAACAAGTAGTAAATCACTGACCTGTTTTTGGGCAGTGAAATGAGGCGATTGATCCGTCAAATCCGCACTCGAACAAGCGACGACAATTAGACGATTCACAAAATTTAAAGGTCGGAAATTAGGAAGGAAAACTGGAATCGCTATTAAAAAAAGCACTAAGAGGGTCCTCTCTTCCGAAGTCCCTCAATTCCTTCAACCAAAATCCGACCCCCAATTTTGTGAATGAAAGGGGTATTTATAGGGCAACTTCAGGACTTGAAAAAGGGTGCAAAACGATGTGGGAAATGGTATTACCTGGGATTTGAACGAATCTTGATCGTTCAATTTAAGCTTTTGCCACATGGATGCTGGATTTGAGCAAAATCGCACTGGGGAGAAAAAGGACGATGCTGGAGCCTTTTGGTTCGTCAATGGTACGAAATTAACAGCTAGAAATTTGGACTGATTCTCGTTTGAATTTGGGGGGAACTTGAAAGGGGAATTGGGTCGGGTTCTAGGGATTTCGAAGGGAATCGGGTTAACTGATTAGGGAAGAGGAGTGTGCGCGTGTAATGTTATGTATATATGTTTTGCGTGGATAGGACAGATTTAGGCTACGAATTATGCTTTTAGCCTCTTTTGATCAAAATCAATTGCTTTATCTCTTTTATTTTCAATTTTTTTAGCCTTTTCTTCCCAGATTTCATTAATTCACCTTAAAACTAAAAAAAAAAAAAAAATTGATTTTTTTTTATTAGAATAATTAGTATTAATTAAAATTTCCGGGACAAAATTGGGTGTCAACAGCTGCCCCTCTTTACCCGAAAAGGATGAAAGAGTTTTCAGGGTAAAGAAAGTTGACGTGAAAACCAATTTTGTCACGGTAAAGCCGAGACTTCGATTCCAAGGACCGAAATGCGAGGCTTATAGACATGGCCGAACTCCGGTTTCTGAGTTGCCTACATATCTCGGGCTGAAAGAGAATCAGGCCATATGTAGTTCAACAACACTTAGACACGAAAATTCGCACGATTGACAGAAAATGACGCACGAATAGGAAAGAATTCAAACTGACGCCTAATCTGAAATGCGAGATTAGGAAAGGACTTGCTTGTTCGAGTGCGATTCTTCAGATCCTCGTTGACGAGTCTAGCTCATATCAACGATTGCCCCAGTTCACTGCTAAGAAAAAGTTCCACGTTATGCTCCAAATGTTGCTGCGTTATTGCCAAAATTCTGTAAAGACTTAACAAACGGTAAGCGAGCAACTTCTAATAAACTGTAATAATTGGAATAAGAAATAAAAGAGTGATAACATAAAATTATAAATGCGGGTTGTGATATCATCAACAAGTTCTTCCTTCGGCCAACTGACGAGATGCTCCGCCCGGAGAACCACTAAGCTGATCATTACTCAATATTGCATGACAACCGACATCGCGAAACACTCCGAAAGCGGTGCTTCAGCCGACTTGTCTTGGACTATCATCTACCTGAAAGAAATCTGCACATCCTATTTGTGGGTGGAAGGACCCGAGATATCCTATTTGTGGGTGGAAGAACCCGATATATCCTATTTGTGGGTGGAAAGACCCAAATATCCTATTCGTGGGTGGAAGGACCCGAGATATCCTATTCGTGGGTGGAAGGACCCAAATATCCTATTTGTGGGTGGAAGAACCCGAATATCCTATTCGTGGGTGGAAGGACCCAAATATCCTATTTGTGGGTGGAAGGACCCAAATATCCTATTTGTGGGTGGAAGGACCCAAATATCCTATTTGTGGGTGGAAGGACCCAGATATCCTATTCGTGGGTGGAAGGACCCAAATATCCTATTTGTGGGTGGAAGGACCCGATATATCCTATTTGTGGGCGGAAGGACCCCAATATCCTATTCGTGGGTGGAAGGACCCAAAGTATCCTATTCGTGGGTGGAAGGACCCCAATATCCTATTCGTGGGTGGAAGAACCCAAGATATATCCTATTTGTGGGTGGAAGGACCCAAAGTATCCTATTTGTGGGCGGAAGGACCCGAAGTATTCATCTACAAGACGAACTAAACAAACAAAATTAAAGTAAAGTAAAAGACGTAAAGCTCATTAAAGCAGGTACTTCTCTAAATTTATCAATATCTGCAAAACACAAAAAAAAATGAAATTTCAGTAAACGTTCTCATAAAACAAAAAAGAGATGAAACGGATATGTTTAATAATTTGCGAGAATTATAGAAAATAGAAATGTCGCCTTTCGGCAATAAACCATGGTAAAACATAATGCTTTAAATCATGAAGAGGTACTCTGCAATGCAATCTTGGATTGCGCTCCAACCAGAAGGTAGGAACCCATCCCAAGTAAGCTTATATCTCTGAATCCTTCTATGGAGGAATGATCTGGGCTGTAATGCAAAGTGAACCTTCCAGGCTTGGAAATATCTGTAAATTATAAAGCAAAACTTTAGTGAGTGTTCTCATACGGAGACGTAGAAATGAAACAATTTGCAAAAGTTATGGGAAATAGAAATGCCGCCTTTTCGGCAAAGCGAGAAAGCATCGAGCTTTATTCCAAATGTCATTTCAGTCCAAGCGATGAGAATCTCCAAGATTTTCTTGCTAAGACGTTTATCTTCTAATGCTGGCGTTAATGTCCCTGCTCTCAAAGAAAAATTGTTAGTTTTGGGAGGGAGGAGGAGCGTTTGATTTGTGCTGACTTGATCTTGATCTTCTTGATGTCGCTTCTGCTCCCATGTTTTCCTCGGACTTGGATTTGTGAATCATACTCGGAGACTTGGCTCATGAACTCAATAGCATGAATGTTTTGATAATAGAGGCAAAGTAAAAGTAGTTTTGGTAATAAAGTAAATAAAGTAACCATGCAAATTTTCATGAAAGTAAGATGCATTTTATGAAATTTTTGCCTTGACATAAGCTTGTGACATATCTTAAAACAAACTGAACATCCTTTTCTTAGAGTTGGCACTATCTATCTAGCCAATTACCAAGATCTTCCCAGCTCGTCTTTTGATAGTCAACGTTGATTCTTGCAAAATTTTGCCCCAGTTATGACCATCTAAATCTTCAACTCGCCTCGCAGAATTTGCCCCATTTACGATCTTCTGAATCTTCAACTTATTTTTTTGCAAAATTTTCCCCAGTTATCATCTTCCGTATCTTCAAATCATCTTGCAAAAATTGCCCCAGTTGCTTGCCTTAGGGAAAACTGAAAATTTTAATATTATAGAGTCGAGCCCGTTAAGAGCGCCTACGTATCCCTCCACGGGAATCAGACTATGCGTAGTTCTGCTTACATAAAGATTTTTGGGGAAAATATGGCAATCTAAGTACGAAGCCGCATCCGAATTGGAAAACCTACACATCTGCCCAGATGCAGAGTTCGGCATTACATCATAAAAGGTAAACAAACCTAAAGTGTTACAATATTTTGACCGAATCCGATAAGGATTGCCTACTTATCCTGTTGCCATTCCAGGAATCAGGTCAGAAGTAGTTCAAATATTACATAAAAGAGGAAATAGGGGATTCATGTGCTAGTGTAACCGAACTCTATATGAGTTGCCTACGTATCCCAGCCCTGGGAATCAGGTTACGCGTAGTTCGCATTACATCAAAGATTACATCCAAAACAATGCTAACTTGCGGTTGCTTCAGATATAGTGTCTTGTGAAGACATTTGTGTTCAATTTTCAGCCAAACTTGAACATCCGCTTTGTAAACACCAGTGTTCCTCCGAATAGGACACGATGAACCAGGTAAAGACTTTATCAACTTCATGAATTCTACATCTTCAACTCATCATTTTAAGCAATCCTCAAATAAATAATGTAGATAAAACTACTTCTACGCCATATGCCAACAAATAAGATCTGCCCCAGTTGAAGTCCTAACGACAGTCTGACACCTCAAGGGTGCAAAATATCGCTTTTCAGCGCATCATTCCCAAATTGTTCAGTTGTTTTGTTGTTAAGTCACAAGCAATTCTTAGGCAGGTTTGATAATTATAAAATTGAAATATTTAGTCAAAAGCATACCATAAAGTAAATAAAGTATAATAACACAATGAGAATGCAATGTATTATTTATTCAAATTCTAACTCAAGGAGGCATAATGCGACAGACATGCAAAGACAGAAATTAAAAGGTTATTCTCAAAAGACATAATTTAAAGGCAAAACACAATTCGAGGCCTCAATTTGAATTGTGATGCAAAAGAAACTATTGAGCTCAATTGCCAAGTTCCTTTCAGAAGGGCATCAACTCAGAGATCATCAATCAAGTCTTGAATTTTGTGCCTCAGAGTAGCGCAGCTCTTAGTGTCATGTTGACAATATTCTCCATGGTAAGCACAATATTTGACCCCATGAATCAATCTTGGAGGAGGATCAGATGTCCCATCTTCCACCAAAGGCTTTAAAATTTTTGCGCCTTTTAACCTTTCAAACAAATGCTCTTGAGATTCTATTGGAAATGTGAACTTTCGGGTTTGCTCCTCTTGATTGTTGGAGTTAAATTCAATCCCTTTGACAGATTGGGAATAGGGAGGAATCATTGGGATTTGAACCACCCTTGCTTTGATCAATGCTTCAATTTTTTCCTTCAACGAATGGCAATTTGCAGTGTCGTGCCCTGGAGCTCCAGAATGATACGCACAATTCTTTGTTATGTCAAACCAAGCAGGACGAGGATAAGGGGTCCTATCCGCAATAGGATGGATCAACCCAGCTAATTTCAGTTTTTCAAATAATTGGCCAATAGGCTCAGGCAAAGGTGTGAAAGTTTTGACCACTTTTGGGTAGGGCCTTGCCATGATTGGGCGATTTTGGCGAGCAGAAGTCTCAGGCTGATGACTTGGAGATGGGTAGTACTTTGAGGGGGGTAGATAGCTTGGGGGTTCCAGATAAACATGCGGTGGTGGGTAAGGCTGAAAACCATGCGTGTTGTAGGAAGGGTTAAGATCAGGCTTTGGTGCAATTGGAGCTTGGTAGTGACTATTATGATTGGAAGTTGATGTGCTTTGGCTAGGAAGCTTATGAAGCTGGTTTGGATGGCTCAGGGCATGCACTTCTTTTTCTTTCTTTTCATCATTGGTAAATTGGGCCTTTACATTAGCGGCTTTTGGAGCATTTGATTCAAGCATCATTTTAATTTCAATGGTTTCCCCCATCTTGTCAATGTTGGCAAATGTTGTTTCTGATGTGTCCATTATCTGGTGACAGATTTGGTAATAGAGCTCACTGTCCAGAGATGATACGAAACATGCAATTGCCTCATTTTCTGTGTAAGGTGGTTGGACCTTAGCAGCTTCATCTGTCCAACGTACCGCATATTCCCTAAAGGTCTCAGTTGGCATCTTTTTCAAATTCGACACCTGATATCTGTTAGACTTATCTTGTTTTTGCCAATGGTACCACTCATTCAGATTAGATGTTTGCTTTGTTTCTGATTGTTCATCTTCCATGGTAAGATTAATGAGAGTCTTTTCATCATTCTTTGTGCCTTCTTCTAAAGTTGGACCAGACACTGTCTTTTCCTTTTTGATGCTCGCGACTGGAAGAGAATCTCCTTTTCTTGCTTTGGATTTTGCGAAGTCAGCCATTTCAAAGTCAACACAAATCAAACTTCTGCGGGGAAGGGAGTAAACACAACAAAACAAAAAGTTCAAAGGTAACTATGTTAGTTTGCATGTTATTTACGAGGTTGCACACAAGCACATAGAGCGCGTCACGTAGCGCTTTAGCAGCTTGAACATGGAAGATATAACAATAAATTGGCATGTAGAAATCACACGTAATCGAGCGTAAATAAAATGCGAATGCGTCCTACCCTGTAGGGTGCCTCTTTGTGCCAGAGGTGGGCCTAGGACGCCAAATAGGTGATAATGAAAAGTAGTCCAAGCCGGTTTTGCAATAATCGAATTTAAAGTAAGTGACAATAACAGTAATAATAATTTTCTTTCATTATAACTTGATTCTGAGTACATCACTGTTACATAAAAAGTAGAAAGTGCCGGATATAATTTAAATACATCGTTTTGAGTATAATGAAAATATAAATAACTGCTATAACTACGCTGCATCAGGCTTGAGAAGGCAATGGGACTGAAGTGCGGGCCTGGTTAGGATCAATTCTTCTTGCTTGCGCAATCAGTGTGATTTCTGATATCTGGTCCCAAATGTCGTTTACATCCAAAAAACTTGCTTGAATCCAACATCAATCAAATGGACCGAACGTTTTATCATCCTTTCGACGTCTCTTGCCCCTAGCTTGTTATCTTCTTCCAAGTATCTTGACTATTTAAATACCTCTTGAATTCAAGCGTCTTCTAGTCTACAAAATTAATAAAAGTATTCTAAATTTAATTAATTGCAAAACTTGGCTTGGACTGGAAGTTCCGTTATCACATAAACACATAATATGCGCTGTTGTTGGGTTTAAACCCGTCAACAAAAAGGGCGGTTTTCCTAACTATGGAGGCGGTACCAAGGACCGGGTCCGATCTAAGGCTTATGCATGCATGTTCCTAGCGAAAACTCTAGAGTGGGTTTACTAGACACAAGGCTGTTTTGAGTGGCAAGCGGTCACGCGGTAGTAAAACTATCCGCTCACCCCGCAGGTACGCGCACTCTTTCTTAAAGGGTCTTTTGTGAGTTGCGGGTGTATATGCATACACCTCGCGGGTATAAGTAATCATGAAGAAGCTCCCAGGAATGGGGGAAATATGAACGGAATGCCAGTTTAATATGTGCGCAAATAAAAGTGTAGTGACATGCTTTCAGTGACAAACAATTGCAAATAATCAATTTAACTAATCATGCTACTTTGCAAATAATAATAAACAAATAAAGAGTTATCTTGTGAAAACCTTGCGGTTAGAACCTTAAGGTAGTCCCCAGCGGAGTCGCCACGCTGTTGAACCCCAAAAATTACCCTTTCTTTTAAGAAAAGATAGGTTTCGGGTATAACGTTCAACAATATGGGATTCCAAAGGGCTTTCTTTGGAGTTGCCACCTAATTTAGGAGAATTAGGAACCAATTAATTAAATAGTGCGTGCAAGCACTCCGTTTTAAGGAAAATGGTCTTTTCAGAGATTCTAAGTAAGAGGTTCAACTATTTCCGAAAGAAGGTTTTCATTTGAAAAGCACTTTCGAAAATCCACAAAATATGGTTAATCCTTCGGTTTTCACAAAAATAACTTTATAAATGCATTTTTTAATATTTAATTTAAAGAGTTTAAAATTAATAAATTATGCTTTAAAGAAATACCAATCAATGGATTTAGACTTAAAAATGCGATAATCGCCAAAAATAGGAATAAACTAATTAATTTGAAAGAAGTTGCACTTTAATGGATAAAGAAAACCAAGTCACACTTTTATTAATTTCAAATTTTTGATTGCACGCATTATTTAACTAAAGATTCACAATTCGTGAATAAGATGGCAATTCTAAAGAAAATAATAACTCAAAATAAATATTCATTAACAAATAAACAATTAAATTATTCTACAACTGATAAAAGGGAAAATTCCTAGTGACATGCGAATTCTAAGGGATTGGGAAAGAAGAGGTTTAGAAGAAGAACCCGGAAATTGACAAACTCACGGGAGCCTTGAATTTATTTAATTTTTATACGTTTATGCCCATGAGTCTAAAACATCATACGACTCAACAAAGCATTTTAAATTTCTTTAGTCTTTACTTCTTAAATCTTGAGCCCGGACTCGAACCCAAACGGCTCCAATGCAATGTAAGCCATCCCCAATTGAGTTTTACCAACTCGATCCCGTGGAGTTCATGCAAAAGGAAAGGGAAGATAAAAATTATTCTACGTGAAAGATTACTTAAAGCAATTTCAATCAAAACAACAAACTGTAATCCAAATTCAAATAAGTAAGAACACGACAAGATATATATAACATTGACAGTGGCCAAATTATTAAAACTGAAGTAATATAGTCGTCAAGAAGTATTTCTAACACTTATACTAAGCTAGTAGAAACCAACAAGGACTTTAATATGACATTTCGGATAGGAAAGCTTAGAAGGAAAGCAAAAAGATTAAATTTTATTTACATAAACCATGCAGAGAATTATCTTAGCCTAAAGCCAATTAGCACCTAACAATAGCGAGCACATTTATATAGAAAATTCAACCCATGATCAACTTTTCAAGATGTAAAACATAAGCCCTTTAAGAGAAGATGGACATTCAACTTTGCAAATTCCCAGGCAAAAGCAGGATATTAAACTTTAATTTGATGTTGCAACTCTTAAACCAAATTAGCTTGTAGCTGAATTACGTCAACAGATAAAGACCTTTCACTTATCCGCTCAAAGATGCACATATTCAACCAGACAGAGAGCATGGACAGAATACTAAAATGCTAAAGAGTTCTCAATATGACAGTTAACTTGAGGAACATCATGTACTGGACAGGAGGACACTAGAAGGAAGATTATCACAATCTGGAAAAATGAAATTGGACAGGCTGCATTGAAGCTAAACAAACTAAGCAGGGAAAAGAAAGAACTTACCTGGAAAACACTATTCTTAATGCACACTAACTAGACAGCAAGAGAAAAGGGTTGAAGACCATGATTGCAAACTCATAACTTGATGCACACAAATTAGAACACACTCGCAAACAGGTTGTAGACACCTCACTTTGATTATTTCAGAGTTACATGAAAAAGAAAACAAGACCCCTGAACTTTGTTACTCAAATTTCAGAATCATACTTCCTCTCTTATTTCCAGAAATTAAAAATTGCAAGCTCAACTCACTCAAACTCCTGCACTTCTTCTACTCATAACCAAGAACAATAGACCTCTACACTCTTAACTCACTTCACCCACACAAACACACACGCACTGCAAAGGAACACCTGAACACTTGACACAACTCCAGGACACTTACCAACCACCTACTCCTATGCTCCCAGCTTCCTCAAACAAGAACAAAGCCCAAAACCAGCCTAGAAAGGCAACCTACTACCTCACTACACTCTATCACCACCCTTACACATTACATAGCTTCCTTCAGCTTAACATAACCCACCTGCACACCCTCTTACACTGCTTATAACACCTACACATCAACTCCATAGACCTGCGACATCCCAGACTCCCTCACAGACCCTTTCAGACCCTTCACACTCACAAACACTCCTGCCTGACTCCTTGACATACCTTACACCTTCCTCACTGCCCCTTCTTACACCTGGATACAAACTCACAGACAACCAGGACCCTGAACTTCCTCACTCAGACCACAAACAACCTCCTCTAGCTAAAACAAATTCACCTAAGGTAAGAACAGCGACTGCAGCTCCCTCTTCTCCTCTAAACTAGATCACCACTCCTAAACTCCTGATCCAATCTACAAAGATCCAAGACCCCTTCTCTCAACTCCCTGACTCTCACAAACACATACCAGCTGCTACTGAATCCCAAATCAAGCAATAAACAGAGATAACATCACAATGACTTCCTGAAGCTTACTACAAACCAACTGAACTACCTACAGCATCTACATACATCCTTCAGAACCAACAACAAACCAAACAAAAGCTTGACACCTAAACTGACTAAACTGATAACAGAAGAGTTGCCAGGAACACCCACATACACCTAATGCTAAATATTTAGAAATGGAACTAGTTACAGGACTTAAAATATTGGCCATAGATTCAAAAAAAAAAAGTTCAAGCCTTTCCATTCATTAATGCTCAGATATGTTTTGTGACGAGAGTATAATTTTCACATTTTCTAACTAAACATATAGTTAAAGAAGATAACATACACAAGCACTCTGATTATTCAAAATTAACAAAGATAAAGGAAAACTTATACAGTAACAAGTAGTAAATCACTGACCTGTTTTTGGGCAGTGAAATGAGGCGATTGATCCGTCAAATCCGCACTCGAACAAGCGACGACAATTAGACGATTCACAAAATTTAAAGGTCGGAAATTAGGAAGGAAAATTGGAATCGCTATTAAAAAAAGCACTAAGAGGGTCCTCTCTTCCGAAGTCCCTCAATTCCTTCAACCAAAATCCGACCCCCAATTTTGTGAATGAAAGGGGTATTTATAGGGCAACTTCAGGACTTGAAAAAGGGTGCAAAACGATGTGGGAAATGGTATTACCTGGGATTTGAACGAATCTTGATCGTTCAATTTAAGCTTTTGCCACATGGATGCTGGATTTGAGCAAAATCGCACTGGGGAGAAAAAGGACGATGCTGGAGCCTTTTGGTTCGTCAATGGTACGAAATTAACAGCTGGAAATTTGGACTGATTCTCGTTTGAATTTGGGGGGAACTTGAAAGGGGAATTGGGTCGGGTTCTAGGGATTTCGAAGGGAATCGGGTTAACTGATTAGGGAAGAGGAGTGTGCGCGTGTAATGTTATGTATATATGTTTTGCGTGGATAGGACAGATTTAGGCTACGAATTATGCTTTTAGCCTCTTTTGATCAAAATCAATTGCTTTATCTCTTTTATTTTCAATTTTTTTAGCCTTTTCTTCCCAGATTTCATTAATTCACCTTAAAACTAAAAAAAAAAAAAAAAAAAAAAAATTGATTTTTTTTTATTAGAATAATTAGTATTAATTAAAATTTCCGGGACAAAATTGGGTGTCAACAGCTGCCCCTCTTTACCCGAAAAGGATGAAAGAGTTTTCAGGGTAAAGAAAGTTGACGTGAAAACCAATTTTGTCACGGTAAAGCCGAGACTTCGATTCCAAGGACCGAAATGCGAGGCTTATAGACATGGCCGAACTCCGGTTTCTGAGTTGCCTACATATCTCGGGCTGAAAGAGAATCAGGCCATATGTAGTTCAACAACACTTAGACACGAAAATTCGCACGATTGACAGAAAATGACGCACGAATAGGAAAGAATTCAAACTGACGCCTAATCTGAAATGCGAGATTAGGAAAGGACTTGCTTGTTCGAGTGCGATTCTTCAGATCCTCGTTGACGAGTCTAGCTCATATCAACGATTGCCCCAGTTCACTGCTAAGAAAAAGTTCCACGTTATGCTCCAAATGTTGCTGCTTTATTGCCAAAATTCTGTAAAGACTTAACAAACGGTAAGCGAGCAACTTCTAATAAACTGTAATAATTGGAATAAGAAATAAAAGAGTGATAACATAAAATTATAAATGCGGGTTGTGATATCATCAACAAGTTCTTCCTTCGGCCAACTGACGAGATGCTCCGCCCGGAGAACCTCTAAGCTGATCATTACTCAATATTGCATGACAACCGACATCGCGAAACACTCCGAAAGCGGTGCTTCAGCCGACTTGTCTTGGACTATCATCTACCTGAAAGAAATCTGCACATCCTATTTGTGGGTGGAAGGACCCGAGATATCCTATTTGTGGGTGGAAGAACCCGATATATCCTATTTGTGGGTGGAAAGACCCAAATATCCTATTCGTGGGTGGAAGGACCCGAGATATCCTATTCGTGGGTGGAAGGACCCAAATATCCTATTTGTGGGTGGAAGAACCCGAATATCCTATTTGTGGGTGGAAGGACCCGAATATCCTATTTGTGGGTGGAAGGACCCAAATATCCTATTTGTGGGTGGAAGGACCCAGATATCCTATTCGTGGGTGGAAGGACCCAAATATCCTATTTGTGGGTGGAAGGACCCGATATATCCTATTTGTGGGCGGAAGGACCCCAATATCCTATTCGTGGGTGGAAGGACCCAAAGTATCCTATTCGTGGGTGGAAGGACCCCAATATCCTATTCGTGGGTGGAAGAACCCAAGATATATCCTATTTGTGGGTGGAAGGACCCAAAGTATCCTATTTGTGGGCGGAAGGACCCGAAGTATTCATCTACAAGACGAACTAAACAAACAAAATTAAAGTAAAGTAAAAGACGTAAAGCTCATTAAAGCAGGTACTTCTCTAAATTTATCAATATCTGCAAAACACAAAAAAAATGAAATTTCAGTAAACGTTCTCATAAAACAAAAAAGAGATGAAACGGATATGTTTAATAATTTGCGAGAATTATAGAAAATAGAAATGTCGCCTTTCGGCAATAAACCATGGTAAAGCATAATGCTTTAAATCATGAAGAGGTACTCTGCAATGCAATCTTGGATTGCGCTCCAACCAGAAGGTAGGAACCCATCCCAAGTAAGCTTATATCTCTGAATCCTTCTATGGAGGAATGATCTGGGCTGTAATGCAAAGTGAACCTTCCAAGCTTGGAAATATCTGTAAATTATAAAGCAAAACTTTAGTGAGTGTTCTCATACGGAGACGTAGAAATGAAACAATTTGCAAAAGTTATGGGAAATAGAAATGCCGCCTTTTCGGCAAAGCGAGAAAGCATCGAGCTTTATTCCAAATGTCATTTCAGTCCAAGCGATGAGAATCTCCAAGATTTTCTTGCTAAGACGTTTATCTTCTAATGCTGGCGTTAATGTCCCTGCTCTCAAAGAAAAATTGTTAGTTTTGGGAGGGAGGAGGAGCGTTTGATTTGTGCTGACTTGATCTTGATCTTCTTGATGTCGCTTCTGCTCCCATGTTTTCCTCGGACTTGGATTTGTGAATCATACTCGGAGACTTGGCTCATGAACTCAATAGCATGAATGTTTTGATAATAGAGGCAAAGTAAAAGTAGTTTTGGTAATAAAGTAAATAAAGTAACCATGCAAATTTTCATGAAAGTAAGATGCATTTTATGAAATTTTTGCCTTGACATAAGCTTGTGACATATCTTAAAACAAACTGAACATCCTTTTCTTAGAGTTGGCACTATCTATCTAGCCAATTACCAAGATCTTCCCAGCTCGTCTTTTGATAGTCAACGTTGATTCTTGCAAAATTTTGCCCCAGTTATGACCATCTAAATCTTCAACTCGCCTCGCAGAATTTGCCCCATTTACGATCTTCTGAATCTTCAACTTATTTTTTTGCAAAATTTTCCCCAGTTATCATCTTCCGTATCTTCAAATCATCTTGCAAAAATTGCCCCAGTTGCTTGCCTTAGGGAAAACTGAAAATTTTAATATTATAGAGTCGAGCCCGTTAAGAGCGCCTACGTATCCCTCCACGGGAATCAGACTATGCGTAGTTCTGCTTACATAAAGATTTTTGGGGAAAATATGGCAATCTAAGTACGAAGCCGCATCCGAATTGGAAAACCTACACATCTGCCCAGATGCAGAGTTCGGCATTACATCATAAAAGGTAAACAAACCTAAAGTGTTACAATATTTTGACCGAATCCGATAAGGATTGCCTACTTATCCTGTTGCCATTCCAGGAATCAGGTCAGAAGTAGTTCAAATATTACATAAAAGAGGAAATAGGGGATTCATGTGCTAGTGTAACCGAACTCTATATGAGTTGCCTACGTATCCCAGCCCTGGGAATCAGGTTACGCGTAGTTCGCATTACATCAAAGATTACATCCAAAACAATGCTAACTTGCGGTTGCTTCAGATATAGTGTCTTGTGAAGACATTTGTGTTCAATTTTCAGCCAAACTTGAACATCCGCTTTGTAAACACCAGTGTTCCTCCGAATAGGACACGATGAACCAGGTAAAGACTTTATCAACTTCATGAATTCTACATCTTCAACTCATCATTTTAAGCAATCCTCAAATAAATAATGTAGATAAAACTACTTCTACGCCATATGCCAACAAATAAGATCTGCCCCAGTTGAAGTCCTAACGACAGTCTGACACCTCAAGGGTGCAAAATATCGCTTTTCAGCGCATCATTCCCAAATTGTTCAGTTGTTTTGTTGTTAAGTCACAAGCAATTCTTAGGCAGGTTTGATAATTATAAAATTGAAATATTTAGTCAAAAGCATACCATAAAGTAAATAAAGTATAATAACACAATGAGAATGCAATGTATTATTTATTCAAATTCTAACTCAAGGAGGCATAATGCGACAGACATGCAAAGACAGAAATTAAAAGGTTATTCTCAAAAGACATAATTTAAAGGCAAAACACAATTCGAGGCCTCAATTTGAATTGTGATGCAAAAGAAACTATTGAGCTCAATTGCCAAGTTCCTTTCAGAAGGGCATCAACTCAGAGATCATCAATCAAGTCTTGAATTTTGTGCCTCAGAGTAGCGCAGCTCTTAGTGTCATGTTGACAATATTCTCCATGGTAAGCACAATATTTGACCCCATGAATCAATCTTGGAGGAGGATCAGATGTCCCATCTTCCACCAAAGGCTTTAAAATTTTTGCGCCTTTTAACCTTTCAAACAAATGCTCTTGAGATTCTATTGGAAATGTGAACTTTCGGGTTTGCTCCTCTTGATTGTTGGAGTTAAATTCAATCCCTTTGACAGATTGGGAATAGGGAGGAATCATTGGGATTTGAACCACCCTTGCTTAATTAAAATTTCCTGGACAAAATTGGGTGTCAACACTTGGCACACCTTTAACTTGTCAAGTGGCGACTCCGAAAATCTCTTAAATATTTGTGTACCTTTGAACACCGTCACAGACCTTTTTAAACAATAAGTTTTTCTTTTTTGAGTTGAAAAAAAGGGTCGTGACAATATCTGCTTGACTTGAAGGTATGGTTCAATTTTTCGGATTATCTTTTGGAAATTTTTTGAATTATATTATGAAAATTTGAATTATTTTTGTTTGAGCTAAACAATGCGTGGGAATTTGAAAAGTTAAGATTGTTTTGCCAAGGAGCCATAGTTCGTCGGCAAATACCATTATCATTAAGAAGAAGGTATTTGAAGAAGCTTTTGACAAATATCTACTTGATTACTTTTTATTACTCATTTACTTAATTGTTGCTTTTTATGTTCTCATTTGTTCTTTCTTAAATTATTCTCTTACTTTGATAATTTATCTCTGTATGTGGATTTTCTTCCCAATCAAACTTGCTATCATTATATAAAACTTTATCTCGAATTTACTGATTTTTGTTTTGTGCTTATATTGATTGTTTCTTTGGAATTTACAGGATACATAGTGAGCCTACTTGATCATTTGATGCAGGAATATAATTGGTTGGCAGCTACAAAAATTACATTAGCTAGTTTTATTTTTCATACTTTGTAATTTGTGTTGTACAAAAACTTATGTAATGTGGAGTCAATGACTTTTGATCATGTATTTTGAGATTTACTTTTGAATAATATTTAATGTTATTTTGTGTGATTAAAGTTATATTTAAAGGTTATTATTTTATTAGTTTTGATATATTTTTCAGTATGTAAGGTTGTGGAAATTTGAAAATATTTAAATAGGTGTAATATATATCAATGGTAAAAAATTTATTTTTATTTATTTAATATATTAGGTTTTTCATCAAAAAAATTTAATTATCATAAAATTTCAAGAATTTAGAAGTAATTTTTAGCTATAAAATTCTAATTCGTAGCTGAACATAAATGTAAAAAAATTTAAATATAATAAAAAAATTCAGATTTAGGAGTAATTTGTAGCTACAAAATTTTGATTTGTAGCTAAATATAGATGAAAACACTAACTATATAGCTACGCATTTATATTTTGTGGCTAAGAAATTTAATCTTATGCCACGATATATCAACTTGTGGCTACAATATTTAAGATAGCTATAGATAAGATTTGTCGTACCAAAAGAATAAAATTTGTTGCTACAATTGTATATTTTTCATGGCAAATAGCTCTTAGCATTATAGCTACAACACAATTTTTTTGTGGCAACAAGTACTAGTTCTTAGCCACAGAGCATGTAAAGTCTGTAGCTAACTTTTAGCCGCCCCACCTTTAGCTACGAATGCTACGTGAAAAAAAATTGTGGCTAAAGAGTTCAGCTACGAGAATTTGCATATTTAGCTACGATGTATTTCATAGCTATAGATACAGATTGTTGTAGTGTGGTTATGGCTTTTTCTTCGTAATTCAAGTTATAAATTGATAAGTGCTGCCTCATCGAAAAATATAAAGGGCAAGTGCTGCCTTCGAATAAATTGAAGGGGCAAGTGATGCCGAGACAACACTTCAAGTTATCTGGGAGAATGGGAGAAGAGATAAAAGGGCAAGTGTTGCCTATGCAAAAGGGGGTCCAAGTCAAGTGCAATACTTATGAGAAAGGAAGGGCGGGGCATCACTTTAAGTTATCAGAGAGAATGTGAAAAAAGACAAAAGGTCAAGTCCTGCCTAAAAGGCAGCACTTACTAGAAAGAGATGACGGGATGCAGACGTCAATATAATATTTCTTAGGGGTATTTCCATCCGAAATTTATTCATTAAAGTTAGCGGAAGTCATTTCTGCAAAATCACTTTAAACAGGGTCAGTAAGGCAAACTACTACCTATAGTGTCCTAGTTTTGTAAATCGCCCCAAATGCAATGTTTGGAACTTAAAAAAAAAAAAAAAATTCAAGGCACGAGTTTTATAAGCTTGTCCAAATGCAATTTTTATCAATTTTAAAAATACAATGAAGTAGTGAAGCCATTTTCCAACTTCCAAGTTGAAACTAGAATACAATTTTCCACTATCAAAATGACAACACAAAGGTACCAGCCAGGTTCAAAGCCCTGCAATCATTCCCCTACATTTTTCTATTCTTAATGTGATGATCCTGCCACGTAGGCGCCATTTGGCGCATGTTTTTGCCATGTGGAAGCTTACTTGGAATGGAGCCTAGCATTTTGATGGCATATTCTAGAGAGGTATGAAGATATTCCCTTGGCAATACTCTAGATCCTTATGGACTTGCTAGGAAGAATCCTTAGGAATGCCTTAGAATATTCTAGCTTGTAGATAATTCTAGAGATAGGTCTATTGTAAGTATGGAGGATTCTAGAGAGGGGCTTGTGTAAGAATTAATATTTACACACTAACCCCTAAGTGAGTAGTATAAATAGAGGAGCCATTCATTTGTAAATCATCAAGCAATCAAGCAACAATCTTCCAAATAATAAAAAGCTTCCTTTGGCAATTTTCTCTTGTTCATTTCCATTCTCTTAGTTATCCTTAGTGATCTCGGCTGGCTTGGCATAGTAAGATCGTGAGCAAATTATCAAGTGTCGCACGATTCGCTTAGTTCAAGACTAAGATTGTGACATTAAGCTAGAATAGGAGCTCCAGTTTACTAGTTATAACTTCACTTTAAGCTAGCGTTTGGACATAGATTTGGTTGAAACTTAAGAATTTGAGTTTTTGAAGTTGAGTTGAAAAATAATTTTTAGAACTTGAAGTTGTATTTGGGTATACATTTTACTTGAAAAAAAGTTGAAGTTTGTGAGTGGAAAAAAGTATTTTTCCCAAAAAACTCCCAAAAACTGGTTTCAACCAGTTTGGGAATTTGAAATCTAGGTTTTCAAAATTTGGCCAAGTTTTTTAAACAAACAAAATTTTCCTGAAAAAAATCCCAAAAAGTGTTCCCAAATTTTATAGAAAAAGGGGATATTTAAGTGTAAGATTTCTCTCTCACCAAAACGTTTTCTCCTCTTTTATCTTTCCTCCAAACAGAAAAAACGAAAAATAAGTTATTACAAGAGCTAGAAGATATATTCTACAAAACCAAAAAAAAAAAAAAAAAAAAAGCTGTAATAGCTGTTGAATGTAGTTCTCTTAAAATGAAGGAACAAGGAAAAAGTAAACCCCATTACGAAACGAACAATTATATGTGAAATGCCATCTCTAAATTCCCACATCAAGCATTTTTAAAAAGTTAAGCCCCTCGTTTAATTATATAATCATGTAAACCAGCCCCTAGTTTAGAACTTTACTGGTTATGCTGTTACTAATGTTGGTTGATAGTGCAAAAAAGTTTTAATAGAACCATATAGCCACCTTTAACGTAATTAGATGTGCTGTTCATAATGAATAAAATTAATAATCTGAAAAGTAAGACAAACTACATGTTACATCAACTTAAAATATAGTGACTCTTTAAATTTTTTGTTTACGTCGAGTTTAGTCGTATATATAGTATGCACAGGGGCAGATGTACGTAGAGCTGTATACAGGTCCGACAAAACCAATAACTTTGGCGCAAATTCTGATTTGCATTAAAAATTCACATAGATTGTATAAATAATCTATTTAGAATCCAGTAAGCAAGAAGGATAATGATCTAAAACTCATAAACTTAAAATTCTAGATCCGTCTCTGTATGCAATACCAAAACATAGAAGTTGGAAAGAGACGCTTGAGAGGGATTAATATAAGCCTGTGAATCTGACATCCTTAGTCCGTTACTCTGTTCCCTCTCTCTTGTCTCTGAAAAAAAGCAAAAAGAGAGATTTTGTACCTTATTATTTCATCTAAGAACCAGAGCCACCAAGTTCCAATGGAGTTGGAATTTATGAGTTGGGAAATGATGGTATCCATTATGTGTGTATTATTTGGTTTGAGATGGGTGCTTAGGAGTGTAAACTATTGGTACTATGAAAGAGCCAGATTGGGTGAAAAAAGAATGTCTCTGCCACCAGGGGATTTAGGTTGGCCATTCGTTGGTAACATGTGGTCCTTCCTCAGAGCTTTCAAGTCTAGCAATCCTGATTCTTTCATCTCCTCTTTTGTTTCCAGGTCCTTTCTCCATCTCTCTTTCACACACACACACCAAACACATGCACTTCTTCGACTCGTTGCTACTCTAGGTGGTGAAGATGTTGTCTACTGTGAACCAATATTCACCTGTCTTATTTTTCAAATCACTAATTGACTCTTTTCTTTTATGCTATCACTTTTGTCGACTTTACAAGCTGATTAAGTAGCTATCTCCAAGTTCTCTAGTGTTTTCGTACGAAGTCTCGAAGTGGCATGCAACATACAACTATTGTCTAGAAACGTTACAAATTTTGCAAGGGTAGAACATAGTACTCCTAATAAAGAGTGAAAGACGTTCTTTAATGAGATGAAGAAGAAAGTCTAGCTTTGCACTTGCAGAAATCTATTTCCTGTACCATACGGAGTATAAACTCTGCGCCTCAACTATACTTAAATTTGTAGTGTCATTGATGAAGGGGGAAAGAAAAGAAAAATAAGTCAGATACGTCTCAAAGATTTATTAATTCATGATAAGGAGCTTTGTCATCTAAAGAATTAGACATAAATCTTTTAAATGCTTGTAAATAGTTTACATATAACCACCGAGGGGTGTGATGTGATAGATAAAATCCCCTCACATTCAAAAGAGGTCTCATAATTGAGTCCTACGGATCGAGAAATACGGATCGAGAGATACTAATAAGGAACATTTTTCACTTTAATAAACCTTACATAACTCGAATTTGAATTAATCAGATTGATGATACGGATAATGAATGATCAAGCCTAACAGCTTGTGATAGTGGAATAGACATCGTTACAATGCCACACATACTAATAATTACCTTCGACTACCACTAGCTTTCCTATTGAAGGATAACGTTCTATTCCTTCAAGCGCCAGGAGCTTACCAATTGAAAGACACCACTAGAGTCATTAATTACTATCCTCAACTTTGAACAGCTGGTTGGACAAGATAAAAAGAGCATCTTTGACAAATAAACCTACTCCATTAAGTCATCCAACAGAAACATAGGCACTAAGGATGCTTATAGAATAGGTGCCTAGTGCACCTACTTATTGTTCAATTTTGTTGAGCCTGGATAAAAGGCACACCACCAAAGAATAAGAACTCCACCAAAATATTATAGTAGTGCGAAGACATCACTAAATCAAACAAGCACATAAGAAAAAGTGGTTTACTGACTGGCGAGATAATAAAGAAAATTGTCTTCCCTGCTTTTCCCAGGTCCTATAACTGTCTCGAAGGCTTTTATTTTCGTGTAGAAACAAACTCTCAAATGAACAGCTTATGTGAAAGAGAATACTGCCTATTTATACTTTACTAAACTCCAGGCTAAACCAGAGATAGCTTTGAAACACTTTGATAATGGTCCCAAATAGTTTCCCAAATCACATGGACCCATTTCCTTTACGAAATATTATCTTTTTGCTGTTCTTTTGACACTTGTTTCAGGTCATGTTAGGTAATGGCAAGCCTTAATGATCTTCCTATCCATTTTACATGTTGTACTTTGCAGATTTGGACGGAAAGGACTGTACAAGGCATTGATGTTTGGTAGTCCAAGTGTTATTGTTACAACACCAGAAGCTTGCCGGAGAGTTTTAACAGATGATGAGGCCTTTAAGCCTGGCTGGCCAACTTCCACCATTGAACTAATTGGGAAAAAATCATTTGTCGGTATTTCACACGAGGAGCACAAACGTTTAAGGAAACTCACAGCTGCACCTGTGAATGGGCATGCAGCATTATCAATGTACATAAAATACATTGAAGAAAATGTAAAATTAGCACTGGAGAAATGGGCATCTATGGGGCAAATAGAGTTCTTAACAGAACTCAGAAAGCTCACATTTCGGATTATTATGTACATTTTTCTAAGCTCTGAAAGTCAACAAGTCATGGAGGCTTTGGAAAAGGAATACACAACTTTGAATTATGGTGTTAGAGCTATGGCTATAAATCTTCCAGGATTTGCTTATCATAAAGCACTTAAGGTAATGTCTCCATTACCTTTTATCCTACTGTTCATTCTTTTGATATTTCATTTCCTTTAGAGACAACACGGAAAATGTTCCTTCTCGTTTCATGTAAGGAGGGTCAGAAGAGTGTAACTACTAGAAATTTGAAAGAAGCATAAATTTCAGGCACGCAAAAAGCTTGTGGCAATCTTCCAAACGATCGTGGATGAGAGAAGAGAGAGAAGGAAGAAAAATGAGCCTACAGACAAGAGAGACATGATGGATATTCTCTTGGAAGTTGAAGATGAGAATGGCAGAAGATTGAATGATGAGGAAATCATCGATGTTATAGTTATGTACCTTAATGCTGGTCATGAATCTTCAGGGCACATTACAATGTGGGCTACTCTCTTTCTGCAAAAACACCCTGAGGTCTTCAAAAGAGCTAAAGTAAGCAGATCTCATCATTTCAGAAAATCAATAAATAATTGCTTCAGAAACAAACTTGTTCTTACTGAATAACAATTTTCTTTTTTAAAACATAGGCAGAGCAAGAGGCAATTGTGAAAAATAGGCCAATAGACCAAAAGGGTGTGACACTCAAAGAAATTAGGCAAATGGACTATCTGTCAAAGGTAACTTTCTCTTTTGCTTTAACATTGTGGATTGTTCTGTTCTCTCTAGCCAATTCCATGTATGTACTAAAATTATATTGATTCTTGAAGGTGATCGATGAAACACTTCGAGTGGTTACGTTCTCCTTGGCAGTCTTTCGGGAAGCAAAGACCGATGTGGTTATAAATGGTAAGCTACAATCTTGTTCACCATATTTGTCTGCAGGTGTAACCATATTGTGGCTAACAGAAGTGGACTCGCTTGATTTCCAGGTTATACTATTCCCAGAGGATGGAAGGTTTTGGTGTGGTTTAGGTCTGTTCACTTGGACCCAGAAATCTACAATGACCCAAAGGAGTTTAATCCTTCTAGATGGGATGTAAGTTTTAAAAGCCCTCTGCTCACCTCCCTGAACATCCTGTCCACGCGCCCACCGTACCCTAAAACCCAAACCCCATCTAATCAGTATAAAAGTTCTGTCATACTTTATCCTATTTATTATAAATTTCTTATGTTGCGCAATGCTCATTTGTTTGCTTTTCCTTCCTTTTCTCAGGGTCTTACACCAAAATCAGGAACTTTTCTTCCTTTTGGAGGGGGAAGCAGACTGTGCCCAGGAAATGATCTTGCCAAGCTAGAAATATCCATATTTCTTCATTACTTTCTTCTAGATTATGCGTGAGTAAAATTTGTTTGGTTTACTTTTCTTTTTTCTCCTTCCTATCTCGTTCTTGGTACTTCACTTGTTTGGTTGATTGCTTGATGCTGGTTTCTACTATTGTTGTCGCAGGCTTGAAAGGAAAAATCCCTCTAGCCCCTTGATGTATTTGCCTCATTGCAGGCCTAAAGATAACTGCTTGGGTAAAGTAAGAAGAGTCTCATCAACTACATGGGTAGAGTAAGAAGAGTCTCATCAACTACATGCGTAGAGAAAGAAGAGGTTCATCAACTATAAGTGCATTGGCAGAATAGCAAAAAGAAAAAGAAAATACAATCTCTCTATCAGTATCTACTAAACATGGAAATTACAACAGGGAAAGCAATGACCAAAATTCTTAAGTTGGGAGTAGGCGGAAAATGAGAAGGATCATATAACATATGACCTCCACATTTCTTGCTCCAGAGAACTTGTATACATTTATATTAGCACGAGGGTCATGCTCTAGCTACATTTTGTTATGAAAACTAAGAAATGCAGAAGAAAATCACTTTTGTCGGAGTCATTCCTCTTTGGGGTTAATTTCACGTATTATTACTAAATTTTACTCTTTGTAACACTAAAGTCACAAAACTTTTGTTTGTAACAAGAAAGTCAAAACTTCACTAACTGTAATGCTAAAGTCACAAAACTAACAAGAAAGTAACTTAACTATGAGTTACAACAACAACATACCCAGTAATATACCACAAGTGGGGTCTGGGGAGGGTGAGATGTACGCAGACCTAACCGCCACCAAGGTGGAGAGGCTGTTTCCGAAAGACCTTCGGCTAAAGTGAAATATCTATAAACATGTTTAAAAAGAGAGAACAGGATAAAAACACAATGGCAGGGCAAATAAGGAACTAAAGATAACATAGGTGCATAGGAAATACCAAAGAAACTTAGTAGAAAAATATGACAGGAATATCAGATATATATGAATCATCCTAATGCTAATACAACAAAGTCTCTTGAACTACCTAACCTTCTACCCTGATCCTCGACCTCCATGCCTTCCTATCTAGGGTCATGTCCTCGATGATCTGGAGTTGAGCCATATCATGTCTAATCACCTCGCCCCAATTCTTCTTTGGTCTACCTTTACCTCGCCGTAGACCCAGCACTGCCAACCCCTCGCACCTCCTCACCGAGGCGTCGGTGCTCCTTCTCTTTACATGACCGAACCATCGCAGCCTCGCTTCGCGCAGTGTTTTGGACGGCGTAAGACAACAAGGGCAAATTTCACCGAGGCGAGAGGCGACGCGCTCGCCTTTTAAAAGTGAGGCGCCAAATAATGTCAAAAAATAAAATATTGTAATGCATATAGAAATAACCAAAATCTCAATAGAAATAACATAATAATAGCAAATATTTCAATTTAAAAACTAAAAATAGATAGTCTAAAACTTAAATGACTCCATAATTCATTAGACACTGACAAGCAATACTCAAAAAGAAATACACACTGTGAGGCTGTGAGCAGACGGTTAAGAAGAGGAAGAATGAAAAAGAAAAAAGAAGAAAAAATCAGCTGGAGAAGAAGAAGAAGAAGAAGAAGAAGAAAGAAGATTAAGAAGAAGAAAGAAGAAAGAAGAAGAATACCTTAGTTCTCTGGAGAAACAGCAACAACCCACTTTTTTTTTTTTTGTTTTAAGAAAATCCTAATTTTGGTTTTTATGTGAATAGCTCAGCAGCCCTTAAAAAAAAAAAAAAAGGCAGCACCTTTTTTTGCCTCGCATCGCATTGCCTCAGTCGCCTTAGGCGACGCCTCGTCGCCTTTTCACACATGCAGCGCCTCAAACATAAATGGCGAGAGAGCCTCGCCTCTCGCCTTAGGCGAGCGCCTCGTCGCCTTTCAAAACACTGGCTTCGCGCATCTTGTCCACTACTGATGCCACTCCCACCTTTTCACGAATGACCTCATTTTTAACCTTATCCATCCTAGTATACCCACACATCCACTTAACTATGAGTTAGTTGTATAGAAAATACAAGTCATCGGAAAGTCAAATCTCCATACCTGAAAAATGACAACTCATTGCCATATCATTATTTTATCACTGCATACATGCACAAATTTTTTTCTTAAATCCACCTTGTCATCATATATTTCAAATCATAAAACTTTGAAAAGACATATAAAGTGAGAATTTTTTGTCTTAAAGTGTATAATTCTGTAAGGTTCTCGTATCCTGAATAATTGAGTGAAGGGTGACACTAGTCATTCGAGACTCTTTACTTTAATACATAAAACCAATCAGAGATAAAACTCAATTTATGAGCAAAAAACAACAATCGCTGTTTTCACTTTTGTTGACATGAATTCGCACCATAAAGAGAGAGAAAACAGCAAATGCTAGTTAGGGTTGGGAAGAACAGAGAAAGAAAGTTGGACTTCAAAATGGTTTTGAAGATGAATCTGCAATCGGAAGAGAAATGAGTCACCGCTGGATAACTTTTTAACTTACATGAATTAAAATATGGGATGATGACAAGGTGAACTTCTTTTAAGAGGGATCTGATGCAGCATGTACACGGTGACAAAACGGTGACATGGTGATGATATGTCATTTTCCGGCACTAGATTTGATTATCAAGTTACTCGTATTTTCTATGCAACTAATGCACACATAGTTTAGTGACTTTATTGTTATAACAAATAGTTCTGCGACTTTAGCATTACATAGAGTAAAATTTTGTGACTTTCTTGTTATAAAAACAGTTTCACAAGATCGCTAAATGACTGGGAAGTGGGGAGGGCGTCCAAGCTCTTAAAATTCTTGGAGGAGTTCAAAGGTACAAATAATGCATCAGATTCACTCTTTTGGAATTGCAACAATGTTAGCAATTTCACTGTTAAGTCTGCATACCAGTCGTTGTCAACAGGAGAAAACACAAATTCAGGATGGCCCTGGAAATCCATTTGGCAAGCAAAAGCACCATTCAAAGTGGTGTGTTTTTCTTGGTTGGTTGCTCGGAATGCTTGCGTAACACATGAAAATCTCCAGAAAAGAGGTTTCCAGCTTACTTCTAGGTGCTTTCTTTGTCAAGAGGAATCTGAGAATCTCAATCATCTCATTCTGCACTGTGAAATAACTGACATCTTGTGGCAATTGTTTTTGAATTTGGCTGGAATCCAATGGGTGATGCCTGGGAGTAGAAAAGATTTGATGTGCTGCTGAAGTATGGTGTAAGAAATGGAAGGAAATCAGTCTGGTGGAATATGGTTCCGGCTTGCATTTGGTGGACTATATGGAAAGAAAGGACTACGAGGTGCTTTGAAGACAAAAGTAGTCCCCTACAGAGAATTAAGCTGAATTGTTTTTTGAATTTTCATTTTTGGTGTAAAGAGCACTGTGTAGATGATGCAGAATCTCTGATAGAATTTCTTGATTCATTGTAACCAATAGGCTAACTGTTCTTGTAAATATTAACCCCTGCACCACCTTGGTGTATGATGAATATAATGTTACCTTTTTTTTAAAAAAAAAGTTTTGTGACTTTAGTGTTACAAAGAGTAAATGTAAGTGAACATACATGAAATTTACCCTCCCTTGTTTAGATTAGCTATATCAATTCTATCATATGACTTGCAGCCTATACGGCTATACCAAAAGAAAAAGTCTCTCCCTTGTCTATCATTACCAACTTGTCTTCATAACCCTAAGAGGCTAAGACGAACTCTGGCTAACGTAAAATCGTAGGCATCGACTGTAACTTTGAGATGTTCATAGGAATGGTGATTGTAGATGTTACATAGGAATGGTGGTTTTGCTAACAAAACTGGACTCTGGCTGATGTAGAATCCTACAATGTTCAGTAGGAGCAATGACAGGACAGGTGGAATACTATTGCGATGTTTATTATCCTTTCCAGTTTTCTTAATATGTTAAATTTGTGATATGGAACTACCATTAATCAGTTGAAGCAAAATTCCCGGTTTCTAGGTCTGCAAAGCCCGAATGTGCCTCTCTCTGGCTTCCTAAGTATTTTCCATCTGTCCTCTTTCTCCAACCCTTCTCCCCGCCTTCAGTCACCCAACCCAACTCAAATTTACAGTCATCCTATATTTTAATTCATAACAAAATATAGCCTAAAAGAACTATAACCTGTCATGCCCTTGAAACCATGAAGAATTCACAAAGTTAACCTTGAGAAAGCCATTCATACCTTGCCAGGTACTGAATTCTGACCATTGGTGCAGCCTCTGATCAAGTCTGCTTAATCACTGCCTAATGTCAACTCAGAAAATGTTTCAATGTTACAGTGAGCATATGTAAACAGTTAACGAAGAAAAGATCAGATGCTAAAGCAGAATAAGAACACAGCTGACAGCTACAAACTGAAAACCTCACTTGGAGCTTGCTATCCAAATTACTGAGCTAGTTAACTGCTAGCTGGAGCAGGGAAGGTCGATGCTTATTGGTTGGAAAATGGAAACTAATGAAACATTTTGAGCATACAAGACAAACCTTCCAAGTATCGGGGGAGGGCAGTATACATGCATAATACATCGGTAAATAATACTACTGCTTATTGCAATATAATGTGGTAAAACTTATCGTTTCGAATAACTAAGGTATCTTGAGAAAGTCAAAAGCTGTAGTGGAATGATATTTGTTGAAGGACCGGAAATTACCTGGCCTGTGGATAGAAAGCAAATAATAGAACTTTATGTCTAATCACTTTTTTCCTCACCAGTGGTGTGTCTATTGCTACAAACAAGCAAGGCCGTAAGAGAAACATCCATCACAGCTAACAGTAGGCACTTCTCCCTGGGAAAAACCACCTAACCTGCACGTGAGCAGACAGGAATAACATAACTTCATAGCCGTCAATCCCCATTAGCCACATCAACCTCTCCAGATCTGCTGCTGTATATAGCATTGAAAGACAAACTAGAAACTAATAATGAATTTAGTGGAAAATTAAGACCAAAATAGGTAGTGAATGATTCAGCATTTGGCATGGTCAGAGAGGTGTTTTATTAGAACATTAGAGCACAAAAATTCAACAATGAGGTCAACTTACTTGGAGAAGCAATGCAAGATATTGGAGAATTTCCTGCCCAGTAGGGGTTTTCAGAACATTGAGCTTCTTTTCATAATTATGACTATGATTGCGCTCTATGCGGTCCAATAAAGTAACTCCTTCCTGTTTACAAGCCTTATGAAGAGGAAATCAATGCATCACTGAGCTACAAGTTGGCATGGTCGAATGTCATATCATCAAATGGTGAGAGCTATAAGTCAATGGCAGGACGAAGACATCTAAATTCTTATATACAACATCTGCAAAGTACAGTTTGCATGGAATAGGTCGAAGTTAATTATAATTGCTCTCACCAGCTGGAGGACCCCAAGTTGAGGTAGCTAATTTTCAATTTGCAGATTCTAAGCTAGGGATCGTTGAAACATTACCACAAGATACTTGATAACGTTTTTTCCTTCAATTGACCGATTGTAACCTGTGTGGAGCTACATAATCTCTCAATTCAGGAATTCAAAACTAGGACCTAAAGCAAACATCACAAACCTGATGTTTCTATGACTTCAAATCTGAAAAAAAAGATAGAAGAGTATAGTGCATTTGCTAGCTTTGCAAGATCATAATCCTGTATATCAGACAGAGCACCTCACCAATATCCAGAAGAGTACAATGCATGAAGATGGAAGTCTAACTTGTACCAAAGATAAGACATATCCTAGCATGGAGCTAGATAATATTCTCAATTAGAGCTAGAATGCTAAGCAAACATTATAAACTGTCATTTTGTGAATGACTCTAAACCTGAAACATAGACCAACAAGCATAGTCTACTTAACGGCTTGAAAAGAATGCGATTTTTGTTGATGAGCCAGAACAATCCATCAATGTGAAAGTAAAAGATAAGTTAGATTTCATCATTCTACATTGTACTCTTCTAAAGATGGTCAAGCTACTGAATCTGACAAGAAGCAAACCCAATCAGTTACATTCTACTCCAATGCCAAAGGTAATAGTATTTATATTTAAAAAAAAAAAGTGCATACAAGTCAAAAGGACAATGAAATAGGAGAAATTAAATTGACGAACACAACTAATGCTGAACGATTTTATAATTTATGCCCAATTTACTCACAAAGTTCCTACAAAGAGACAGTTCGTCTATAAAATGTTTCATCATCACTCTCCTCTTCCTCCTCTTCTGATACAATATCACTGCCTGACATCTCTAACTTCCCACCCATATAAAATGATGGACCACAACTTTCAGACTCTACATAATCACCATACAATCTCTCTTCAAATCTTTGGTCACTGCAGTTGAGAAACCAAGCCAAAGAACATCTTATTCCCTTGCTTTGCAACCTTTGATACCTTGGCTTGATTCTTAATTCCAAGCTATAAGTGAAGTAGTCTGGAAAGTCCACAAGTTCATTCATTGGCCTGCCCATATCACTCTTGAAGAAGTAATAGCTGTTCTTCATGAGACCAATTGGTAAAGCAACTAACTGAGGACATTTTATAATCATCTTTACCACATCATCAGTTGAAAACCCCCGCCCAAGAAGGAAATCAACAGGTTTTAATATCAAATGTTGGTTAAGGCTAACAATTTGTGGCATTCTCTCAATGACAAGAGCAAACGCATCTGGATCAATCTTGAGCTTCATGTTAAAGAAATACTGTTGTGATGAAAGCTTAGCCTTCAAAGGCAAACCAAGAATTTGCGGATACTGTGCAATAACAGAAGGCAAAGCTTCTCTCCTAATTCCAAAACTAAGCAAGCAATTTACATTCACTTTCACCGTCTCTTCAAGATCATATCCAAGTATATACGCCCTTTTCTCAAGCATCCTTGCTACAATTTTCTTCGGCAAACCCAACGAAACCAAATAATCGACAAATGGTTTAATGATTGTCCCTACTCTCATCCCCAATAAATACGGATATTGTGTTACCATCGGTCCTATATCCCTCGGATTAACTCCTATACTAACCAAATAAGCAACTGAAGTACTCATCGTTCCCTCGAGCTTAAACCCTAACAACTCGGGGTACTTCATCAAAACGCACCCAACATCATGTTTCTCAACATCAAGTCCCCGTAAAAATTTCGCAACCGGAACCAGCTCGATTACAACACTAGCATGTAGACACTGCGGATAAACTTTTACAAATTCACCAAGTCTCGACCTTTCAATCCCAACTTTTTCCAAATAAGTCAATACAGGTATTACATTCTTCCTCACACTATATCCTAACATTAATGGATACTCATTAATATCATCAATAGTTAACCCAAGTTTCTGCATAAATTCGACACGTTCGCGCATTATTTCAACTGTTGATGGCAATTCTAAGTCTTCTAATTCATCAGGGACTATCCCTATACTCTTTAAATAGTCAAAAATTATGACCTTTGACACTAGTTTTTCCTTTTTCCCTTGTGTTACTCCCCATGTTACTGAAGGCATTTCATACTCTGGAAACTTCTTTGAGGACTGAGTTGAAAAGGGTCTTTGATTTACACAATTAGGAAGATATATACTGTCCTTCCCCGGACCTAGTGTGAATGTGGGATGCTTTGTGCATCGAGCTATCTTTTTACAAAGACAAGTGTATAAGTTTTGAGGGTTTTGGTAGTTCTTTTCAAGAAATAGTTTCAAGAATGTGTGTTTTATGTTTCTTGTAAAAATTGAGCTCATTTGGGAAGTGGGAATTGTATGAAAATGAATGGATGCATAAGGGGTTAAAGGTTTACCTTTATTCCAAAAAGAAGGAAATTTTGTTCCATAGCTTCAAAGGGAAGAGAGGGATTTTTGAATGAACTCTTTGTGCTGACACAAGATTCAGGAGAAATGATTGATGTCATTCGCGTAAATGAGTTGGATATGTATCATGTATGTGGAATCCGGCGCAAAAATGGGTCAAAAATTTGATAATGCAACAGAAGTGGGGTACTCGAATATATTGTAACAAAAATGAGTGTATCGGCACAATTTTCGCCGACTTACAACATAAAATAGACTGTGAAATTTGACGGAGTAACGGTGTATATTTTAGTAAGTCGGCAGAAATAATAACGACTTGTTACATTATTTGATACCAACATATCGGCACAAATTGTGCCGACTTATGCATTATTTGATAGCAATATATCGGCACAATTTGTGCCGACTTATACATTATTTTTACAATAACCTAACATTCAGATTTAACTCTCACAGTTTCTGCAAACCCGTCCCAACTTCACCCACAACCATCGTCAATCCCACCATTGCCGGGTTCAACTCCACCATTGCCGATCAACTCCACCATTGCCGATTAACTCCACCAGGTAAATGTTGCGTCTCTCTCCTTTATTTTTCATTATGTTAAATCGTTAAACCCTAGAATTTAGTTTAGGAGAAATTTAGTTCGTGTCAATCCTTTACTTTTCCCTTTTAATCACAACTATTTATCTTTTGAATCTCTTGGAGAATGATTGTTTGTTGGTTATAATTTAAAAAGATGAGTTTAAAGGGTGGGGTTTGATTTTTGTGAGTGAGAGTGAAATAAGAAAGGGATGGGGATGGTGATAATATTTTTGACATCCATCGACAAAATCGGAGAATAACCTAGCCATTTCATTCACCTCTGATTCACTGGACACTCGTAGTAGTTGATTAACCATCAAATTAATGGCTAGCTGAAAGTTCAAAGTTTGTTTCCATTAAATAAGAAACTGAGCCATGTTTTTGTTTCCTCTGTTGTTCTCCTTGTGCTGTGATCACCCCCATTTTTTCCCACTAAATCTTTGAAAGATTTTGGATAACTTGATTGAAACAACTTCCCTTCATTTAGCATTACAAATCTGTTAAAAGTGGGGTGAGCTGATTCAAAGACATAAAATTGTATATATATTTTTCTCAAGAAACTTTGATTTTACATCATACCGAGAACAGGTGAAAAATGGTATGATCAACACTTAAGTAGAAGGTTCTCGATGTGGAACTTTGGCAGATGAATCTATGGTGTTAGACTAGGTATATCATGATCATGAAATACATTCCTTGACATTTTTCCTCCACCAAGCATGCAATGAATATACTATTTTAGATATTTAGCCTCAAACTAGCTAGAAATATTTTCACAATTAGCATTGATTTGGTGGATATCACCAAGTTATGATGATAGATTTACTGGATAGGCCTTCCATAATATCTTATGTCTAGACTACTACGATATAATGAACTCATGTGGTTGGTGTACTTTGATATTAAGATTATTGAGTTATCCAATAGCTTTGAGCAATATGGATTCTTTCTCGCTTTATAACAATGTATTCCTCTTGAAAATGTAACCTAGGTAACTTTTGGTTAGTCCTCTTCGAAGCACGATTGCTTGGGAATCCACTTGTTGTTAAAGATAAGGAAGAGATGAATGGAAGTTGACATTCATAATTATTAGCTTAAATCTAACACAATTCTTTTCTTGATTACATTATTACTACTATTATTACTTATCTACTACAACATGTTAAATAAACTAGTAATGCAAAAAATTATTATTATTGCTATTGTTTCATTTTGTTTAGCCTCGATCTTTTTATTTTGTTTATGTCTAAGTTTAGTTTTGTTTTTTCATAATTTTTTTTCTTTACATCCAAATATGTTTGTAGTTTTCTTTAACTTTCTAGCAATGTAAGCGTTTAAACTTGATTAAAAGTACAAAATTTTAGTTAGAATAGTTAATTCTCTCAGTTTTAACTTGTAGTCGAAATCATTCTTATTTTCATAAAAGCGGTATATTATCTTATTTTGTGATTTTCTTTCTAATTCATATTTCTTTCCTTTTAATATTTTTTATAGGTGCGTATTTATAATGTCTAATGTATTCATCCTGGGCCCGGGGACTTTAGTGTGTTGTCTCTACAGTCTACGCATCGATCTACAGATATATGAGAGGGACGGGGATTAAAGGATTGTATTCGTCCACGGGGATTAGACTTGAACTTTTGGCATCTAATCGCTGAAAGGCCTCTTCATGATCGTATAATGAATTATTTCAATACATTAGGATTTATTGGAATAATGAAGGTTGGACGCATACAATATGATTGGGCACTGATTACTGCTTTGTTGGAGAGATGGCGGCCAGAGACACACACATTTCACCTTCGATGTGGTGAGGTTACTATCACACTACAGGATGTGGAGGTGATGTACGGTTTGCATGTGGATGGGCTTCCGGTACTTACTTTAAGTAGAGATCATACGGTTGGACAGTAGCAGGATGAGATGTATCGTCTGACTGGCTTTCGACCGCAGCCCTCACACTTCAATACCAAGAGCAGGCCTCACACTTCAATGGCAAGAGCAGGCCTCACATTACGGCTTTTCAGGGATACATTAGGCAAATACCGGATGTTACCCAAGATGATCCAGATGAGGTTGTACAATAATATTTAGGGCTTACTTGTTATGGATTGTTGGTGGTCTACTCTGCCCTGATAATTCGGGGCGTTATATTAGGCTTAATCTGCTACCACTTCTGGATGATGTAGATGCTATCGATTCTTATAGTTGGGACTCAGCCTTCTTAGCCTACATTTATTGGGCGATGTGTTGGTCGACTGTAAGTGGAGCGAGCGATTTTTGTGGATATGCAGCACTTCTACAGGTAATGTAATTACGCTTTTATATAAGATAACAATAAAATGTACGTGTAGCATTAATCTGTACGATATGCAGGTATGGGCTTGGGAGCGATTGATACCATTTCAACCAATTCCGCATGATCCGCCAAAACCAAATCCACCTGATCCATCGATTGAACTTTTCTTTGAGTTTTATGCGGAGAGATGGAAGGCTAGAGTTGATCCTGATGTTGCACCTGGAGATGTTCAAGTATATAGGGACGTCCTGGATGGCATGGCGTCTGACATGGTATGTCTATATTATTTTTGTTTTTCTTGTTTATATAATTAGTTTAGGTTCATAGTAACTTCTATTTAATGGCATTGTTTATGACCCTATTATTATAGTTCATTTGGCAGCCATATGACGAGCATACTATTCAGCGACTATCTCCTTGGTGTTTTCGTGGGAGACACTTGTGGATGGCAGAAGTACCTATGCTTTGCGATGAAATAGTCGAGCATCACCTGCCTGGCCGTGTGTTGAGGCAGTTTGGTTGTCGACAGAGTATCCCATCTGCTGTTTGCTATGACATGAAACACTTTAATAGGGACATGCACAGTAAGTTGGATGACGTGTTCAGGCGCTATTTAGAAGACAATGTTGCTTTGTGGGAGAGACGCGCGGAGCAGGTTGTGGTTGCAGAGCCGGCCGTCGGTATTATTGTTGATAATGATCCGTACATGATATGGTATCGGAGAATTACTCGGACATTGATAGGAAATCCGGTTCATCAAACCAAACGTGGCTACCAGACGTTTGCAGGAAGGCACGAGGCACTGGTAATTAGCTACTAACCATTGATATACAATTTTAATGTTAATTTTCGTAGGCATTTAGTTGTTCAATTTAACTAACTTATGCGATTTTTTAATATCTATAGGGCAGGGGGTTGCATCGTCTCTACCACATGGGAATTGAGATACATATGCCTGACAATAACTTAACCTCACAGCAATGGGGTTAGCGGGTGGCTGTAATTGCAGTTGAAGCACTACTTGTTGCTAGTCAGGGTACACGACTGTCGTTTGACCCATCTTATGTTCCAGTGGCCTCATATGATGGTGGTCCACCTATGAACTTACAAACAGTTGCTCGTGCTCCTAATCAATTACGAGGTCATGGCCGTGGTCGTGGTCGTGGTCGTGGTGGTAGACGTCGATGTGGCGATGGGGCTGACAGAGAAGCTCCCGTTGGTCTTAGACTAGTTGATGAGGCTGTTGACGATCCACCTCCAGCTACCATATCAACTTCAGTGTCGCAACCTGCTTCATGCCCACCAGTGTCGGAACAAGAAATTCCAGAGTCGTCACAGTGGTCAGCTGGCCATTTTAGCACTTTAATTGGCGGGGATAGTTTATTTTTGAATTTATTGCAGCAGTATGATGAGATTCCTAGTACGACACATGTATTTATTTTTGGACTCTAAAGACTTTAATTTGTGCCTTTCTTGCCTACTTAGTTGTTATCTTTTCATTAATTTAGTCTAATCTATTGTGTATGTTCTGACTACACTACATTTGCTCATTTGCCCGTTTAGCCTGCAGCTGCGACTACACTTGCTACACAAATGAGGCGTGTTGAGACATCTAGTACAACACAGGTACTTTAGATATATTTTATTTTTTATTTAACTGGCTCTGTCCTTTTTTTATTCAACATTATAATGTTATTAAAACATAAATGGTTCTCTTAATCAGTCCGACGATTATTCAACTAACACGTCAAGGGACTACGCCAGTGACGAGGAGCATGGCGAGTCATTGGTAAGTTGCTGCCTGTTAAATGTTATCTCTGTTTGCCCTGTTCCTATTTTGATTCTTTGCTCTTGACTGGTTGGGCTGTGAGTTGAGGTATTCAGGTATGAGAAAGAGTTTGTTGTGGTTTCTGTGGGAGTTTAGGAGTTGCTGGAGTTCAGAGGTGTGGGCTGTTTCTATATTCCTGGAGGAGCAGCAGTGAGTTTTTAGTTTCTTGAGGTTGTTTTGGTGGCTTTAGGATGGTGTTAGAGGGTCTGCTGGTGTTAGCTGCAGGTGTTAGTAGCGTGTATAGGGGGCTGTTTGTGTAGGTTTCTGCAGGTGTCCAGTAGATTTATATGTTGAATACCAGAAGACACTTGATTGTTTGTTGTCTGTTGCCTTGTAAAAGTAGAGGATGTTACTTGTTTTTTAGTTACATTCATTCCTTATAGATTTTGTGATGTTATAGCTTTGAAATCAAGTTCAAAGTATGAAAGCTGCTAAAGTTGGAAGCTTGGTTTAGAACAATTCATCAACATGCATCTGGGAAAAGTATCGCATTTATCCATTATTCTGATGCAAAATGAAAAGGGAAATGACCTCCAGGTTAATCTTTTAGGCTAAGTAAGTAAGTGAATAGCAGCATATATTAGTGGGACAATACTAGTGAATGCTGGAGCGATGATGCTCACTGACTCTGTATACTGGTTTGTGATCTTCCCATTTCTTTTGCTAAAAAACTATGACTTTAACACTGTAAGTATCTAATATTTTAAGGGATCTCTCAGCTTCCTTTTTTTTTTTTTTTTTTTTTTCTGTTGGGTGCTTAGTATCAGCTGCTAATATTATACCACTTGATTTGAGATATTTGAGATGGTTGCCTTTAGTTCGGACAAATGATCATGAGTTTGCAGTAAGAGCCTCCTAGATTATCGACTTTGTTGAAGGCACTTTTACAATTTATGCCAGAGCAGCTAACCAATTATTTCTCATCAAGTTGTTTCTTTTTGGTCATGAAATTTTTAGATCTTTGTTTGGATGAATGAATTGGTCTTTTTTGATACAGTCTTTTCTAAAGACCAATTCATTTGTTATTGCATCATTTCCTGTACAATTTGTTTCTTTCTTGTACAATTTGTTTGGTTTATTTCTAATCATGCTGTCTTCAGTTTTGTTTCCTATGGGCAGTGACAATTTTTAAGATGTTATTGCATCATTTCCTGGAAAAATGACTGCATTTAGAATCTAATTGTTGTAAATTCTTCAATGCCAAATAGGTGGAAGAAGCCATGTGCTTTTCCTCGGTAATTATGGAAAGTTATAATGGAATCTTTATAAGAAGAAGCCATTAATAGGTGGAAGTTGTAATAGAAATTAAAGTATTAAGCAAGACATTACCAAATATCAAGTGGTTGTCTAGAGTGTCATGTGTTCTGTTAATTAGGTACTTGTTTAAGAGATGAAATAATTGACATTAGGACAAAATTTCCTTTGATATATGAACAATATCCATTGGCTTATTCAGGTCTTATCAGCAACAACTCTCAAAGTACCTTTAGTACTATTGAGCACTTATAGTTTTGGTCTTTTTCTCCCATAGCCATGTGCCTGCTGTCTCTTTTTTTCTTTTCAGAATATTATCTCTGTGTATGTATTGATATGTCCACTTTTCATAATGGAGTTTTTTGTTCTTATATCAACTTTAGACTATTTTGTCTGACCTTCATCTTTTTGTAGGGTCATATGGATGTTGGTCAAGATCCGCAAGTTCAACCGGCTACACCTCCCGTGACATCTTTCGTACATGTAATTAATTTATTTTTTATTTCTGTTGGTGATACACCTTTTCCAATAGTCATTGTATATTTTCTTGATTAATAATTAATATTAGTGTTCATCAATGTTTGAATTAAAGGAGGACTCGATGGATATTGTGGGAGACTTACTGAGTCAAAAAGAGCGTGCACACAAGAAGAATAGGCTTGTTAGGAAGGCGTTCAGTAAAGAACGTGTTGATGTCAGTGCGGATACTGGAGTACTTAGGCCGAAATCTAAGATTAGGCGTAAAGCTTTTGATTGAAGATTAGCTTTTACTCTTTGCTCTCTACTCTTTTGTTGGCATTATTAGCATGTATAGGCCATGTGCAAAAATATTGTAGCTATATTTTGTTCATATATATTTGTACAAATTATTATTTTTTGAAAAGAGTAGTTTTTGTACATCTTCTAGACATTAAATGACTTCTTCGTCTCCAATTCAATGTAATGTCAAGCCTTGTTCGTATTATTGATAGCATTATTACTCTCTAGATGCGTTATTACTCTCTAGAGTACATCTTCTAGACATTAAATCAGATGTTAAATTATTGTACCCTACTACAAACATTATTATTGAATCTAAAGAGGCGTGTCGGCAATGCCTCGAATGCAACTTTCCACGAAAGCTTGTGAAGTGACTATACACTCTTATCCTATCTATTTGGAATGCGGACCTAGGATTTTGTATTCACGTGGTCTGATGTAATTGACTTGTCTAGTGGATTAAAAAATATTGGTGACTGCCAACAAATATAAGGAGAACAATTAAGTCACTACTAAGAGAAAGAACAAGACTACACATTATAAAAAAAATAATAGTAATAACAACACGCGTATAAATAAAACACAGATTCATATTTAATTGAACATGGATAGTTCTAAAATAAGAGTTAATACAACAATAAGAAATATAGAAATTTTGCTAAAACAATAATAATAAATTTAGTACCTAGCACTACTACTTCCGCTTGCACGCGTTGGACAATTGCGCTTATCGTGGCCTGTTTCCTTGCATGATCAGCACTTCCTAACATATCGAGAAGGCCCTACATCCATTTGGTTAGGAATTCTGGACCTTCTGTTCCTGTCCTACGCAAATAACTTTTGTTCAAGACCATCTTGAATGGTTCTTGTGGCCAGTATGCCTCGTGCTCGAGCAGTTGAAACAACCCACTATATGTTTGTAAATAGTTCGCCACGGTGTAATAACTATTTACTAGAGAATTTGCATTTTTTCCAAAATGTTCACATACCTTCATTGCATGAGAACATGGTAGATGATATGACATAAGCTTGTTGCAATCACATTTTTTTCTTGCATGCAAACCTTCTGCAAGTTATTACCTTTGTCACCGTGAATACCCGTGATCACCTCATAAACTCCAGTTTCCTTATCAAAACGATCAGTAACAGTGTGCCATTTCGAACGTTTCTCATACTTCCTTATCAAATCTTTTGGCCGCTTAGGATATCTCCGACATTTACGAACTAAAGCCTCTGCCAATTGTTTTCTATCATAAAAGCGCTTAACAACCTGGCTAAAACACAACCTAACCATTGCAGTGACAGGTAATCCTTGGGCCATTTTTAACACCCCGTTGAATGACTCGGATACGTTAGTGGTCAAACTACCCCACCTTTTACCACCATCCATGCATAATGTCCATTTCTCTACTGGAAATTTTGCCAACCAATTATACGCCTCGATATTGCATTCTTGAATTTTCGTCATCCTCTTACAATACTTTCTTACTTGATGATCCGTAGCAGCCAACCACATTAGGTTCTCAAGATGTTTATTTTGAAACTTTGACATAAAATTGCTCTTCAAATGCCTAATACAATACCGATGGCTTGCTGCAGGCTCATTCCATTCAGGCAAGGCATCCACACTAGAAAGAATGCCTTTATGACGGTCTGATATCAAACAAATGCCTGAACTATCCTTGACAACATGCTTCTTCAAAATTTGCAAAAACCATGTCCATGTCTCAGTGCTCTCGTTTGCAACAATATCAAAAGCAAGTGGAAACCCATTAGTGTTCGCATCAACTGCAACAGCAATCAACAACTTTATATCGTATTTCTCGTACACGTGTGTGCCGTCAATTGAAATCACTGGCCTACATTTTTTAAATCCATCAATGCATGGTTTAAATGCCCAAAATACATATTTGAATACTTTAAATGAAATAGAAGGCGGAGTGTTCTCGTGCCACCATTCAACAACGGTCCCAGGATTAAAATGTTGTTGTGCAGCCATGTATCTCGGAAGTTGTGCAAATGACCTGTCAAAATTACCATACACATTCTCGAAGGCACGCCTACGACCAAGCCACGCCTTCCTTATTGATGGCTCACTACCATATCTTATTTTAATAGCAATGATGCAGTCCTTTACCTTGTATTGCGGGTTATTTGCGATAAAAGCACTCAAAGCTTTTGCAATTATTTTAGTATCCAAGTTAAAATGATCTCCACGTATTTCTCCCATATCACAAGTATGCTTGCCCTTATATTTCCCAATCTTCCACATCCCTCCTTCAACCTTCCTTGCACGCAACATCCAACTGCAACCTTCTTGGGACCGTCGACAAACAACTTTCCAATAATCACCCTTTGCTTCGTCAACAATGAATTCTCTATTCTTACGAATGCTCCAAATCTTCACCGCCGTTTTCATTTTTTCCTTGGTAGAGAATGACAAACCTGACTGAAGATCTAGCTTGTCTGCTGACCACATTGATGTGCAGATATGATCCTCCTCTCGTGTTAAAGCAAATACATCATCCCCCTCCGGTAGGTCATCTAGATATACAATATGGTCGGCGTGATAATTCATATTTCTCGCGTCATGCACATGTAGGGGGTGCTCCTCTTCATTTCTTCTCCCGAAAATGACATTTCATCATCTGAATTATCGGCATCATTTGGGATGTCACTCTCCGATTCCTCACTACCTCCATCAGCAACATCATTATTTGTCACCCGATTATTGAGATTTGTAAAAAATGAATCATCTTCTTGTTGATGCAGCCTAACAAATATTAAAGAAATAAAAGATAATTAAAAATACTAAAAATACAAAATATTTGAATATATCAAGAAAGGTGCATATATTACCAGTCATGATGGGTAGCCAACTCATCAATATGACCAACTTCGTTTCCTCTCGTTGTTTCACTAGGAACCATTTCAGGTTGATAACACCTGCAAGATTAAGGATACATAACTATTAATTCTACTACAACAGAAATACACTTATATTTTAGCCAATTGATAACAATTTTAAAATAAAGAAAAATCAATCAATTATTCATCAAAGTAACCGGACTGTTGTGATATGCCATCATAACGTGTTTGTTCATAACCTCTTGACGCATCATACGAGTGCGTAGCCTCTAGTGGAGAAAAACTGCATAAATAATGTAATGTATAGGTTATCGTAACATCGAAAACAAAATGACTAAAACATAATATACCATTAAAAAAATTATATTGACCATTTATTTTTGTTCATAACAATATTTTAAACATGTACCTAGAATTTTGTCCAAGTTGATTAGAAGGCCTCTCTGACAGCATATATACTTGCAATTGAGTAAATTCACTTGGAACATTAAGATCAATACAATGTTGCTCAGAAGGAACTTCATTCATCACGTGTGGTTCAGTACGGACATAAATTTCAAGCACTCGTATGGACATTTCTTCTGGTAACTTTAAAAATTCCATCAATGTGTCATCGTCATATATATTCCACTCACAATATATTGTCACACCTTGACTAGTAGATGAGTGTGGATACCTACCAAAAAATTAAAATATTTTCCCGTGTTGGATCAATATTCATTTTCTTAAATAAAATACCAACAAACCTATCATACGAAATAGTAGTAGGCACTTTGGAATTACTTTTAGGAGGTAAGCTATATTTGATTGAATTGTTTTCATGTAATACTTTGCCACCCCAATAAATTGATACATTTACTTAGGCGATGACGGGAAAAATAAATTATTATTGATAACAGATAAGAAATGAGAGGTATGTAGTTGAGAATGAAAGATGTGAAGTATCTGTAGTGGAGAATGAGAGATGTGAAGGAAGAGTTATATAGAGCGGAAAAAAAAAGCATAAGTCGGCAGAACAAATGCCGACTTGTGAAAAATGTTTGTTCCGTTGCTTTCGTCAAATTTCACCGTCTATTTCTTGTTGTAAGTCGGCGGAAATTGTGCCGATATACCCATTTTTGTTACAATATATTTGAGCACCCCATTTCTGTTACATTATCAAATTTTTGACCCATTTTGGCGCCGGATTCATGTATGTGTGTTACACAATGGGAGCAAATGATTTTGGTGTAATTGTTAGGAAGGAAACTTATTTCCAAGGAAAATGTTTGTCGGAGATATGCAAAATATAAGTGTTTTCATACTTATTTTCTACTAGTATTCAATAAGCAAGTAGAAAATACTATCCCAAAATAATCCATGTATATATTAGGTAAATTACTATGGGGTGGGGTGGAGATGAGAGGTAGGTAAGGATGCAGAGGTTGGGGTTAGTGTTTGGGGTCGATGGCCAACGATCAGGCAGGAGAGTCGGGGTTGTTGTTGGGCTGTTGGGGTCGGGGTGGGGCTAGTTTTAAGGCCAAGGTCATAGTCGAGTCAATGTCGGGGGTCGGGATTCGGGCGGATTTCGATGTTAGGGTTTGGGGTCGAGAGCAGGGATGTACATGAGTGTTCAGATCGGGGATCAAGGGCCAGGTGTTCGGGTCGGGGTCTCAGGGTTAGGGCCACTGGGTGGGGGTGGGGGTATTGGTGGCGATTTGGGTTGAGGGGGGTGGAGGGGTGTTCATGGAACGGTACGGTTCGGGTTTGAGCTTATCGGTAACGGTATATCGGTTAACGGTATGTAATTATCTAAAACCAATACCGTACCAATAAGTTATCGGTTAACGATTAACGGTTATCGGTTCTTAACGGTTCGGTAGTTAACAGTTCGGTAATCGGTACACCGAAGTAATGCGTGAATTCTTGGTGGATGGTTGTCAACAGGTAACATTTTTTAATTAATATGAATAACCACTAAAGTAATAGACAAACCATCCACACAAACTAAGTAAACAAGTGCAATCAACAAGTCTTAATAATATGCTAACATAACACAAAATAATGAAATAGAAAAAGAAAAGATAAAAAAGTCTGATCAATGATCCGAGAAAGCAAAATTAATTATAAAATAGGTCGGACTCATTAATTAAAGTGTATGAGTATTGATATATAACCACAAAAAATAATAATAATAATTAAAGTTTAACCTATAAGTTAATGTTGTAAATTAAGAGTTTAAATGACTTAATATACTAATACTCCATCCGTTTCAAAAAGGATGAACCTATTTTCTTTTTAGTCTGTTTCAAAAAGAATGACCTCTTTCTAAATTTGGAAAGAAATTTTCACTTTTACTCATCCCTAGATGATTTGTAGCGACACAAATATTTGTAACTTATTTTAGACCACAAGTTTTAAAAGTCTTCCCTTCTTTATTAAAATCCGTGCAAAGTCAAATAGGTTCATCTAAAGTGGAATGGAGGGAGTAATAAAAAAAATAAAATATGTCAAAATTATAAATAAAACCTTATCGGTTATCGGTACGGTAATGGTAAAGAGATATAGAAACCGTTACCGTACCGATTATCTTATCAGTATTGGAAATTAATACCATTACCGAACCAATAACCGTTATACCGATATCATTATGCTTATCGGTAGCTGTAACGATTCGGCTATCGATACCGGTTCGATTTTGCATACCCCTAGTGGTGGGGTTGGGTTTAGTTATTCAGGCGAGAGATGATGGGCGTTTGGTGGTAAGGAGTAGAAATTAGTGTCTGTTATGTAACTTGTTTCCTTACTCCGACATAATTAGGGAATACACCTCTTAGTTATAAGGGACTTAATTTCTCTGAGAAAATATTTTTCAAAATTTTTGACTAATTCAACATGGTAAAATTGAAAAATATTTTCCACAAAGTGTTTTCCTTAACACCAAACACATCATTAGGAGAAAATGACATAAATTAGCATGGTAACCCCGATATGCTAATGCGGCTTATAAATGCATTAAAAGATTTTGATTTACACACACACACACACACACACACACACACACATATATATATATATATATATATATATATATATATATATATATATATATATATATATATATACATATATATATATAGCATACGTAATTATACTTGCATTTTCGAATCTGATATAATAAGTAGGTTAATCATTTGTATGAGTTTTTTTAGATCCGAGCTAAACCTTCGTAGTTCGATTTTAAATCATAATAAAAAATAAATAAAAAATTTAGTCTGTCCAAATTTTGACACATTGAATTCACCAATACAACTTAGAGGTTTGTAAAAGTCAAAGGAAAAAACATAGATATTTTCTAATGGCAGAAGTATGAATATCGTTAAAGTATGAGGCTATAATTAAATATTTTTCATATATAACATAGATGTGAAATTGAGCATTTTTTTTTCTTTTTACATGATTTTCAAAAAATTTCACTACGTGTACGTACCCACTTATCTCTTGTTGTATTTTTTTTGTTCCCACTTAGAAATATTTTAGCAAAATGGTCTCCTGCTTTTGACATGACCCGAAATCTGGTTAGGTCGTGCGGGCACCCGACATCCTCCCCTAGACCCGTCGGGCGAACCCTTACCAATTAAATTAGTAAAACAATTATAATTCAATTTATAGATAAAAGTAAGACTTAGAAAAGTACAAACATAATGATACCTCTAAGCTGTAAAAAAAAAATTACAGCTGACTACCCACATACTAGGTTTAGAGCAATCCAGACTAGACATCTAAGAGTACAAAGAAGATAGATACCTCCTGAAAGGGGCAAAATGCAATTGAAATAATAACCAATAAACCGGTGGCCATCCGGAATAAAAGCTGGCTCACCTTGACAGCTGAAGTCGTCTTCGCTCCTTCACAACGTGGCGAACTCAATCCTGGAGCGAACCTGCCGAAACGAAATGGATAGACAAGAAACAAACAACAAACAAGGGTGAGTCAAAATGACTCAATAAGTGGGGCAGACTAGCCACCTCAAAGAATAGGATAGCTAGCCAGGGAGAAAAGAAATAGATAGACCAAATTCCTTTTATTTAAATTATAAAAAGGCAGAGCCAGATAACAACCGGAAACACGTAAGAAACTTATAAACTCAACCAAGGATGTGTGCCAGAAACATATCAACAAATAAGCAATGCACATATAAGTAGAACAGTAGTCATGTACCGCAAGTCTACACAATGGTATGAATTGAGATGAAATGAAATGAAGTGAGATGAAATGAAATGAAATATGATGCGAAGGGTCACATGTGCCCGTAATCCCATCTCGAAGCGGAATACTCCTGCATTCGAGAGGAATCCAATCTGATAACCAACTGGAGCGGAATACTCCTGCTCCTGGGGCGGAATACTCCTGCACCCGATATAATATAAACCAGAGGCGGAATACTCCTGCACTCTCCTGGGGCAGAATACTCCTTCACCCGATATAATGTAAAGCTGAGGCAGAATACTCATGCACTCAATATCTGACATAAGAGCGGAATACTCCTGCTCTTGGGGTGGAATCCTCCTACCTTCAATATGATACAATCGAGCGGAATCCTCCTGCTCCTAAGGCGGAATACTCCTGCACCCGATATGATATGCAATGTAATGCATATGAATGACATATAATGCATATGAGTGCAATGTGATGCAATAATAACCCTTCACCGGCGCGGGACTCTCATTGACAGCCGGGAAGTAGATGCCAACTTACAGCCAGGGTACAATGCTCAGATCCTCAATGCAATACCAACAATAGGACATAACATATAATATACAATGTAAATCCAAAGCTAAGGCGTAATGAGTACGCCTATCGGCAGCTACACACGTAAGGAATACGTGGTAGAAAATCCACGAGGCCAGGTGCCTCCAAAGAAATGAATATAAACACTTACCTCTTCCAAAAGTTATTACGGCTAATCAACAACCGCTTTATCCTTTGGTTTCCTTGTCAAACGATCCCACTCTATTCAATAAGCAGAAAAATATATCAATTTAGGCTAGAGGCTTCATTCCTCACATCTTAGGGCAATCTGGTTAGGAACCTGATACCCTATTCGCATACGCAATGCGCAGGCTAGGCCTATGTACAAGGTTTATGGTCACATAACCAAACCCTAAATAAATTACATTTATATGTTGCCCATAACTCACTGAGTACGAATATATAATCAATTCCATTTTCGGGGTCCATTTGACCCTTTAAACTATTAATTGAACTTATTAAAACGATATCTAATATTCCAAATTTTACCGTTAAAATATATTCAAACACACGTAATAAACTCAAATAATGCATTAAGATCATTATCTCAATGTTTCGGGGTAAAAATTCTACTATTTTCTCGGCTCTTTTCTCATTTTCTGGCAATTTCTCCTGATAATTTTTGTTGTTTCTCATTTTCTCAGATTCTGTTCATTTTCGCTCATTTTTGCTTCTGTTTTTACATTGTACTAATACCACCTGGTCCTTAGCTTTAAGCTAAGGACCCACCGCCTAACATTTCATTTTAATTCTTTTTTTTTTGCTGCTACGGTAAAAATTAAAACGGTACTTTACGATTTTCGAAATAATTCCAAATTTTGCATACAAGTTATACAAAATATATGTAACCTACTCACGAAGGCGGATCTCAAATTGGACTCCCGAAACTCAAGATGCGAATTTAAATAGAAAAAGTCAAATTATTTAACTTTCGGCATTTTAACGGAAACTAGCCGAACAACATCGAAATTCACTTTCACAAGTTTACAAAAGCCACAAATAATCATACGAACCTAACGGCGCTTTCGGATTTCGAATCGGAGTTCGTTCGCCAAAACCGGGCTCAAAAATCTCCTTTTTAATATTTATTGTCAGTAAAAACTGACACCTTTTTTCGATACCTACCAAACGAGTTCTGATTTACCTCTAATTTTACAGACATGTCCTAATGGACATTATAAATATTTTAAAATTATCGACACGCCAATCGGAGTCCTAACTTTCGAAACGACTGACCGACGTCGTTTCATTCTCCTCCACTTAAACTCTCGTTCGTCCTCGAACGAGCCTAAGTCGAAAGCAAGATTCACGCAGATAACAAGAGAACTTACATGACCTTCATAAGCTACTCTACGAGCATTATCTTCTTATTACAGGATCAAAATCATAACACGCATATCGTACTTTTGTAATAAAATATATCTGGATAATATGATAATCCATTGCACGGCTTATTCTGACTAAGCTGATCCTTCCTCGATCACGAGAAGAGAGTTTTACATTTTCGAAACAAAGATACACGAAACTTTGAATGGGTTAACATGATTCAGCCGATAATCACTTCTTCGATATACCTTTCGGTATAGAACAGGTCGATGGAACTAAGAATTAGCTCACGCTTGATACAATAGGGGAGCTTTTGAAGTACCTTGTCACTACACCCTATGGAAGATTTGATGCAAGCTATATTTTTTTTCAAACGTACTATGCAACATCTCAGTTGATGTTAGTGTTGTTCCGCAAACTCCTTGTGGGAATGTATTTACTCATATCCTAATGTATATCAAAGGTTCATCTGTACAGGGTCTATCATATAAGGATAAGGATCATGCAAATATTACTGGATACTATGATGCAGATCAGGAATGATCTCCAGACTGAACATCTAATTCAGGGTATTGTCTTTGAATTGGAAATATTATGACTTGAAAAAGTAAAAATAAAAGAGACATGTAGTTGGACCTTCACCTGAGGCAGAATACCAGCAACAAAGTTGATTACATGCGCACTTATAACGCTAACGTAACTTCTCAAAGAGTTGAAGTATGAAGGAGATATGCCAATGATGGATGGACGATAAGCTGCACTAGACCTTTAACTCTAAATTTTCATGAAGTAAAACAGCGTCAGTATGATGATCCAGTTCTATTTGAATACAGACAGATAGCCAAAAGAAAATCGGAGTCACAATACAGGGTTACTACTGAAGGTGTTCTCATAAATAAAGATAGACCTTGTGTTTCTGATGTTGCAGATTTATGTGGACAGATTATGATAGAGGCACATTATTCCAAATACACTGTTCATCCAGGTTCGACTAAGATGTACCATGATCTTAAGCAAATTTACTGGTGGGATGAGATGAAGTTTGACATAGCTCAATTTGTGGCTCAGTGTTCTAATTGCCAGCAAGTTAAAGTCGTGTTATCTTTCCAGACTTTATGCTTTCAGCAGATAGGTACATATATACGATCAGGTTGTCAGCTTCTCTCTATCATTAATAGATTATTAGTGGGTTTAGCAATTGTTGAACCCCCAAAAAATTACCTTTTCTTTAAGAAAAGACAAGTTTCGGGTATATTTCAACAAAATGGGATTCCAAAGGGTTTCTTTGGAGTCGCCACCTAATTTAAGGATTATTAGGAACCTAAGTTAACTAATGAGTGCAATTTACTCTTTATTTAAAGGAAATTAAATTAAAATCAGAGATTCTAGGTAAGTGGTTCTATTAAATTCGAAAGAAGATCCCTTGCGGGAGCACTTTCGAAAATCCGTTAAAAACGGTTAATCCGGCGGTTTTCACGAATTTTTTTTTTTTTGGTAAATAAAATTTTATTGCACCAAAAGTAGACTTAGTACAGCTCAAGCAATCGCTGACCAATTGCTATTCACTAATTGACTACACCCTATCACTTTCCTATACAGTTCCTATGTAGTTATACAATTGCAAAAGAAAAACTTAAGGAAAAGAGTTTAACTGGCTCAACGGCCCCTGCCATTTTGCTATCTTCCTTCCTCTAAGGTGTATATGAATTGATATCTCTCTGCATACCCTGTCTTCCGCATATACATGTTGTTGGAAGCGTGTTCTATTTCTCTCTCTCTCCATATCAAGTAAATGGTCATTGCAAAAACACAGCTAGCCACAGGACCCATACCCACTTTCTTCTTAGCTTGTGTAAAGATCCACTGGAGCTCAGTATTCCAATCTCCTGGCACTCTTTGGTACTTCATCCAATCTAGTAAGCGCTACCACAGTGCTTTAGTAATTGGACAATCAAAAAACAGGTGTTCAAAGGTTTCAGTTGCAGTGCTACAAAAGGCACATGCTGTAGGAATAGATATACCAAACTTCTGCAATCGTTCTACTGTTACCAACCTTTGTTGTACAGCCAACCAGAGAGTAAACTTGTACCTGGGGTGCATATTAGGCTGCAGTACTAATTGCTTCCATGGGACCTTGGGATGTTGGGGCATCAGACACCTGTACATTTTCTGAATGGAGAATTTACCATCTTGTGACTGCATCTGTTGTAGCCGTGTTTTCAGATCCCCTTGCAGTGCATTTATGAGCATGACAGCTTCTCTAGACTCGATAATCTTTCTCACTACCCATGAAGCATTTCTTATCATGGTGCAGTCTTCAATACTTCCTCTCTTGATGTAGTAGTTGTTAACCCATTTTATCCACAAGCAATCTTTCTTCTTTGCAACAGCCCACAATTGTTTCATTATCGCTGCTTTGTTCCATAGACACAAATTTATGATATTGAGACCCCCAGCTGCTTGAGGGAGGCACACTTTGTCCCATGCTACCAAGGCTTTCTTGGATACATTTGCCATTCCAGTCCATAAGAAGGTTCTGCACAATGTCTCAATTGCTTTCATCACCTTCTTTGGTATCAAAAACAGCTGCGCCCAGTAGGTTTGAATGCCAAATATTACTGATTTTATCATTTGCAATCTTCCAGCATAGGATAGCAGCTTGGAAGACCAACAAGTGATCCTAGCAGTGATTTTTTCAATGAGTGGCAAGTAGTGACTGATTGATAGCTTTTTAGAAGAGAGTGGAACACCTAAGTATCTGAAGGGTAATGTGCTTTCACTGAATCCCAATGTCTGCAGTATATCTTGTCTACTAGCATCTGTGACTCCAGCCATGTAGATTGAGCTTTTGTCCACGTTTGCTTGCAGACCTGAGGCCTTTGAGAATTCCTGGAATGTGTCTTGCAAGAGATGGATTGAGATCAGATCTGCCCTACAAAACATAAGAAGGTCATCTGCAAAACAAACATGGGTCACTCCAAACTTCCTACACTTAGGATGGAAGTTGAAATTTCCATTAGAGGTTAGTTGGTGCATCTCCCTCTGCAGATATTCCATTGCAATCACAAATAAGTAGGGAGACATAGGGTCCCCCTGTCTGATTCCTCTCTTTCCTGGGAATGGCTTTATGAGCCCACCATTTATAGCTAGAGAGTATGAAACAGTAGTCACACATTCCATTACCCACTGAATGAACTTGAAAGGAAAGCCCATGTCAGTCAATATATTCTTTAGAAAGCTCCATTCCAAGGTATCATATGCTTTTCTTAGATCAACCTTTAAAACACATCTTGGGGATATGCATTTCCTCCCATACCCTTTAAACAGCTCATGGCTGAGTATAATATTATCCAGGATGCTTCTACCTTGTATAAAGGCTGATTGTGAGTTCCCGACTATATCATCAATCACTTCTTTGATCCTACCCGTGAGCACCTTTGCAATGATCTTGTATATGGTAGAGCAACAAGCAATGGGTCTATAATCCTTTACCTGTGTTGGTGAGGGAACTTTTGGCACCAATGTAATAGCCGTACAATTAATTGTTCTAGGTAATTCCCCTGTAGTGAAGAAACTCATAACTGCATCAACTACATCATTTCCAACCACCTCCCAGTTTTTGGTAAAGAATTCAATGGGGTATCCATCAATTCCAGGGGCCTTGTCATTTGGCATATCTTTGATAGCTGTTAGAATCTCCTCCCTAGAGACCTCTTGAATCAGTTTGACTTGTTGTTGATAGCTCAAGCATTTCCCTTTCTTGATTATTTCTGCATTTGGCCTTGGAAGCACTTGTGCACACTCTCCCATTAGGCCGGTAAAAAATGATATAAATTCAGCTTCCACCTGCTTTGGATCAGTGAGTTTCAGCCCATTGTTGTTATATACAGTAGTGATTGAGTTTCTTGCTGTTCTAATCTTCCATTGAGCATGGAAGTATTTAGAATTTGCATCTCCACAATCTATCCAACTGGCTCTTGATTTCTGCCTGAACACCTGTTCCTCTACATTGCTCCACATTTCAATTTCCTCAATCAGTTGCTTCTCTTGCTGTAATAGTGTGGGGCAACAGTGTTGGACATGCATCCTGATTTGAGATTGAGTTACCTCTAAGAGTTGTCTTGCTTGGTTCAACTTCTGACTGTATGATGCCATATATTTGTTCAAATCTTTCAGATCTCCCTTCAACCATTTTAGTTTTTCCCATATCCTGTGCAAAGGTCTACCACTCATGTCTTGATTCCACACATTGGTCAGGATACTAGTGAAAACAGGGTGATCCATAACATTTGTGAAGAATCTGAATGGTTTAGGGTGCAGTTGCTTGCGTTTATAGCATTTGATGTAGATTGGGGAGTGGTCGGATACAGAAGGGTTCATAAAATCAGCTTCTATATGTCCATGCTCCTGCATCCATTGGAGATTACCAAAGGTCCAATCTATTTTACTATAGACTCTTCTACTAGCTTGTTGTTTGTTGCACCACGTGAAGTGCCATCCAACAGCTTTTAGAGGAGTCAAGTGTAGAGTATCCAGACAGCTCCTGAATCCTTGGGTTTCAGCTTGGGTGACTGGAGCTCCAATCTTATCTTCTGAGGACAGGATATTGTTAAGTCTCCACTCAGCAACCAAGGTTCATGTATTAGTCTGCCTAGTTGTATAAGCTCATGCCACAGAACTTCTCTTGATTGGATGTCATTTTTTGCATAAATGACAGTCAAAAGAATGTGAAAGCCACTGGCAGGGTCTTCCACTGAGCAGTGAATGAATTGCTCATCTACTTTCAAAATTTGCACAGTAACAGCGCTTTTCCACAGCAACCAGATTCTTCCATTTCCAGCATGTTGATAATTGTTGCATATTTTCCATCCCCTTGCTACTTTATTAACTATTTTTGTTGCTTTTCTCTCTTTCACTCTAGTCTCAAGGCAGCCCATGAGATCTATCTTATTCTTTGCCAAAAAGAGTTTCAGCTCTTTTTGTTTAAAGGGCTTGTTCAGCCCTCTAATGTTCCATGTGGAGATGATCATGGGGGATTGAATTGGCTCGGGCCAGCCACCCCAAGTGAGCTTACTACTGCATCCCCTAAAGTGGAGAATCTGTTTGTAGTGGGGATTGTTGTAGATAGCTGATAGTCTCTGCTTTTCCCAATCATTTCATTCACTCCAACTTGATTTTGAAGATAAGGGCTTCTAGATCTGAGTCCCCCATCTTCAGGTGGTGTGTTCTGCTGCACTTCTCTAGCTGTTGTGAGTCCCTTAGTTGTAGGTGTGGTGTTCTTTTGTATTTCACCAATTGCTGCTTGAGCTTCTTTATGTTCCTTGCATGGTGCTTCTTTGTCAAGTACGAGTACCTGACTTGCTGCTTGATTAGGTGCCTGTTCTAACACCTCTTTCAGCTGCCATTCAGTTTTGTTATTCTTATTCCTCGTGTTCCTCTTTCTCTTTCTTTTTGGAACCTCCTGGAATTGTTCAACTTCTTCTCGCTGCTTATGCCAACAATCTTCTGTGTTATGCCCAAATATCAAGCAATCGGAGCAATATTTAGGTCTCCAATCATACACTACTAGTTGCTTAAACAATCCTGAGGGGGTTTCAATAACAATTTCATCTATTCTTGCATACGAGATCTTTTCCATTGTTGCTGTGTATCTATCAGTGTATAGAGGTCTCCCTATTGCACTAGCCATTTTACTCAAAGCTTCAGCCGACCAGTAACCCACTGGCAACCCAGGGAAAGTCACCCATAAAGGTATTTCAGTTAAGCATTCAGGTCTGAAATAGAAGTCAATGTCCCAATTCTGCAGAATGAATGGTTTATTGTGGTAGGTATAGGGCCCTGATTGAATAACCAGCTCACACTCCTCAATAGAATTGAATTTAAACACGTAATAACCTTCATCATGCTTCAGTATCATGGGCACAGACACAAAGTTCCAAACAGATTTGACATAGCTTTCCATTGATTTTTCATAAGGATTATCCCCAATCACGTAGCCTATGAGCGCACACTTCCAGTAATCCTCTTGTTTTTTAATATCCTCTGTTTCGATTCTGACCACTACTTTGCCATCCCTAGATAAAGGAGGTACATAGGATAGTGACTTACCCATTTGGGAACTGCGATTGCCTTGGATGGTCGCAGTTGGTTCCTGATGTGGCTGTTTTTTCTTTGTCTCAACGGTTTCTGAGTATTCCAGCTTCCGGCCTGCTAATTCCTCTCTGATTGCTTTAGCTATGCCTACAAGTTGTCCATTTGAGATCTCCTCTTGCTTTGGTTCAATAGCTTCCTCCTCCTCTGCTATGGACAACATTGGGGGAAGAAAGCTTCCGAAAGTAAAGGGTTTTCGTTGCGGCTGTTCATAGGTATGCGGTGTTTCTAGTGGTTCCATCTGTACCGGCGTGGTTGTCATTGATTTCCGATGTTGGGTCATTTTCTCGGCACATGTTAGCAATACCTCTCTAACGTGCGCTGAGAGCATTTTTTCCCCTCCCTACCTTTCTTCGTACAAGATCCTGAATTATTGCTTCGGTTTTCACGAATTTGTTAAGGATAATAAGTATATAAAGCTAATTTTATATAAGGATAATATGAATAATATAAATAAGATAAGATTTTAATTATGCCGATACTTAGATAAATAAATGACCCAATTTAAGATTAATTAAATGGATAATGAAATAATGATCAATTTGATTAATTAATAGAATAAATAAAGGTTAAATGAAGTTAGATAATTAAATAAAACAAGCTAGATAAACAATTGGATAATAATAAAGGATTAATTAATTGATTGAATAAATAGATAAATAAATAAGCAAATAAATAAATTAATTAAATAAATAAATACTTCTCAATTTTAATCGAATAAAGGAGTAAATGAATAATAATTAATTAATTAAATAGATAAATAAATAAATATTTAATTGATTAAATAAATAAATGATTAATTGAAATTAAATAAATTAGATTAAGTAAATAAATAAATAATGGATTAAAATTTAATTGACTAACTAAATAAATAAATTAGATTGGATAAATAAATAATTAAATATTTAATATAATAAATAAAGAAGCAATTCAAATGCAAATTCTGACGAGGGTACGATTTTTAGTCGAATTTGATTTTGCACTCATTAATTGACAAATGATTCTAAACACCCATAAATTAATTGGCGATTCGAAAAGAAATGATACAAAGCATTCATATAAAATAATTTAGGTGATTTACAATAGTTATTCACAATTCAAATATCATTTCTATCCTACCGGGCTACTAATCCGGTCTATGGGAAATCCTATGCAACATGCATTTTCTACGGGAGCGGGGAAGGATGGAGTTTAGAAAATAGAACCCGGAAGCGCAAACTCAATCATTGAGCCTTGGACTTTGTGTTTTTCGTTTTTCTTTCTTTTACATTTTCGGGGATATCAAGTCCCGAAAATACGGAGCGGATCAGATAACTTCCCAATGCGGACCATCCCCTTTTGTGAGTTTTCATTCAACTCGATGCCAAGAGAGTTCATGTCAAAGAAAATGAGAAAAAGAATTAGTATACGCAAATAGTTACAAGCCGAACAAATGAGCATAAAAAGAAAAGGATCAGGTAATAAAGAATGACTCTCGAAAGATGCACAGTATCAAGCTGAATCAACATTTTAAAACAAACTGACAAGAAGATGCTAAGGTTACAGCACATCACTTAAGCCATGAATAGACTTAGCTTCTAACAGTTCGAGCCCAATGCAACTCAGACTCCCAGGTCGAGACTTAACAGAACACCAATGCAGAACTAAGTTCAGGGAAAGAGACATTTACTGACATATACACTCAAAAGGGAAATATCTGAACTCCAAAGAAAGAACAGCCTCCAGAAACATAAACTAACAGTAAGAAGAGGAGACACATCTGGGATAAGAAACTGAAACTGGAAGGAAGAATGCAACACTAAGCTCAATTAAGAAGAGGAAACCAGAATTTAACTAGCACTCAAACAAAAGCATTCAATCCATTGATACCTGAACCTCATCTCTCTAGACATGAAACTAACTATTCTGCTTCTGATCACTTAGGTCGAGCCCAACTACTGCTTCTTATTTAAATACATTAGTACTAAAGACATTGTAGTAACAGAACAAAGAAACATGAACTCATTTGACCAGATATAAGTCTATGTTTTAGCGGCTTTGCTATTTAGTACTAAAGAGTTTTCCCTATCAGTCAACAATTATACCAAAATAGTATAAATACCAGATTAAGCTAATGAACAGTAATACCAAGCAAAGTATGCATTCTAACTAAAATTTCAGCACCCAAATATGTTTGAGACTGCTCTGGAACAACAGTACTATGGCATTTGACATCACTCAATAGTAAAACCATATGTTTGCAAATCACAGACCATTTATAGCCAAATCCAAACTACCACCACCTATGTTCCAAGTGTAAATGAACAACATCAAACAGTTAGCAAGGCTGGACAACCAATGCTTAACGAAAAAGACCATAAAGCCATAAATAACAGTAACGCAATGACAGCTAGTGAAGCGAGCTGGAAACACTATACATCACAAAGAGCAGGTAATACCTAAGAAATACAATATTGCAGTGACAAAGCTAGCAAGGTGAAGCAAACAATTTACTATAGACAACTTGCACTCCAAGGACACTCATCAACCCCGAAAACCAACTCTTCATAACAGACCCCTCAGGAAACTAGACTAAACAAGCGTAGACATACCTGGAAAACTCACTAGAACTACTCCCATCTACCTACAAACATCCTCTGAAGTCTGAACCACCAGGAACAACTCCACCTAGAGCACTCAAACTACCAGACTCCAACTCTCATACAAACTACCTCAAACAACCAAAAGCTAATATAACAGACCCCTGCACCCTCGCATACAGAAGAACCACCAGAAGCAGACCCTCCATCTTTTATACATCTCCCAACTCCTAACAAACTACAAACAGAGAAGCAACCTACCAGACTTCCCTACTACTGAAGCATACTCAAGCAGAACACCAAACCCTGCTACATTCACCACTGAACTGCACCTACACATACTCACAGACACCCTGCATACCCCTGCTACACCTCCTGATTTCCTTCATCTTTCTAGGATAGAGACAGACCACCAGACTTCTCCTTAAAGCCACCTGCACACCACCTCACACCACTAGGCAATACCAAAAACATCCTCACTGCTCCTTAAACCACCAGGCAGCTACAGCCCTATGACTTCTCTATGCACACACCAACAACCACCTGGACTCCTCTACACCTTCCCTTAGCCCCTAAACAACTCCATAGCCAAACTCACACCAGGTTTTAACCTTTAAAGAGATTATACAAGCTAAACTCTAACAGAGAACTAAGAGAGTACTTTAGCAAATAGAGCATGGAAAATTAGCAAGTCTACCATGAGATTTGATCCGAACAGCCTAAAACCTCTTTTCTTACAACAACTAAATGCAAAAGATTCATACTTTACAAACTAAAGCTCACTAACATCCCTTCATTTAAACCATATTTGTTACATACAGATTCAGACACCTTTCTTTTTACATGGGTTCAAGGCATTCATTTGGTGTGGTAGGAGTAACAATAGGCAAACAACTCAACGAAAAACAAGATAACATAAAAATTTGACAAGGTATAAACAAGTAAGCAAAGTCTCATTTTAGGATACACCAATAAATAAATACTAGAAATAATAAAACCTAAGAAAATATGAAAAGCTGATGAGTTTACCTTTTTTAGGGCAGTGGACAAGGGCGTCGATCCGAAGAATACGCGACTCGACCAAGCGACTCGAATAAAGCCGACGCGAGCAAGGTCGACGACTAGTATAATGAAGCGACGACACACTCGAAAAACAATGCGTGAATTCCAAAACAGAAATAATAAGCTATATGTATATCTTTTTCTTAAAACTGAGAAAATATTTATGTATACTGAAAATGCTGCCGTTTTTCCTTAGAACCCCCCTTTAAAATGAACAAAATAAGAATATATATACCTGAGCTTTAGTGTTTTCGGATTCCTTTGAAATCCCAAGATGACCCCCTACTCTTGTTTGCTTTTCCTTTCGAGACCAGGGTTAAAATAGTATATCCTTTCGAATTCTACTAGTTTAACTCTGATTTCAAAGGAAAATATTGACGTTATGATATCTCACGGATCAGATCGATTCAAACTTTTGAAATGAATGGTCGAGATAAAATATACGTTGGGGAATAAGTGAGAACACGCCAAAACACCAGCTGGAACAGTGTTACTTGTCCAGCACATCGATCGTACGGAGAAGACGATCGATTGGGTCGGGTTTAGGGCTGATTGCGGGTAACGATTTTAGGGATTAGAGGGTTATCGGGTCGTGGGATTGCTTATCGGGTTTCTGAAATGGAGGAGGAGTGTTTGTGTGTGTATTGTACATGTATGGATTGCAGAAGTAGGCTAATTGGATGGGGCTTGCACATTTAGCCCTTTTTTTACTTTTAGTTAAACTAATTACATTTATAAGCTATTTTTTAAAGTAAACAATGTAATTTAACCCTTTTCTTCCAAAATATATTAATTTACTTTAATGAACTAATTTTAATAATGAATTTTTTTATTTAATTAATTAAAATTTCGGGACGAAATTGGGTGTCAACAGCTGCCCCTCTTTACCCGAAAAGGATGAAAGAGTTTTCAGGGTAAACAAAAGTTGACGTGAAAACCAATTTCGTCACGGTAAAGCCAAGACCTCGATCCCAAGGATCGAAATGCGAGGCTTATGGACATGGCCGAACTCCAATTTCCGAGTTGCCTACATATCTCGGGCTGAAAGAGAATAAGGTCATATGTAGTTCGACGACACTTAGATAAGAAACTCGCACGATTCACAGAAAAGGACGCACGAATAGGACAGAATTCAAACTGACGTCCTAATCTGAAACAAAAGATTAGGATAGAATTTGCTTGTTCGAGTGCGCTTCTTCAGATCCGCATTGACGAGTCTAGCTCATATCAACGGTTGCCCCAGTTCACTGCTAAGAAAAAGTTCCACGTTATGCTCCAAATGCTGCTGCGGTATTGCCAAAATTCTGTAAAGACTTAACAAACGGTAAGCGAGCAACTGCTAATAAACAGTAATAATTGGAATGAGAAATAAATAAAGGGATAATATAAAATTGTAAATGCTGGTTGTGATGTTATCAACAAGTTCTTCTCTCGATCAACTGACGAGGTACTCCACCCGGGGAACCTCTAGGCTGATCATTATTCTGAAACGGTAAAGTGAAACAATAAGTAAAGTGGGAACGAATTCGTAAAATGCAAGGCTTTCATAAGATAAGTTGACTAACAAGATATGGTGTCTCAAGTCGAACCGCCTATCTTTATCATCTACTTCAATTATAACATGTCAATATTGCAAGACAACCGGCATCGCGAAACACTCCAAAAGCGGTGCTCCAGCCGACTTGTCTTAGATTATCAATCTACTTTAAACATATCATGCCAATATTGCAAGACAACCGACATCGCGAAACACTCTGAAAGCGGTGTTCCAGCCGACTTGTCTTAAACTATCAATCTACTTTTAAATATAAAATGTAAATACTGCAAGACAACCGACATCGCGAAACACTCCGAAAGTGGTGTTCCAGCCGACTTGTCTTAAACTATCAATAAATGTCAATATTGCAAGACAACCGACATCGCGAAACACTCCGAAAGCGGTGTTCCAGCCGACTTGTCTTAAATATCGCGGGGTAAATTCTACAACAATGTTAAGATTTGAGAAAAGAAAAGCGCTGCCTTTTCGGCAATAAACCATGACAAAGCATAATGCTTTAAATCATGAAGGGGTAGTCTACAATGCAATCTCGGAATATGCTCCATTCAATTGATAAAGCAACGAGGCGTCGGGTCATGAAGCATCCAACGTCCTAGCGCAATTTGAAAAAAAAAACCTGCATATCCTATTTACAGGTGGATGAACCCGAATTGTTCATTTATAAGGCGAAACGGGCCCAAAACATTCATTTATAAGGCGAACGAGCCCAAAACGTTCGAATATAAGGCGAACGAGCCCAAAACGTTCAATTATAAGATGAACGAGCCCAAATCATAAAATAAAGCAAAAGACACAAAATTCATTAATGCATGTGCTTCTTCAAACTTAGCAATATCTGCAAATCACAACAATGGAATTTTAGTGAATTTTCTCATAGAGGAATAGAAATGAAACTGATATTTTAACAATTGCGAGAATTATAGGAAGGAGAAATGCCGCCTTTCGGCAATAAACCGTGATAAAGCGTAATGCTTTAATTATCTAGTGGCAATCTGCAATGTGGTCTTGAACTGTGCTCCAATCATTTGATAAAGCAAATGAGACGTCCAGTCTTGAAGCACCCAATGTTCCAAAATGACTTGAAGTAAATCTGCATATCCGATTTACGGGTGGATGAACCCGGATTGTTCATTTTTAAGGCGAACGGGCCCAAAACATTCATTTATAAGGCGAACGAGCCCAAAACGTTCGAATATAAGGTGAACGAGCCTAAATTTGATAACAGCCTGCGAAACAAAGTTGCAAATTGGATTAATTAAGGCAAGATAATACAAAACCAATAAGCAAAGATGGGTCGTGTTGCTTGTATTGATAGTGCTGCAAAGCGTCGAATGCTGCCTCCAGTTCATATTGAATCTGATGTTCAATTCCTGCAAATTTAAAGTAAATGCGTTGAAAAACGAGTGAATAATAAAGTAAAGGCTATAATGAAAAAGAAAGAAATAGATTTGCGCTGCATATGCGACAAGCCGAATAATCTCCGAGAAACTGATGGTTGCTAGTTCTCCTTATTCTTCCATTTTGTGGAATTCCTGCGCTCAAAGAAAAGGTCGTGAGTTCTAAAAACTGTACGAAGCCTTAGTGATTTGCTTTGCTCCTCTTGTCTTGATGTTGAATTCTTCGGTAACATGCAAACACATTTTGCCCCTGTTTCCAAAGAAAAAGTTGTTAGTTTTTGGACAAATAGTGGCTGGCTTGATTGAACACCTAATGCGGCTTCAAATCTGCATCTTCTTATATGGCACTCAGATGTACTGCTGCTGCGAGAGTTCGATGTTCTTGAAATTCTTCTTTTGCACAAAAGGATATCATCCATAATTGCTTTCGGTTTGGCTTATTTGGGGAAAATGGATTTTCATTGATTTTGGGATTAAAATGCCCAATTAAAGGGTACAAGATAGTTCATTACATAAAACTTCAAAAGAGTAGGAAAGCATAAGATAGTTAGGCAAGGAAATGCCATTTTCAAAAAAAACAAAGTGTTGTCATTTGATCTTCTTGCTAAGCTTCACGCTTCCTTTTCAAATGCCTTGGTGCCAGTTTTGATGAATCACCTCTGATAATAATTGCATTTGCTACCGAATGACCATAGTTGCTTGCTTGCTCTTGCTTCACACTTATCTTGCCTTTTTCAATCATATTCTGGATTTTGTGCTTAAGTGCCGAACATTCTTCTGTATCATGGCCTTGAATATTTGAGTGGTATGCACACCTCTTTGATAAATCAAATCCTTGAGGCGGATTCTCAGGAATCTATCCCCTCTTTGCTTGCAATAACCCTTCTGCTTTCAATCTCTCGAATATGTCTGACAATGATTCATATAGAGGAGTGAAAGTACGAGGTCTAAACTTCTTCGTGCTTTGATGACCAGATGGTGTCTGATAAGATCAATGCTGGCGACTTGAATTTTGCATATCATGATTGTAGTGCACTTGCGAAGGCTGGGAGTCTTGAATATTTTCAGGTGCATCAGAACAATTTAAAACTGGCACTGTAGTGTCATAGTCAATCAACCTTCTGGTTTTAAACTTTTCTTTCAAAATCTTTGCATACCGAATTAAACTGGGAAAATCTTTTAAATTGGCAAAAAGTAGCTTTTCATAAAATATGCCTTCTTGAAGGTTAATGAAAGTTGCTATCAGCTCATCTTCAGGCAATGGAGGATGCATCGTAGAAGCCTCTAGCCTCCATCTCACAGCAAATTCTGCAACAGAGTCATGCGGCATCTTCTTGATTTTGCGCATATCAATTAGATAAGGATCTCTTACTATGTTGAACTTATATTGTTCCACAAAGTCTCGAGCCATGTCTTCCCATGTGTGCCATTTGGTAAAATCCTGTTTAGTATACCATGCAAGTGCCATTCCTGATAAACTCTGACTAAATAGTCTCATTAGCAAAGCTTCATTCTTCCCGATTCCGATCAATCTGCCGCAATAATCTTTCAAATGAATGTAGGGATTTCCCCTTCCATAGAAAGTGTTGAGTTTTGGTATGTTGTACCCACGTGGAAGCTCAATATTCGGATGAATGCACAAGTCTTCATAACATAAACTCTGAATGTTCCTAGAGCGCAATTCTTTTCCTATGATCTTTCTCAAAATCTGTTCATCCACATTGTGAGGATAAGTTGTCTCAACTTCTTTCTTAGGAAATTCTGGTGAACGCACTATCAATTGATTTGATTGACTCTCCACAACAGGTATAGTGATAAAAGGTGGTTGGTATAAAGTTGCAGCTGGCCAAACATTTGGATTTGTAAGATATTCTTGTGGGATTTGTGGATATATGGTATGTATAGACATTGGGTAATTAGGCATTGTTAAGTAAGATGGATTGGAGGTAAAGCTTGTATTTGGCAAAACCTTGCTATTGTTGACAAAGTTGACAATCCTATTCCTTTGGACCACATGTCCTTCAATGTCATCATTCTGCGCTTGCAAGATACCCATACCAGAACTGGTTGCCTGAAGCTGCTTTGCCATGTTGTTTTGTCCTTGATGCAGATTTTCAGCCATTTCAGTGTTCAATGCTAGCCAACCTTTAACAAATGAATTCTCTACATTGAACAAAAGCAAGTTAATATATAAAATGATAATGCATGCATAAAATTTCAAATGTAAAATACGCCATTAGGCCGAATGGATGGGACCAAAATCCCGACTCAACACATGAGTAAAATATTTAAGAGTTCGAAACTCAATGATCAACAAAATTTGATTTTTCAAGACGCGAATTGGGAAAAACAACTTTGAAAGTTTTTACTAAATTAGTATGCGTGCTAGACCATTTTGACACAAATTGCTAAAATGGTCGGCTTATTTTGAACATCAATGCTTTGCTCGACTATCGATTCTTCCTTGCAAAATGACAGTCTGCACCAATCCTTGAAAGCTGCTTCTAATAACGACCAAACCAACGCAATGTCTTCAACTTGTTTTTTGCAAAATTCTGCCCCAGTTATGACTTCAACATTTCAACTTGTGTTGTAAAAACTGCCCTAGTTATGACTTTCAAAACTTCAAACTACTTAACAAAAGCTGGCCCGGTTGCAATCTCCCACGTCTTCTACTTGCTTTGCTAAATTTGCCCCAGTTTCTATCTTTGGAAAAAATTAAATTTAAATACTAAAGGGTCGAGCCCCGATGGAGGAGCCTACGTATCCCTCCTTGGGAATCAGACCATGCGTAGTTCTGCTTACACAAAAAAGAATTTTCAAATGCTGGTGTAACCGAAACTCGATATGAGTTGCCTATGCTTCCCGCCTTGGGAAACCGGTTACAGTAGTTTGCTTACATAGAAATAGATTCAAACATTCATAATTTGATATTCTTTCTTTTCTTTCAACAAACTAACAAAAGAAAATTACAATAGCTACTTCTTACTAATGCAAATAAACTAACTTCTGCTTCTACAACTCTACTGCTTTTCTGGAACTTGATAGGTGCCTAAATGCCCTTCTTCGAGGAAAATCCCTTTGCATATGGAAAGATTGCGACAAAAGGTTCGCCGGCGCCATTTGTAGGTAGAATTTTGACCTTGCCAGAGTTAATCAAGGTTTCAACTTTCTGCTTAAATAAAGTGCATTCTTCAATAATATGCCCCTGCATCCCTGAATGGTAAGCACAAAATTTTCCCAAATTGTCAGGCTTATGTGACCAATACGGCTTTGATTCTATAGGATGTACCAAATTGAATCCCTTGAGCCTCTCAAACAATCTTGTGTAAGATTCTGGGAGCCGTGTGAATGCAAAAGCAGATCTTTTGGCGCGGTTTGACTGTGAACTTGGATTGATAACTACTTGCCTGTGTGCACTAGGTTTCCCTACTATGGCTGGCAAAGGTTTTGAAATGACAACATGTCCTTTGTCTTTGGATTGTGCCTCAACCAATTCACACTTTCTCTTGTCAGAAATTATTGCAAACGGCTCTTCTTGAAGTTCTACAGATTTTCTTTTCAGTGGATTGCCCCTTGCAAAGGTTAGGTTCGGGAGTTCGTACTGCTTGACAAAGTTACGAGCTAAGTCATCCCATGTGAATCGCTTTCCAAGGTCTTGTAGTGCAAACCACGTTAAAGCCGGCCCCGCGAGCGTCTTAACAAATAACCTCAACTTGATTCCATCGCTTTTTCCAAGTATTGCCACCCAATCAGTGAATGCTTTCAAATGATCATGACGATTTCCTATCCCATCATACACTGGTGGATAAACCATGTCAAGAAACACATTTTCCTTTTCTACTTCACCTAAGCCTGCTTGAGATGGTAGAGCCTTCCCATCTGCCATTGTGTCATTGTTCTCTTTAGCATTGGGAAGCCCTTCCCCGTTGCTTTTCTCATTGCTTGTTTTTTATGAGAAGCCACCAAATTCCTTCTTCAACAGGAATGCATGCAAATTAGGGAACTGTTGAGCATCACACTCAAATGCTGGAGCTACTTGCATTGTAGGAGGTGCAACAGTATAAATAGGAGCAACAGGAGCATTTGGTCCTGGGCTTGGCACATTCGCACTGGGTTGCGAGCATCCATGAGCGTGACAACCAATTCAGTAAGGCTATCAAGTCTCTTCTCCAAACTTGCTACGGTTGCTTCAAGCTTGTTAACCTTGTCTTGGTGGGATCCATCATTTCCAGTCAAGTCAATCACAGCAATTTGACGAGCCATAGGTCCTGATTTTGATGTTCAAATAATTAACCCTTTAGCAACGCATACCGAATTTAATAAATATTTATTAAAGATGAAACTGACGGGTCAACTTATTCCAAAATGGATAAATTGAGACCGTACTGAAAAGACCCAAAATTTAGAGCAAGACACTCATTTTGTTAAAGCAAACCAGGCGCGGAAATGCTTGTTTAAATCTGAAATTATTTTCAAAAGGAAAACATACTTGCGAATACTTTGAAATATGACGCTAAACAATATTTTGTAAAATGACAAGACTGGGGTTAAGATAAACAAAATAACATCTAAAAGACGTTTTAAAATAATGGTATGCATGAATTCAGACAGTAGATGAATAAACAACTTCATAAAGCGGTTAACTTTTACAAAAGATAGGTTGAAGTAACATAACGTTAAGCTTACCATACCGCCGAACAAATTCAATCACACCGCAATCATTGCCAACAAATTTCGGGCAAGCAACACATATTTAGCAAGTAATCGCATATTGGACAGATAATTTGACATATGGCAACCACAAGTAATTGAGCGTGAATAAAAATACGAACGTTTCCTACCCTGTAAGGTGCCTCTTTGTGCCAGAGGTGGGCCTAAGACGCGCAAACAAGTGGTAACGAAAATAGTTCATGCCAGTTTTGAGCAATTCAGATTTAGAGTAAGCGATAAATAATAACAATAATTTGTAACAATCAGCTCTCCGCCTCGATATTGCAATTCCATTATCCCAACTAACTTCCAAAAAGCTGGTGTCAACTCGAAATTTTGACACAGCCCCTGCTCTCTACAACATCTGCAAAAAATTCTAAACTCAAATGCCTAAAACCCGGAACAATCCTTCATAGCTTTTGCAAACATCCACGCTCCTCCAAGCACAACTCCCAATTATTTCACAACATCCAGGGGTGAGATTTCCAACTGCCTTCACAATACCAGACTGCAAATCATGAAAGGCACCAATTGGCCTTTCAAAATAAAACCTCACTGGTCCTCGGCTTTAGACAAGCCTCTCAGCTTCCTAGGTTTTGCAAGGCTCACAGACCTTGTTCATAGGGCTCCTCACTGGTCCTCGGCTTTAATCAAGCCTCTCAGTTTCCTAGGTAGCTAAGACCGCACTGGTCGTCAAGGAGGGACCCCATTAGTCATTCAAAGACATAAGGGCTTCATTCTCCTAGTATGCGACAAGAATACTTCATTCCATAAGAATTTGCAGCTGGTTAGTCACCATGGGTCTGCACACACGCAAAGCCATTTACGAGAGGGACCCCACTGATCTTTTAAAGACACCAGGGGCTTCGCCTCTTAGATCTCACTACACCATACCATCTCCAAAACACAAACCAATCAAATCTGCCTAACTTCTCCGGACTGCAATTCTACCTTGTTCAGAAAAATCTGCATTATGATCTCAATTCTGCTAAATTCTTCCATTTTCTGACCTAAAAGACAACATAGGAGACAAAATTCTAAATCTGATTTTGCTCAAAACATGGTTAGGACTGAGGATTCGTCATCACATAGCACATAATATGCATTGTCATTGGATTTCAAGAACCCATTGACATAAGGGCGGTTTCCTAACTATGGAGGCGGTACCAAGGACCGGGTCCAGACTAAGGTGTCAATGCATGCATGCTCCTAAAGCTCCGTCTAAGAGTGGGTTAACGGTTGAGGCTAACAGTGAGTGGCAAGCGGTCTCGCAGTCGAATTACTCCTACGATGGCCGCCGGTGTACCAACTCGTCACAAGGGTTCTTTAGTCGAAGAAAGTGCGGGTGCGCATGGGCGCACCTCGCGGATATTTGAGTGAGAATGCAAGAGGTTCCCAGGAGTGGGGGAAGTATGAACGGAATGCCAGTTTATATGTGCACAAAGAGGGTGTAGTGACATGCTTTCGTGACACACAGCAATCAATTAAATTAACTAAGCATGGTCGCAAATAAACAGTAGATATAATCATGCCAATTTCAATATACAAACGCAATAATTAAATAAGCTACGCATACTAGTATCGGCATACAACTCAAACAATACAAACAAACAAATTCGTGAAAGCCTTTTGGTTAGAACCATTTGCGTATCCCCAGCGGAGTCGCCACGCTGTTGAACCCCCAAAAAATTACCCTTTCTTTAAGAAAGGACAAGTTTCGGGTATATTTCAACAAAATGGGATTCCAAAGGGTTTCTTTGGAGTCGCCACCTAATTTAAGGATTATTAGGAACCTAAGTTAACTAATGAGTGCAATTTACTCTTTATTTAAAGGAAATTAAATTAAAATCAGAGATTCTAGGTAAGTGGTTCTATTAAATTCGAAAGAAGGTCCCTTGCGGGAGCACTTTCGAAAATCCGTTAAAAGCGGTTAATCCGGCGGTTTTCACGAATTTGTTAAGGGTAATAAGTATATAAAGCTAATTTTATATAAGGATAATATGAATAATATAAATAAGATAAGATTTTAATTATGCCGATACTTAGATAAATAAATTACCCAATTTAAGATTAATTAAATGGATGATGAAATAATGATCAATTTGATTAATTAATAGAATAAATAAAGGTTAAATGAAGTTAGATAATTAAATAAAACAAGCTAGATAAACAATTGGATAATAATAAAGGATTAATTAATTGATTGAATAAATAGATAAATAAATAAGCAAATAAATAAATTAATTAAATAAATGAATACTTCTCAATTTTAATCGAATAAAGGAGTAAATGAATAATAATTAATTAATTAAATAGATAAATAAATAAATATTTAATTGATTAAATAAATAATTAATTGAAATTAAATAAATTAGATTAAGTAAATAAATAAATAATGGATTAAAATTTAATTGACTAACTAAATAAATAAATTAGATTGGATAAATAAATAATTGAATATTTAATATAACAAATATAGAAGCAATTCAAATGCAAATTATGACGAGGGTACGATTTTTAGTCGAATTTGATTTTGCACTCATTAATTGACAAATGATTCTGAACACCCATAAATTAATTGGCGATTCGAAAAGAAATGATACAAAGCATTCATATAAAACAATTTAGGTGATTTACAATAGTTATTCACAATTCAAATATCATTTCTATCCTACCGGGCTACTAATCCGGTCTATGGAAAATCCTATGCAACATGCATTTTCTACGGGAGCGGGGAAGGATGGAGTTTAGAAAATAGAACCCGAAAGCGCAAACTCAATCATTGAGCCTTGGACTTTGTGTTTTTCGTTTTTCTTTCTTTTACATTTTCGGGGATATCAAGTCCCGAAAATGCGGAGCGGATCAAATAATATCCCAATGCGGACCATCCCCTATTGTGAGTTTTCATTCAACTCGATCCCAAGAGAGTTCATGTCAAAGAAAACGAGAAAAGGAATTAGTATACGCAAATAGTTACAAGCCGAACAAATGAGCATAAAAAGAAAAGGATCAGGTAATAAAGAATGACTCTCGAAAGAAGCACAGTATCAAGCTGAATCAACATTTTAAAACAAACTGACAAGAAGATGCTAAGGTTACAGCACATCACTTAAGCCATGAATAGACTTAGCTTCTAACAATCCGAGCCCAATGCAACTCAGACTCCCAGGTCGAGACTTAACAGAACACCAATGCAGAACTAAGTTCAGGGAAAGAGACATTTACTGACATATACACTCAAAAGGGAAATATCTGAACTCCAAAGAATGAACAGCCTCCAGAAACATAAACTAACAGTAAGAAGAGGAGACACATCTGGGATAAGAAACTGAAACTGGAAGGAAGAATGCAACACTAAGCTCAATTAAGAAGAGGAAACCAGAATTTAACTAGCACTCAAACAAAAGCATTCAATCCATTGATACCTGAACCTCATCTCTCTAGACATGAAACTAACTATTCTGCTTCTGATCACTTAGGTCGAGCCCAGCAGACTCAACCTTGACCTCTCTACTAGCTGCACAAACTTAAGGCAACTACTGCTTCTTATTTAAATACATTAGTACTAAAGACATTGTAGTAACAGAACAAAGAAACATGAACTCATTTGACCAGATATAAGTCTATGTTTTAGCGGCTTTGCTATTTAGTACTAAAGAGTTTTCCCTATCAGTCAACAATTATACCAAAATAGTATAAATACCAGATTAAGCTAATGAACAGTAATACCAAGCAAAGTATGCATTCTAACTAAAATTTCAGCACCCAAATATGTTTGAGACTGCTCTGGAACAACAGTACTATGGCATTTGACATTACTCAATAGTAAAACCATATGTTTGCAAATCACAGACCATTTATAGCCAAATCCAAACTACCACCACCTATGTTCCAAGTGTAAATGAACAACATCAAACAGTTAGCAAGGCTGGACAACCAATGCTTAACGAAAAGGCCCATAAAGCCATAAATAACAGTAACACAATGACAGCTAGTGAAGCGAGCCGGAAACACTATACATCACAAAGAGCAGGTAATACCTAAGAAATACAATATTGCAGTGACAAAGCTAGCAAGGTGAAGCAAACAATTTACTATAGACAACCTGCACTCCAAGGACACTCATCAACCCCGAAAACCAACTCTTCATAACAGACCCCTCAGGAAACTAGACTAAACAAGCGTAGACATACCTGGAAAACTCACTAGAACTACTCCCATCTACCTACAAACATCCTCTGAAGTCTGAACCACCAGGAACAACTCCACCTAGAGCACTCAAACTACCAGACTCCAACTCTCATACAAACTACCTCAAACAACCAAAAGCTAATATAACAGACCCCTGCACCCTCGCATACAGAAGAACCACCAGAAGCAGACCCTCCAGCTTTTATACATCTCCCAACTCCTAACAAACTACAAACAGAGAAGAAACCTACCAGACTTCCCTACTACTGAAGCATACTCAAGCAGAACACCAAACCCTGCTACATTCACCACTGAACTGCACCTACACATACTCACAGACACCCTGCATACCCCTGCTACACCTCCTGATTTCCTTCATCTTTCTAGGATAGAGACAGACCACCAGACTTCTCCTTAAAGCCACCTGCACACCACCTCATACCACTAGGAAATACCAAAAACATCCTCACTGCTCCTTAAACCACCAGGCAGCTACAACCCTATGACTTCTCTATGCACACACCAACAACCACCTGGACTCCTCTACACCTTCCCTTAGCCCCTAAACAACTCCATAGCCAAACTCACACCAGGTTTTAACCTTTAAAGAGATTATACAAGCTAAACTCTAATAGAGAACTAAGAGAGTACTTTAGCAAACAGAGCATGGAAAATTAGCAAGTCTACCATGAGATTTGATCCGAACAGCCTAAAACCTCTTTTCTTACAACAACTAAATGCAAAAGATTCATACTTTACAAACTAAAGCTCACTAACATCCCTTCATTTAAACCATATTTGTTACATATAGATTCAGACAGCTTTCTTTTTACATGGGTTCAAGGCATTCATTTGGTGTGATAGGAGTAACAATAGGCAAACAACTCAACGAAAAACAAGATAACATAAAAATTTGACAAGGTATAAACATGTAAGCAAAGTCTCATTTTAGGATACACCAATAAATAAATACTAGAAATAATAAAACCTAAGAAAATATGAAAAGCTGATGAGTTTACCTTTTTTAGGGCAGTGGAAAAGGGCGTTGATCCGAAGAATACGCGACTCGACCAAGCGACTCGAATAAAGCCGACGCGAGCAAGGTCGACGACTAGTATAATGAAGCGACGACACACTCGAAAAACAATGCGTGAATTCCAAAACAGAAATAATAAGCTATATGTATATCTTTTTCTTAAAACTGAGAAAATATTTATGTATACTGAAAATGCTGCCGTTTTTCCTTAGAACCCCCCTTTAAAATGAACAAAATAAGAATATATATACCTGAGCTTTAGGGTTTTCGGATTCCTTTGAAATCCCAAGATGACCCCCTACTCTTGTTTGCTTTTCCTTTCGAGACCAGGGTTAAAATAGTACTCCCTCTGTTTCAAAAATGATGAACCTATTTCCTTTTTAGTCTGTTTCAAAAAGAATGACATCTTTCTAAATTTAGAAAGAAATTTTTACTTTTACTCATCCCTAGATGATTTGTAGCCACACAAATATCTATAACTTATTTTAGACCACAAGTTTCAAAAGTCTTCCCTTCTTTATTAAACTCCGTGCAAAGTCAAATGGATTCATTTAAAATTGGAACGGAGGGAGTATATCCTTTCGGATTCTACTAGTTTAACTCTGATTTCAAAGGAAAATATTGACGTTATGATATCTCACGGATCAGATTGATTCAAACTTTTGAAATGAATGGTCGAGATGAAATATACGTTGGGGAATAAGTGAGAACACGCCAAAACACCAGCTGGAACAGTGTTACTTGTCCAGCACATCGATCGTACGGAGAAGACGATCGATTGGGTCGGGTTTAGGGCTGATTGCGGGTAACGATTTTAGGGATTAGAGGGTTATCGGGTCGTGGGATTGCTTATCGGGTTTCTGAAATGGATGAGGAGTGTTTGTGTGTGTATTGTACATGTATGGATTGCAGAAGTAGGCTAATTGGATGGGGCTTGCACATTTAGCCCTTTTTTTACTTTTAGTTAAACTAATTACATTTATAAGCTGTTTTTTAAAGTAAACAATGTAATTTAATCCTTTTCTTCCAAAATATATTAATTTACTTTAATGAATTCAAATTTTAATAATTGATTTTTTTTATTTAATTAATTAAAATTTCGGGACGAAATTGGGTGTCAACAGCAATGATCAACACTCATTGTAGGTTTCTGTCGTGGCCTTAGGTTGAGTCGTGACAAAAGTGATATCAACGCCTTAGAGATTTAGTATTACCATTCAGTATTTGGAGGAAGACTCCTCTACTTAAAGCACAAACTCATGCAGCTATTTGAAAAGGAATAACCATCTCCCCAGAGTCTGCTGGACTAAAGAAAATTTAGCTAAAAGCTGAACGTAGGCAGACCTAAGCTACCAACTACCTTTTCGAGTTGCTAAACAGCTGCAACTCTCGAGTTCACAACTCCATACCTTTGCTGTAAACACCACCGCCTGATGGATGGTACTTCTATTACCCTTACAAGCCTTGAAAAACAATAATATGCTTACCCGGCTACAATAACACGTACTCTAGCTCAACACAGGGAACATCACCAGAGGCTGCCAACCGCCCAAGCTCACTAGTGCCGGACGAAGAAGAAATGGAAATGGACCGAGGATAGAAATAATTAGAGCTTCAGGAAGCTCATCTTCTTATTTGCTTGGCTACCAAAGCTAGGCTACTTCCGAGTCAGGCTAACCAAAGAATCGAAATTGAAGAAATAGACATTAAATAAGCTTTATGGAATGACATCTATGTCAATTTAACCTTCCTATAAGAAGAAAACTCTGACAATTTACCAGAAACCCTTTTATAACCGAGACAAGCTCATAGAATAACATGACTCTACTAGCGCCTCGAACCATGAGGAGATACGTAGATCAAGTATTACTTACTAATCACATTACACCGGAAGAAACAATGACACTTTCTAATGGTGATGAATAAGAATCCTATTATCCTACCAACACGGAATTTCGAGAAGAGAGGTATACTAATTTGACATAATAACAGAAGGTGGAACAACAAGATGCCAGGCAGACAATACCGACACTCACTCAAAATCTCTCACATTTAAACCAGATAACTAGTAAGGTCTCACAAATGCTCTGAATAAATCATACTAGAAGCTCACCCCTCTACCGCAATCGATTCTTAATAGAAACAATATCCAAGGAAGCCATGGAAATATGGTAAGATAAACGAAGTCCAGACCGATTAGAAGAATGAAATCTTACTCACATTTGAGGGAAAAAGAAATACTTGCGTCTACTACATTGGATGCCTCAGCATCCTCCCAGACTAGCAGTCCATAGTACCGCCTCTACAGCTGAGCTGAGCCACTTCCCTGATAATCACCTTCTGAAGAACCACTGCCACCACGCTCTCAACCTCTACTGGATGGTGGCATTTCTTTTACTGATTGAGATCTAAATGAAATCCCCTGCGACTGCACAGGTGCCTGATAACGAGAGAATAGACAACTGCCTACTTGCCGGACTAAGGGAGTACTCCACCAAAAATGACTGGCTCACGACAATGATAATAGCTTTTCCGTGAAAATGGAAGCTGGACAGGTTGTTGATAGCTATAAAGAGAAAAACTAGGTCTGATCTTGACGAACTACTTGCGCACTTTAAGAATCACGTGACACAAGCTGAGATAACCTAGAAGGTGACCTCCCAAAATAATCAGAACTCTTACCTCCAAATGAGGTACCATGGTTGCCCACTAAGGCCACGGGATCTCTTGCTCTCCCTCTCTAACTCTTCTCGCTCTAACTTATGGTATGCCTCGCACCTCCGAGCAATATCAACAACAACATCAAATGAAATCCCAACCTCAAACTCTCGAAAGGCTCATAGACTAGTTCTAATACATATTCAGCCATTCTATAGAATTCAATTCTCATATTCTGAAACACCAACATGCTAACCGATAGGCTACCCTGTCCAATCCACTCAAACTAGCGACACCCTTCACCTCGCTCGCTACTCGAATGGAACTTTTCCACGAATCTAAAAAAAAATCGAACCAAGTTAGCTAATAAGAGAGCGGCCCACCAATTCTAGGCTGGACCCCTGAAACTGGAAAGAAGAATAATCAACACCATACAGCTCGATATAATCAAGAGCCTGGAGGATATGCTGACATCATTTTATTTTAAAAATTTACGCAAGGATTATCTGATGCATGGCTTAAGAATATCGAAAGATTCAATTGGGTAAAATAATGCAGCCTTTTCAAATACTCGGGCCGAGCCTACTCGGGCTAGCTAACCAGCCAGAATAACTAGAGGCATAACACATGCTGCCTCCGGAACATACTTTACTGCTACAATATTAAGAACTGGAATAGAAGCTCCCTGAGACTGACCATCTGCATCTGCGAAAACCTGATAAGCTTCCTAGCAAATAATAGGATCTTACGGTATCTGCATCGCCAAGATTCTCGTGAAAGCATCGTAGAGGGCCAAGGGAACCACAAGGCCCTGCTCCCTTGCCCATCGCGAGATCGTACAGCTGGGACCTCCGTAACTAGATCATCAGCACGATCAAAAACTCTCGGGGCTTCGTCAGTGCTAACCCAGGCCAGACTGCTTCGTCTTGAACTCATACCATTTGCTGATTTATTGCACGAAGGTTTCAGAATTACCACGAAAGAATTAACGAAAATACTTTTGTATCCTAGACTGACGCACGATCAGAAAAGAAGGAAGTGAAACTTCCTAAATGCCATCATAGCCCCTCGTAGATAAGTACGGACGTCTACGTACCCATCAGCGAGACTCTGCTAGACACTGTCTTAGTCTGGATAGACTCTAAACATGGCTCTGATACCAACTGACACGACCCGAAATCCGGTTAGGTCGTGCGAGCACCCGACATCCTCCCTTAGACCCGTCGGGCGAACCCTTACCAATTAAATTAGTAAAATAATTATAATTCAATTTATAGATAAAAGTAAGACTTAGAAAAAGTACAAACATAATGATACCTCTAAGCAGTAAAAAAAAATTACAGCTGACTACCCATATACTAGGTTTAGGGCTATCCAGACTAGACATCTAAGAGTACAAAGAAGATAGATACCTCCTGAAAGGGGCAAAATGCAACTGAAATAATAACCAATAAACCGGTGGCCATCCGGAATAAAAGCTGGCTCACCCTGACAGCTGAAGTCTTCTTCGCTCCTTCACAACGTGGCGAACTCAATCCTAGAGCGAACCTGCCGAAACGAAATGGATAGACAAGAAACAAACAACAAACAAGGGTGAGTCAAAAGGACTCAATAAGTGGGGCAGACTAGCCACCTCAAAGAATAAGATAGCTAGCCAGGGAGAAAAGAAATAGATAGACCAAATTCCTTTTATTTAAATTATAAAAAGGCAGAGCCAGATAACAACCGGAAATACGTAAGAAACTTATAAACTCAACCAAGGATGTGTGCCAGAAACATATCAACAAATAAGCAATGCACATATAAGTAGAACAGTAGTCATGTACCGCAAGTCTACACAATGGTATGAATTGAGATGAAATGAAATGAAGTGAGATGAAATGAAATGAAATATGATGCGAAGGGTCACATGTGCCCGTAATTCCATCCCGAAGCGGAATACTCCTGCATTCGAGGGGAATCCAATCTGATAACCAACTGGAGCGGAATACACCTGCTCCTGGGGCGGAATACTCCTGCACCCGATATGATATGCAATGTAATGCATATGAATGACATATAATGCATATGAATGCAATGTGATGCAATAATAACCCTTCACCGACGTGGGACTCTCATTGACAGCCGGGAAGTAGATGCCAACTTACAGCTAGGGTACAATGCTAAGATCCTCAATGCAATACCAACAATAGGACATAACATATAATATACAATGTAAATCGAAAGCTAAGGCGTAATGAGTACGCCTATCGGCAGCTACACACGTAAGGAATACGTGGTAGAAAATCCACGAGGCCAGGTGCCTCCAAAGAAATGGATATAAACACTTACCTCTTCCAAAAGTTAGTACGGCTAATCAACACCCGCTTTATCCTTTGGTTTCCTTGCCAAACGATCCCACTCTATTCAATAAGCAGAAAAATATATCAATTTAGGCTAAAGGCTTCATTCCTCACATCTTAGGGCAATCTGGTTAGGAACCTGATACCCTATTTGCATACGCAATACGCAGGCTAGGCCTATGTACAGGGTTTATGGTCACATAACCAAACTCCAAATAAATTACATTTATATGTTGCCCATAACTCACTGAGTACGAATATATAATCAATTCCACTATTGGGGTCCATTTGACCCTTTAAACTATTAATTGAACTTATTAAAACGATGTCTAATATTCCAAATTTTACCGTTAAAATATATTTAAACACACGTAATAAACTCAAATAATGCATTAAGATCATTACCTCAATATTTTGGGGTAAAAATTCTACTATTTTCCCGGCTCTTTTCTCATTTTCTGGTAATTTCTCCTGATAATTTTCGTTGTTTCTCATTTTCTCAGATTCTGCTTATTTTCGCTCATTTTTGCTTCTGTTTTTACATTGTACTAATACCAAGCTAAGGACCCACCGCCTAACATTTCATTTTAATTCTTTTCCTTTTTTTTGCTGCTACGGTAAAAATTAAAACGGTACTCTACGATATTCGAAATAATCCCAAATTTTGCATACAAGTTATACAAAATATATGTAACCTACTCGCGAAGGCGGATCTTAAATTGGACTCCCAAAACTCAAGATGCGAATTTAAATAGAAAAAGTCAAATTATTTAACTTTCGGCATTTTAGCGGAAACTAGCCGAACAACATCGAAATTCACTTTCGAAAGTTTACAAAAGTCACAAATAATCATACGAATCTAACGACGCTTTCGGATTTCGAATCGGAGTTTGTTCGCCAAAACCGAGCTCAAAAATCTCTTTTTATAATATTTATTGTCTTAAAAACTGACACCTTTTTCCGATACCTACCAAACGAGTTCTGATTTAGCTCAAATTTTACAGACATGTCCTAATGAACATTACAAATATTTTTAAATTATCGGCACGCCAATCGGAGTCCTAACTTTCGAAACGACTGACCGAGGTAGTTTATTTAAGTATATGAAAATGGTCCCCTTCTCTTCTCTCACTGTCTTGCCTTCCTTTTCGTTGTGAATTTGGGTTCTTCATCTGGGTTAGTTTCTCTCTTCTTCTTTTTTAGTTTTATTTTATTTCCTTTATTGATTTTTTTTAATAATCTAATTTTTGGTTCCCTAAATCGTTAAAATTATGTTGTTAACGGGTAATGTCTGTTTAATATTGATGAATATCTTATATGAATTATATTAATTACATAGTTGATGTAAATTTTTTAGCAAAGTGTTGGTGTTGCATTTTATTTTCTTTTGCAATATTTGCTTCACTGAATCGTTATATTTTGTTGTTAATTAGTAATGTTTGTTTGATATTTTGAATATTATTTATGAAATTATATTAATTACGTAATTGATGTAAATTTTTAGCAAAGTATTGGTGTTGCATTTTATTTTATCTTTTTGCTGTAGAAACTGTTGCCCACATGACAATAGTTGAGATTACATTCAAGCATAAGCTCTGTTTGTAGGGAAGTATTGTATGTCAGGCTGTGTTTTGCTTATTGTTTAGTAGCAAGTATTTTTTTTAAATTTTTCTTTCTTTTTGTGATGTTGACATTGCATTTGTTGATTGTATAGAAAAATTTGTTCCTATTAAGTTTGAGTTAACTGTGGTGTGATATTGCATTTATTGATTCTATTATTTGTTTGTTTGTTTGTTTTGTTTTGCTTTGTTGCATTCAGCCTTCCATTGAAATTTGTGCAGGTATAATTGTGGTACTATGTGCTTAAGTTTGCTGATTCGATAATGAATGGTAAGTGGTGGGGGTCAAGAGCTGCCTAGGCAGCATTTCATGTGTATTTTCTTGGAAAATTTGGTGAGGGGTGGAGGCCAAAGGGTTGCCTAGGCAGCAACTTAATGGAATTGGCTAGGAGAATTTGGTGGCAGGGGGAGGGGGAGGCCAAGCGCCGCCTGGGCACTCAAGGCAATTGCCTGTGAGGATTTTGTAAGGATTGGCGGGCAATTGTTGCCAATTTACCAACACTTGCAGGCAAACACAATGATAGAGGGGTTAAGGGAGAAATGAAGCCAAGATATATTGAATCAAAATATAATAAGACAAAAGCAAACAGATTGTTCTTTAAAATGTTCTTCAAAATATTAAAAAGAAAAACATAATATCAAAAAATATAATGACATGACAAAATATCACTAATTTGGTAAAGCCAGTGGAGTAGATTCGTCGATGATATTTGGCATGTCATTGTCGTTTATACGTCCGTATACACTATCTCTCTGATTTGTTTGAGTACTTTATGGACATTGTGATTCAAAATCCAAAATTCTGCATTTAATCTTTTCATTTCGTCATTCAGATTTGCTACGTCGCTCTTCAAAATAGAGCTCCATATTCCATTGTAAGCAATGTATATGCAATTTGTTGCCACTCAAATGCTGCACGAAATGAAATGGAAAAACGAGCTTAGTATTTGGTGAATAGATTAACAAGATATAAACAAACATCAATATTCCTTTGTTAAGTGTTATTGCTTAAAACTTGTATTAAAATTCCCTACAAGCTATGGCAAGTGCATGCAGAGATTACAACACAGCTAATGTGCTTCCTATTAGAAATCACTTGTAGATATTTATCTGGGGAAAGTGCACGAATAGCTACTTTTTGGCTTGCCTTTACAGTTGGGCCACTTTTTTCAAAATATTTAGTTTTTAGCCACTTTTTGAAACTTCAATCCTTTTGGGCTGAACTTCAGACCTTGTGGGTTGAACTTCAGACCTTGTGGGCTGAACTTCATACCTAAAGATATGAAATTCAAATTCAGCCCACAAAGGCTGAACTTTTACGCATAGAATGCATAAACTTCAGCCCTTGTAGGTTGAAGTTGAAGTTGAAGTTCAGCCCATAAGGACTGAAGTTCCATAAAGTGGCTTCCTTTGCACAATCAAGAAAAAAGTAGCATGAAACCAAATAAAAGTAACAAAAGTGGCCTCTGGACGAAGTTTTTATGATTTGTCTACATGCTGCTTTGCACCCGACCTCCAAGTATTGCTCATAAGGCAATACTTACAAGGCACGACCTCATGCAATCAAAAGGGCTGCCTATTGGGCAGCACATGTAGAGTTTCTCTACAAGTGATTGTTGCACCACAGCTACAAGTACTGCCCACAAGGAAGTGAGTGCAAGGCAAACATTTGCCCATGTATTAGAGCTTAAAAGTTGCTGCATGTTAGTGACAATTTACAAAGATTATCTATAAAGTTATTGCAAGTTAATTTAGGCCAAAGCAATGTCGTTACAACTAGATACAAGTAATCGCAATTCTATTAGTAAATTTTACACCAAATACAAATTGAAACTAATATAAATTTTCTTTCAGTAATTGATAATCAATGTAATGTTAATTGTTGGATATTCCGTATTAGTTTTCGATTGGTTTAGGAAAATTCACAGATTGATTTACCTGATATATAATTATACAAAATTTAGACAATTTATACGAGTTTAAAACGTAATTATGCAGAATTTAATTCAAAACTTACGTATAATCAATCTGATATTGAAGGTATTTACCTTTGAATCTTCCTTTTTCTGGAAATTTAGAGTTGTATAGGGTTTGAAGCTGTTATAATTAGCTGCAGGATGGTAAACAGAGGGAAAGGAAAGGTTAGGCCTTTTTATATTTTTTAGGGGTATTTTCGTCCAAAAAAGTTTCATCTAAGTTAGGCAAGGTCATTCTTGCAAACTGTCAAGCCCCCAAACTAGGAGGGGACGTGATTGACACTCTATCTGTACTACTATCGAGTGAAGAATGAAATAACTGACGTAATATCCTGTAATATACTTTCAACTAAAGAGAAATATAATCAATGACGCTGCAAAGCATACGTTATTTTAACAACTGGTTCAGGGATAAAAACATCACCAAAACTAATAAATCTTATTAATATGAATATCTGAAAAACCCACTAGCTAAGTCATGAGCCTCTAGGAGAATAAATTGAATGAATTAAGACATCATGAGCCTCTAGGAGAATAAACTGAATGAATTTAGACATAGGTCTATGGAGCATTACTCGAAGTCGAGTAATGAATAAAGTTTGAAATTGTGTGGAAACTAGCTGCCGCTGGAAGGAAAAACGGAGCTCACCAATTGGACGCTGAACGAGTCTGACTCTAACCTCAAACTTCGTCACTTACAGTCTCAGCACCTGCCACATAAAAGTAAGCAGGCCCTCATGGGCTAAGTACCTCCAGGATACCTAGTAAATCTCATAGACTCCCTTCTAAAAGGCTGAACAAGACTTTATGGAATATAACATATTAAGAAAGAAAATACATATCTATATACATGTAATTAATCTATGGTTTGAGAATTTATACTAAACTGAAAGTTAGTAATTAAAATATTAACTAATGCTAAACTAAGATGAGCTATTAAAAAATAAATAACTTTACTGAAAAGAAACAACAATATGACCCTGCGTCTGTGAGATCTGGCAACACGTACGGGGGAGTGTCGGTCTCTCTCACTAATAAGTAAGGGCCCTGCATACGTGCAACTAGTGTCACATATGTGGGAGTATCGACCTATCTCCCAAAACAAACTATGGCCCTGCGTACGTGAGATCTGGCAACGCACGGGGGAGTGTCGGTCTATCTCCCCAATAAGTAATGTGGTCACAATACTAACTGAGTCTGAATAATGAAATTATGTCGATAACATCATAGGAACAAGTCAGATGTTCACCCAAGCAACCAAAATCAATCAAGTCATGTATTACTAAACTGGGTAAGGCAAAAATAATTCATACAAAGCTATATTTCACACCATACTATCTATTTAGTCGCAATTAGAAAGGTTGTCTCAACTTATCTCTAAACAGCTCTTCACCTTCCTTGTTCAACTATTTTAAGAGATAATTTACTCGATGTCTTGGATAACGATAGTTCAAACACTAGTTTTTGACTTTCTGGTGAACTCTTGAAATCTTGGTGAAAGATCTAAATATTGGGAAAAGTTGATATTAAAACTAGTGATGAATTTAAATAAACGCAAAATTGATTGAATTTTTACCTGTAGGAGTATTAATAGTTGCATTAAGGTTTTGCTACTGCCGAACCCTAACGCTTCGTGCGTTTCGCAAGAGAAGGTTGGATGTATGTTTGGCCCTTATAACTAGCGTTGTTTCTCAAACCTGATGCCTTTAAGTTTCTTTGGGATTTCTCTAATTTATACTTCTTATACTAGATATAAAATTACATTTGTTAAGGCATAAAGTGGCTGCCACGTCATTAGGAAATAAGCCTATACACGTTGACTACTCCTTTAGTTTTAGATAAAAAAAATCAAGCAATAAGATTTGTCAATAACTTTACCACATCATACCAACATCATTTTTTTAAGCGAATCCTCACTAGGCAAGATGCGCAGTGAGTATTTTTAATAATAATAATAATAATAATAATAATAATAATAATAATAATAATAATAATAATAATAATAATAAATAAAGTCCTTAAAGAGGATGGTACAAATTAAGGAGGGCCAAACGTTACCTTGCACAATTTTAATGAGGAAAACCCCATCTAACAAGAATGTAAAATATATGAACTTTATAAAACCAAATACTCTATGATCATCGCAGAGTTTATAACATACTCTGTGATGATATTACAAGTGGTAATACTAACATAATGAAAAAAAATATAAGCAAAGTGAAAAGTGGAGTTATAAAACCATACTTTCTTTCACATGTGATATAGTTAAAAAATAAGAACGACCCTATCATTTTTGTTTGAAACAACCTCACATGTAGATGGTCGTTTTTGTCATTTAAATCTTCTAAATGAACCAACATTAGATTTTGAGCTTCTTGATGGCTGCACCCTGGTCACTGGCTTATTTTCCTTTTATTTCCCTTTTATACCCTTTTCTTCAATATCTCTAGGTAGGGGTGTTCACGGTTCGGTTAAAAACCGATCCAAACCGAAAACCAAACCAAACCGATTAAAATAACCGATACGTTCTTGGATATGGTTTGGTTTGGTTTTCAAATTTTCAAAACCGACATTATTTGGTTTGGTTTGGTTTTCATGAAAAATAATCGAAGAAATAACCAAACCGAACCGATAAATTATATATATTAATATAATATTTTTTATAATGTAATTTGAGTATTTTATATATTTTTTAATAATTTTGTAGTAGGTTAAATGTTACTTATTAGATTTTATTAAGTCCACTTTAACAAGAAACCAACTCATTTAGTCAAAGGATTGGCTAACTTTTAATATCATTTTTAAAAGAAACCAACTCATTTAGTCCAAGGAGTCCAATTCATTCAATAAGCTTATAATTATATTAAATTCGGTAAAAAATCGAACTCACAAATACATAGATGCACCGATAAAGTTTAAAGCTAAAGCAAATTCTAGTTTTGACATCTTTTTTCCGTAACCATTGCATATTCAACTTGATATATGAGTCATGACATATCGAAAGCAGAAACATCGTCTAAATATAAATTTACTTTAATTCTTTCTTTTATTCTAAATATTTATATTCAATTGCCCCAGGATTTGCTGTAGTGGCAAGAGTACAATATTTTAGGTGTAGTTAAATTAAAATTTCAAGTTGTTCAACATACTATAAGACTAAGACCATACTTGTAGTTCTCTTTATCATTCGCTTTTAGGAAAAATTATCTTTATCATTTATTTTTTAGAAAAAGTTCTTTTTATCATTCTTATTATCTTCATTGTTATTTTATTTCTCAAAAACCGATAAAACCGAACCAAACCGAACCAAACCGACAATAACCAAACCGATGGATATAACTTTTATTTGGTTTGGTTTGGTTTTAAGAATTGAAAAACCGATTATATTGGTTTGGTTATGGTTTTAATAAAAAACCAACCAAGCCAAACCGTGAACACCCCTATCTCTAGGCGAAAAATCCTCCTTATCTTGAGGGTCGCCCTCATAGACCAAAGGGACGTCAAAAAAATATTTTTTGTCACTCAAGTAGTCCTCTAGTATCGCACAAATCTATTTTTTCTAGAAATTCTGCATCTGTAGAGGTCAAATTCTTTTTGTTGTTACTGGTGGTGGGTGTATGGATAACTCCACGTATAGAATCAACCAAAGGTTTGCTCACAAGTGGAGTTGTAGCTTCAATTTCATCCTCATCGTCCACCATATCAGCCAAACAAGCCAAAACATTTGATGATTTAGCCTGAGAGTGTGAAATTTTACCTGCTTGCGTTATCCCCTCTCCTAGATATTTATTAAACGATTTCATAAAATGTGAAGGAAACTCTGTTGATGGCAAATTAATTGGAATTAAAGAGGCCTGTTCTGTACTATATTTAGCAGGATCACAAACAATATATGAAGGTACATGTTGCTCCTTCAATATTGCCTCCCCATGTTCCACTAATTCCAAGCTATTCAGCATCTTCAAACTTGAATCTCCAGCTTATCATTCAACGAATCAACCTTCTTGCCTCCATCCTCATTTTCGAGATTAAGCTGCAAAGGAATTAAGTGGCACAATTTATTCTCATGACACGCAACAACTTTAGCCATCTTTTCTGCCCTTTTTACTTGCAAAGTACCACCCTTTTCTGCGGTTTCATCCAAGCTTTTATCATCTATCAACGCTTCAAAATTATTATGCGTTGTGAGCTGCCCAATTTTATCAATTGACGCCTGCACCAGCTTACCTTGTTCCACTTGGAGTTCCCATTTTTTTATCTTTTTCCTTGGATGATACCATCTGCCAACTAGCAGACCTATCATCAACCTTACTCTCCTGGCGAACCCCTTTATCCCTTGGAATTATCTGAGACTGCTGCCCAAATCGTGATTGCTGCCCAGATTCACATGAACGCTACAAAAAGTTTCGCACAATACAGGGACCTACTACAAGATGAGAAGCAGCAACACCACAAACAGCGTCCTTAGACGACGGAGAAGTCGACGATCCAACTACACCAATTTTAGCCTGTGGTATCAACCCATCGACACCTGTTGCATCGCTTTTACCCAAGCACTTCGCACCCAAATCAGCTGGAGCCAAAGCGTGACCAATCTGTCCCGACAACGCAGCTCGCACTAGCTGCATATTTTTCTGCTGTAAATCGTGAATAACAATTGCATCACCACTCCCAGCCTTTCTAAAAATTTCACCCTGTGTCCCAACTTTGTCCTTGTCGATCTCTACTTTGTTAGATTTAAGCAGCTGCAACGGCTGCTCCTTGTTCACAAGTGCCAAGGCATTATTTCCTGTATCATTTTCCTTATGAGACTGCCCAGAATTCTTTCCACCATTCTCAGTAGCTTTTTTCCTTTAGAATTTGATGCAAATCACCTTGCTTTTCTTGCGTAACAGATTGGTCAACTAAATTTTCATCCTCCTTACCATTTTCTTCATGTTGTATCTCACTTCTTTTCAATACCAATCTACACCTACTCTTTTCGTGGCCTTGATGCTTACAAAATTTACAATATGATGGGAGCGTATCATACACAATTTGTTGAAATCGCTCATTGGTTTTTCCAGTTTTAACATCAACAAAATAAAGGTTAACCCCCGCAGGATGTTCATCCAATAAGTCAAGAATTACCTTAACCCTAGCTGTGCTTGGCCGTGTGAGATCTTGTGTGGCTTTATCAATTGCAATTTGTCTACCCGCTGCTGAAGCAATGAAAAACAAAGGAATTTTTGCAAACAAATTTGGTGGCAGTCCTGGCAATGAGATCCATGCTACTGCCACTGACGTTTCTTCCTTCGGATTGAACCCTTGTGACCATGGAAACATTCTAAAAAATATTACTCACTTTTAAAATTAATGTAACCATAGGGTTTGGAGAGAGCACTAACAAAATCATCATAGGCTTGTAACCTAACCAATATGTGATGAAACTCAAGTTGGCCAATTAAGCAATTGCTTTTAATACCAAGCTGTTATGGGATAATTTTTCTCAACTCATTAAGATCCGATTTTCCATAAGAAAACTTTAATACTACTGCTTGATGAAGTCCTTCTTCCTTAGAATAATCATCTAATTCATCCAAAAAAAATATTTAAAGTAGGTTTTCCATGAACAAACTCAAGAATTTTCAATATTGTATTGGTTATAGGTTGGTTAAATGATTTGGCTTGTAAATGGGAAGCATAAGTAGGGTTTTTTGGAGGCTCTCCCACAGCTTGAGGCTGGGGAGAGGGCGTGCTGCCTAGATCGCCATTCTTAGAGGGAGAAAGGGAGAAGATTTTTAGGGTTTATGACCATATAAAGAACTATATAATGACAAAGCCGCTCACTATAAAGAACTAAAAGAACTTGCTTAGTGGTGTCAATAATTGTTTGGTACAAGCAGGACATCATTTTTTTTAAAACTAATGATTCAACAGTAAATTAAAGTTAGTACTAATTGGTAAATTTCATTTTTTTGGCCAACTCACGAACATCTTCAAACAGTATTCTCCAACCCTATATGATGAGTTTTGTATCCGGGTCTTACTCGGCTTATCTTCAACACTCTGAAAGTTTAATCTGCTCTTTGACGCGTCCTAAGACCTAGAAATATTTACAAGTTGTTACACAAACCATTGTTAATGAGGTCAATTAGGCAAATCATTGCCTAAGGTATCATAGTTCCGTAATTTACCCTATGATTTTTCTTATTTTTCCTTGCGTCGAATGGCGGATTACACCATGCTGCAAGTTAAAACTGCCAGGTTATAAGGAAGTATTTGCATGATATATACAATTCTAGCACCTCCATCACAATTTTGGACCCTATATAGAAGTCATTTTTACAAAAATAGCCCCCGTCAGGAAAATTGGCCGGCATCGCAAGAAGTAAGTTCCTGACGATTGGGGGGGTGTTTCTAACTAGAAAGATTTGATAATCTCCATAAACTTTCTTGCTGGAGATATTTTTGTAAGGCTATTCTTTTTGGGACTAAACCTGTGACGAGTTGCCAGAAGTATCCTATTTCTGTAAATCACCAGGTCATAAGTCGTCTCCACTTCATTTTTTATATGAATTGAGCATTTTTAGACATGATCGTGATATGGTGCACACTTTATTTAGGGTATCGAATTTTGAGCACTTTTAAAAAAATTTCCACTTTTCCCTTCCATGTGCTCTCCAAATCCCACGGCCACCGGTGAATAGATTTTAACACCTGCTATTCTGGCCAGCAGCCGCCTTCCCGTCGTTGCTTAGTCGTCATCCCTACTCCAGCCAGCAACTCTGCTAGTTTCTGCTGGAGTAGTGGCGGCTAACTTTTTCCTCTATTCTATAATTTTTCGACAAATAAACAACGATATGATCAGAATCGAAAACTAGTCGAATGAAAAACCCGGACAAGTAATGGTGTAGGGAACCCGATAAAAGCTTGCCGACCAGCGATGGGGCGAAGATTAAAAGCACGTGGATCAGGAGGAGAACGTGAACGATTGACCAAACTGAAATTTGTTAATGAGGATAAGATCAGTGTCACGTTTAGAAAGTAAAACATAAGTGGAGTTGGAGGGAAATAGAGAGTTGGATATAACAACCGTTATGGGGCCATAGTAATCAGAAGTGGAAAGTGCTGAGACGATTCCGATAAGTTAAAGGAGAGGTCTCGTCGGTCTTCGGTGGGTTCAAGCTGGAGAAAAAGAGATGCTATTAAAATATGACATATGGATAAATAAACTATTGTATTTAAAATACGTTTTAACAAAATGATGATTTGACCTCAATTTTTTACAAAATGCATATAGTATTCGGCTCACTTTATTAATAAATTATGCTGAATTGGCCTTATGACGTTATTTTTACTTTGGATTTTTGTATATGGGCAAAGTGATGGTGTTATTTACGTGTAAACTAGACATAGTAGTTTAGCTCACTTATAAATAAATGCAGACGGATTGTCTAGAATTATATTTTTATATGGTTACAAAATGCCCCATGGTGACGATTTGTTACTGCCTATCGCAAATGAACTATAAATGATTACAATTTGTCTTAATTTTTAGTTTCTTTTGTGCATTTTGTGTAAAAAATTAAAAGTAATCTTATTACAATTGATGGCGATTTGTCCTTCCTTATTTGAAAGCAGTACATAGTATTTGGCTCACTTTATAGATAAACGATGCCAAATTGAACTTATATCATTTTTACTTTGATTTTTCGTATATGAGAAAAGTGATGATGATTTTGTGTCATTTGCTTGAAAAATAGACATAGTAGTTTGGCTCACTTGTAAGTAAATGCAGGCAGATTTGGGTAAGCTACATTGTGTTAGTGAATGGGGAACCTACTGCTCCTTTTCAAGCAGCAAGAGGGCTCAGGCAAGGAGATCCAATCTCTCCATTTTTGTTTGCGGTGGCAATGGAGTATCTAAGCAGAATCCTTCATGGGCTGAGAGAAGACAAAGAATTCAAAAGTCATCCTAGATGTGCTAAGTTGGGCATTACTCACCTTAGCTTTGCCGATGATTTATTGCTCTTTGCAAGAGGAGATAGTAAAGCATTATCTAGTCTACATAAAGGATTCCTAAAGTTCTCCAAAGCAACCGGGCTTCAGGAAAGCTTAAGCAAGAGTGCAGTGTATTTTGGAGGGGTTAAAGAAGAAGACAAAGCTAGTATCCTTTAGATCCTGGGATACACAGAAGGTGAGTTACCTTTCCGGTATCTGGGTATCCCTTTATCCACTAAGAAGCTAACACTGGTACAATGGCAGCCTTTGATCAACAAGATAGTGTCAAGAATAAACTCTTGGACAACTAAGAAGCTGTCATACGCAGGCAGAGTCCAACTAGTTCAAACTGTAGCTTTTGGCATCCAGGCTTATTGGGCACAATTGTTTGTGCTGCCTATGAAAGTGATTAAGCTGATAGAGGCCCATTGTAGAAGCTTTATATGGTCAGGGACAAGTTCAATCACAAGAAAGAGTTTAGTAGCATGGGAAAAGATGTGCCTCCCCAGAGCAGCAGGTGGTTTGAATCTAACTAATCTAAGGCTATGGAACCAGGCTGCATTAATTAAGCAATTCTGGAATATAAGCTCAAAGCAAGACAAGCTGTGGATTAAGTGGATTCATGAGTTCTACATCAATAATCAATCTCTAAGAAGTTTCAAAGTCCAAAGTCAAGCAGCATGGATGGTGAAAAAGATACTGGAGGCAGGGAATGAGTACAATGCAATGGACACAAGAATCAAACCAAACAGAAGCATTATAAGGCAGCTATACTACCAGATACTTGGGGATCAGACTAAGGTTGACCGGAAATACCTTATGTTCAAGAATGAAGCAAGGCCCAAAGCTAAGTTTACAATGTGGCTATGCTTACAGGGTAAACTACTGACCACATATAGATTATGCAAATGGGGTATGTCAGTAGAGAAGCAGTGTTGTTTGTGCAAGAGCACTGAAGAAACAAGGAACCACATGTTTGCTGAATGTAGCTATGCTAAAGAAATTTTGAGAAGAATAGCTACCTGGTTGAAATGGCAAAGCTGGCAAGATCAAAACTGGGACCAGCTGAGTACCTGGATGTCAATGAAGGAAAGAGGAAGAACTGCAAGTGCTCTAACTATCAGAATGGTTTATGCTGAAGTAATCTATGCCATCTGAAATGAACGGAACATGAGGATCTTCGAGAAAAAGGAAAGAGAGGTAGCAAGCATAGTAAAGAATATTGATGTAATGTGCTGTACAAGAGCCAAAGGAAGACAAGCCCAACTGATAAACCAATATGAATTTTAGGTAGCCAGACTACTTAGGCAGTTAGTTTGTAGTTATAAATGAGTTCAATGTAAGTTAGTACTGCTGAGATTAACCAGACTAGGCAATGTAATTCCAAAAATTGGTGATTAATAAAATTTTCTAATTAGCAAAAAAAAAAATGCAGGCAGATTGTCTTGATTTTATTTTTACTTTAAATTTTTGGATATGGGCAAAGTGATGATGATTTGACATCATTTATTTATAAAATGAACATGTTGCTCACTGTGTATGAAGAAATAAAGCCGGATTGGTATTATGGTATGTTTTGCTTTGAGTTTTGTATATGGGCCAAACAATGACAATTTGGCCTTATTTATTGACTAATGGATGTGACTATATATATGATTAAATAACAGTAGATTGGCGTTATTTTCTGTTTTGTAGGGAGCAGCTCCATTTTTATAATTACAGCTTAAAAGAGGTGCTATGACATTCTGTAATTACGGCTTAAAAAAGGTGTAGTGTCATTTTTGTAATTAAGGAAATTCTTCTATTAGTAAGCATATTTTTGTATTTTTAGCTTCATTTATTGTAAAAGTGTTCAATTTTTAAGACCCCATTTAAAATGCTCTAATTTTTCAAGATCACCCTTTTTCTTTTACCTATTTCTTAAATTCTCCCCTTTGCTCAAGATGGAGGAGTTAATTCGAACTAATGAATAGGTTCTTACTTAATCCATCTTATTCATAATCCATTTTTCATTTACTAATTATCTTTTATAATTTACTTTAATTACCTAATTTAAAAGCTTTATTTATTTATTTATTTATCATGACAAATTCTAAAAACCAGATTAAACATAAAAAAAGTTTAATTATGCTTTAAATAAGTTTTCTTATAGTTCCCTGTGAATGATTTACTACGATACTAAAAACTTGACTTATGAAATAAACCAAGAAATCTATAACTTAAACTGCAAGTGAAATTAAAGACAAATTATTTAAGAAATTAACTAGGAATGTGCTAGAGGTCCATGCATGCCATGAGCCTACATAACAAAACAAGCGTTAACATTTTCATCACTGAACCACTGAGGTGCATATACATAGTGAACAAAATATGGAACTTCACCATCCTTTGTTTTTGCTTCTACTTTCTTCACTTCCTTAAATTCAACAATTTTCTCTGTGGTTTTCTCTACCACTGTTACTTTTTCTTTCTTCACTTCCTTCTTTTCCTCCTTCTTTACAATTTCTACGTGTTTGCGGAGATTTTTTCGCACATATGTCACAACTTTTTCGGACTCAAGGATTGTCTCAACTGTTATAGTTTGAGCTTTGAAGTCTGTTTTCACATTATGAATACCTGCCAATAATGCATACATAAAAATTTAAAATTCTTGAAATATATACTTATTTATGAGGAAAAAAATGGGATCTTATAGGAGTACTATACAGATTTACCTTTGTGTTTGAGTAACCTCTTCTTTAGGTCAAGTTCACACTGGTTGCAATGCATGTAAACTTTCAATGTTGTTGTCTTAATAGTTTCCTACGAGAATATCCAACCGAATTAAGCCAATGAAGGATCAAGTCCTAGATTTAACTCGTATGTATTGACAATATATAGAATCTACATATTATAGGTGTATTTAACCCGTTATAGTGAGTAACTTGATTATCTTTTACAATAGGCTTAGAACATAAATTGGCACATGCACTTGTAACTTCTTTTAAAGTCGGACCCTCAACTCTCATTTTTTCCACTAGTTATTTCGCCAAGTAAATGTGTTTAAATGGGAATATGTAACTCGAGGGGCAACTTTAAAAACTGGAACAAGTACACTTGTAACCATAAAAACTCAAGGAGGATTAAACGCGCTATCATAGAATTTCTTCCATTCTCGCAAAATATTCATTCGATTTTTCCACGAATTATTGCGTTGTTGAAGAAAATGGAGAATTATTAAATTTAAGTTTCAACAGTTATCGCCTTGAAATGGAAATAATAATGGCTTTAGGTTTTAGGTAGGAGTTATATTCATGCTTACCTTTTTCACTTCCTTTGACTTTTCGATTTCTTTAACCTTGGCCTGGGATACTATCTCGACTTTCTTTTTACTCCATTTCTCTAAGCGTTGGTGAAGTTTCTTAGCGTCAATAGCACCTTTTACTGTAACTTCATCTTTCTCAAACTTCACATCCACAGTATGAACTCCTGGAGCCATGTTAGATTGTCCCCTTCATGTCAAAACCAATGGTGGCTGATGAAAATACAGAAAGTAAAAGTACCTGATTGACTGAATTCCTTGTTATTAACTAATTAGTTAATTTCACGAACGGGGCCATTCACAAAAATAATTGAACTCTATTCACTAGAAAAGTAAAGTCACAAACTGAAATTATATATTTTTGTAACATTAAAACAACTGAACTTTAACCATAATTAAGATAACAACAAATTGCTTTTCGTCACAAATAAACTAAGGTAAAGTGGTTGTTCTTAATTATAAATATTGACATTGAAGCTAGGATGAGACTAAATGTTTCTTACAATAAAAAGAAGAAAGAAAAGAAAAGGTAAAAATTAATGCCAAGTACCCGGAGTTCTCAAGAGAGGTTTTCTGATATCATGTGCACATTTTGGGCAGTGTAGACGAACTTTGTATACTGCAGTGATTACCTCTAATTTTTTCTCTTCTTTAGACATGGTAAACGACCCTTCAGCATTTACCACGAAGAAGAGATGGAGATCAAGTTAGAAAATCAAGAAGCTGAAGATAGCAGAAAAGACATGATTCAAAGATAGAATTAAGGGTTTCTTGTTCCTCTTAGATTTCGTTAAAGTACTAGGCAAGAAAATTGGTTGGTGGGAATTAGCAGAAGGTGGTTTACTAGTATGTGGAAGCTTGAAGTCTGGACATTTGAATTTAACTTCTTGTAGGTATATATAGTACAACGTCTGAGAATAGAATACGCAACCACCAAAAGTTATTGAGTGGACTGAGCTGTGAGAGGATAACTAATCGAGTGCAAAAAATATGCAAAAGTACCCAAAGTCCAGAGCCCTCTAGGTGAGTATTTCAAGTTATGCATAGAAGTTCTGTTTCACCCTCGGACTAAATTTCTATGCTAAAATCTGCCGCGAAGTTGGTAAGGACTTGTGACTTAATGATTGTTTCGTGGCTGATAATTCATAAGTCATGCATGTCTTAATTCTGTAGCTCATTTTACCCTCTACGAAAGATCTCGGACTTGTGTATGTAATTCGAGCCGCTATTTGTGAGGGTCAAGGCTAGTCTTTCTACTGTACTAGTTAGTTCGTTTTTGGGTCTAAAAAGATTTCCTAACATAATTGATTGGATATGCATACATTGCATTTCGATTAGTTTTTAGACGTCTTCGACTGACTTGGGAATGATATTACTTTATCGCAATATACATAGCATGCTTTATGATAAATGCCATTGTTCGGACAAATTTGTTTACTCATAATTTGGAAGAATGAGATACTTATTAGGGTTTTTGCCCTGAATTTCCAACCTAGGACTCTACTTGTTGAAGGAAAAGAAGAGGAGTTCTAAAAGAATTATATCTACTTTTATGTCTATCATTTTCTTGGTGGAAAAGTTTAGACATCTATAAATTAAAGACATCTTTTTCACAAATACAACACCAACTTCCATAATGTAGTCATTAAAGAAAATTATGTTTAGGGAGAGACTTTATATTTTAGTATTTTTAGTAGTACTAGTTTTTAATCTCCTCCCTATATAGGTCAATTCATGATCAAACCACTTTCAATAAAAGCCGTTTTGATATATGCTCTTTTATGTTTAATTCATTGTCATCCAATGCTTTGTTAGCTTCCGCATGCATCATGTTGTTTTGATCCCAACAATACTCTCATCCACATTTGCCATTTGACTTGTATCTTAGCCATTGAATTTTTCTAAACTTTGGGGCCATTTGAATTATAGAGCAAAATTAGGGGCAAACAAATTTTCACCCTAGAACAACGACAACATACTCAGTATTATCCCACTAGTACTAGTGAAGTTTGAGGAAGATTAGATATGCAGACCTTACCCGCGCTTCTACTAAGGTAAAGAAGCTATTTCCGATGGACTCTTAACTAAATAAAAATATTCTAGAAAACATGATTGAAAGTAGAAAAGCCAAGATGAAAATACCTTGAAAAAAGGAATGCCGGACATAAATTTTCACACTAATTTATCATTATGTTTTCTTTCCTCATCCTGTTCACACAAGCACGTTAGGCAAAGCTTCCAACTTTCTGATTTTGGATATGCATGTGACTGATTAATAACAAAAGATTTGGAACAAAAAGTCCCTAGCCACACACAAACAACACAAGGAAACTTTCACAAATATCTGATAATTTGCCAACTTTTCAGTTAAGAAACTACTTTAATAACAAAAGATTTAGAACAAAAAGTCCCTAGCCACACAGAAACAACACAAGGAAACTTTCACAAATGTCTGATAATTTGCCAACTTTTCAGTTAAGAAACCAATGGACATCATGAAAATCTATGTCCTTTTATCCTCAAGCTTTCCACAAATGGAAAACTAGAAAAAACAAAATAGAAAGAGGAAGATATAAGAATTCGATCATCTTACCCCCAAAAAAAAAAAAAAAAAAAAAAAAAAAAAAAAAACTAGAAGCAATAATGGTACTTGAAAAAAGTCTACCTATGACTGCAGGAGGTTCAGAATGCAGTTATGCCAATAATTCAATCCTTCAGGTCTCCTTTTTTTATCGCAACTTCTTCAATTTCTACTTATTATAGATATAAGCGACGTAACCATGATAATTGAACCTACACCTATTGTGTCGGAGATATCTCTATCACAACGCTGTAAGCCTTTATAATAATCTTTCTTGAATTGATTTTTTGTTTTGGAATTTTCAGAGAACAGTGATAGTAAAGTCAAAACCCGTGTTAGAAGACACGATAAAAAGTAATTTCAAGAATTGTGTATTTCCAAAGTGTTTCACAATGGCAGACTTGGGTTGTTCTTCAGGTCCAAATACACTTTTATCCATCAGCAATGTTATTAACATGGTTCATTTATTGTGCAAGGAAAACAAGTCTGAACCACCAGAATTTCAAGTGTATTTGAATGATTTGCCAGATAATGATTTCAATAGTGTGTTCAAATCAATTCCATCGTTTCTTGAGAATTTGAAAAAAGAAAAAGGAGACAAGTTTGGAAACAATTGTTTCATAGCAGGTGTTCCTGGTTCTTTTTATGAAAGGCTTTTCCCTACCAACAGCTTGAACTTTGTTCATTCCTCCTATAGTCTCCATTGGCTTTCTCAGGTACTCTCCTAAAATATACAATATACTTCCTCTGTTTCATTTTATGTCGCGCTATTTTTACTAGTCCGATACATTTCTTACATGTGGTAACAATATTTCAAATTCACATTTTCCAGTTTAACTTATAAGGCGTGCTTTATAGCCGCAAAATGTCGTGGCCTATCAAAGATTACTAAGTCTCAAAAAAATTTCTTTTGTAAATTCAAGTGCCAAATAAATCTATATAAGTCACATTATTGAAAGGGAGTATATGTCACTCAATTGCTATTATTTATTTATTTATTAGAATGACATACCAAGAAACTATATCAACAAATAGAATATACAAAGTACAAATTACCCACACAATGGAAAGAATTAGTTACTACCGCATGCATGTATCGTAGGAAACTTAAAGCCCAAAATATTTTAGCTTTTGGCACTTAATCTTTTATATAAGTTAATTAAACTCCTCTAAAAGCTGGACATTAACAGGTTCCAAAAGGTTTGGAAAGTAACAAAGGAAGTATATTCATATCCAAGTCAAGTCCTTCCCAAGTACTGGAAGCATATTTCAACCAATTCGACAAGGATTTTTCAAGCTTTCTACGTTCCCGTTCTCAAGAAATAATAAAAGGAGGGCATATGGTGCTAGCATATGTTGGTAGGAGCAATCCAGATCCAAGAAGCTATGATTCTTGCTGTTTGATGGATTTGCTAACAAAGTCACTTTTTGATTTAGCAACCGAGGTAATTTACATGTTTTTTAGGTTGCTCAATAAGATTGGTGGGGTAAAGTCAAACTTCAGAAAGTTAACACACTTTTTTCCTTTCTTTCATAAGGATTTTATACTTTTATTCTGTCTCTAAACTTCAACATTACTTTATTTTTCTTTTTCAGAAAAGACTCTAAGCCATAAAACTCACTACTAATAAGTATTCGTACATATTTAGGGGTCTAAAGCAAAAGCTCGACTTGGTTGAGTCTTGAGCAGCCACTCGTGAAAACATCTACTATATAATCTTCTTTCAAGATTTATTAACTTTATATTTAAAATTTTGCTATCTTTTTTTATTTAAATGGAAGCAGGGCAAAGTCAAAGAGGACGACATTGACTCATTCAACATGCCTTCTTATACACCTTATGAAGAAGAGATTAAGAAGATCATTCAAATGGAGGGATCCTTTACTCTTGAAAGAATTGAAACTTTTGAGAGTGATATGGCTGCCATTGAGAATCCTAATGGCAAACATTTCGAAGATAGTGCTAAATTAGCAGTTAAGACTATAAGAGCTGTTACTGAGGTTATGTTAGCTTCTCATTTTGGAGACTCCATAATTGATCATCTCTTTGACATATATATAAAGCATGTCACTGAATATCTATCGATGGGAAACACGATTAAGTTCTTTAACATCAGTTTATGCTTGCAAAAAATTTGAAATGTAGCATATAAGAGGTACATGGTAAAGTAGTCGAGATGTGCACAAGTTGGTCCAGTAACACAACTAAAAACAAAAGAAAAGTTGAGAGGTCAATAGGCTCCTCTTTCCTAGATACGATAGTGGATTAGGAAAAATCAATAGGCTAGTTTATGGGATACAGCACTGGAATCCAGTCCATTGGAGAGCGTTTATCTGAAGAACTTTCTCTAAATTAAATAGTGGAATATGTAAATTTGCAGGAGATTTATAATTTATCTTCGCAAAAAGTTAGTAATTGAGCGTTTTTGTACACTATCAATTTGTAAATAAAAAAGAAATGAGTTTAATGAAATTTGTGTAGCTTTTATAAATTTGTACTGAACTAAACAGAAGACACAACTTAGAAAGATCCACTCATGTCGTGATCTTAGAAGCTATGTTATGTATGAATCAACTTTACTATAGTAATGGGGAAGTGCTAGCAGATTTTCTTGTCATAAATCCTAGTTCCAATTATCTGGTAACAGCAACTACTGGCTAACATCTTTGTACTTTTTGTTTCGTAGGTGGTTAACCTTTTTGTTGTTGTAGACATTCATATTTTTGATTTCTAGCTACTTTATCCGGTGGAGCCGGTGGATGTAAATAAATTTTATAATCTAAAAAAATAAGGCAAATTACCTGCTATACGAGTAAAAATAATTTAATAGTGTATATAATATAATTAAGTTAAACTCTTCTGTTGCTTCCCCATGTTTGATGACATCTTTTGCATATTATAGTACTCGAAAGGTCATATAAACCCATTTTTTGTTCTCTGATGAACTTCAAGAATTTTTAGAAAAGTACTAACTTTTATACTTACTTTCATCCACTTTCCTCTTTAAACTATTTGGAATATTACTACTTGGATGGTTAGATGGGTATGTAAGCGTATTGATATACATATTAATCTACAACATGGGTATATCGCTAGGTTGTTATGAAGAAAGGGGGAATAGGATTAGGTCATCGACATCAATACCAAAAACTAAAAAAAATTCATTCAAACTCATCTGCTTTTGTCAAAGAATCAATGTTTACAGCTATATAAACACATCTTTGTTGTTACACCATCAATGATTTAATAGTGCATTCAAGCACCTACAGACCATAAATTTACATTAAAGGTAGAATGTGGGCAACTACGACTGTAATATCATCAGGTTTGCCACCACTAGGTTATTTCCCATCCTTAGCACACGCTATAGCATAAGGCGTAAAAAGCACTTCATCTTCCGAATTCTCCAGTGCAGGTTCTGCAATCTTCCTTGCTAACATCTCCGCATTGATCTCCAACTGGTACAAATCCAGTTGCATCCCTGTATTGGCTAAAAGTTGACCCACGGCGATTTGCCCCGGTCACGCAGATCACAACGATCGAACACGTTGCGACTAAGCAATCGCCGAAGCGGTTGAGCGAATCGCCGAAGCCTTGTATCCGAAGACGCGTTACCGAAGGCGAGCAGTGAGCTGAGCTTCGGTGACTATCTCCTCGGTCAAGCAACAGGGCCAAGCCACCGAGGTTGTAAATTCTCACCTCGGTGGATCCCCCTCGGTTCGTCCGGCTTTGCAGCCCACCACTTCACCCCACTAACTCAGCCACTACACCTCAAGATCGTGGGACAACATGGCAACGGATAGTGGAGATCATGGGCAGAGACTTACATCTATAAATAGCAGTTCATTCCATGTAATAGGGATCCAGAAATTTATACCGAAACTCTGCCCAAATTTGTACTGAACATCCATATATTGAAACCAAGTTATTTTACGTATTTTTCATCTGTTTCGTGCATTATTTACCGCTTTGATACAAAGATTTGCTTATATTCGAATCCAAATTCGATTTGTGTACCTAAAAACGATTTAGGCCCATACAAATTGGCGCCGTCTGTGGGGATATAAGCAATAACGCTTTGTTCCAAAGTTCGAAATCTGTTTTTCATCAAGGAGTTTGTGATCTAACGCTATGGCTGATAACAACAATGGTGGTAATGGTGATCGGGTTGACGTTCCGACGAACCAACAATCCTTCACCCCAATGACAACCGAAGAATTTCAAATGTATGTTGTCACCACACTAAGAGCTCTCCAAAATAAGCAGGATGAGCAGGCCAGTATCAACGCCGAGTTTCGCGCCTCGCTAGAAGTGCGAAACAGCGCCGCCCCAAACGGCACTCAGCCCTCGGCTCCTGGTGGAGGCACCCCGCCTTTCGTTCCTCAGGGCGCGACAACAGGGGGACCTCACAACGGAGCCGCGTCTGGGGTGTCGGGGAGTAATCCATCTTCCATGCCACACTTCGGGACGGTTCCCTCCGTGGCAGAAACAACGTCGTCGGTTGACGTTGAAAAAATGAGTAGAGAAATCGAGGCTCGCATCGAGGCGCGCGTCGAAAAACGCCTCGAACGCGTACCGGGGATAAGCAAGGAGGAAGATGACCTCGACATCGAGCAATATAGGGAACAACCTTATAAGCCCGAAGCAGCACCAGCTCCAACTCCTGTGGGTTTCAAACTCACTTTCCTCAAAAAGTATGATGGGACAACTGATCCCAAGGAGCATGTTAGGGAATACATGTCCATGGTAAAGAGCAACGACTTGACGTCCACGCAGCTTGAATCCATGTTCTTAAAGAAGTTTGGTAGTTCGTTGGAAAAGGGTGCCCTTCGGTGGTATTTATGCTTGCCGCCGGGGTCAATCTCCTCGTTTAAAGAACTATCCCGCGTCTTTGTCAAAGCTCACACCGGCGCGCAAAAGATCCTCCAGAGGAAGGAGGATATATGTGAAGTGAAACAATGGCCCGGTGAGCCACTTAAAGAGTTCCTCGAGCGATTCCATGCTGAACGTATGGAGTTGCCCCGAATGGATGATACCTTGGCTATCATGGCCTTCGAAAAAGGTATCAACGGTCGCAATTCAAGTGCTGCTGCCGAATTGCGAAAAGAGTTGCAACAATATCAGGTCCTGACGTGGGAGGACCTGCATAGAAGAGCTTACTCCAAAATCAGATTGGAGGAGGCGGAGTTCAAAAACCGAGGTTACCAAAACCGAGGTGATATTTCAAATCGCGCCGAGGCGCCACGAAATAATTTGAAAGGGAGGTATGAACCTTATACCTCGCCGAGGCAACATGTTACTCAAAGGTTGGGGAACAACCCCGGTAACTCATACCCGACGTCTCACATAAGCCAAAGGCTTGGAGGGAAGGTTCAAACCAACATGAACCAAAGGAATCCCTCGAGCTCCGCTTCGGTCCCAAGAAAGGATCTTCCCCGGATCCAAGATTATAATTTCAACATATCGACCTCGGAGCTGGTCGACGTCGTTAAGGGGACAGCCGGGGTAAGAATTCCCAAAGACATGAGAACCCCGGCGGACAAAAGGGATCAGAATCTGCATTGCGAGTTTCATGCAGATTATGGTCACAGAACCGAGGACTGCAAAGCTTTGCGCCTCGAGGTAGCTCACCTACTGAAAAAAGGAGTCTTGGCTCAATTCTTCACTGACAAGGGGAAAGACAATTTTTCAAAGAACCGGGGGGATGGGCAACCACCTCGGGCTCCACCCCCGGAGAGAGTAGTTAACGTCATCACCGGGGGGTCAGAAGTAAACGGCGTGAACTTCGCCGCAGCTAAAAAATTTGCTAAGCTCTCCATCACCATGGAGAAAAGGACCCGAGTTGGAGGCTCGGGCAAGGACATCGTGTTCGATGAGGATGACTGTGATGGGATGATGTTCCCCCATCACGATGCTCTAGTCATCATGCTAAGAATTAACAACGCCGACATCAAGAGAGTATTGATTGACCCCGGTAGTTCGGTGAACATCATCAGCTACGGGGCGGTGAAGCAGATGTGGCTAAAAGGGGAAATCGTTCCCAAATCAACAGTGTTGGCTAGTTTTAACAACTCAACAGAGAAGACGTTGGGTGAAATCACGCTGAAGACATTCGCTGAGGGTGTCACCAAGGAGACACTGTTTCAAGTGATGCCCGAGGATCTGGCCTATAATGTAATCCTCGGGCGGCCATGGATCCACTCCATGGAAGCTGTTCCTTCCACTTTACACCAAGTGATCAAATTCCCAACGCCTTGGGGGTTCGATCAATTAAGGGGGAGCAGCGAGTAGCGAGGGAATGCTACTCGGTTGCACTGAAGAGTGGAGTCGCCCCGAGCGGGCCCAAAAAATAGCAACCAACGCAACCGGGATCGAGCGAGGCGAGCCTCCAAAATGAAATTGAAAAGATCCCGGCATGCGTGCAAGAGCCTCGGAAGCAAAAAGCCGAGGATTCTACCGTTGAAGAGCTGAACTCTTTCACTCTACTGGAAGAGTTCCCAGAAAGGAAAGTGCACATCGGCTCGGAGTTGGACCCGAAGTCGAAAGAGGCAATTATGGAAGTTTTAAGGTCCAACCATGACTGTTTTGCTTGGGCTCATTCAGACATGACGGGTATCGATCCGGAGATCATGACTCACAAGCTGAATGTAGATCCAAGATTCACCCCGGTGAAACAAAAGAAGAGACCTCACGCCGGGGGTGAAAAAGAAGGCGATTGAAGATGAGACCACGAAGCTGCAAGAAAATGGTTTCATCAGGGAGGTGAAATATCCCGAATGGCTGGCAAATGTGGTAGTTGTGCCGAAGAAGAATGGTAAGTGGAGAATGTGTGTAGACTACACCGACCTGAATAAAGCTTGCCCCAAAGATTCTTACCCGTTGCCACAAATCGACAGGTTAATAGACTCCACGGCTGGACACAAACTATTAACTTTCTTGGATGCGTATTCGGGCTACAATCAAATCCTCATGGACCCTGAGGACGAAGAAAAAACCTCGTTCATCACTGACCGAGGTACATTCTGTTACAAGGTCATGCCCTTCGGTCTCAAAAACGCCGGGGTGACTTACCAAAGGCTAGTATGTCGCATGTTCAAGGATTATATTGGAAAATCTATGGAAGTCTACATAGACGACATGCTCATCAAGTCGATCCAAATGGAGGATCACCTGAATCATCTGAGGGAGGCCTTTGCCGTGTTGAGACAATATGGCATGAAATTGAATCCTGAAAAGTGCGCCTTCGGCGTTGGGTCTGGCAAATTCTTGGGATTCATTGTCTCTGAACGGGGCATCGAGGCTAATCCTGACAAAATCAGAGCTATCGAAGAAATCCCCGAGAAGCTTACCGGGGTGAAAGAAGTCCAACGCTTGACTGGCCGAGTCGCTGCCTTGAGTCGTTTCATCTCAAGGTCCTCGGAGCGATGCCACAAATTCTTCTCCGTTTTGAGAAAAAACACTCACTTCGAATGGACACCGGAGTGCGAACAAGCGTTGAAAGACTTGAAACAGTATTTGGCTAACGCACCGTTGCTTGCCAAGCCAAAAGAAGGTGAAACATTGCTAGTCTATTTAGCAGTGTCCGAGGTATCAGTAAGTGCTGTGCTGGTTCGAGAAGAAGATGGCAAGCAGCAGCCCATTTACTATGTGAGCAAGACACTCCTCGACGCTGAGACCAGGTATCCACATCTGGAAAAACTAGCTCTTGCTTTACTTGTTACCGCTCGGAAATTGCGGCCCTATTTTCAATGCCATCCAATAGCCGTAGTTTCAACCTTCCCTTTGAGAAATATTTTGCATAAGCCAGAGTTGTCGGGAAGATTATCAAAATGGGCGGTAGAGTTAAGTGAATATGACATCACCTATCAGCCTCGGAACGCCATTAAGTCCCAAGTCTTGGCAGACTTCGTGGCAGATTTTAGCGTTGGAATCTTACCCGAGGCTGAAAAAGAAAACGCCGAAGCTAAAGGAACAACTCCGGGCTTATGGGTACTCTATACTGATGGAGCAACTAACTCCAAAGGTTCGGGGCTGGGCATAGTCTTGAGAGCACCCACCGGGGAAAAAATCAGACACTCGGTTCGATTCAAGAAAGTAACCAACAACGAGGCAGAATATGAGGCGGCTTTAGCGGGTTTAGAGTTGGCCAAAGAAATGGGGGTTGAAAGAATCGAATTGAGATGTGACTCTCAGTTAGTAGTGAACCAAATCCTCGGTGATTACACGGCTCGTGAGCCCAGAATGCAGTTATACCTAGATCGGGTACAAAGGATCTTGACCCAATTCCAAGAATGGCAAGTTAAACAAGTGCCTCGGGAGGAGAACACCGAGGCTGATGCCTTGGCGAATCTGAGTTCGGCTATTGATGAAGATCACTCGGGGACTGACTCGATGGTTCGGCTACTATCTGCACAGATGAGAGAGATGAAGCTGCAAGTCAACTCGGTAGACAACCGATGGGATTGGCGAAGTAAGTTCATCTCCTATTTCGACTCGGGGACTGTCCCCCAAGATAAGAAAGAAGCGAAGAAGCTGAGGACCCAAGCTGCCTCGTATCACATGATCGAAGGCAATCTATACAAAAGGTTGTATTGCGGCCCGATGGCCAAATGTTTGGGTCCCGATGAGGCAAGATACGTGATGGCAGAAGTGCATGAAGGCGAGTGTGGCAACCACTCGGGGGCAAAATCCTTGGTACGAAAGCTATTAAGAGCTGGGTATTACTGGCCCACTATCAGTACCGATGTGAGGGATTTTGTACAAAAATGTGACAAGTGCCAACGCCATGGGCGGCTGATCCACCAACAGGCCGAGCCTCTTCATTCGGTGGTGTCGCCATGGCCCTTCATGAAATGGGGAATGGACGTTGTTGGACCATTGCCCAAGGGAAAGGGTGGTGTTCGTTTCATCCTGGTATTGACTGATTACTTCACCAAATGGGTGGAAGCAGCGGCTCTCACCGAAGTTAAGCAAAAGCAAGTAATCGACTTCATCAGAAAGAACATCATCTACAGGTTCGGGGTCCCAAGAGAAATTGCTTGCGACAATGGCAAACAATTCATGGGGACTGCTATCACCAACTTCTTCAAGCAGTGGGGTATCAAGAGAATAGCTTCGACTCCCTATCATCCAAGCGCCAATGGCCAAGCCGAGTCTTCAAACAGGATCATAATTGAGAATCTCAAGAAAAGGCTCGATGAGAAAAAAGGTCCTTGGCCCGAGGAGTTGCACGGGGTTCTGTGGGCCATGCGAACGACTGAAAAGAGCAGCACCGGGGAGACTCCTTTCTCTTTGGCGTATGGCATGGACTCTCTTATTCCCGTAGAGGTGGGCGAACCAAGCCTTCGATATGCCCATACGGCCGAGGACGCAAACCAGGAAGCAATGCGCATTGAGTTGGATCTGCTCGAAGAGAAGAGGGAGTTAGCTTTGGTTCGGTTGGTTGCTCAAAAGAGACAGATTGAAGCATATCTCAACAGAAAGGCTAAATTCAGGGACTTCAAGGTCGGGGATTATGTGCTGAAAACCGTGAAGCAATCAACCAAAGAAGAAAACGGAGGAAAGCTCATTGCAAATTGGGAAGGACCCTACAGAGTCAAAGCAATTGTTGGAAAAGGCTCTTATCAGATCGAAAGTTTGCAAGGAGAGCCTGAACCGTTGAATTGGAATATTTCCAACTTGAAGCGGTACTACTTCTAGTCGAGGTAAATATCTTCAAACTTCTTTAAATCAAACAGCCCCGAGCCGAACCCCGCTCCCATGGCATTAACAGAAAATGTACTAACTTACCCCTCATTCCGTCTTTTTGCTTGACCTTTTCAGGAAGCGAACCGAACCGATTCCAGTGCTCGGATCTTCATCAAGATTCACAACCGAACACTGGGGGGGAGTGAGAAGGGGTTGATATCGAGGTCTGCATCGAGCCTCCCAACCGAAGCTTATCTATCCGACAACCGGGGACTAACACCCGGGGACTAGATTTAGTACATTGTAAATTAGCCCGGTAGCGGCGTGTTTGTCAGTTTGCTTTTATTTCGAAATTCTACCCAAGGTCCGTTTCGGCTTGGTTTTATGTACATAGCCTTTTGGCTCGTCAATATCAATAAGAACCACTTCGATTACACTCATTTTATCTGTTTAAATCTTACATTTTGAAGCCGCGTAATGCGTCAACCCGAGGACGAGACGTCGCCCTAGGTTCGCATCGGTCAAATTCCGTCTAAATCTCGCAAGATTAAAGTAAAGTTTGCATCAAAGTGTCCGATATGCTTAAAAGGCCATTACACAGAATAAGGATGCAAATATTTCTTACTGAAAGCCCGAAGGCTGAATATATACATTCTCAAAAGACCCGAAGGTCGAAAGTACAAACTCAAAAGCCCGAAGGCTTGCAAAAGAAGTGCTAAAAGTAATTCAGGCCTCAGGAGAACCACCTCCATCCCCGGAGCCCTCTTCGGCCTCGTCATCTTCCTCATCTTCATCATCGCCGCTCGAGGCTTCACTTGAAGGAAGATCCTCGATGATAGCTTGGGCTTCGGCTGCTTTAGCTTCGGCCTTCTCAATCTCTTCATCAAGATTAAGCTCCCCGGCGCGACACCGCTTGAGCAACCTTAACCGAGACTTGATGATGGCCCACCGCTTGTCGAGCTCGGCCCTTTTCACCTTGAGTGCAGCTTTATCCTTTCGGGCCGCAATTTCATCTTTCAGGGCAACGATCTGATCATCCTTGGCTGAAAGCTTGGAAGTTTCGCCCTCTAGCTTCTTAATGTGAAGCAGATGATCTCTCAGCTGCTCTTGGTGCTTTTTGGCCATATTAACCGCCTCGGTTTTGGTTCGTGACAGCTCGTCCCTCAGCCTCGCGACTTCCTCTCCCAGCCGTGAGCGTTCAGCTTCAAAGTCATCACCGAGGATCTTAATCTTAGCTTCGGAGTTCGCCTCAGCTTCGCGTAAATCGGCCTGAGACTTGGCTAAATCAGCTTTCAGCAAAGCTATCTGAGCATTGAATTTATCTTTTTGCTGATCCCATAGGCGAGACACACGCCGAACCTCAGCGGTCCTCGAAGACTCAACCTCGACGGCTTTCAAAGAAAGGATGAAAGTCTGAGCAAAGGCCAAATAAACCGAAGTCAGATATAACCCGAAGGTAAAGATGCAAATAAAATTCTTTTGGTCTCTAAAAAGTTTTTAATATGGCGAAACTTACCCTTACTGCGTTGGAGGACAGGGTACTGTATAACTGACCCGGGGTAAACTCTTGCATGAGCCTATCCTCGGTTGGCCCTAACAAGGGTGTAAGTCTAAGGAGATCCTCGGGGTTGCACCCAAGAAGATTTGAAGACATCGGCACCTCAAGTTTCCGGTAAGACCCCACCGAGGAAGAAATCCTCGCGGGTTCGGAATGCGCTCTCATTGACCCGGGGCCAGCCTCTCCGATGAATGCAGCAGCTCCAGCTTCGGTAACTTTAGCCTTACCTTTGGCTTTTTCCGCAGCTGCATCAGGCTCGGGCTCTTGACCTTCGAGATCTACAACAGCGACATCTCCTCGAGACCAAGCCTCGTCGGCTGCCTTATCCTCGGGCTCGTCCACCAGTCCTCGGCGTTTTTCAGCCACCGCTTCGGGCTGGCGAAGTGTCTCCGCCTCGGTACGAGGAGCTACCGAGCGGGATGACTTCTTCGACGTAGCCCTCTTCCGCTTCACGCCTACGAACGAAGGAGAAATTTTAACATTGGAACAGAAAGAAAACGATGCTTAACAACGCGTGCCGAGGACAAGAATTACCTTTGGAAGTCCCTTGATCGGGGGCTCCCTTGGAGATTTTTGAAGACTTGGAAGCCTTCAATCCTTTATACTCCCCGGCTACCGCAGCCAGATCATCGTCAGACTCGGTCTCTTCATCATTTTTCTTCTTTTCTTCCTTCTTCTTCTTACTCTTCTTGGTGTTAGCAGCACGATTTGGAAAACCTGACACCGAGGGAAGGAAAGTCAGTAAAATCCCAAAGTTAACCATTATTAAAACACTATCAAAACTCACCGTGCCTCTTGCACTGCCAACCAAATTCGGCAGCCATATTCATCCACGTCCTCTCGGGGCGCGTACGAGCGTTAGTCATCGCTTTCACCCACTCAGTCAAGCCCGCCGGGGGCACGATGTCAACCTTGTTGGCTGAAGAAACAGCAAATGAAGGAAATCAGTTAACATTGACAAACTACCGAGGAGTAAAATGACAAAAGCGATGTGCTTACGTGTGTTATTCCACCGTTCGGGAAAATCAGGCTCGGTGGATAAGACCTTGGTCTCCAGCAAGATGAACCGCTCACTCCAGCCTCGGTCTCCGTGATCCTCACTCTTGTGAAGAAGAGCAAATTTGCCCCGGTTGTTGAGCGCCACCACCCCGGCTTTGTGGAAATAAGGGTAGTAGAGGGAAATAAGATGTTGAAAGGTGAAGTCCACCTTCACCTTTTTGCTTAGCCAATCCATGCATTGGACGACTCTCCAGACACCGGGGCCAAGTTGGGCCAGACACAAATTATAAGCCCGGCAAAAGTCATCGATGACCTTGTGGACAGGAAGAGTGAAACCGATGGTGAATGGATAAGTATAAGCAAAAGACATACCCTCGATATCGTGGCATACCCTACTTGTTGGATCGGGGATAATGACCTTGACCTCGGCGTCGAATTGGCACTCCCTCCGAACCCGCTCAGTATGAGCCTGAGTAATGAGGGTTGGGGTAGTGTTCACGGGGACGTTCCTGTGCTTCCCCTCCTGCTCAGCTGTCCGAGCCTGCAATTTTAGATCCTTGGAGTTGTCAAAATGGGAGGGAATGATTTGGTGTGGTTCAAGCTCCTGCTCGAGGGGAATAGACGGCCCCGTGGATCCCCCCTCGGCAACATCTACGGCCTCGGCGCCTCTGCCCTCGGCATCGACGTCCTCGGTGCCAATTCCCTCGCCATCCCCTCCATCGTCGTTGTCTCTAAGGAGAGCATCACTAAAGCTGCGTAGAGCAACGTCGTCCAGCACGGCGTCGTCCTCGCCTGAGGCGACCTCCTCCTCCGCCGCCAGCTGGCGCATAGCCCTCATCTTACGGCGCTTCACGCCCCCAACGCCTGATGATACTTCGCCACCTTCCACCACAGCTGTGGTAATCACCGGCGTAACAGCGGCGGCGTCGCCGCTGACAACAGCTGCAGTTGGAGGCGGAATTCGCACTCTCTCACCTGAGTCGCTGGAGTCTTGCCTAGAAATTGTGGTAGACATGGTGATGAATTCGAAACTGGAGGCTTTTCTGTAAAGTTGGAAGATTGGAAAGAGTTTGGGAGAATTCTTAAGTTTTTACTGTTGATTGCTCTGAAGTAAGTGAATAGGCAGCTTGGCGAATGGCCCCTTTTATAGGTATGGAATTTTAAAAGAAGATGACGTCAGCGTCATCATTGAGACGTTGGAGAAAACAAAAATTTCGGCGCGACGGTTCGGTCAACCCACGGATGAGCGCCACGTGTTATTGAGAAGAGACCTGATGGGACGCGAACTGTTGACAAAATTTTTGAAACGCTTGGATAGGATTGAGCCACGCCGCTTTCCCGCTAAAACTTCATTCCACTCCTCGGTCTCCTCGGTAGGCAACCGAGGAGTGGGGGGAATATCTGTATTGGGTAAAAGTTGACCCACGGCGATTTGCCCCGGTCACGCAGATCACAACGATCGAACACGTTGCGACTAAGCAATCGCCGAAGCGGTTGAGCGAATCGCCGAAGCCTTGTATCCGAAGACGCGTTACCGAAGGCGAGCAGTGAGCTGAGCTTCGGTGACTATCTCCTCGGTCAAGCAACAGGGCCAAGCCACCGAGGTTGTAAATTCTCACCTCGGTGGATCCCCTCGGTTCGTCCGGCTTTGCAGCCCACCACTTCACCCCACTAACTCAGCCACTACACCTCAAGATCGTGGGACAACATGGCAACGGATAGTGAAGATCATGGGCAGAGACTTACATCTATAAATAGCAGTTCATTCCATGTAATAGGGATCCAGAAATTTATACCGAAACTCTGCCCAAATTTGTACTGAACATCCATATATTGAAACCAAGTTATTTTACGTATTTTTCATCTGTTTCGTGCATTATTTACCGCTTTGATACAAAGATTTGCTTATATTCGAATCCAAATTCGATTTGTGTACCTAAAAACGATTTAGGCCCATACAATCCCATTGCGTACCAAATTTTCCAACTCATAATTATGAACGTTATCGAATAATCCATCTGTTCCCATTACAATCACGTCCCCTAATTTTACTTGTACCTTAATTCCCTTTGCATCACTTGGATTATCACTAGTGTTACCTAACTGGTAAGGATGATTGAATCACCTTTGCTGAATTTCTGATCTGTAAACTATTACACCATCTCTTATTACTACAAACCCGCTATCTCCAACATTCATTGCATGTAGAATATCACCCGAAATAGTCAAAATACAAGCTGTTGAGGAACCTTGAGACTTTGTTTTGTAAAATGCTTCATTGAGTACTCTCCATGGATGAATTATATTCCCTTCTGCTTTAATCTTGTGAATTGAACATACCGCATTTCTAATTAACTCTCTTGCATATTCTCCAGCGTCGATACCTTCTTTAGCCCAACCACCAACGCCATCCGCCACGCCTATTGTCTGTTCCGGTATGCAAATAAAGCGTGCATCTTCACCTAGAGGAGCTTTGTTATGTTTTGGTATGTAATATGATCCGGCTGCCATCCTCATGCCTAAGCTTCCATTATTTAACGCTCCACGTAGAACATTATTAGTAGTAGTTACATTGAGGAAGAAGTCTTGTATCCACACATCATGCATGATAGTATCCTCCATACTACTCACAGCTGCGTCTATAGCCATTTATCAAAGCAACAATTTAAACCCTAAACTTGAGCAACCGAAAACTGACAAAAGGAAAGGTTAATACATCTCGGGTATTTATATCAAATCAATAAAGTTAACCATAGCAATTAACTATGATTGGGTCTGGTGTAAAAGAAGGTAAATATTTATCAAAGGAATATTAGAGACAACAGAGAGAGAATACGTTCGGGTATTTATATAGTACCAAACTTGCTTGGCATGCGCGTTTCTGTTTGGGCAATTCACAAAACTATACAAACTAACACTCTTTCTTACACTAAAATGTCAACATTTTCCTATTTTTAAAATATAGCAACTTTTTTTTCAAAACATAGCAAAATGCACAACATGATGCTAAAAACCCTAGATCTTCTTCCTACCAACCCCAGCCACCACCCCCAAGCACTGTTGTTGCCTCCACCCACCGGCCGCCGGCTGCCGCCACCTCCAGGTCGCCGGAAAATTCTGTTTTTATTTTTTTTATATTTTTTGTATGGTTTGTGCATTTTAAGTGTATGAACATGTATATTTTTTGTATTCACGGTGTATGTAAAGTGTGTGAATATACATACATAAGTCACAAACAACATATATAAATGAATAAACACAAACACACACTTATACGTATGTATGTAAGATGTATATCTAGCGTATGTCCAGTGACATACATTGGGTATACACGTGAAATATAACTTTGTTTGCCTCCACTACCACCAACAACTACCGTGCACCACTAGATAGACTCGTGATTAGTGTATGTCAAGTGTGTACGCTTTGTATGACTATTGTATATACAAAAATACATAGGATATACACTAGTAATACAAAATCAAATACAAATGGCATAGACTATGCATACACCAAATATACCCCACAACCGCCGTGTTTCCGTCGTGTCCTACCGGAAAATACTCATTTCACACATTCAATCCACAAACATCAAACATACAGCACCGCCACCACCGTGTACTATCAGAAAAAAAAAAAAAAAAAAAACTGCAGCACCGGCGGGACAAAATCACTGGAGAGTTTGCAAATTCAGATCTGAATGTTTCTTCTTCGTCACCGGAGATACGTCATCGAAAAAGCTAAAAAAATAATAATAACCGAAGCAGCTTTAACATAGCCACTGTAGCAGCAACGCGGTGGTTCCAGATCTGGGGAATGAAGGAGAAGAAGACCTTGTGGAAGAAGTCACCGAAAAAGTAAAAAAAAAAAAAAAAAAAAAAAAGCGCTGCCGCTGTAGCAGCTGCGCCACTGTGCAGTGGTGGTAGCGCGTGGCGGAGAAGCAGACGTCGGGGATGAAGGCACATGTGACGATAGGGTGGGGGTGGTCGCCGGCGACAGGGAAGGAGGAGGTGTGGTGGCAGTTTGGGTTGGGTAGAGAGAGAAGAGAGAGAGAGAGGAGAGGAGGGAAAAGAGTGGAAAATGAGATTAGGATTTTTAAAAAAAAATGTTATGTTTGGTAGCATTTGAAAAAGTATTGATATGTTTGGTAAATGTGTAAAATGTTGCTATATTTTTTAAAAAAGGTCCCTAATTTGACACACAGTATAATTTTCCCTTTCTATTCCTACTAGATACGGTGGGCCGTGCAGCATGGGCCCAACAGTTTGGGTTTTTGTTTCATTTGAGTTTTATGTTATTATTAATTTTAAGGCTATTTACATATATATCCGCCCATCAAGAAATAATTACTTTTAGGTGTCCATAACTTTTTGTATCCAAAAATTTAATACATATTAAATATATTTCTTAATATTAATATTAATATTTAAAAGTATGATATTCAACTCCCTTAATTAAAAGAAACAATCAATGGTAAAAAAAAATAGATTACCATTAAATATGGTAGTTGCACGATTTTAGGCTTAATGATAGAGTCCTATCAACATAATAATATTTAAATATTAAATATATATATTTCAAATATGAAATATCAATAATATTAAATATCAATAATATTAAATATATTAAATATCAATAAGATTAATATATTCAATATATATTTAAAATATGAAATATCAATAATATTAAATATATTAAATATCAATAATATTAATATATTAAATATATATTTAAAATATTAAATATATATCAATAATATTTAAAATATTAAATACATATTTAAAATATATTTAAAAAGGGTAAAATGTATACGGAAAGAAAGAAACAAGAAAAGGTGTACAGAAAAAGTAATTATTCTTGGTCAACGTTCATGGGGAGTAAATTTTTCTTAATTTTATGGTAATTTATATACAACACTTTACTTTTTAGTATGACGAAAAAAATGTCATCTTATTTTAATTGACGTCTTTTTTAGTAGTGTGGGGACCAATAACTTGTGTTAGCATATTTTATTTAAAATTTTATTCCCTCATTTCCAATATATTATAACATATTGATCCTTCTTTATATCCCTATTTCACTTTGTATGCACACACTTAATTCAAAAGTACTTGTATTTAAATCTTCTCTTTCGTTCGTTTTCTCTACCATAGTAATTAAAGGGAAATATAAGTAGGATTTTAAGATTGTAGTAATGATTAATTTGGTCTAAATTAGGTGACATCTTATGTATTTTCCCAACATTATTCTATAAAAGCTATGTGCAATATTATATTTTAGTCTATATAGTTTATCATTCCCATAACTTTTTCTTTTTTTTAGTTTTAATTATTAATATAATAAGTCAACATTAAAGTAAATAAAATTCCATTAATTTAATATTTATATCACGTAAACTTAAGCTCGTTAGTACTCATCTGGATAACTATTTGACTGTCAATACTTCTGTAGCATGTTGTTTGAGTATTTTGGTTGAAAATTTCTGAGTTACTTTATATTTTGTTTATTTCTCTATCGTTCCTGACGAAGTTTTATGGATTTTTGCTTACAAAGTAAAATTTCCATAATCCTGGAAATTTTTCTCTGATGTATTTTATGGATTTGTGTTTCCTCTGCTTTTGAATTCGTCCATACTGCTATAATTGAGTATTTTGATTTAATATTTTTTTTGATGTATTGTGTTTAAGAATATATTATTAGGCATATATTTAAGCTAAAGTAAACTTTGTTTCTTTTTAATGCCTTCTCAAAACATATATAATTCTCACATATTTTGGCTTATACTAACCTACATTAACCACTTTTAGATTGAACTCTTCTTGGACTTTCCATCACAAGTTCGGATTTTTCAGTTCAAAGTTTATAATTCTTTATCAGTAGTTAAGTTTTTAGCATTCATTACCCTTTTGGAAAAGGATTTTACAATGTGCTTTGAAGCACAGGTTATTGCTGAATTGCATTGAATCAAAGTTTGATTCCAATACTTAAATATAATTGATTTGGATTCTCTACGAAATTGATTTGAGCGTAAGCTTTGAAGGAGCATTTGTAAAGTACGGTGGGTCCCTCTAGCACTACCTATGGTAGAGTATATAGTAGGTATTTCTTAGTTTTCTCAGGTTCACGTGACATCAATTTTTTCCTGTGCATTACAAAAGACCTTAAAAGCCGTATACATCTTTAGATTTACTAAAATGTATAGGTATTGTTCTTGCAATAAAGTGAGGAAGCATGGGTAAATGAGACTTTCTTAAAAAACGGTGCCAGCCATGTGTCAGAAGGTTGACTGACAGAACACGTGAAGCGAGAAATGGGGCCACGATGTAAGAAAACCTGTGATGTAGTACAAAAATTACTACACCAGGTACAACAAGGTACAGCATATCAGTTGTAATTTTCCTATATTCCCCTTTAACTTTTTTACAGGTATTAGAGTATAACTCTTACAGCAAGCTGGACAAACATTTAAAGCATGCGACAATAAAAAGACTTAATTGTCCCCAAGCAGGCAGTTCATAAGCAGGACATCCAAGACCTGCCTGCTTGAGCTCCTTCAAGCCCTTTCTATAAAGGAGAAACTCTGGTTAGGAAACCTTTTCCATGTAAAATTTGGCCCAAAACTTCTTTTTTGTTTGTTTAAAATTCTTTTTTATTTTTTTGGTTTTAAAAAAGAAACAAAAAAAAAGAAGAAAGAAAGTGATATATTCTAGGAAATTTCTTAGATTATTCTGACAAATAGCAAAATCGTAGCTAAGAAATTATACTAGTGACCCACCCTTCCAAGCCTAAGGTCCTCCCATGCAAACATATCCAACTGAATTTCCCTCTCTAGTTGGTCCCTATATACCAATACTTGTGAAACAACCATGTTCCCACTTCTACCATCCTCATTTATCGAGTACGCATGCTTGTCGGCCAGGGCAAACATGACACTTATAGGTGGATGAACCACCAATAGGCTGCAATATAATGGTAAATATCAATCTTTTCTTAACTAGGGGTCTCATATTCAAGGTAGGGGAGTGGAGTCATCTTTGGTGGGGATAAAATTAAACGTCCTTTCACACCTTGAGGGTTCAAAGAGGAATAACTAGGAATTCACCGGTGATCCACACAGTTCTCATAGTTGATGGAGTAATACAAGAACTCATGTTTGGCCAAGCAGCCAAAATTTGCTTATTTTGAAAAGTACTTTTAATAAAAGTACTTTTGAAGAATAAGGAGTTTGTGTTTGGCCAACTCATTTGAGAAGTGCTTTTCTAAACAGTTTGTGTTTGGATATTCTCTACAAAAAGTACTTTTGAGTGTCAAATTACGAAAAAGTGCATTATTAAAATTCATTATGTGACTAATATTATTTAGACGTATCAGGGATTTAAAGATTTTTTCAATAAAAGATTAATTTAATATTTTATTTTTGTTTAGTTTAAATATAAAATATAAAAATATATATATTATGATTTTTAATCAATAGAAATAGGGTTAAATTAAAAGCGTGAAGCAGAAAACAAAGTTTAATTTATATTTAAGAAATAAATTGATTAAAATAATTAAATATAGTAAGTAAAATAAATATTTTTTGTAAGGATATTTTTGACTTAAAAAATTAATAAACTGCTTCTGCTTCTGTTTCTGGGGAGAAGCAGAAATTTGTAGCTTCTTACCAACAACAGAAAAACTTCTTCTGCTTCTTTTTAAAAGTATTTTTTTTTTTGACCAAACACCTCAAAATTCTTCAAAAGCGTTTTTTTCTTAAAAAAAAGTACTTTTGGCTTCTGAGAAGCTTGACCTAACAAGCTATAAGATTGGTGAATTGCTCCTCTTTTATTACACGAGAACTAGAATGTTGTGCTAGTTATGCCCTTCCCAATCCAGGTAAGAAAACAACTACGACTGCTTTTCAAACAAGTTGATATCAAATATGTAAATTTTCACTAACCATCATTTAAACTCATCACAAGCTAATACTTAAAAAAAATGCAGTCCGATAAACAAAGCATCCCGCATCACACAGGGTCTAAGAAAGGGCCGCATTCCAAGGAGTGTGATGTACACAGCCTAACCTAATAACAGTGCTGCAAGCTAATATTATACAAAATAAATATAAAAATTCTTTAAAAGTTACAAAAATAAAAAAAAAATATTAAAAGTTATCTATATTTTTCACGTGCAAGTGTAACATGGCTAAAGCATATTATCAACTAATAGGTATCACCTCTATAAATCTTTCTTTTTCCACAGTGCCCTATCTTTCACAAAGTCTGCAAGATTGAATTGTAGGTCCTTAGAAGCATTTTACTTCTACTAAAAAAAAAAAAAAAAGACAGAACAATTGGAAAAAAGGAAACAAATTAAGACAACAATACAAGAAAATTAAAATAAGAACCTCGGTAGAACAACCTCATGCCCTGCCTGAATCCCCTGATGCGAAAGAAAGAGGCAAGAGAAGGTTGCTGCACAACCATCATTTTACTTCTACAAATATACAACTGCAAGCTCGATGATCTAATATTTCGAGGTGTCGGGTAATTTGGTACAGTAACTGTAACTTTCTGATGTTAGTTTTAGAACACCACCATTAACACTGCAACTCTCTTATTCATAGAGATGAAGGTGGATATGGTTTCAAAGACATCTTGGAGAGTGTAGTAACTAACATTGACATGGAAGTCAAGGCCACATTCAGCACTTGTGGTGAACAACCTGGCCTAACCATTTTCTTTACCTGCAAAAAGGCACCTTACATTTTGAATGTTTTTCTGAAATAATTAATATAAAAATTGCTAAGACAAATAATCAGAATCTCCGTTAGCAAACTTTGAGAAATCAGAATATATGACTCTTATTTTATGCATTAAACCTGGATTTGTGTTAAGAGAAGACCAATGAACAATCTGTTTGCAGAAACATAAATCCATAAAGTGAAATGTAGCAAGGCAAAGCATTCACTACCACACAATGCTAAACTGAAACTAGGATAGTCTATATGTTGCATGAGTCTCTCCTTCTATGTTGCAATTAGGCTAGGTGCTCATTAACTAGCTTTAAGTCATCTTAGCTATGTCTATGAATTGTGAAAACATCCAAAGCAATGATTAGTTTTCTGATAATACTAGACCCTTTACATGCAAGCAAGTAGCTTCAGCCCCAATAATAAAGGGAATAGAAAGGTCTCCAAAATCAAGGACACTTTAGCAAAGAACAAATGGCCAAACATCGAGATTCTTTTATTTCACAGATTAATACTATTGTTCACAAGCGAATTCAAGATGATATGTCATCCATCGCAAAGTATAGTGCACCACTATGGCAAAGTCTATGCACTGTCATAACCTCAGCTTTCCTTCTCCTGTAGGCCCCTTTACAGGCAAGAGTAAAACAGAGAAGATCTAACTACCTACAATATCAATGTTCTAGTAGGCCACTCAGGTGATATTTGCAAGGTGCAGAAGTTATAAGCAGATACACCATCGCACAGATGTGACTTACAGAAATTTCACAAAAGAGCTCATTTGCAGAAGTGATCCATGTTAACTACAAAATTCTGCGGACAGGCTACTACTAAGCAGATTCTTTACTGGGTTAGCTCAATCATATGATTCTATTCTAGCAGATCCAGTACACAAATAGGGCTCATTGCACTCATAATAAGAACCAGATATTCACCCATCTCACATTATGTGAAACTATGGCTAGGCATGACATATGAAAAACATTATTGAGATTTTTACTGGAATGCCAATGGTGGAATGTAATTACTGTCATCTGATCAGAAATCATTCTCCCACTTCTCTAAATGTCATTTCCCAGTACTTACATATATGAAAATCACTGCTAATACTCAATACAGAAGCAACTATTTATCTGCAGTGTGAAAAGAACTTGTAAGTCATTACTTAAATTTCACCTAAAGAGCAAGACATATATGACATTCGAGAGCACATTGAGCTACAAGAACAACATATATGGAGCCCAAAAGCGCGATTTAAGTTATTGAAGCAAATTCCACACAGGCATTCATCTGGAATTTCAAGTGAAAGTAACTAGGTAAAATCAGCAGACAATATACCTTGTCCAGACAAAGCTGGACTTCCTCTATCTTTTCGAAATAGTCCTGATTCACAGAAAGTCTCCCCTTCTGCAGGAGATTGTCAGAACTGCAGATATCGTCCCTGACCAGTTTCATACTTTGGACGCTCGGATCGCTAGTACTAAGTTGCAAAGAGTAACAAATACAGTTATATTAAAGCCAGAAATTGTAAGACAGTAGATAATCAAATGAAACTTGTTCAAATAAAATATCACATATTCAAAAACATTTATAGACGAATTAACTTAACAAAGGCTTACTTTTAGAACAAAAGCCGATTTAGAGCAAGCAAAATTTAGCCTTGCCATCCAACTTATGCTTCTTTTGGATTTCAACATGCAAGACATATTAATGGATTCTGGTCCAAACACTAGGAATTTGCAGAAAACGTTGACCTCCTAAACAGAATTGTAGTGATCTCAGGAATATAATTTTCTGTTCCAACTATGTAAACTTTGGACAAAAAAATAAAATAAAATAAAATAAAGCTAAAGAAGCAACTGCTGCAGGACACCTCATGACTGTGCATGTTCAGTTTTGCAATTTTTGGTACTTATCTAAAGGCAGAAGAACTGTTAAGACACACCATACAGATATTTCGAGATATCCAAATTAATGATCAAGTGAAAACACAATTAAAGTAAGATATATGAGGGAAGGAAATGGTAATCACAGCAATTGTAACATCAACAATCACAGATACAAGCTCTCATTTGCTAAAAAGTTTAGTGTAGTCCATGAATCATATGAAATGACACATCAATTAGTTCTAAAAACAATTTATATTACACAGTGTACTTTCTCTTTACTATCTATATATGACAACTTAAGAATGCCACAAGAAAGTAAATCGAACCTGATTTTAGAATATCCATTGCTGGTACAAGGAATTGATGGCTGAATTAGCAGCGCACTTGATAAATCTGGAGCGTCAGAATCCTGGTGAAGACCATAACTTACAATTATCTCAAACAGTTTAATGTAACACAACGGAAAGAACTGAATCTCTGAACTAGTTATCACGGAAACAGCATTGACTACATGAATCTATGTTTACATTTCAACTCGTTGATGGAGCTATATACTTGGTTTCGTCAAACCTATTCAGGCTCTCCTCTCCAAAATAGAAAAAGATAAAAAGCCTCATTAAGCTCTCGATTTGAAAATCTGTTCGTGTCACCCTCTTTTGGGGCGAAAAAAAAATACCATTGTCACATTCTTTTGGGTGGTATACACCATATGAAGTAGAGCAATCAAATATGCAACATGTTGGTCTTCCCCTGTCCAGAATCCTTTCTAATTCTGCTCTACTTCAGACTTATTAAAATTGGACGGCAACAACAGCAGCGGTAACATCAACAAAAGTCCCTTGTTTGGACACAAACTTAATTACACATGGTGTCTATTGCTTTTCAATTGTTGATACTTTTTGTTTTTCCCATGGATAACTATCCTTGTAATGACAACTAATACTGACAAAATATCCCACTTTGGGATCATATATACAACACTTCCTGTGAAACCACCTATTCCAACCAGGAGCAGACAGGATTATACCTTGACAACCTGTGCTTGTGGGACTGAACATGCTACTCGGTACATTAGTAGAGGGCCTAGAGGCATGCGCGATGTGGCCAGGAAGCCCAGGACACCATTAAAAACAATGTAACTAAATGTACCAACGATATCACTCTTTCTTAAAAATTCAATCTCCGTGTCTATCTACATGTAACAACAACAACAACATACCCAGTGATATTCCATAAATGGAGTCGGGGGAGGATGAGATGCATGCAGACCTTACCCCACCAAGGTGGAGATGTTGTTTCGGATAGACCTTACCCCCACCAAGTCAACACTAATACGTACTTCTATACTATATATATACACACAGCCCTGAATTGCCAATGTAATGTCATTCAATTAGTAAGAAAATCCTGCCTAAACAAGATAACAACTCCATGGACCACTTTAACATTTTTTTTCTCAAAATGGAGAAAATAACGGAGAAAATCTCAAGGGCTAATGGTGCATGGTTCGAAACTTCGTTGATTACAGGTCTGCCCTCAGCGTTTCTCCACTTAAATATCGGGATTTCGGAACTGTGAACTGCGTCTAACACACATCAAAGGCTTAGCTCTAATCACTAGACCAGAGCTGTGGGGCCCATGGAACACTTTGATATATCGTTCAAAACTACAGTTGATGAGCTATCAAGCACTTAATCCTTTTTAGGTGGGAGGGGGGAGGGTTGGACCCCAAGTTCTACTAATTTACTTTAGAGGTCGTTTGGTAGCTATCCGAATTATTGTTAATCCCGAAATTATAATCTCACCTTCTATATGGGATTGAATAATCTCATGATTGTGGTGTAAAATTTTAACCCCTGTTAGCTAATACCGCCAAGCAAAGATAATTATAGTCCCAAATTTAAGGTAGTACTCCCCTCCTATTTTGTTTGTCGTAGTTTGATTTGGCACAAAGATTAATAAAAAAATGAAGACTTTTGAAACTTGTAATCTAAAACAAGCTATAGATATTTATCTAGCTATAAATGAATCAAAAAGTAAGTTGAAGTTGAATTATTTTCAATTTAAGATTATCACAATCTTTTTTTTAGGACGGAGTAATAAGAAAAGTATAACAAACAAAGTGGAACAAAGAGAGTATTAGTAATTAAAATGTGAAGGAGCTTAATGTTACCTCTATGTAATGAAATGTCATGGATGAAGAAGTTTGACCCTTTTAAGCTTTTTAATTTGACGGCAAGTCCACCTTCTGCACTGTCCCAGAAAATGCCCAAACTTTCTCCGCCAAATTAAAACCAAATTATGAGCCATAAATATCTAAGGATCAATGTAAAAGTTTAGCGAAGTTACTATTTTACCCCTGTTCGCCATGATTATTTTAATTCAGTTGAAATCTGAAAGGAAAAAAAAAGTTTACCGTTGAAATTTAAACATTAATTTATAAGTTTAAGGTAAGGTCTGTGTGTACTTCACCTTCTCCAAATTCCATTCGTAAAAACATACCGAACTTATTTTTGTTAATTTATAAGTTGAGCTCGGTCGCAAGTTAATGTGCATTCAGCTAGACTTATGGTAGCAACATTTCTCATTTTTGGTGGTATCATGTGTAAACTAGAGTGTATGTTACCAATTCTACTCGCTTTCTTGTTATTATTTCAAATGATTATGTTAGTATTGTATCTCCTAAAAATGTATCAGGTTTTACAATTAAATTTATATTTAGTTGAGTTTAAGGCGACCGTTTTATATCTCAATTCGATCGATTGATAGGCAGTTTACGTTGACAAGCAGTCGTTTTCTAGCGATTTAATTCGAAGACATTAGAATATCGATTTCAAAGATGCAGATACGAAGTCAAGTACAAACAAATGACTCGAAGGCAAGTACGAATCGATAAAATCGAAGCAGATGACTAGTTAGTAATTCACGATGAGATGATTCCGTTCAAGTTTCTTGTCGAAGACAAATTACGAGCTCGATTCCGTTTAAAACAAAATGCCCAGTTTTAATCTAATACGATGACAATGATAGATACGATGATGAGTGAATGTAATATAAATGAATTCAATCAGATAATGTGATCGTAAAGCGGTATCAGCAATTCACTTGATATAGTTTATACTAATGAGTAAATCGATAAGTTATCTTATGCAATCAGAATAACGACAACAAGTTAACAAGATCGAACGCAGTAAATCAAAATAACGAATAATATAATTAGCAAGTAGGAAACAAGACAAGCAACGATTAAACGAGCAGATGATAAATAAATAATTAAAGCGATAAAAGCTTATTGTATTGAAGAATCGGAGGATGGTGCTTCGATGAAAGAGATGAATCTTCTTCCACGTTTGAACCAGGCCACAACTGAGTTTAATACAAAGGTTGCTTTGATAATGACAGTAAACTATGGTGTGATGAGAGAACAAAATGAGAAAATTTGTATAGCTTGTAGACTGAGAGTAATGTTGTTCAGATGAACATGTCTCCAGATGAGAGCATGAAGTCCTATTTATAGGTTGAAATGATGAAGAATTCCCAACCCTAGAAGAATTCCACTTTGTCACGTTTCTCTTCCAACAGTTGCATATCTTCACCCACTTCCGCCGAATCCTCTAAATCCGTTCCGATAAACTTGGGATGAGGACAAGCTGCGTTATCCGTTGGAACATTGCCTTCGAAATTACTCGATCGCAACAACACATAATCGATCACGCAATTGAACGAAGCAGTTTTTTTCCAATAACAACGTCTTCAAAATCAACTAATGCCTTGTCATATAACCAAAACCAAAAATTGTGATCGAACAGAAATCGACCAATACAGATAGTCCCCCCACTTGCCGAGTCGTGTGTTCGTAAAAACTTGGCAAGTGGGTTGAATTTTTTGGCGGGAAGACACGTGGAACGCTTGTGTCCCTCCATTTTGAAATGTCAATATGTCGCCTCAACTTCCCATCGCTACACGTGTCAGAAATCGTGCAGGCAGCAGTTTCTCGACGGTTCCCAAGGCAATGATGATTCTTGCCTTATAAATACCAACTTCAAATTCATATTGCAAATTTTACAACTTCTAAGATCTTCCAAATTTCTTAAAATTCTTCAACTTTTCAGGCGAATCTCAGTAACTTGCTGTTGATTTCTTCTCCAAATTTCCTAAATTATTTGTTCAAACCACTGATTCTGTACACTCGACAATGTCGTCTTCTTCTCAAAATGTAGCTGACGCTGAACTTACTGCTGCCGCAGCAGTCACCGCCACAGCTCCGCCGCAGTCCGGTGTGGTGGCGAAGCAGACTTCCATTGTTGCTGGTCCTTCAGTGGACAAAAAAGGAAAAAAGAGAAAAGAGAGGAAGGTGAAGAATTATGGTCCCAAGAAATCGTGGTCGGAGATCCTTCCGAAAAGATTTACTTATGAGAACGACTGCAAAATCAGTGTTCAAAGTGAAGCAGAGCAAGGAAAAAAGAAGAATATCCCGATCGACTCAGTCTATTGTGCGATCACGCCAGAATCGATACCACGAGTTCGGGAGGAATGTGGTTGGAGGGTTGGCGACATCGATGTGATGTGCCCTCCAAGAAAATCGACGTTGGCGACTCACATCGAGGACCATTCCGTAGTTTTGACATATCCTTTCACCATCGGATTTTCTCTCCCGGTCGATGACGTGATCGAGGAGTTCTGTAAGATGTATAACGTCTGCCTCGGGCAGCTGTCTCCGATGATATGGAGAACGATTGTTATTATGCGATGCATCGCAGAGGAGGCGGAGGTGGAGCTGACACTTCTCTATATTCTTAATATCTATTCCCCTCGAGTTTACAAAGGAGGGGGTGGTGATAAATTTAGCCAAACGAGGTTAGCGAGCCTTGATATCTGACAACGATGACGACCTTCAGGGTTGTGATCAACGCTTTGTCTTTATCCCTACGAAGCAGTTGACCGACCCGGAAAAAGGGTTGCTACCAAGCGTTTGGAATCGACCCCGTAAAAGCTTTGTCTGTTCGTTTTTCTCTTTTTGAGCGAATTTATGATTTCTAAATCTTGCAAGTTTTCCCAAATTTTCAGCCGATGTGGTTGTGTTCGATCAAGTTGCCGATATCATACCATGGCTGATAAGGGTGCTTGACAAAACGACCAACTATAAACGGGCTTGGAAACCGGTCGCGGCTTTGAAAAAGCTCAAAGCAAAAAATCATGGTAATTTTAAATCAAACTTACGCTGAATTTGCAATTTTTGTTCCTTTGATGTTTTTTGACGTACTTCAAAAACCTTGACAGGCATCACGGGTGCTGGAGGTGAGCCAAGTGATGAAGAAGCTGAACCCGAGGGCGGGGAGAAAGTCGATGACGCTCCCCCTCCGAAGAAGAAAAAGAAATCATTCCAAGAGCTGAAGAATAAGTATTTGCCCAAGATAGTGGTGGTGGAGAAAGGGCAAGGGGGCAGTTCATCGGCTACGCCCCAAACCATAGAGGATGTGATCGCTGGAACGAGTTCAGCGATTGCAGCGGCGAAAGCGGCCGAAGGAACGACCTCAGTTGTCGATATTGAGGGGGAAGAGACCGTGGACGAATCGGGGTCTGACCGATTAGTGAGGCGCCCCAAGAAACCAGTCAAGGAAATACTCCAAGAGACAGCCATTCAACTCAAGGTGGCCGAACAAGGAGATCTTTCCGTTGACGATTTTCATCTTTCCCCTGTAGCCGAAGAAGTCAACTCGGGCTCAGGGGGCTTGCCTAGTAGAGAAGGTGCCCTCGTTTCTTTGGGCATTGCCCCTGAAAATCAAGGGGAAATGATTGAGGCCTTTGATCGCGAATTCGAGGAGAGGGATCCAACTAAAGGGAAAATGCCAGCTTTGGATCGGCCAATAGCGACGACGAGATCAAAATACGATGAAGAGACAGGGTCGTCGTTTTTTGGTGCGGATCATGCTGATCCGATTGTACCTCTTCCTCGGGGCGAAGAAGCTGCTGCCTTTGCCGCTTTAGGCGAATCTGAAAAGAGGGGTGGCAGATCGCTTACGATAGAAGTGCCACCCAACGTTGATTTGCTAAGGTGCCCAAAGCGGCTGGCAGATTATTTGTTCGATGTCATTGGCCTGATGGAGCAAGCTCGATTGAACACGCACGAAGATCTGAGTTTGCCTTCTCAGATTTCTTTTGGTGCCTTCAGGGTAAATTCCATACTAAAATTTTCTTCTTTTTACTTGTTGCATAGATTTTTACGAACTTCAACAGTAACTTGTTTTTAGAACTGCATAATGGCGATCGAGACCGCCGATCGGATTCGTCAGCTTCAAGATGGAGCCAAGGTTCTAAACGAGCAAATTATTCATCTTACTTCGGCTGGAGAGGATTTGCATTGGAAGCTAAAAGCTGCAGAGGCCAAGTATGCCGAACTTCTGGCCAACTTTGACAAGAGTACGAATGAGCATGCTCTTCGCCAAACGGAATTGGAATCCCAGATTCGAGCTTTGAACGCACAGCTGAGTGAGCACGAAGCCAATTTCGATCCGAAGATTGTCGAGCTTACCTCTGATTTGGAGAGCAAAGATAGAGAATTGGTTGATCAGTTCGAAGAATTGAGCGCTCTTCGTAAAGGCAACGAAGATCTAAAGGTTCAAGCTGATAGCTTGTCGGAAAGGAACTTATTGCTTCAAAAGGAATCCACCATCCTAAGGCGTGACCTTGAGGAAGAGTTTGAAAAGAAGAAGGATCTGATCCTTGCTGAATCAAGGCGCGATGTCCTTAGGGAAATGCTAGATCGAAATGTCGATGTTCCTACCGAATTGAGCGAAGCTGTTGCCATTGTGCGGTTGGCTCGTGAAGATCTTGGTGTCCCAGCGAGTTTTTCCGATGAAGGTTCCGACGGAGATGGTGATGAATGAATTGTGGCTGTTTTTCGACTTGTTGTTTTAGTCGTTTTTTGAAACTTGATGTAATGTGGTCGTATGACCAGCTATGTATGTAGATGTTTTGTATGAATGAAATTATTTTCCTTTCATTCTTGTATTGTTTTTTCCGAAGATGATTTAATCGTTCGAAAGTTTTGACGTTTAACGATCGTCGTCGAAAGAGGTGATTGGGGCCCAATGTCTTAGTGCGTAGTAAAAAATGACGTCTCACTTTCACGTAATGCACTCTTCGAATATTTTTTATGAGTTCGGAATGAGAAAATTATTTAACACTTGGTGAAACATTTGGAATTGTAAAATTCGCTAACATTTGAAACGATCACTCGAGTCGGACAAATGTGAAAAGTCGAGAATATAACCAAAGTGTTGCATATTATTGAAATGAGCCGCTAATGGGCTTTTAATACATTTTGGATCGTGTAATTCGATCGATTACAAGATGCGGCCGTTTAAAGGCACAGACTTTTGATCGCTAACGGATCGTTTACATAATTCATCCAAACGGATAACCCTTGACTTTGAATAAGAGACGTCAAGGTTTGAAACATCCGATAAAATCAAATCTCTAATTCGAACGAGTCCCCAGTTCGAGTGAGTGTTGGGGTCTTCGAGCTTTGGTCGAATTTTGAACGAGTCCCCAGTTCGAGTGAACGTTGGATCTTTTGTCGAATTTTGAACGAGTCCCCAGTTCGAGTGAACGTTGGAACTTTTATCGAATTTTGAACGAGTCCCCGGTATTGTCTTCAATCGGTCTCGTTCTTTCTTCCGATGGGAAGTCCCCGGTTCTTGGGCAGTCCCCAGTATCCGTTGATGATCATCATGCTAACTCCATCTCCCCCCAGTGTTTGGGTGTGAAGAATGAGTGGCCGAACACTGGTCCTGAAACGGAGTCATTGAAAAAACAAAAACCGAGAAACCGTTATAGATGAAGACCACGTTAGAATGTTCGTCAGACTTATCGACCCCAATCGGAGCGTTTTGAGCTCAGGTGTTCGTGGGTGATGTTTGTCATCATTCGATTCCAACTATGCATATCATCTAAAAGTGTTAGTATCAAATAATCGATTAAACAACTCTTTCCGATGGAGGAAGAATGAAAATTTGCGAAAGTAAAAGATGAAAATTGAGGATACCGTAGAACCTCAAACGTAGTACTTCTTCAATTGTGTGATATTCCAATTGAAGTCGACCGGCTTGGAGTCTATTGTTTCGAGTTGGTATGATCCTTTCCCGATTACTGCTTTGACCCGATAGGGTCCTTCCCAATTTGCTCATAATTTACCTTCGTTGGGCTCATCCTTTTTCGGTCTTTGATCTTCAGCACATAGTCACCTACATTAAAAAATCGATACCTGATTTTTTTGTTGAGGTAATTTTCTGCCCTTTGTTTCTGTGCTTGTATTCAAACAAATGCCATGTCCCTTTTTGCTTCGACCAGGTTTAGATCTATCAGCATGGCCTCTTTGTTTGCTTCTTCGGTGGAGTGTGAAAACCGAAGACTGGGTTCTCCCACTTCCACCAGTATCAGTGCTTCTGCTCCGTAGACAAGTGAGAACGGTGTTTCTCCGGTGCTGTGTTTCACCGTTGTCCGATGAGCCCACAGCACTCCGGGGAGTTCGTTCGGCCAGTTGCTCTTTGAATCATCCATCCTTTTCTTCAAATACTCGATTATTGTTTTGTTGGAAGACTCAGCCTGTCCATTTGCACTGGGGTGATAAGGTGTTGAGGCAATTCGCTTGATCCCCCATTTTTCGAAGAAGGCAGTGATCCGTCTTCCTACAAACTGTTTACCGTTATCGCATGTGATCTCTTTCGGGATCCCAAAACGACAGATAATATTTTGATTAATAAATTTAATGACTTCTTGTTCACGAATTTTAGCTAAAGCAATTGCTTCTACCCATTTAGAAAAATAATCTGTAAGAATTAAAATAAATTTTACCCCGCGGGGCGCTGTTGGAAGCGGCCCGACCAAATCCATTCCCCACTTCATGAATGGCCACGGTGACGTGACCGAATGAAGTGGCTCTGTCCGTTGATGTATGAGGTTGCCAAATCGTTGACACTTGTCGCATTTGCGGACGAATTCTTTGGCGTCATCTGCGATCGTTGGCCAATAGTATCAAGCTCTTAGGATCTTTCGAACCAACGATTTGCTGCCGGAGTGATTGCCGCACTCGCCTTCGTGAATCTCTTTCAACACATAGTTTGTTTCATCTGGTCCCACACACTTCGCTAAAGGGCCGCTGAACATTCGTCTGTAGAGCTGGTTCTCTAAGAGACAATATCTTGCCGCTTTAGCTTTGAGTGATCGGGCAGATTTTTTGTCACTGGGAAGGGTGCCTGCCTGCAAATAAGACAAGTATTTGTTTCTCCAATCCCAAGTATGGTTAACATTGTTTACCTCTTTGATGCTCCGACAAAGTGGGGATTCAAACAGATGAACCACTGTTTCATCGATTTTGCCATCGATGACCGCTGCAGAACCGAGGTTGGCTAAGGCGTCTGCTTCGATGTTGTCCTCCCTTGGTATATGAGCTATTTTCCATTCCTGGAAAGATGTAAGAAGATTTTATACTTTCTTGAGCAACTGCTGCATCCTTGGATCTCGAACACAAAAATCGCCTTGTATTTGATTTACCACCAATTGAGAATCACTTTTGATGTCTAGTCGTTCGACCTTCAAGTCTTTTGCGATCTTTAAACCTGCAGCGAGGGCCTCATATTCGGCCTCGTTGTTAGTTTTTGCATGTAATTTGATCGCATACCTGAGTTTTTCACTGGTATGTGCTATTAATAAGATTCCAAGGACAGTCCCTTTCACGTTTGAAGCTCCATCAGTATACATTTTCCAAACTCTGGGATCGAGATCTCTCATCATCAATTTTTCCTTTTTTTTTGCTTCCAGGAAGATGTTAGTGCTAAAATCTGCTACAAAATCAGCTAACACTTGAGATTTTATGGCGGTGCGAGGCTGATAAGTGATATCGTACTCGCTCAGCTCAACCGCCCACTTCATTAATCGACCAGAGAGATCTGGCCGATGTAATATATTTCGCAATAGAAAAGTAGTTACGACAGATATTGAATGACATTGGAAATAAGGTCTTAGTTTTCGTGCTACAGTGACTAGTGCAAGTGCTAGTTTCTCTAGGTGTGGATACCTTGTTTCTGCATCTAACAGTGTTTTACTAACATAATAGATAGGAAATTGATTACCTCTGTCCTCGCGAACGAGGACAGCGCTTACAGCGACATCAGAGACAGCCAAATAGATCAGCAGCATCTCTCATTCGATCGGTTTTGATAGGAGCGGAGCATTTGAAAGGTACTGCTTTAGTTCTCTGAGGGCCCTTTTGCATTCTGGTGTCCATTCAAAGCTTTTGTTCTTCCTCAGCACCGAAAAGAACTTGTGACATCGTTCAGATGACCTCGAGATGAACCTGCTGAGATAGGCTACTCGACCGGTCAGCTGTTGAACTTCCTTCACTGTTGTTAAGTCCTCGGGAATGCTTTCAATTGCTTTGATTTTGTCTGGATTGGCCTCAATTCCTCTTTGCGATACGATGAATCCCAAGAACTTGCCGGATCCAACTCCGAATGCACATTTCTCCGAGTTCAATCTCATGTTGAACCGCCTTAGTATCGTAAAAGCCTCCTCCAAATGACTTAGATGATTTCCCCTCTCAAGAGATTTGATCAACATGTCATCGATGTACACTTCCATGGTTTTCCCAATCAAATCTTTGAACATAGTGGTGACCAAACGCTGATAAGTAGCGCCAGCGTTTTTAAGGCCGAAGGGCATGACTGTATAGCAATAAGTCCCCATATCTGTGATGAACGACGTCTTCTCCCGATCTAATGGGTCCATCGAAATTTGATTATAGCCTGAGTAGGCATCCAAGAAGCTCAACATTTCGTGCCCTGCCGTTGAATCGATCAGCCTATCGATGTGAGGCAATGGGAACGAATTTTTTGGACAGGCTTTATTGAGATCGGTATAATCGATGCATATTCTCCACTTGCCATTTTTCTTTGGCACCACTACAGTGTTTGCAAGCCATTCAGGATACTTGACCTCCTTAATGAACCCATTCATCAGCAGCTTTTCTACCTCGTTGTTGATCACTTTCCTTCGAAATCCTCCATTCTGCCGTTTCTTTTGCTTCACAAGCCGGTGTTTTGGATCGACGTTTAATTTGTGTGTGGCGACTTTTGGATCGATCCCAACCATATCTGCGTGGGACCAAGCAAAGCAATCAGAATTATCCTTGAGGAAGGATATGATTTTTGCTTTTACTTCGGGATCCAATTCTGCTCCCACATAGACTTTCCGATCAGGCTTATCATCGAATAACATTACTTCCTCTAAATCTTCTATCGTAGAGTCTCCAGCTTTTTGTTTATACGGTTCTCTCACACATGGTGGAACCTGTGCGAAGTCGCCTTCCACTTCGGATTCCGGTAACTGTAACGAAGCACACGACGGAACCGAAGTGAAGCTTCCGGCCACGGGTTCCACTAGCTGTAATTGCTACAATCGAAAGCCATCCTTAGCAGCTACTGAGTAACATTCTCGTGAAGCCTGCTGTTCGCCTCTAATTTCACGAATTCCCCATGGGGTAGGGAATTTTACAACTTGATGTAGAGTCGATGGGACCGCTCCCATAGCATGAATCCACGGTCGACCCAATATCACGTTGTATGCCATTTCGCCTTTCATTACTTGAAACGATGTTTCACTCTCAACACCTTCTGCATAGGTCTTAATCGTGATTTCTCCAACTATCACATCGCTCGAGTTATTAAAACCCGACAGCACCTTTGAGCGAGGCACGATCTTATCACTCAACTGCAGCTGCTCGACTACCCTTGCGTGTATGATATCAACCGAACTGCCAGCATCGATTAATACCCTTTTCACATCAGCATCGTCGATCCTCATCGTGACTACAAGTGCATCATGATGGGGATGAATCCTTTCATCGAAGTCGAAATCCCCGAACACAATCTCATCATTCATATCATCTCGTGTTCGCTTGTCTCGTGTAAATGAGACCTTTGCATATTTCTTTGTAGTATATAGGTCACCCCACAAACATCATCTCCTCCGGTAATAACATTTACCGTCTTCCTAGGAGCAGGAGGTTTTGGCGGCTCATCGTCTTTCTTCTTATTAAAATTGTTTCGTCCTCTGTTAGTCAATAATTCGACCAGATATAATAATTCGACCAGATGCCCCTTCTGCAGCAGGCTGGCCACTTCGTATCTCAATGCCTTACAACCCTCCGTTGTATGGCCGAAGTCATGATGAAATGCACACCATAGATTCTCATCCCTTGTGTTTGGATTTGTTTTTATGCGACCTGGAAACTTTACAACCTTCTCGCCCATCCCCCTCAAGTGATTCACCAAGTTCGGTGTCGATATGCAAAAATTATACTCCGTCACTTTTGGAGGGAGTGGTCGATCTTTCGGAGCCGAAGATGTGTTCGACTGCCCTTTCTTCGATTGATTCTTCGAACCACCAGCTTCGTGGTTGTTGTTCCCCATTCGAGGGAAACTGTAGGGCTCCCATCGTTGGTCCTTGTAGTTTCGCCTGTCGTTTTTGACTCTCCGTGGTGGAGGTCGATCATAATGGTAACTATTTCGGACTAGCTGCAACTCCTCCTCCTCAGCCCTAATCCGTGGCTCGCATTCCCAATATAGCACTTCGAATGTCCATGCATCGATCTCTCTGAGACGATCTTTCAACTTCCATGCCTCTATCGAATCAGTGCGCAAATTGTTAGCAAAGGTCAAGCAAGCCCACCTTTCTTCAAGATTCGGGATATGAATCTTCTCATCATTGAACTGTTTCACAAATTGTTTGATAGTTTCCCCGGGCCGCTGCCTAATGTTCAGTATATCTTCCACCCTTGGTGCTATCTTTTTTGCTCCAGTGTGTGATTGAATAAACTTTGCAGACATGTCGTCAAAATTCAATATTTCGTTTTCGGGCAACTGCAGATACCATTTCAATGCCGCTCCTTTCAACGTCTCACAAAACTTCTTGAGGCTTACCGAATTGATTTCCTCTGAAGTCAGGTCGTTCGCCTGAACTGCAACTGAAAACATATCAATGTGATCCCTTGGATCTGTGGTTCCATCGTATCTCAAACTTCCTGGTAATTTGAAAATTTTAGGAATGGGCATTGGGGCTGCACTTGCTGGGAACGGACACTTTGAAATCGATTTCTTAGCGACTTTGTCCGTTAACTTTGGAACACCTGGCAATTTCTCCATAAACGATTTTATCTCACCGAACTTTTTATCCACTGTGTCATTCAACAAAGTTTGCATCGTAGCTAACATTCTCACTTCTGCTGTAACTGAGGCCGGAGCTCCCATAGCTACCGCGGCCGTACCCGATCCCCCAGATCCGACCCTCACTGCAAGTCCCCCTGTTACGGCGCCCTGAGGAACCGAAGTCGGAATGCTTGCTGGAGGTGTGATCGGAGGGGTGGGTGCTCTGTTTCCGATAGAGCTAGATAAGACCCTTAGTTGTTCTTGTATCATTTCGAATTGAGCATCATGCCTTTTCAAATACGCTATTAGTGCCGCATTTGCATCTCCTGACTCAGTTTCGACCACGGGCTCCTTATCTGGTCGCTGCCCTCGGGGCGCATTCAACCGTGAACCAGCAGGAATGTCGTCATGAGTTGGATCCTGCTCGTGATTGGTAGATTCATCTACCCCTTCAGCGTTGGCCGGAACATGAATCCCGTCATTGGGATTGAGCTGTTGTTGACCGTTCAGAGCGGTGGTAGCGTCGATGTTACGTTCATCTGCCATTTCAAGACAAGGAAGCAAACGTAAGTAGTATCAAACGATTCAAATTTCGAAATAAATCGATTGCCTAGACCCCACGGTGGGCGCCAAATTGTATCTCCTAAAAATGTATCAGGTTTTACAATTAAATTTATATTTAGTTGAGTCTAAGGCGACCGTTTTATATCTCAATTCGATCGATTGATAGGCAGTTTACGTTGACAAGCAGTCGTTTTCTAGCGATTTAATTCGAAGACAGTACGAATATCGATTTCAAAGATGCAGATACGAAGTCAAGTACAAACAAATGACTCGAAGGCAAGTATGAATAGATAAAATCGAAGCAGATGGCTAGTTAGTAATTCACGATGAGATGATTCCGTTCAAGTTTCTTGTCGAAGACAAATTACGAGCTCGATTCCGTTTAAAGCAAAATGCCCAGTTTTAATCCAATACGATGACAATGATAGATACGATGACGAGCGAATGTAATATAAATGAATTCAATTAGATAATGTGATCGTAAAGCGGTATCAGCAATTCACTTGATATAGTTTATACTAACGAGTAAATCTATAAGTTATCTTATGCAATCAGAATAACGACAACAAGTTAACAAGATCGAACGCAGTAAATCAAAATAACGAATAATATAATTAGCAAGTAGGAAACAAGACAAGCAACGATTAAACGAGCAGATGATAAATAAATAATTAAAGCGATAAAAGCTTATTGTATTGAAGAATCGGAGGATGGTGCTTCGATGAAAGAGATGAATCTTCTTCCACGTTTGAACCAGGCCACGACTGAGTTTAATACAAAGGTTGCTTTGATAATGACAGTAAACTATGGTGTGATGAGAGAACAAAATGAGGAAATTTGTATAGCTTGTAGACTGAGAGTAATGTTGTTAAGATGAACGTGTCTCCAGATGAGAGCATGAAGTCCTATTTATAGGTTGAAATGATGAAGAATTCCCAACCCTAGAAGAATTCCACTTTATCACGTTTCTCTTCCAACAGTTGCATATCTTCACCCACTTCCGCCAAATCCGCTAAATCCGTTCCAATAAACTTGAGATGAGGACAAGCTGCGTTATCCATTGGAACATTGCCTTCGAAATTACCCGATCACAACAACACATAATCGATCACGCAATTGAACGAAGCAGTTTCTTTCCAATCACAACGTCTTCGAAATCAACTAATGCCTTGTAATATAACCAAAACCAAAAATTGTGATCGAACAGAAATCGACCAATACAAGTATCATCATATATAATATCATTATAAATTACAGTATAAACTCTATTATAAACTCTATTATGAACATTTTAAATATTAGTCTTTTTTCATAGTTCTTATTTATGTGTGCGTTGTTTTTTCATCAAAATTAATATGGTAATGTTTGATATTATATTTTTAAAAAATTAGCGGATTTTCCACAGTTCTTATTTATGTGTGCGTTTTTTTTTTCGCCAGAATTAATATGGTCATGTTTGATGTTATATTTTAAATTTGTACATTATATTTTAAAAAAAATTAAAGATTCTATTTCTGAATTAGCGGTGATACTAAAGAATAGAATTTCTTTGCATAAATCGGGATCCATTGAGTATTTTAATTGTATAAATTATTACTAAAAATAACAAAGGAGATAAACATCAGCAAAATAAACTTTTGGATTAAGATTACAACGCCAAATTCACTTCCTAGTCAAGGCAATTACGACCATATCAAAAGAAGAGAGTTTGCCTTGACATGCTCGCTTGGCCAGATGCTTTTCAAATCTTACAAATAATTCGTCCATTAAAGAAGTCCCAAAATTGTCAGCTAGAATTGGCTCTGTGGCAGCTGGTAAAGGATTTTTAATAATCCTTGTGCTCTCATTGATGTCAAGACAATTACAATAATCTTTGTCATCACTTGTATCCCAATTGACTTCGATTATTTCTAGCTTGTGAAGTTTGAAAACCCCTTCTCTTGAATAATTGCATTTACTTCTTAATTCCTTGCATGACAGATATATATTGGCATATTAAAAGCATCTATTTTGGCCTCCTCAATGACACCCTAAGGGAAAAAAATATTGTCAAACATTTCTATAATAACCTCGTTTATTTTGACACTTCAAATTGCTATTGTGAAGTGATGCTTTGGAGAACATATAACCTAACATAAACATTTGGTTTCCAAAAGGAATTGAGCTGATATAGTGAAGTGTGATTATATAGGAGGACTTATAAAGATGTCTGACTTGTATCTAATTAATTACTAGAATTAGTTGTTCAATTAATCAAATTGGCTTATACATGGATTAATTGAATCTACTCGGTTTGATAGATTATATTTTTTTTACTACATATGAAAAAACTATACTTAAAAATAATATGTTTGCCTACCCAAATAGTAATAATATCATATGAAGTACATTATATTACATTCTAGCTATTCACTGAATAAAAAAATTAAAATTATTTACAAGCTCTCTAATTTGATTGGCTTTAATATGTTACTCATAAGCTTTCTTCATTACCAAATTCATTGCGGAATTTTTGATAACATGATTATGTGATAGTAAAATTTATGACTAAAAATTAAACAATAGAGTAAGTCAAAAAAAGTTTCAGGCCTAGATTAGCCACTCAAGAGGGCAAGTTTTCAATCAGGAAGTTATCCCTAATATACCTACCTCAGCATCCAAGGGTACAATGGAAGAGCATCATAATGCAGACCAATATCCATCCAAGGTTCAAGTTCATCTTATGGCTTGCACTTCAGAACAGACTAGCAACATTGGATAGGCTGCAAAAACTCAATATACAGGTACCAATGACTTGTGTGTTCTGTGGGCAACAGGATGAAACACTGGACCATCTTTTCTTTGATTGTTCATGCACAAAAGCACTATGGACTAAACTGCTGAGCTGGCTAAAGGTTCATAGAGTGATTGGCACATAGCAACAGGAGGTGCAATGGGTATGCAGAAGGGAAAAGAAGAAATCTGGGGCTCTCATTAGTTGTGTTTTTGCTATGTTTATCTATGACATCTAGAGGGAGAGGAACAATCTCAGATTTCAGCAGAATGTGTTTGATGCTGAAAAACTCTGCAAAGAGATTGTGCTGCACTTATATATCAAGAGTCAGTCACTACCACACTGGAGGCAAGTCTTGCAACAGCTGGAGCATCGGCCTTAATAGCTTAGCTTAAAGTGATGGCTGCATTAGATAATGCTTCTAGATTAGCTAGTATTGTTTGTCTGTCTTGAGAATAGCTAGTATTGTTTCAGATAATGTTCAGATTAGCTAGTACTGGTTTCTGATAATGTTCTGATACTAGTTTAATGTCTAAATTGTCATTTTAGTCAGTTAGGGAGAGTGTCAGTGGTCTGCACTAGGCCTGGATGTATAACGCTAAATTTTGGTATGAAATGAAATGTCTATTTACCAAAAAATTGAATTGTAGATTCAGAATAGGATCATATATACCTCCTTTCCTTTTAATCTACTAGCACTTTACCAAAAACAAACTGGTTCAAATAGTTATCTTATCAAACCAAGAAGTTGTATGAATTATTTTTCATTTCATCTGACTACTCCAAGAAGTCATATAGTCATTAATTTCTCAGTTAAAGGAAGAGATAGTATTATTAAATAGTAATATTTTTAATGGCTATGTCAAAATCTTAAATGAAAGATAAAAAGGATATCAAGTATCTTATAAGGACTGCTGTGCACTCAAACCTCTTTAGAACAACCATATATCTCTTCAGTAATGCAATAAAAAATTCTTTCGGAATGATTTTTCATATTGTATTATATTATTGTAGAAATATTTGGCTGTACCTCGATAGACATCTGTACAAGTTGTTAAAGTTATTTGAGAATGCATTTTGATTATGACAAAAAGGATGTGATGCCTAAAACTGTCTATGTGCTTCTCGCAGGTTTCGGTCTCGGTGAATCTCTAATTGATTCTCCTTCGAAGTCAGCTATGGAAAGATTATCTGACAGCGCCTCTTTCGCAGATGGGTTTGCCCTTGCCTTATTCTCTGGAGATATTTATATCTCTAAGAGAATCAAATCTCTTGGGTCAAATCTCTCTATATCATCAGATCCCGTCAATCTCTCCTATTGCATCTCTTCGATTTACTGCCCTGATCTTCCGCAACGGTCTCCTTGTTTTGTTACTATTTAATCGAAAGTTTCTGAAGGATCTCCTTACGCTTCTATTCTACTGTCTACTTTTCTCCACACTTTTACTTTGCAAAAATACTGTAACTAGCTAGTGATCGGTGTTAGAAAAGAAAAGAAGGAGAGGTTCTTGTAGAGGTAATAGTTGTGTCGAACAGAAGTTGGTTTGGTGAGCTATAAACCAAACAGTACGTTGGTGGTTATCGAGTGGTGAAAAACCATCTGTGTGAAGACGTTCGTGGTTAACGATAAACCACACTTGTATTTCTGTTTACTAAAGAGCTTAAAGAGAGATCACTCCCTTGTGACCCAAGGGGACTGGATTAGGAACCAATTGGTTCTGAACCAGTATAAAAACTCTGTGTCGTTCCCTGTTTACAGCTTTGCTTTCTGCATTACTTATTATCTATAACTTACAGTCAACTCACGAATTGATTAGTCGACTAAAATTGATAGTTTTTACAATTCACCCCCCCTCTTGTATTCATCAATTGGTATCAGAGCTTGGACTCACACTTTGTTTGTTTTGCCTTACAGCAAGTGAGTAAAGATCATGTCTACACACATTGTCAACGGTGCTCTACTACAAGAGGGAACTTCCTCCACCCGGCCTCCCTACTTCAACGGGAAACATTACAGCCACTGGAAAATCCGCATGGAAACCTATGTCAAGTCAGTCGACTTGAAAGTCTGGCGTGTAATCAAGAAAGGTCCCTATACCATTCCAACCGGTGTCACTGCCAAAAAGGAAGATGACACTGACAAAACTTCCGATTCCCTTGATTTGGATGACTATACTGATGAGCAAAGAGAAGTAATTCAACTGAATTACAAAGCAGTGAATATTCTCTACAATGCCATAAGCGGTGAAGAATGGGAAAAGATCTCCAGCTGTGATACTGCAAAAGAAATTTGGGACAAGTTGGAAGTCACATATGAAGGTACCAGTAAAGTGAAAGAAACCAGAATCAATCTTCTAGTTTATGAGTATGAACTATTTCAAATGAAAGATGGAGAATCTGCTGAAGATATGTTCGCTAGATTCAGCAAAATCATTGGGGAACTCAAAGCACTCGGAAAAATCTACTCCAGTGGTGAGCAGATAAGGAAGATTCTGAGAAGTCTGCCTACTACCTGGCAACCCAAGGTTATTAATATCGAAAGCGGAGATCTCAACAAAATATCTTATGACGAACTCAGAGGAGATCTGATTGCGTTCGAGAAAACACACTTGAAACGAAATGTGATGGAAGAGAAAAAGAAAACTGTTGCATTCAACACTACTATGGAAGAAGTCGACTATGATCAGGATGTTGAAGAAGACGATATCCAAGAACAACTTGCTATGATGTCCAGGAATCTAAATGGTTTAATAAATCGCAGACGTCAGTTCAGGAAAGGAAAAGTTCCTTTCAAGAAAGATCAAACCAACTACAGGAATGAAGGTCGTTGCTTTGAATGCGGCAAACAAGGACACATTGCAACAAACTGTCCTGATGCCAAAAGAAAGGGAAAGAATAGATCTTATGCTGCATGGAGTGATGAAGATACAGCCGATGCTGAGCAAGATGAAATAGCCAACCTTTGCTTCATGGCCTCAGACAATTCTACCAGCAGTGGGATCAAGTCAAACGACTCTAGTGAGGTACGTTGTGAATTCTGTATTGAAAATTCCAGAAACCTTGATGAAGTTCTAGATGAACTAGAAAATGCACTTAGGAAAATAAAGAAACTAAGTAAAGAAAAGGAAGAATGGGAGATGAAACTAGAAGTAGTTGAGACAGAAAACGAATTTCTGAAAGAAGAAATAAATCAGCTCAAAATTAAGCTTAACAGTTATAGGAAATCCGCCAGTCAAAGCTCGGTAGGATCTAACAGTTTCTATAGGTCTGCTAGATCCTCAAGGTCTTCAAAAGAAATTAAAACTATGCCCACATGTTATCACTGTGGTGAAGTTGGTCATGTATTTAGAAGATGTCAGAAAAGAAATCCTGGAAAATGGATTTGGAGACCAAAAGTCAAAACTGAAGCTAGCACCTCTAAGACTAACCCCCAAGGACCCAAGCAAGCTTGGGTACCTAAGCATACTTAAAAACTTTGTTTTGCAGGGACACCACAACAGATCAACAATGATGAGAAAATGGTTTCTTGATAGTGGTTGCTCCCGACACATGACTGGAGACAAACAATTGTTCAAATCTATAACCAAGATCGATGGAGGTTCAGTTAAGTTTGGAGGTGATGCCAAAGGAAAGATTATTGGCATTGGGATTATCTCTTTAAGTCCAACCTGTGACATCAAGGAAGCTTTTCTTGTTGATGGACTTAAACACAATCTTCTTAGTATCAGTCAACTCTGTGATGGAGGGTACAAGGTAAAGTTTGAATCCAGTAGATGCATTATTCATGACACAAAAGGTAAAGTAGTTCTCTCTGGATCCAGAGAAAACAACATCTATGTTCTCAACAATGGTAAGCCTTCTACAGGTAAACACTTATGTCTTGCTTCCATTACCAACGATCCCTGGACATGGCACAGGAAATTAGGTCATGCCAGCATGTCTTTAATTGAAAAACTGTCTAAACAGGAATTAGTAATTGGGCTACCAAAGCTTAATTTCTCAAAAGATCATATTTGTGATGCATGTCAACTTGGTAAGCAAACTAGAACCTCATTTAAAGGAAAAGATATTGTCTCTACCTCTAATCCTTTAGAACTATTGCATATGGACCTGTTTGGCCCAACTAGAACTGCCAGTATCGGAGGAAAAAGATATGCTCTTGTAATTGTTGATGATTACTCTCGTTTTACTTGGGTTATGTTTTTATCTAACAAAGATGATGCCTTTAAAAGTTTTGAAGTTTACTGCAAGAAGGTACAAAGAGAGAAAGGCTACTATATTTCCACTATCAGAAGCGATCATGGAGGGGAATTCGAAAGCAAAGTCTTTGAAGAATTTTGCAATTCTCATGGATTTACTCACAACTTCTCCTCTCCTCGAACTCCTCAACAGAATGGCGTAGTTGAAAGAAAGAATCGCACTCTTCAAGACATGGCCAGAACTATGTTAGTTGAACACTCTCTTCCAAATCATTTTTGGGCTGAAGCTGTAAGTACTGCATGTCACATTTTGAATAGATGCCTCATTCGTCCTATCCTTCATAAAACTCCCTATGAACTTTGGAAAGGCAAGAGACCTAATATCAGTTACTTTCATCCTTTTGGCTGTAAATGTTTTATTCATAATAATGGTAAAGATAATCTCGGTAAGTTTGATCCACGTAGTGATGAAGGAATCTTCTTAGGGTACTCTAACACCAGCAGATCATACAGAGTATTTAATAAGAGAACCCTAACAGTTGAAGAATCCATGCATGTTGTTTTTGATGACTCCTTGATCCATGTCGAGAAAGGTAATAATGCAGATGATGATGAAGTTGAACCAGCCCCTTTCAGTCCATCAGAAACGAATACAACAAACCTTGAGTCTCATAATCCTCAAGTCCAGGAAGACAAGGATTCAGACTCTGCTCCTGAACAGACTTTGTCAACCTCACAGCTCAAAGAACTGGAAGTAGTTGTGCCAAATGAATGGAGAAGTGATCCTGACTATCCGCAGAAATATATCATTGGGGATCCACGAGAAGGTATGAAAACGAGAAACTCACTTAAATCTAACCTGGCTTTGATCTCACAGATAGAACCAAAAAAGATAGATGAAGCTCTTCAAGATGACTCTTGGGTACTTGCCATGAGAGAAGAGCTCGATCAATTTGAGAAAAACCAGGTATGGGAGCTCGTTCCGAGACCCAAAGGCAAGTCTGTGATCGGTACAAAATGGGTGTTCAGAAACAAACTCAATGAAGAAGGTAAGGTGGTAAGAAACAAGGCTCGTCTAGTGGCTCAAGGCTACTCTCAGACAGAGGGAGTCGACTATGACGAGACATTCGCTCCTGTTGCTAGACTTGAATCTATTCGCATGCTTCTAGCTTTTGCCTCTTTCAAACAATTTAAACTTTTTCAAATGGATGTGAAAAGTGCTTTTCTAAATGGGTTTATTAAAGAAGAAGTTTTTGTAAAACAACCTCCAGGTTTTGAGAATCCTAAATTTCCTCATCATGTGTTCAAACTTTCCAAAGCCCTTTATGGTCTTAAACAAGCACCTCGTGCTTGGTATGAAAGACTTAGTTCGTTTCTACTAGCACACGGATTTTTTAGAGGAAAAAGTGATAAAACCCTTTTTATACAAAAGACCTCCTCTGACATTCTTATTATTCAAATTTACGTTGATGATATTATTTTTGGAAGCACTAATCCCAAATTATGCAAGGAGTTTGAAGTACTTATGCAGGGGGAGTTTGAAATGAGTTTGATGGGAGAACTTACGTTCTTCCTTGGACTCCAGATCAAGCAATATGAAACCGGCATCTTTATTTGTCAATCTAAATATACCAAAGAACTTATTGTTAAGTTTGGAATGAATGATGCAAATCCTGCTAAAACTCCCATGAGCCCAGCTACACATCTAGTAAATGACTCAAAAGGTACTAGTATCAATGCTTCACTTTATCGAGGTATGATCGGATCACTACTCTATTTAACTGCCAGTCGACCAGATATAATGCTTTCTGTATGTAAATGTGCTCGCTTTCAGTCAGCTCCTAAAGTATCTCATCTCACTGCAGTTAAAAGAATCCTTCGTTATCTTGTTGGCACAGTTAACTATGGCTTATGGTATCCTCGAACACAATTTTTTGATCTTATTGGCTTCTCAGATGCTGACTATGCAGGTGACAGGGTTGACAGAAAAAGCACCAGTGGTGCAAGTTTTTTTCTTGGAAAGTCTCTTGTTTCTTGGCATAGCAAGAAACAGGACTGTACTGCTCTTTCCACAGCTGAATCTGAATATGTTGCTTTAGGACATTGTTGTACCCAACTACTTTGGATGGGGAAACAGCTCTCTGATTATAACCTATTTTTTAAACCTATTCCCATGCTATGTGACAATACTAGTGCAATTGAACTCTCCTACAATCCAGTTGATCATCCTAGAACTAAGCATATTGATGTTCGTTATCATTTTATTAGAGATCATGTTCAGGATGGTGATGTTGATATTGCCTTTGTTAGCACTGATTTTCAATTAGCTGATATCTTTACAAAACCGCTTTTAGAGGAACGATTTTGTGCTCTACGTGACTTACTTGGAATATTGCCTGATCCCTCTTAATGTTCCCCAGTTTATTACCCTAAGTTTTTTTTTTCCTTCTTAATTATTAATGTTTATTTTACTATGTAATTATTACCTTTTGCTTTTTACTTGTCATTATTACTTTCTTCAGTTGAAAAGGTGTCAGGCGGCGTGGAAAGCAGTTCCCAAGGGTCTGCACCTTGTCTCTTCCTCTCCATCAGTCATCCGTCTCTTCAGTTCATCTACCACTCACACGACACTTAACTTCCCTTTCCCATTCCTTTTAACTCTTCTTCTCCCAAAAATTTACTCCATCTCTTTTCTTCTCCCCAAAGCACCTCCATTAAAATGGCTCGCAAAACATCTTTCTCTGCACGCCGAAGCCAGCGCACTAAATCTAAACCACCCACCACCTCTACCACTCCAGTTCCGGTAGAATCAGACCACTCTGAAAACACTATATCCACCTATCAAAGCCCAAACCGAAACCCTATGTCCTCTAAAAAGGCCGGTAAAAGACCCATGCAAAGTCCTGATGATGAATGTGTTAAAAGGCCCAAGAAGGAATTCTCCCTTGCCGACCTAGATGAAACCCTAGATTTCTGGGATGCCTCTGCCTGTGAAAAGCTTATCTCTCTTAAGGACAAACCCTTGGCTCATGGTAGACTTGTGGACTTGGAGACCATGGACTCTCTCAATTGCTCTCTGACTCCATGGTTCGCTGCTCAGGACTGGTCCAGTTTCTTCTCTACCGAACCTGTTGACATTCCTGAGGATTTGGTAAGGCTCTTTTATGCCAATCTCCGTCCCTGTTCTTCTGGTGGGTTTGAAACAATGGTGTTGAACACTCGCATCGTCATCACTAAAGCTATCCTTTGTCGCATTCTGGGCTGTAAGTCTTCTGGCTACTCTGACTTTTTTAAAATCTCCTGGCCTGCTGATTTTGAGGTCTCGTTTGACCAAGCCAAAACCTTTCTCTCTGATAAGACTGATGTTCCTGAAGGGCAACTTGGCCCCCTTGACTTATCTTTTGAAATGCGTGTTCTTGCTCATATTGTTGGTACTACTTTGCTTCCTAGAACTGGGTCTCTTAGCTCTCTGTCTCAGCGTGACACCCTGATTGTTTACTGTCTGGTCACTAAAAAGAAATTTGATTTAGCTACCTGGATCATTGAATACATGCTTGAAAGTACTGCTGAATGTGCATCCCTTCCATACGGCATCCTGATAACTCGTATCTTGCATTTTTATAAAGTAAATGTCTCTGAGTGGAAAACCTTCTCTTTAACTGCCTGTTACAATTCCCGTACATTTGCCTCTATGGGATATGTTCATGTTAATGACTCCTGGGTTCGTAAAGAACCAAAATCCCCCAAGCCTGTTGATGATGTTGCTGGTCCCTCTAAAGTCTCTGCTCAAGTTGAAACTGAGCCTGCAGGTAAGTTTAAAACTGCTCTGGCTGATGTCAATGACCTGGTGCTAAGCTTGCACTACAAATGTGACAAGGCCTTTGAGGATATTGCTGAGCTTAAGTTGGATGTCGGCAGATTTTCTCTTAAGCTTGATACAGCTGTTACAGACTCTGCTGCTGCCCTAAGGCGGGTTCATGAACGCATTGATGCTATCTCCACAGACGTTCAAGCCAGAATCACTGCCATGTCCACTGATGTTCAAACTAAGCTGGATCGTATGACTGACAATGTTGTGAACACTCTTACTTATTTTCTTGCTCCTCGCTAAATTTGACTACTTGGGTCTGTAATATTCAGGATAACCTGGCAACTACTGTGCTTATTTTTGCTTGCTCCTTTTTGGTTGATGCCAAGGGGGAGAACAGACTAGTCTAATTATGCTACTTATGTGAATATAGAATTATCTGTGTTATGTCTTATGTCTTCTGTCTTAAGGGTAACTCACTCAGGGGGAGTCAACTAACCTCCCTACCCGCTTTAAAGATAACACACTCAGGGGGAGCTATCACCCTCAGGGGGAGTCAACTATCAGCTTCAAACAGTCGACTTCAGAAACAAAGGGAAGTATACTGGCACATTCTCTCTCTCACTTTTTGTCATCACCAAAAAGGGGGAGATTGTTAAAGTTATTTGAGAATGCATTTTGATTATGACAAAAAGGATGTGATGCCTAAAACTGTCTATGTGCTTCTCGCAGGTTTCGGTCTCGGTGAATCTCTAATTGATTCTCCTTCGAAGTCAGCTATGGAAAGATTATCTGACAGCGCCTCTTTCGCAGATGGGTTTGCCCTTGCCTTATTCTCTGGAGATATTTATATCTCTAAGAGAATCAAATCTCTTGGGTCAAATCTCTCTATATCATCAGATCCCGTCAATCTCTCCTATTGCATCTCTTCGATTTACTGCCCTGATCTTCCGCAACGGTCTCCTTGTTTTGTTACTATTTAATCGAAAGTTTCTGAAGGATCTCCTTACGCTTCTATTCTACTGTCTACTTTTCTCCACACTTTTACTTTGCAAAAATACTGTAACTAGCTAGTGATCGGTGTTAGAAAAGAAAAGAAGGAGAGGTTCTTGTAGAGGTAATAGTTGTGTCGAACAGAAGTTGGTTTGGTGAGCTATAAACCAAACAGTACGTTGGTGGTTATCGAGTGGTGAAAAACCATCTGTGTGAAGACGTTCGTGGTTAACGATAAACCACACTTGTATTTCTGTTTACTAAAGAGCTTAAAGAGAGATCACTCCCTTGTGACCCAAGGGGACTGGATTAGGAACCAATTGGTTCTGAACCAGTATAAAAACTCTGTGTCGTTCCCTGTTTACAGCTTTGCTTTCTGCATTACTTATTATCTATAACTTACAGTCAACTCACGAATTGATTAGTCGACTAAAATTGATAGTTTTTACAATTCACCCCCCCTCTTGTATTCATCACAAGTGCTTTAGCAAGCAATGAGAAAACTTCATCCTATCTTTGGGTATTGAAACAGCTCTGACGGGCAATGTCAACACCATAAGCCCCCCCATGTTTCATTTCTTCAGCTCGTACCCTCATAAATGTGGAGAAATCACTTTCGAATTGCTTCGAATTGCTCCAAATATGCTTCAAACACACCAAGAGACTCGACGATGATCAAAATACTCATGCACATGATCATCGTAACTTGGATTTTGAAATACAGCAAATAAGGAATAATGAAGCTTGCTATTTGTTTAAGAGTTTAATTCCTACACACAGAAAGTATAAACAAATAACACAATTATATTGTACTTAAATAGTAACAACAATGTGTTATTCCTGCAACCAAATAAATCAGAAAAGACAGAAAAGCAGAAGTATATTATCAGTTTGTTATGGGACGATCCCGAGCCCACAATTTACTTGTGTCTCCTTAAGAAATCTAACCCCCTCACAGTTGCCCAAGGTTCACGGGTTAATTTCTCCCAGGATGGAACGGGATAACAGTTCTACTGTAGCGGCACTTCAAACAGTAGAACACTGCGAACTCAAAGAAACGGAGCAAATCACGCGACTTACTAAGACTTACTTAGTATGCAGAAAAGAGAGGGAATGCAGTAAGAAGTTTTGTATTTCTGTGTTTCAGTGTGTGTTCAAATGTTGAAGACTGACCAGTTTATATAGCCATGGAAAATGGAAGGAAGAGTCACCACTAATGGCTGAATTCATTGCCACTAACAATCTGAATTCATCACCACTAATGGCTAAATTCACTGCCACTAACACCTGAATTTACTGCCACTAATGGCTGAATTCACTAAATGTTAGTGATGAATTTTTTTGGTTAATGGGAAAACGTGGGAGAGTGGGAGAACGTGGAGGAATAATTACTTTGGATTAATCCATTCAGATTTCTGTTACACTATTAATAATAAATTATTAATTAATTAATATTTTTAGTTTTGTTGGTCCAAAAAATTAAGTCAATCAAATCAATTGACCGAAATCCGAAATCCGAAATCCGAAATCCGAAACCGAAACCGAAACCGAAGCCGAAGCCGAAGCCGAGACGAGCGAGCGACGACGACGGTGCGAGGCTTCCCTTCTTCTCAACCCTTTTAAGAGCTAAGAGAAGTGAATTTGTATTTAAACCCAACAAAAGTCTTTTCCTCTACCAATATGGGAGAAGGTGCATTTCCTTACAAAAAGGAACCTTTTCACCTTCCCACCCATTCCCATTCATACTCTATTTATTCCAAAACCCCAACAATCCCCCACATGAATGGGGAATGGCTATATTGGAAATATGCATGACAGACTTGTGTGATTTGCAAGAAAGAATTAGTTGCATCGGGATAAGTAGGTTTCCCTTTGAACTTTCCGTAGTGAACATACATCGGATATACTCGGTCAATCGGTAGATTTGATATCTTTGAACCGTTGAGCTTTGGTGTATACCTAGACAACGTAAGTCACACAACTAACCCTTAACCGTCTTTGGTTCTCACTGTTGTGTTCGTTTCAGCCATGAACACCGCCTGGTTTCATAAGTACTTAGAGAACTTGCCATACCGAATTCTCCTTGAAGCGGCTTCCACTTCACACTTACATAAGTGATTTCTAAACGTGTAATCCTATAGATGTACACTGTTTGATAATTAAAATATCAAACTTAGACAATCATTAAAAAATACCTCTAGCACTTTACCCTTGGTACTTGAACATTGTCTAATCATGAGAATGGACCAAACATTAACTGACAATGTTGAACCGTCAAACACGACTTTGTATTCTCCTTGAACCTAGTTCTTGGGATCTCCAGTCTCCTAGGTAGAGTTACCGCCGTGATGACTTGTCCTTGGCCATAGTCCCATTCCCTTCGATGAACACTCAACCGCCTCTCTAGTTAAGCCTTTTGTAAGCGGATCCGCCACATTATCCCTTGACTTCACGTAGTCAATAGTGATAATTCCCCTAGAGAGTAGCTCCCTAACGGTTTTATGCCTTCGTCGTATGTGACGATTCTTACCGTTATACATGACATTCTTCGCTCTTCGTATAGCCGATTGACTATCACAATGTATACAAATTGGTGTCAACGGCTTAGGCCAAAACGGAATGTCTTCCAAAAAGTTCCGAAGCCATTCAGCTTCTTCACCGGCTTTATCTAAGGCTATGAATTCAGCTTCCATAGTAGAGCGGGCAATACATGTTTGCTTGGACGATTTCCAAGACACCGCTCCTCCACCAAGTGCGAAAATATATCCACTTGTGGACTTAGAATCAGTTGTGCCGGTGATCCAATTAGCATCACAATATCCTTCAATGACTGCAGGATACTTGTTATAATGCAATGCAAAGTCTTGAGTGTATTTTAAATACCCCAAAACACGTTTCATTGCCATCCAATGTGTCTGATTGGGATTACTCGTGTATCGACTTAGTTTACTTATAGCACAAGCTATATCTGGTCGAGTACAATTCATGACGTACATCAAACTTCCCAAAACACGTGCATAATCCCGTTGCGACGTGCTTTGACATTTGTTCTTCTTTAGAGCAAGTTTACATTAATAGGAGTCTTTGAAATTTTAAAATCCAAATATTTAAAATTTTCAAGAACACTATTGATGTAGTGAGTTTGAGACAACGCCAGACCTTGAGGAGTTCTATGGATCTTAACACCCAGAATTAAGTCCGCAACTCCTAAGTCTTTCATATCAAATTTGCTAGTCAACATTCGTTTCGTAGCATTTATATTGGCAATGTTATTGCTCATTATCAACATGTCGTCCACATACAAGCAAACAATGACTATAAAGTTAGGAGTGTTCTTAATGTAGACACATTTGTCACACTCGTTAATTTTAAAGCCATTTGACAATATTGTATGATCAAATTTCGCATGCCATTATTTAGGTGCTTGTTTCAGTCCATAAAGTGACTTAACAAGTTTACACACCATCTTTTCTTTACCTGGAACCACGAACCCTTCAGGTTGTTCCATGTAAATTTCTTCCTCCAAATCCCCGTTTAAGAACGCTGTCTTAACGTCCATTTGATGGATTTCCAGACCATACACGGCGGCTAACGCTATTAACATACGAATGGATGTAATTCTGGTTACCGGCGAGTATGTGTCAAAGTAGTCAAGACCTTCTTATTGTCTATAGCCTTTAACAACAAGCCTTGCCTTGTACTTGTCAATAGTGCCATCAGCTTTCATTTTCCTTTTGAAAATCCACTTAGAACCTAATGGTTTGTTTCCAGGAGGAAGATCAACCAACTCCCAAGTATGGTTGCTCAAAATAGATTCTATTTCACTATTGACTGCCTCTTTCCAAAATGGAGAGTCTGAAGAAGACATTGCTTCTTTAAACGTCCGAGGCTCATTTTCCAACAGGAAAGTGACAAAGTCATCTCCAAACGAAGTAGAAGTTCTTTGACGCTTGCTTCATCTTGGTTCTTCCTCATTTGGTGAATTTCCTTTGGTTCCTTCCCGAGGTCGTTTGGATCTTTCACCAACTGACTCACATTCCTTCTTATACGGATATATAGTTTCAAAGAATTCAGCACTATCTGATTCCATCACCGTATTAACATGAATGTCGGGATTTTCTGATTTATGAACCAGAAACCGATATGCTTTACTATTTATAGCATACCCAATGAAAACACAATCAACTATTTTCGGTCCAATCTTAACCCTTTTGGGTTTTGGGACTTTCACTTTTGCCAAACACCCCCATACTTTGAAGTAATTCAAGTTGAGCTTCCTTCCTTTCCACTTTTCATATGGAATGGAAAGTGTTTTGCTATGGGGAACTCGATTGAGTATTTGATTAGCCGTGAATATAGCTTCCCCCCACAAGTTCTGGGGTAGACCCGAACTGATTAACAAGGCATTCATCATCTCCTTTAATGTCCGATTTTTCCTTTCCGCAATCCCATTGGATTGAGACGTGTAAGGGGCAGTTGTTTGATGAATAATGCCATATTCCAAACATATTTGTTCAAAAGGAGATTCATATTCTCCACCCCTATCACTTCTTATCATTTTGATCTTTTTGTTAAGTTGCGTTTCAACTTCATTTTTGTATTGCTTGAATGCGTCAATTGCCTCATCTTTACTACTAAGTAAATAAACATAGCAGTAACGAGTGCTATCGTCAATAAAAGTTATGAAATACTTCTTTCCACCGCGAGATGGTATTGACTTCATGTCACAAATATCTGTATGAATTAAGTCTAATAGTTCAGAATCCCTTTCAATTGACTTGTAAGAGTGTTTAGCATATTTAGACTCAACACATATTTGACATTTCGACTTAGCGCAATCAAATTTAGGCAATACTTCCAAATTGATCATTTTTCGCAAGGTTTTATAATTGACATGTCCCAAACGAGAATGCCATAAATTATTTGACTCAAGTAAGTAAGAAGAAGCTGCAATTTTATTCATAGTGTCAACGACCATTACATTGAGTTTGAAAAGGCCCTCAGTCAGGTAACCTTTTCCTACATACAGCTCATTCTTAGTTATTACAACTTTGTCAGAAACAAACACACACTTAAACCCGTTTTTAACAAGAAGTGCAGTAGACACCAAGTTCTTCCTTATTTCAGGAACGTGAAGAACATTGTTCAGAGTCACAACCTTGCCAGACGTCATCTTGAGTAATATCTTCCCATATCCTTCAATTTTGGCCGTTGCAGAATTGCCCATAGAGAGCGCCTCATCAGGTCCAGCGGGAGCATATGAAGCAAAGGCTTCCTTCACAGCACAAACATGGCGGGTGGCTCCTGAATCAATCCACCATTCCTTAGGATTTCCAACTAAGTTGCATTCAGAAATCATAGCACATAAATCAATGTCTTGCACTCCTTGGGCCAATGTTGTCTCTTCAACCATGTTTGCTTGACCTTTTTCCTTTTTCCTGTCCTTCTTTGCAGCACGACAGTCTGCGGACTTATGTCCACTCTTGCCACAGTTGTAGCAATTTCCCTTGAACTTTTTCTTGCTGGGGTTGGTCTTCCCTCCAGAAGGCTTCTTTCACTTATTTTGATTTGGAGTATGCTCAACAATATTTGCTCCCGCTATTGCAGCACTTCCACGAGCCTTCTTTGCAGCAGATTTGTTGTCCTCTTCAATCCTCAAGCGTACAACCAAATCTTCAAGGGTCATCTCCTTGCGCTTGTGTTTCAAGTAGTTTTTAAAGTCATTCCATGATGGAGGTAACTTTTCAATCATGGCTGCAACTTGAAACGCTTCATTAATCTTCAAACCTTCAAAGAGAAGTTTGTTAGCAACAATATAAATAATACTCTTAACATAAGTATTAATCAGGATCAAACCTTCAGCAAGGAGATCATGGATAAGGACTTGAAGTTCTTGGACTTGGGACACAACAGATTTGTTATCCACCATTTTATAATCCAGAAATTTGGCAGCCACAAATTTCTTCAGTCCAGCGTCTTCAGTCTTATATTTCTTTTCTAGAACATCCCACAGTTTCTTAGACGTTTCAAAATTACTGTAAACGTTGTACAGGTCATCTTCCAAGCCACTTAGAATGTAATTCTTGCATAGGAAGTCAGAATGCTTCCAAGCCTCAATCACAAGGAAGCGTTCGTTTTCAGGTGTTTCATCAGTCAGGACTGGAGCATCCTCCTTGATAAACCTTTGCAGGCTTAAGGTGGTCAGATAAAAGAACATCTTTTGCTGCCACCTTTTAAAGTCCACACCAGAAAATTTCCCCGGCTTTTCTGCAGGTGGCATAACTGTTGCAGCAGCACGGCTAGGCCCAGCAGCACCAGAAACTGCGGTAGCATTAGTATTCACAGCAGGGACAGTTTGTTCCACTCCGTTAGTCATCTCTGTCAAGTGACATAAGCAGAAACAATATTAATAAACTGTTTAAACAATAGGAGTAGAAAAAACCACGAAGGCTTTTAGTCCCCACAAACAGATTATTTCACAGTAATTAGGAGTAGAAAAACCACGAAGGTTTTAGTCTCCACAGCAGATTAATATATTATATACGAGTAAAAAACCATAAAGGTTTTAGTCTCCTTAACCAGTATTTATTTAAGTGCACAAAATAAATAACAATAGATTTCTTAAGCTTGTTATTCCTGCAACAAAATAAATCAGAAAAGACAGAAAAGCAGAAGTACATTATCAGTTTGTTATGGGACGATCCCGAGCCCACAATTTACTTGTGTCTCCTTAAGAAATCTAACTCCCTCACAGTTGCCCAAGGTTCACGGGTTAATTTCTCCCAGGATGGAACGGGATAACAGTTCCACTGTAGCGGCACTTCAAACAGTAGAACACTGCGAACTCAAAGAAACGGAGCAAATCATATGACTTACTAAGACTTACTTAATATGCAGAAAAGAGAGGGAATGCAGTAAGAAGTTTTGTATTTCTGTGTTTCAGTGTGTGTTCAAATGTTGAAGACTGACCAGTTTATATAGCCATGGGAAATGGAAGGAAGAGTCACCACTAATGGCTGAATTCATTGCCATTAACAATCTGAATTCATCACCACTAATGGCTAAATTCACTGCCACTAACACCTGAATTTACTGCCACTAATGGCTGAATTCACTAAATGTTAGTGATGAATTTAATGGGAAAACGTGAGAGAGTGGGAGAACGTGGAGGAATAATTACTTTGGATTAATCAGATTAATCCATTCAGATTTCTGTTACACAAACAGATTAAATATTAAATATTAATAATAAATTATTAATTAATTAATATTTTTAGTTTTGTTGGTCCAAAAAATTAAGTCAATCAATCATATCGATTGACCGAAATCCGAAATCCGAATCCGAAGCCGAAGCCGAAGCCGAAGCCGAAGCCGAGATGAGCGAGCGACAACGACGGCGCGAGGCTTCCCTTCTTCTCAACCCTTTTAAGAGCTAAGAGAAGTGAATTTGTATTTAAACCCAACAAAAGTCTTTTCCTCTACCAATATGGGAGAAGGTGCATTTCCTTACAAAAAAGAACCTTTTCACATTCCCACCCATTTCCCCTTCACACTCTATTTATTCCAAAACCCCAACACAATGAACGTGTAACCCATGCATAAAAGCTAAAAAGAGAAACAGAAAATATGGAGGTTTAGTCCTTATTTGTTTGCACTTAATAGAGGTCTGAATCTGAATGGTACAGACCTCAGAGCATTAAGTGCATTTGTTTTTCTTAAGATTTAACTACTTAGGGGCCATCTATTTTTATTAAGATTAAGAGATCTAAATCTGAATACACATTTAAATATTAAGATGTAGTATTAAGTTCTGAACATTGAGTAATTAAGATCGTTTGTTTTTCTAACATCTGAATATTTATAATTTATAATTTATATTTATCCTTTATTAAAGTTTATACATAGTATAAAATAGTTTAAATATTATACCCACGAGATATTAGATTGTAAGGTGGTGGTTTGTGGTGGTATGACGGTGGTGTCTGGTAAAAGTGATTGTTAGCAGTTGTGGTGGTGGTGATGTTTGGCATTTTATGCCTATATTTCCTTAATATTTCCTCACGTTTGAGTACTTTATTCGCGCGTTTTGTAGTTAATGAATGTGATTTTGCACTGATTTTATGTCGTATGATTGTAGGTTGTTATGAAGTGCAATTAGAGCTTTAAAGAGCATGATCGAGCAAGAAAAGATTGGATTTTGATTGAGGATTGGATTGAGCACATGAAGGCATGACACGACGCGAGCTACGGAGCAAGGCAAGGCAAAATATGCCTGGCGCTTTGAGTGGCGCGAGGCGCCCCCGAAAGCGCCCAGCCTTCTGGCGCTTTGAGTGGCGCGGGGCGCCCCAAAAGCGCCCAAGTTTCGACGGGTTCTTCCTGGGGTGGCACGGGGCGCCAGCTTTAGCGCCCCTGGAGCGGGTTTTGGAGTCCTATTTTGTCTAGGCTTAGGTGTAACTTATTACTAGGCCTTTGTAAACCCTATAAATACTCTTTTACTTCGTTTTTGAAAAAAGTTCAGACTTTGGAGCAAGTTTTGGAGGAAAGGGGAGGAGCCCTAGATGTCTTCTAACAAGTTCTTTCTCTCTTTCTCTTATTCTTCTCCTTAATTCTATAGTTTGTTCGTTCTAGGGTTAGAGTAAATACATGAAGGTTGATGTTTGAAAGTTGATTTCTATATATTGATTTACCATTACGGGTTGTTTATGCTTTCTTGATCCTAATTGTTTTATTATTGAGGCCTGATAATTGAACACTATCTATGGTTTTTAGATTGAACTCAAAAGAGGGAATTTATGAACGCAATAAGAAAGAATAGGGCTTGATTGTGAACTTGGGCATCGGGGAACCAATTTGTGAGTAGGATAGACATATACTTGCTCGCCTAGCTTAACTAATCACAGAATTCGTTAATGCGTGCACGTGATTCAACCCATAGACATATAGGGATTGGAGTAGCCTGTATAGACCGTGAAGAATCGAAAGGTTTTCACGGGTACATTTAATCTGTAGTTAGCAATCTAGGAAATCAAGAAGTAGAATCAACTGGAAAACTCAACTGGATTGTTAGTAACTCTGACCCTGGACCGTTTCTCCTTATTATTTATAACAACTATAGTTTGCTCTTGAATACTTGATTTCAATTACTTATTTTTAATTATTTTCTTTAGTTAGTAAATTTCACAATCATCATCGAAAAAGATCCCTGAATAGTTAATAGGAAATTGTTTGTTAGGAGTCCAGTCTGAATAGTCCTCGTGGGAGCGATACTCTACTTATCACTTTATTACTTATCGACCACGTATACTTGCGTGTGCGTTGGGAGTAACAAGTTTTTGGCGCCGTTGCCGGGGACTAAATAATTGACTGATTTCTTTTTGAACGATTACTTATTTTCTATTCAGGTTTAATTTTTGTTTAGTTTAGTATTGTGTTACTTGTCTTATCATGGTATCTTTTAATAAAAATTGGTCGAGTGGTTGTAATTCTAATTTTGATTATCTCTGTCTACTTTGCGGAGGAACCCACTTGTGGAAAAATTGTCCAACTCTTTCAACTCTACGAGACTGGCTATGTGAATTTTCTACCATCTTTGATTGGATTTTTATAAATTGTGTGGTAGTCGGTGGAATGATTGTCCTAAGTGTCATGCTCCTTCCCCCAATAATTTTTGTGATGATTCTAATGATGTTTGTGAGTTTGACAGGAGCGATAAAGTGCAGGTTGTTAGCCAAATTTGGCTAACGGAGCAAGCCAAACTCTTAGAAGCTTATGGGGATTTCAGGAGTGAACTTACAAATATGACGAGGCTGTTTATGGAAGAAAGGGTTGTGCTCAGGCAAGAGATAGATGAATTTGGCTTGACTATTCACGACTTGGAGGAGACTTTGAGTGATATGGTTGAGGTGTCTAATGCCCAATTATCAGTTGCCGTGAATAGTAGATTTGAGATAGAAGAGCTTAGAAGCCAATTTGAGGAGCAAAAAGTGGAATTCCTACCATTCGACCCAATATTAGTTGATGATGCCAAGGTTGAGGAAAACACATTAGAGTCAAGTGAGGAAATAGAAAACATCATATTTGAGGACTCTAGTGTTTGTGCAAGTGAGGGTATCAAAAGTAATGCAACTTTAGAATTGAAGCGCATTGGACCTCATTCCAATCATTTTTCAACATTGTGTTTGGATGGTGACATGAAAATTGAGCCACTAAAGCCTATGAAGAAACCCAAGGAGGAGGAACAAGGTGCCTATATTTTAAAGTTTGTGATGTTGAGGAGACAAAACGACATCCCTCATTTAAAGGCTAAGAAGTGTAAAATGCGACAATAGTTACTTGGTCTTTTTGTATTGTTGCCACCACCGCAATACCATAGTCGTAAGCTTGAGACAAAGTTGAGAATTCAATTCATTAGTTAAAGGTGGAGACAAAAGTGATGAAGTTGTCTTCGTCGTGCCGCGACGTTAAATCAAGCGCTTCTTGGGAGGCAACCCAATTTGCTTGCTTTACTTTTTATATTTTATTTTTTATTTTTTTATAGTTGTATATTACTTTGGGTGATTCTTTGGATTGCAGGTTCATGTAATGTCAAGTTTAAGTGTGGGGTGTCCTCACCCCTGCCTAATATTGATGACCTGTTGGGGGAAGTCTGACTACCTCATGTTATACGGACGCTTGGTGGGTTCGTGATAGAGATGTCGTCACTGCTAGTGCCAAAGGCTAGATCTTTCGGCCTTCAGGGAAGTTCCTTAACTCTTGTACTTTATTTTTAGCACTGAGGACATTGCTTGTTTTAAGTGTGGGGTGGGGAACTCTCCTATATTTTTGAGGTTAGGGATGCATGTACCGTTAGGATTTTTCTTTTGTCACTTGACTCTATTTTGATTTGTTTCTTGCTTTAATATATTAAAAAAAATGAAATTTTTTTTAGAAAAACCAATGAAAAAAATTCCAAAAAGATTTTCCTTTTAGTCTTTATTAGTGGTACATGTCATCCACCCCGTGGTTTTTTTTATGACCTCGGTTCTTTTCCACGGGGAGGCCTTTGAACCGGGTAGTTTTTTATTTTTATTAGGATTAGAAGTAGTTAGTTATAGGTGGCCCTAGACGAAAGAAATAGGTGGAATGCTAGGTGCCTTTGATTTGTTTGATACTGGTGGACTTGAACTTGTTGCATGTGCTATTTGTGGTGTCCTTTTGTTTTAAATTGTGATGCATGCCTAGAAGAAAAAAAAAATGGAACGACACCCTTGAGATGCTTGAGTCCACTCACTTGACTTTGTTGTGAACCTTTGTGCATTAGTGCTTAATTTTCCACAAGTTGCACCCTAGTTGCTTGATTGAGAGTTGTGATGGAGCCATTTTGTGTGGACTGGGTGCAATGTGTGTTGTGAGGCATATTCTTATTATACTCCATGTTTGCATATTGGTGTCTAGAACTTGCCCCGTGTGTGCAAAGCGAAATCCTAGGTTTGCTCTAGTCGGGAGATGATACAGGCTTTCTTGATTTGCCTTTTACCTTCATTTGCCTACCCTTTTATGCACCCTTGATTGTTGTGATCCCTTTGACTTTTTGTTGGCACCCACACCCCAAGCCTACCCACTTGTTCTAAATTGCTTTCTTTTGGCCCTTTACTCCTTAAGCACTTTAGTTGATAATGTTGTTTTATTGTGGAGTTGTGGTTGAAATATTGGGTGGTTTTTGAGTGGAACCAATGAGAGGAATATATAATGAATTGTGTAGTAGTTGATTATGAGCATTGGCAAGGTTTGGAAAGAAGTGAATAGAAAAAAAAGCAAAGCTGAAAAAAAAAATTGGAAAAAGAAATAAAGAGAGAAGAATATCCATCCTTGCTAGTGTGTGTTTAAAAGAAAAAATTGCTACTTGTTGAGAATGTGTGTGTGAAAGTTGTTGATTGGGTGGCTTGATGAGATTTGTGCTTGAAATTAATTGTGATGTATTAAAGTGCTTAGGAAGGTAGTCACTATTACCCATATGTATTCTACCAGCTCCTTAGCCTACATTACAAACTTTTTAAAGTCCTAGTTAATCCCGATTGGATTGAGCTTACATTAGTGGAGTCCTACACTACAGGCAAGCCTATGGTACATCGTGTGTGACATGTGAGCTTTTCATGAGAGTGAGTGAATTCTTTCTATGTTATTGTCCCCGTTCTATTCTTGATATTCATATTGTGTGTGATATTTGGGGGACACTCTCTTGCTTCATTTTGGTGAGGGCACATGATTTGCATGAGATAGGTGAAGTCGTGGCTTTTTGGTTGAGTAGATAGGTGTGATTTTGTGGGAGCATGGTTGCAATGAGTTGAGTTTGTGCATTTGAGTTGTCTTGGGGTGGTTATTCTCATGTTTTTGAGTTTGTTAAATTATTGGCATGTTTGTTGGACCCATAGTAGTCATGTATGCATTTGTTCAATGGTCGCTATCAACCATAGTCATAGGCAGACCTGTTCTACCTAGGTTGGGAAGTTATTTGTGATTGCTCGAGGGCGAACAAAGATTCAAGTGTGGGGTGGTGATGTTTGGCATTTTATGCCTATATTTCCTTAATATTTCCTCACGTTTGAGTACTTTATTCGCGCGTTTTATAGTTAATGAATGTGATTTTGCACTGATTTTATGTCGTATGATTGTAGGTTGTTATGAAGTGCAATTAGAGCTTTAAAGAGCATGATCGAGCAAGAAAAGATTGGATTTTGATTGAGGATTGGATCGAGCACATGAAGGCATGACACGACGCGAGCTGCGGAGCAAGGCAAGGCAAAATATGTCTGGCGCTTTGAGTGGCGCGGGGCGCCCCCAAAAGCGCCCAGCCTTCTGGCGCTTTGAGTGGCGCGGGGCGCCCCAAAAGCGCCCAAGTTTCGACGGGTTCTTCCTGGGGTGGCGCGGGGCGCCATCTTTAGCGCCCCTGGAGCGGGTTTTGGAGTCCTATTTTGTCTAGGCTTAGGTGTAACTTATTACTAGGCCTTTGTAAACCCTATAAATACTCTTTTACTTCGTTTTTGAAAAAAGTTCAGACTTTGGAGCAAGTTTTGGAGGAAAGGGGAGGAGCCCTAGATGTCTTCTAACAAGTTCTTTCTCTCTTTCTCTTATTCTTCTCCTTAATTCTATAGTTTGTTCGTTCTAGGGTTAGAGTAAATACATGAATGTTGATGTTTGAAAGTTGATTTCTATATATTGATTTACCATTACGGGTTGTTTATGCTTTCTTGATCCTAATTGTTTGATTATTGAGGCCTGATAATTGAACACTATCTATGGTTTTTAGATTGAACTCAAAAGAGGGAATTTATGAACGCAATAAGAAAGAATAGGGCTTGATTGTGAACCTGGGCATCGGGGAACTAATTTATGAGTAGGATAGACATATACTTGCTCGCCTAGCTTAACTAATCACAGAATTCGTTAATGCGTGCACGTGATTCAACCCATAGACATATAGGGATTGGAGTAGCCTGTATAGATCGTGAAGAATCGAAAGGTTTGTCACGCCCTAAAAATTAATTTATTTATTAACTGCACGGGTGCGAGTTTATTTATTTAAAGGCTCGTGACTGGTGTTCAAAAAGGTACAAATTTATTTAGAGAACTCGGAGTCGCCACTTGACATAGTTTAAGGTGTGCCAAGTCACCAGAAGGTACCTTGGAACACCTTTGACTCGTCTAATGGTCTGCGTTTAGAGATTCGGGTAAGGTTCTCAGTTGACTCTCGGGAAGGTATTAGGCACCCTCGAGTCCTGTGCCGAGCACAGTTGCTTTATTGTTGCAAATTTTAATTTATTAAATATGGTTGTTATATTAATGCCGTTAATTTGAATTTGTACTTTGATTTAAGAAAATTAAAAGCGTTATTCTTATCCAACCTCACGGAGGACTGGACGAATTTAAACTTTGATTAAAAAAATTTAAAAAGCATTATTCTTATCCAGCCTCACGGAGGACTGAACGAATTTACACTTTGATTCATAGTAAATAAAATAGATAAATAGATAAACAAAATTTATTACGCATTTCCAAATCTTAGAAAGGGCTTGTTTAATTTTAAAAGAATTTAATTAACTTCAAAAATAATTAATTTAGAATTAGCTTATCTCAATTTAATTTTTCTTTTAGCCTAATAAGTAGATTACAAATCATACTTAGTATAATGCCGAATCGTATGGTGGTCTTATCGTTCCTGTTGATTTGCCTAATCGTATTAAATATAATAACATTTGATTGAAAAGTTTAACAATAGGAAAAAAACAAAATATGACTATTTATCTAAATAGTAGCTGTTTTATTAAATAATGGCTGCTTTGTGGACTGTCCATGCAGAGGAAAAACTGGCGCTATTGAAATCTAAATATGGGCTGAAATATTTTGCGGAAGTGGGCTGATTTAAGGTTTGCCTTGCGCAATTATAACATTATATTTATAAACATGGTGAAGGGGTGTTTATCAAAAATGGTGACTGTTTATCAAAAATAGGAGGCTGTTTATCAAAATGGATCAGTTACGAAACTATACAGCTTATTGGGCCAGCTAAGGACTGATTTGCAAAATGGTCAAATAACTATCATATTAGCCTTTATCTTTTGCATTTAACATCCTAAATTGCCTAGACTTCAAATGATGTTCCTTAATTTCACATTTTTTTGCAATCAAGCACCACTGTGACCATTTCCAAAGTTACGTCAATCTGGTGAACTTAACTTGCTTTCACAGTTAACATATTACCAACAAACGTGTCATAATACAATGCTTTAACACATCTTTGATTTTTGCTTATAACTTCATAAAAGATACAACAATTCATAAAGAGGGGATGGACTAACAACATTCATAAAAAATGGAAGTTTCAGGCCATGAACATGCTGAGATATTAATCATTTCATAGCTAGATACATGACATAAAAAATATTAAGGAAGCATTTACCTTATGTAGAAAATTCCCAAGCTAAGAAGCAAATGAATGAATTAGCAAAGTCCAAACAACCACAGCAAAAACAGCCACTAAACAGCTACAACATCCACTCTTTTAACCCCCAAAGTCTCAAGATTTAATACCCCAAAAGTCTCTTAGTGTAAAACTTTTGGTTCTAAATCCTAATTCTCAAACTTACTAATTTTTCTTTAAGTGTTTTTCTCTCTATTTCTTGTGAAATTCAGCTGGTTGTTGTGTATTAAAGAGGGTAGTAAATGCCTCTATTTATAGCTAAAGGTGGGGCTAAAGGGTGGGGTGTGGACTTGTACAAAAGTACAAGCCCACACCCTACACTTGAGTGCTTTTAGTCCCATTTTTCAAGGAAAAAGTACAGCAGCTGTAGAGGACTGTTTCAGCTACCAAAACAGCTTCCAAAAGCTGAAATACTACAAGTAGGGTCCTCTAAAAGGACCCCCAATACTCATTACATAACTAGAGGGAAACCAAGACCAAACTAGACAACTAAATCAGCCCCAAAGTAACTAAACTAGACTAAAGAGCAACCAAATTCTAACTAAGCAAACCAGACATGCCATTATCCTAAAGTCAACAGCATACCAAACCAAAGTAACCATTTAAACATCAACTGGACCTTAAGCAATTCAAAAGAAAGGTCATGGACATTCACACACTTTACAGAATAAGAGCATTGTACTCTAAAGCAACTTCAAGTTTCATTCTCACAAGCTAATTTCTCAGCGGTTCAAGTATTAATTAGGTAACCAAATCAGAACTAAACTACACTTAGACCATATATAACAGGAAACGAATTCAAACTTGAGATGAACGACATCGGGCCTTCACAAATTCAATGGTTCATACAAACTAAACAACACATGACTCATTCAAAACTAAGATGTACTACATCAAACTACTCAGCCAAAGCTTGAACATATTAACAGAACTTGACAACTTCATACATAATGTACTTCATAGGAAAACAGAAACTAATCCCTTCAACCATATATAGTTCAAACCTTTTTTAACAATAAGATGTTCATAGGGATTCCTACTACATGGCCTCCATTTGAACCATAACATTTAACTAACATACAAGCTAATTGCTAAAGCAAGATGACATTTATTGCCAAACTATTTTAACAAACAGATAACACAAGGGAACATAGGAAGAGGGATTTTTGTAACTCTAACCCGTCAAAGCAAAATGACAATCGCCATTGCGCATCGCCTCACCAGCTGCCTCACTCGTCGCTGCCTTCAGCACCACTGTCCCGGCTGCCTCGACTCATCAACATTACTGCCTAATCAACAACGCCACCAGCTGCTGCTACACCTCGTCACTGCCTCGTTGCTCCAATTCAGCTGCTTCACTAGTACCCGAGCATCGGGACAGCCCCTTTTGGCCCCGTATTCAAACAAAATCCCACCCCGAATCAACAACAAAAATATCACCTTTGCAATCCATTCACCACCACGAACATCAAATACCTCAGCTTCGCTCCGTCCTCAACACAGCCCCCCATCCCCGAATCACCATCACAGCCCTCGCGTCGCTCCACCACTACGCCATCGTCACCACAGCTCAACCAAACAGAAACAGCCCCCCCGTTCCCCGTCACTGCCCATACAAACAAAACGGCCCCTGCCTCACCACGGCCCTTACTCGCATCACCATATCATCATCATCATCATAAACATAAACAAAAAATGAAAAAATAAGAAGAAGAACAACAACAATGAAAAAAAAAACAGAAAGAGAAAAACAGAAAATAGAAAGGGGAAACGGGGAACAGGGAGCGGGCAAAAAAGGAGTACAAGGGGCGGGGTTTTGGAAAATGGGGATGCGAGGGTGAGAGAGGAGGGTGAGGAGAAGGTAAAAATCCAAAAACTTACCGGAAAAAGGTCAAGGTGACCGGAGTTGAGCTTTGACCGAGTCTTTGACTCCCGATCTACGTTAAACGGCTATGCTTTTGACGAAACCAATCACGGAAATGGAAAGAGGGGGTCAAGATCTATTGAATGGTGTATTTTGTATTTTTTCCGGCCACCGGCGGCAGTGCGGCGGATCCGCCGTGGGAGGGGAATTCCGGTGGGGAGGGGAATTTCGGCAGCATGGTGCCAAGCCAAGAGGCTTATGGTGGTGTAATGGCAAAAAATGAGGGTTTTTGTTTATATAGGAGGGTAGTGGGCCGGGTTTGAGAAGTGGGCTGACGGGCCAAATAATGGGCTACATATTTTTTACAAATAACCACAAAATGATTTATACACACACAACTAACTAAAATTAAACCACATATTTTACAATACTAACACAACTAAATTATAGAATCAAAAGTTAAACACACAACAAGTAATTTTGGCAATTTTCATAGTTTACATCCTAATTAATGATAATTTTAGCGAAGAATAAACACTAGAAATCCAGAAAATTTTGACGTCACGTCCTAAGAATCTAATACGACTATTCTGAGCATTTTTGAATTTTGTGTGCCAAAATTAGGTGATTACAGCTGCCCCTCTTTGTTCGGGAACACGAAGAGTTTTCGGACAAAGAAGTAATCGATAACTAATTTTGGCTTTTCGGTTCTAGCCGAGAGCATGCTTTTCAAAACGGTGACCGTACCTTGAATTTCGGTTCTAAACGAGAACAAGGTTACCTACATATCCCTGGACTAAGGAATCAGGTCAGTGTAGTTCCTTACGTGCGGTAGCTGGACTACCGCATTCAAATAGACAACTAGACTCTTCTAGACTCACTAAGACAACACTAGACACTCTAGACTACTAAGACAGACTAGAGACTCTTCTAGACACACTTGGGGCTGATACTAGACACTCTAGACTACTAAGAGGCTGTCGCTGCTGATTACTGGTCGCTTGCTGGTGGTCATTGCTTTACAAGGAATGGAAATACAAGGAAAAATGTAAAATTACAATTCCTAGACTACTCTTCATGCTTCCTTGAGGTAAATCTCGGCTTGAAAGACAGCTCCATCGCCCGTTGTATGGGCAAGCATCATCTGAAATTTGAAATGGTCGCATTTGTTTCAAACAGGTCTTGACTTGAAGCTGGGGATGGTCGCTATCTTCGAGCAGGACTAACTTGAAAAGGGAGTGGTTGCTATCTTTGAGCGCAAATGACTTGAACTACATGTGAGTGCTATCTTCTAGCAAAACTGACTTGAAAGGAAAATGATCGCTATCTTTTAGCAGATCTTGACATAGAAAGGAAATGACACTATCTCTGAGCGAGACTGACTCGAAAAAGGAAATGATCGCTATCTTTTTAGCAGATCTTGACATAGAAAAGAAATGACGCTATCTTTGAGCGGAACTGACTCGAAAAGGAAAATGATCGCTATCTTTTAGCAGATTCTGACATGGAAAGAAAATGACGCTATCTTTGAGCGAACTGACTCGAAAAGGAAATGATCGCTATCTTTTAGCGGATCTTGACATGGAGAGGAAATGACGCTATCTTTGAGCGAAACTGACTCGAAAAAGGAAATGATCGCTGTCTTTTAGCAGATCTTGACATTGAAAGGAAATGACGCTATCTTTGAGCGAAACTGACTTGAAGAGGAAATGATCGCTGTCTTTTGGCAGATCTTGACACGGAAAGGAAATGACGCTATCTTTGAGCGAAACTGACTTGAAAAGGAAATGATCGCTGTCTTTTAGCAGATCTTGACACGGAAAGGAAATGACGCTATCTTTGAGCGAAACTGTCTTGAAAAGGAAATGATCGCTGTCTTTTAGCAGATCTTGACACGGAAAAGAAATGAAGCTATCTTTGAGCAAACTGACTCGAAAAGGAAATGATCGCTGTCTTTTAGCAGATCTTGACACGGAAAAGAAATGAAGCTATCTTTGAGCAAACTGACTCGAAAAGGAAATGATCGCTATCTTTTAGCAGATCTTGACATTGAAAGGAAATGACGCTATCTTTGAGCGAACTGACTCGAAAAGGAAATGATCGCTGTCTTTTAGCAGATCTTGACATGGAAAAGAAATGAAGCTATCTTTGAGCAAACTGACTCGAAAAGGAAATGATCGCTATCTTTTAGCAGATCTTGACATTGAAAAGAAATGACGCTATCTTTGAGCGAACTGACTCGAAAAGGAAATGATCGCTATCTTTTAGCAGATCTTGACATAGAAAGGAAATGACGCTATCTTTGAGCGAGACTGACTCAAAAAGGAAATGATCGCTATCTTTTAGCAGATCTTGATATGGAAAGGAAATGATGCTATCTTTGAGCGGGAATTGACTCGAAAAAGAAATGATCGCTATCTTTTAGCGAGATCTTGACATGGAAAAGAAATGATGCTATCTTTGAGCAAAACTGACTTCGAAAAGGAAATGATCGCTATCTTTTAGCAGATCTTGGCATGAAATGAAATGACGCTATCTTTGAGCGAAACTGACTTCGAAGAGAGAATGGAGTTCCGTCTGACATCTAGCGCAACTATCCCAGTTCAAATGGTCCTAACTCTTCTTAGCAACATAGCAAATGTCACACTTACTTTCTGCATCGTGGATACACCCTGTTTCGGATCTTGCAAATAAGCTTAGTGACTCTTGTTCTATTTCTTCACAGTACTGTGGGATGAACAACGCCTAAAGCTTCTCCCAAACGTATCCACTCTTCATGATACAATTTTGGTATGTCGTCCCTCCGGCCTGATGTCGATGCTGGGCTCCAATTATCAATGTTGATCATGACTTGCTGAGAACTTTTCCATTGTCGAGGGTGTGCCCTGCTCGCTGGAATTAAACTGAATCCTGAAAGATAGAGTTTTGCAATTTTCTTTTGTTGCTCATGGGAGGTTAGCGCCGAAAAGGCGAGGAATTAATGGTGAGGCAAGATGTACAAAATGGAAATAAAAAAGTTTAAGGGCGAAAGTCGTTTGGACAGGGAACGTCTTTCTGAAAAGGGAAACTTATCTGGCAATATACTGGCAGCCTTGATGATCATGACATGTATCTTGGATGACCTCGTCCGACCAGTACCACTTGTTTGTTGAGAGTTGATCCACAGAAGATATCAAACCATAACCAAGTTGAGGTGACTCTCAAGTCGACTAGTAGCGCCCTTTCGGGTTTTCACCAACTAGCCTCTCTCTTTAATCTTTTTCCTCACTGTTTGTCTTGCGGCGCCTTCTCAGGTTTTCACCGACAAGACTTCTTTCTTTCCTTTTCTTTTTTTTTTCTTTTTTTTTTCTTTTTTTCAATTCAATTTACAACACCAACATCTCTTGAAAAATGTGAATAGATGATACAAAAATGATAGAAGTTTGTTTTTATTTTATTTTATTTATGAAATAAAATAAAAACAAACTTCTGCCCCAGTTTAGCATGAAAAAGGGAATCTAAACTTCCTTTGATGTTGGCCGCAAACTTGGAAGCAAGTTTTGCGTCAATAAAACAGGGAGAGAGGAATTTTTTCTTATTGCGACCGCACCGGAATGGTTGCCTACGTATCCTTTTGAGAGGAATCAGGTCAGACGTAGCTCTAGGCAAATGCCCAGGTTTCTTTTGATGCTTTTCAGTTTCATTTCATTTTGGTACAATTACATTGATTCCAAATGGAGAACATCTCTCGAAAGTACAATGTTCAAAGTGCTAATAAGGGATACATTTTGGGATAGCAAAAGAGAACAAAAGCCTTGCATTCATCCCGAGTTGAAAGCCATCTTGGAGTCAAATGTAGTACCTCTTGACCGCGTCTGCATTGACGGGTATTTCAGTTGTCCTGCCTTCTGGATCTGTAAGGTACAAGGCGCCATTTGGCAATACTTTCTTTACCAGGTATGGCCCTTGCCAATTTGGAGCAAATTTCCCTCTAGCTTCTTCCTGATGAGGAAAGATTCTTTTCAAGACTAATTGCCCTTCTTTCAAGTCGCGCAGGCGCACTTTCTTGTTGTAGGCTCGGGCCATTCTTTGCTGATACAATTGACCATGACAAACTGCATTGAGCCTCTTTTCATCAATGAATGACAACTGTTCCAATCGGGTTTTGACCCATTCTGTGTCCTCAATTTCTGCTTCCACAATGATTCTGAGAGATGGTATTTCAACTTCAGCGGGTATGACTGCTTCGGTTCCGTATACCAATGAATACGGGGTTGCACCTATGGAAGTGCGCACAGTTGTGCGGTAACCAAGCAAAGCAAAACATAACTTCTCATGCCAATCACGAGATCCTTGTATCATTTTCCTGAGGATCTTCTTGATATTCTTATTGGCTGCTTCAACCGCACCATTTGCCTTTGGTCGGTAAGGTGTGGAATTTCGGTGCATGATCTTGAATCTTTCACACACGTCATTCATTAAATGACTGTTCAGATTTGCCGCATTATCAGTGATGATGGTACTTGGGATACCGAAGCGACAAATAATGTTAGAATGAACGAAATCCACCACAGCTTTCTTGGTCACGGATTTGAGAGTCACGGCCTCAACCCATTTGGTGAAGTAATCTATTGCAACCAGAATGAATCTGTGCCCATTTGATGCTCTTGGTTCAATAGGCCCGATAACATCCATCCCCCATGCTGTAAAAGGCCACGGGGCTGACATTGTGTGCAACTCTAAAGGAGGTGAATGTATCAAATCACCGTGTACTTGGCATTGATGACACTTTCGCACAAAAGTAATGCAATCATGTTCCATGGTAAGCCAGAAGTATCCCGCTCTGAGTACTTTCTTAGCTAGCACGTACCCGCTCATGTGGGGTCCACAGATCCCGGAATGCATGTCATTGAGAATTTTCGTGGCTTCAGTTGCATCCACGCATCTTAACAGTCCCAAATCAGGTGTCCTTTTGTACACCACCCCTCCACTCAGAAAGAAACCACTTGCCAGTCGTCGAAGCGTTCTCTTTTGATTGTTTTCCGCCAGTGGAGGATACGTCCCATCTTGAAGGAAATTCTTGACATCAAAGTACCACGGTTGACCGTCAATTTCTTCTTCAATCACATTGCAGTATGCATGTTGGCTTTGGACCTGAATCTCTAACGGATCAATATGGGCTTTATCAGGATGGACAAGCATTGAGGCTAATGTAGCCAACGCGTCAGCCAGCTCATTATGTATTCTGAGAACATGTCTAAACTTTAGAACATCGAAATTTTGGCGAAGATCGTCCATACACTGCTTGTACATGATCAACTTAAGATCTCGAGTCTCCCATTCACCCTTCATTTGGCGTATCAAAAGATCTGAATCTCCGATCACCAGCAATTCTTTGACGTCCATGTCTAGAGCCATACGCAGACCCATTATGCAAGCTTCATACTCAGATGTGTTATTAGTGGAACTGAAGTGGAGTTGGGCAGCTGCCGGATAATAATGTCCCGTGGGAGAAATGAGGACTGCTCCAATACCATGGCCTTTTGAGTTGGAAGCACCGTCAAAGTACATTTTCCACACGTGCTCTTCTTCATTAATCAACTCTTCAAGCACATCTACCTCCTCATCGGGGAAGTAAGTCTTCAATGGCTCATAGTCATCATCCACCGGATTTTCAGCCAAATGATCAGCTAAAGCTTGAGCCTTCATTGCAGTTCTGGTGACGTAAACTATGTCAAATTCTGTGAGCTGGATCTGCCATTTTGCAAGCTTGCCAGTCGGCATTGGCTTTTGAAATATGTACTTCAATGGATCCATCCGGGAAATCAGATAAGTGGTATAGGACAAAAGATAATGTTTCAACTTTTGTGCAACCCAAGTTAGGGCACAACACGTCCTTTCCAACAAAGTGTATCTGGCCTCGCAATCCGTAAACTTTTTGCTCAGATAATAAATGGCCTGTTCTTTCTTTCCCGAGGCATCATGTTGCCCCAATACACAACCAAAGGAGTTCTCATTGACTGACAAGTACAAAAACAATGGTCGGCCAGGCTCAGGCGGAACCAAAACAGGAGGATTTGACAAGTATTGTTTGATCTTGTCAAAGGCTTCTTGGCACTCCTCGGTCCATGCAATTGATGCATTCTTTTTCAACAACTTGAGGATCGGCTCACATATTGTGGTAAGTTGAGCAACGAACCTACTGATGTAATTCAACCTGCCTAGAAAGCTTTTGACATCCTTCTTGGTTCGAGGCGGAGGTAATTCTTGTATTGCTTTGATCTTTGCGGGATCCAGTTCAATACCTCGCCTACTAACAATGAAACCCAACAGTTTTCCAGCAGGCACACCAAATGCACACTTGGCTGGATTCAGTTTCAGATTGTACCTACGGAGCCTTTCAAAGAACTTTCTGAGATCTCTCACGTGGTCTTCAGCAGTTCTAGACTTGATAATCACATCATCCACGTACACTTCTATTTCTTTATGCATCATATCATGGAAAATGGCAGTCATAGCCCTCACGTAGGTTGCCCCAGCATTTTTCAAGCCAAACGGCATCACTCTATAGCAATAAGTTCCCCAAGGTGTAGTGAATGCCGTTTTGTATGCATCATCTTCATCCATCTGGATTTGGTGATATCCAGCATAGCAGTCAACAAAGGATTGTATCTCATGTTTGGCACAATTGTCTACGAGAGTGTGAATATTAGGCAACGGGAAATTGTCTTTGGGACTTGCCTTGTTCAAATCTCGATAGTCGACACATATCCTTGTTTTTCCATCTTTCTTAGGAACCGGAACAACATTTGCAACCCAAGTAGTGTACTGAACCGATTGAATCACTTTTGCATCCAGCTGTTTCATTATTTCATCATGGATTTTCTTGATCATATCAGTTTTGAACTTCCGTTGCATTTGTCTCACTGGAGGGAAACCAGGTTGAATTGGCAATTCATGGACTATCAATTCTGAACTCAAACCCGACATCTCATCATACGACCATGCAAAAACATCTCGATATTCAAAGAGCACTTTCCGAATATCGTTCTTCACTTCAGGTAGGGCGTACATGCTTATCTTGGTTTCCCTCACATCATCAGGGCTCCCAAGATTAACATCCTCTGTATCAGCCAAGTTGGGTTTAGGCTTGCCCTCATGGCGTTCAACTTCCAGGCCTATCTCAAAATCTGCCTGTTCCCCGTCATATTCGATCTCATTAACAGATTCCTCAATGTTTTCTTCGTCACTTTCAACCTCAACTATGGTTATGGAGCCAAAATCAGATTGTGGTCCCTGGATGGACGATAAGTTGCTTGAACATGTCATGATATCAGGACCAGCAGATATATCACTACAGATAAACAAAAATAGAATAAAATTAGGAATATGAACAGAGATTGAAGTAAAGCTTGGCTCTTGGCCTTTCATTAATGAAAAAGGGTTTGAATTACAAAAAGGAAAGATGAGCAAAATAATACACTTGGCATACAACCCTTAGAATATCCAAGTGTATTCAAAAGAAAACTGTAAAACAACAGTCTACCAAGACCCCTTCCTGATGGGGAAGGGAGTTGCATTCCAGTTTGTCAGGTGCACGTCCGGGCCAATGTACTGAATTGAAGCATTACTGGAGCCTTCACCCGGCTGTACCATGCAGATTTCAAAAATGCCACCTAGATCAAATGGTGCATCCTGATTGTCTTCCACTATGTTGACATTTGTAGCGACAACCTTTGGTTTCATAACATAACCCACAAAAGACTGAGCGAGACACGGAATTGGCTTTGGGAGAGACCAAACTTCCGACTTCTTTTTCTTTGCTTGCTTGCGATCAGCTGCCTTTGGCTTGAACCCTAGTCCCCACGTGCCTTGCACACCATTTGGATAAACTGGATTTACCCTGCCTTGTAGTGATGCTCCCAAACCCTTTCCAAATTGGAAACCGTGCTTTAACATTTCGGACGCCATCATGATAGACGTCTCTGACACTCTTGGGATGGGTATAGGTTTCCCTTCTGTTACTTTTTCCACATACACCACATCGGAGGTTTGATACATGATGGTTGGGCGTGTAGTGACGGCTTCAAGGGCTGGTACGTCCAGGCTATTGTTAAACTGTGAGTCATCCTCTCCATAAACCACGACAGCTTGATTATCCCAAGTAAACTTGACCACCTGATGAACTGTGGATGGTACTGCACAAGCCATGTGAATCCATGGTCGGCCCAATAACAGATTGTATGATGCATCCGTTTCCATGACTTGGAACTCAATGCTGAAGGTAGCAGGACCAATGGTTAACTCAAGATTGATGATGCCCAAAGATTCTCGAACTCCACCATCAAAAGCACGAACAGCAGAGGAACTTGCCCTGATTTTGCTCATATCCACCCTTAGACTCTTCAGTGTAGACAGAGGGCAAATATTCAATCCCGCGCCACCATCTATTAGAACACGTGTGACATAGGAGTCTTCACACTTGACTGAGACATGAAGCGCTCGATTATGACCGGTTCCTTCTGCTGGCAGCTCCTCATCGGTGAACATCACACGATTAGTCTCAAATACTCTGCCAGCAAGTGCTTCCAGATTAGCCACAGTAGTTTGTTCAGGAATGTAGGCTTCATTCAATATCTTCAACAGTGCATTGCGATGTGCTTCAGAGTTCATAAGTAGAGACAAGAGTGATATCTGAGCTGGAGTCTTTCTCAATTGCTCGACGATAGAATAATCTGTCGATCTCATTTTCTTCAAGAATTCTTCAGCTTCTTTCTCAGACACAGGCTCTTTGATGGGTCCTTGGTCTTCTCGACCTGGCTTTGCCTTTCTCAATTCTTCCGGGGTAAAACATCTCCCGGACCGGGTTAGACCATTTACATCTGCAGCAACCTCCATGATTTCTTTCCCGTTGTAAGACACAATTGTCTTGTTGTAGTTCCAAGGAACAGCCTTTGTACTTTTGACAGGGAGTTGCGCTGCTTGAGTGATGATAACCGGTTCACACTTCTTTGCCTTAACCTCGAAGACCGGAGTTTTCTGGCATGATGCCCCTTGCACAATAAATGTTGGTGCACTGTCATGAACTTTTTCCTGCTTTGCAGCCGGAATTGTGAAACTTGGCTCAACAACAGTATCTTGCTTTGCTTTGTTGACAGACGCACTTGACTTTCCCTTGATTACAACAATAAACGGCTCAGGGCCTTTGATGTCTGGAGAGGGACCAACTGCCACAATCTGCTTGGCGGCTTTCCCTTTCAAGTCCTCTTCTATGGATACCATCCCTACCATGGGTACGTTGTTTTGAACATCATGAGCTGGTAAAGGATTTTGATTCACATTTTGTGTTTCATCCCCCACGACTTTTATCTGATTATTGTCTATCATTGCCTGAATTACCCTTTTGAGTTCCCAGCAGGATTCTGTGTCGTGTCCAGGTGCTCCAGAATGAAATGCACAATGGCGTGAATGATCAACTCTTCCGTTGGGGTTCACTTTTCCCGGGATTGGCTTCAACAGATTGGCTTGTTGCAACTTTTCAAACAAATTAGTGTAAGTCTCCCCTAGTGGGGTGAACTGTCTCTTCTCTTGTTGCATGTTTCTCTGTTGCATGTTTGGACGAAAGCCCGGTGGACCTCGTGGTCGATAAGGCATCTCCTGGTGAGCCTGGAATTGAGTATGTGCCTGTTGATTGTTATATTAGACTGGAGCAGGGGGTGGACGCCACTGTGGACCAGATAGAGGCTGAGCATAAGATGCTGCATTTACAGGGAACGAGAACTGCGGCATGGCAAATTGTTGGCCATGAGTTGGATAGAACTGTTGTGGCGGGGGTGCCTGGATGTACCCTTGACGGTCGTTGTATCTCCCATCATTTCCTCTCGGTCCAGGACCAACCATTGCCACTTCATCTTTTTTCTCTTTCTTCTTCCCAAAATTACCCGACCCTGATTGCAACGCTTGGGTCGTGGCTCTCAAAGCTGTTTGGCTAACAATCTTGCCTGCTTTGATTCCTCTCTCAATCATCTCCCCAATTTTTACTGCTTCGCTAAATTGCTTCCCAAGGGCAGAGGCCATCGCCTGGTAGTATGTTTCGTCAAGTACTTCGACGAATTCTTCAACCATTTTATCGTCTGGGATCAAAGGGCTCACACGCGCCGCCTGTTCGCGCCACCTATAGGCATACTCTCTGAAGCTTTCGCCTGGTTTCTTTGTGATCGTCTTCAAAGAAGAACGATCAGGAGCAGCCTCCATTTTGTAGCCATAATGATTCAGGAAAGCGCTGGCCATGTCGTCAAATGTGACCCACTTGGAAACATCTTGTTGCACAAACCATTCTGTGGCCGGTCCTCCCAAACTGTCCGCAAAGTACGCCATCAATAATTCGTCCTTCTCGATACCCCTCATTTTGTTGAGGTATATCTTCACATGGATCCTTGGATCGCTTTGTCCAGTGTACGGATCGAATTTGGGCACAACAAAGCCTTCAGGCAATGGCACATGAGGGAATAAGCACATGTCTTTGTATGAAATACTGGTTTTACCCCCTTGCCCTTGTATGTTTTTCACAGTTTGCTCCAGGCTTTTCAATTTCCGAGCAAAGTCAGCCTCTTCTGTTTTCCCCAATCTTTCGACATCAGCATGTGATTCTGGGTGGTGTCCATGATCATACGACTCAGTGGGGCGGAGTACATTGCCCCGGGTTTGGTCGAATTGTTGATCACGAGCCCTCAACTGTGGGTCACTGTTTGACCTTTGCAAAGTATGTCCTGCAGGAACAGTGAATACTGTGGCAGGAACTTGGGCTTGGCCATGTTGTCCATGTTGTGGGAATTGTGCCCCAGGTTGTACAGTAGAGGGCCCAGCTATGTTGTCAGTTTCTGGATGTGGACCGAACCCTGGAGGATAACGGGGGTCTTCTGCCATTGTAGATTGCCCTTGCCCTGGTGGCTGAGCATTCGCCGTGAAACCAGCAGCACCTGGCGGAGCAGGAGGTGCCTGAACTGCCGACAAGTTACGGACCAGTTGCATCATCATTTCTTTCATGGCCGTGAAATCCTCGGCCATCTTAGCCTGTTGTTCAGCCAAGCGAACCAGCTCAGTGTTCTCAGTTTCTTCGGCCATCGTTGCTGGAGTGTCTTCTTGAAGAGGTGCTTCAACCACTTCTAGAACAGGCAGTGGTCCCTTGATTCTGGTGGAATAGGAATATGGGGCCAGCACGGCAGTTGCTCAAGCTCTAAACAAATCAAAACACGTTAGTGCAACAAGATAGCATGGAATATGAATTTGCTCGTCGGCCTGAACAATGCCTAAGGTCGTTATGCGTCATCCCAAATCGGTTTAGATTAGATCCCCAAGTGTATTATTTGATCTCTTTTCTCTTCTTTCTTTTTTTTTCTTTCTTTTCTTTTCCTTTCTTTTCTTTCTTTTTCTTCTTTTTTTTTTTTTTTTTTTTTTTTTTTTTTTCAAGTGAGGCTAGAGGATGAAATGAATTGACACATAAAAATAAGCAAAATATTTTCATTACTTCAAAAGAAAGAGTACATACGGTGCTTCCGGAGCACGACCAAAAGGAACGTACAAATGACTTAAAAAGGTGAAAATAAATTACAACATGCCAAATTTAAAAACGACATAAAGTACAACAATGCCAGGATGTAAAATAAATGACAAAAAGCAATAATCTGCATCATCTTGGCCTGATGTATCTACTAGGGTGACTGGGGCACAAAGTCAGCTGGCTCCTCTGGGTCGAACTCAAATGGCTCCACGGGATCTGCTGGCGGGCCTTCTGCAAAAGTACGACGCAATCCATTCAAATCTGCCGCAACTCTAGTGACAAAGGGAAGCACATGTGGGAGTATGTCCTCTGCGGGAAGCCTCCTATACTCATCGATGGACCGTGCCACATATGTAGCGGAGTCATAAACTTGCCGATAAGCTACACTGATGGTCCGTCCTGCAGCCTGTATATCTCGAAGTCGGTCCTGTGCTAGCCCTCTGAACTGCTCACCCTGCTCTAATGCCCTGTCAAGTCGAGCTCGAGAATCTATGGCATCCTGGCGATGATACTCTTCCCTTTTCCTGCTTTCCAACAAAGCTGCCCTGTCGGCATCCCGCTCTGTCAATGCCTGTGAGTGCATGACACGGAGTCGTCTGACTGTGTCTAGGTGCTGATGCGCGAAACCCTCACTCTCTGCCTGAGCAGCTCTGGCGGCATCCCGCTCTGTCAATGCCTGTGAGTGCATGGCACGGAGTCGTCTGACTGTGTCTAGGTGCTGATGCGCGAAACCCTCACTCTCTGACTGAGCAGCTCTGGCGGCATCCCTCTCTGCAATTAAGCTTTGTATGGTATCACGGCATTCCTTCCTAATCTCGTGCCTAGCAAGCTGAACCTGCATATCCAGCCTGGCCTCAGTGTCAACCATGCCCGCTCTCGACCTCGCGGGCATCTCTTTGGGTATGGGCTGATGGTAATACCAGAACTTATACTCCCGAACGACCTCCCCCTTAAGTCCATCCTGAACCTGTGTGCTTTCTGCGAGGTGCCTCCTAGTATCCCACAGGCGCAGGATCTCACCTCTAAGAGTAGCTGGGTTGAGAGGATAGTCTGAGGCATATGCACTCATGTCCTCAACTATAGGGATCTCCTGCTTTCGACCCAATTGCCTAAGTACACGCAGAGGAACATAAGGCTGGGATGCTGTCAAACCCATCAGAACGAGAAAAGGACGATCCACGCATCTGTGTACAACCTCCCTCTTAGGAAACCAGCTACACTGCCACAAGATCTTGTCCGGCGTGAGAGAGTTCAAGAAAGACCTCCAATCTGGCTCACTTCCTGGGAATTTATACCTCTCGATGTGTTCGAGATGGTGTTCAAGATAATCGATGTCACAACACCTAAGAATATCACGAGGTGGGCAAGGGCGTACATGCTCCAAGAACCAGACCTGTAATAGAAGGTTACACCCCTCAAAGAAAACGCTCTCTCCCTTGTGGCATCGAGTCAAAGCATGAAACATACTACCCAGAATCGTCGGGATGATAGTGGCATCTGGTGCTCCACCATACAAAGCTGCCATGGTCCAACTGACCTTAATGGATATCGCTCTATCCGGTAGTGGGAAAACCAACAACCCTAGCAAAGCGAACACAAAGACCTTAGGACAGAGGAGTACCCAATCTTCATATTTCAGCTTATCGTGGAACTCAAATCCATACTTCTTAAAACCATTATCGGCCCCAAAACGATCATAAAGGTAATCAAATGAAATCCAGCCTTGACGAACACTAGCGATTGAGAGGTCCGTCCGTAGCTTGATATTATTGAAAAAATCACGCTCATTAACCTTCCTCGGAGCAATCATATTCTTTTTCTCAAAATCCAACTTAAGAAGCCCAGCTATTTCCTCGAGGGTCGGCGTCATCTCAAACCCCTTAAAACAGAAGGTATTTTGGTTTGGGTTCCAAAACCCAACAAGTGCACTGACCAAGTCTCGCCGCGGGACAATAGTTTTAGTCACAAGGTCAGTCAAAAAACCAATCTTCTCCTGGACTATATCTTTCTGCATTTCGCTCATTGTGTCCCACCAAGACTTTAGAGATTTATCCGATTTGGGTGGGCCATCAGTCATCATAATAGAGGGTGGAATGGCATCAGCATGGTATTTTCTTTTGACTGTCCTAGAAGATGATGCAGCCATTGTTCCTAATAAAAAAAATGTGTCAAATGTTTGAAAGCCTGAGAACAACTTAAAACAACTGACCGACAGAGCAAAACAGATGCCTAAACTGCTAATTCGAAACTCCAATTTTCAAAAAAAACTTTTGTCATTGTAATGACGTAAAGTTGACCCTAAGAGAATCGAAAAAATTTTGCCATCATAACGGCATCAGGACTGACTCCGGGAAATTACCAACATTGGTATTTAGATGTAATTTATAAAAGAAAAAATTCGACGTTACAACGACGCCACATTGACACCAAAACAAAATTTCATTTCCAGTGATGAACACTACAGTACTTTTGCAAAAATTTGCCGGCATAACGACGTGAAAAAACTGGATCTCAAAAACTCCCAACATCGGTATACGGGCATTTTTTCTAAAAATTCGCCATTATAACGGCGTGAAAACTGACACGAAAATTTTTTGACTTTCTAACTACTAAGTATGTACATATATTTTTTTTTTTTTGTAAAATTTTCGTCATTATAACGACACAAACTGACATATACAAAAGACGGCAAACACTGACGTTTTTTACAAAAATTTGCCATTACAGCAGTATGACTCAATTTTATAAAAATAGCAAAACATTTACATTTAAAACATAAAATTCAACCTCTTCCTCACTTTTCCTTTCATTTTTCTCTTTTTTTTTTTTCTTATTTTTTTTTCTTTTGAAATCCGTCTCTCCCCAACTTGGTTAGCATAACAACCTTTCCTAATCGCATGCAACACATAGAATGCTTTTTTTTTTTTTCAGACAAGTCTTTCCCGGGAAGTGGGTCCCGTTCAGACAACAGGTAGTCAATCTAGACAAGTGCAATACCGGTGTATCGCACCTCATTAAGTCGGATATGATGCAGATAATTGGGCCTAAAGGTTTAACTCTAGGTGACACAACTGACTCAGTGTCTAGACTGGCTGAAAACCCGGTGGACAAACCGGGCGGAAAGCGCATCAGGGCCATCCGGAGACAGTGTGTCCGGCCTAAAACCCCGTCACGCCTTCCTCCTAAATCATGGGCAATTTAGTAAGAAAGTCCCAGATGCCACAAGCAATCTGGTAAGTGCACGTGTGTGTGTGTTTCAGAGACTCAGTGGGTTGCGGAGGAAGACAATTTATATATACAGTTCAACAATATCAAAGCAGTAACATTCAACTTTTCAGGTGATAACGGCAATAAAATAACAACCAAATATTTAATAAATTAAAACATGCGACAATTTATCAAAGCCGGAGATTCTAGTTTTCACTAATTTCCCCAGCGGAGTCGCCAAGCTGTCACGCCCTAAAAATTAATTTATTTATTAACTGCGCGGGTGCGAGTTTATTTATTTAAAGGCTCGTGACTGGTGTTCAAAAAGGTACAAATTTATTTAGAGAACTCGGAGTCGCCACTTGACATAGTTTAAGGTGTGCCAAGTCACCAGAAGGTACCTTGGAACACCTTTGACTCGTCTAATGGTCTGCGTTTAGAGATTCGGGTAAGGTTCTCAGTTGACTCTCGGGAAGGTATTAGGCACCCTCGAGTCCTGTGCCGAGCACAGTTGCTTTATTGTCGCAAATTTTAATTTATTAAATATGGTTGTTATATTAATGCCGTTAATTTGAATTTGTACTTTGATTTAAGAAAATTAAAAGCGTTATTCTTATCCAACCTCACGGAGGACTGGACGAATTTAAACTTTGATTAAAAAAATTTAAAAAGCATTATTCTTATCCAGCCTCACGGAGGACTGAACGAATTTACACTTTGATTCATAGTAAATAAAATAGATAAATAGATAAACAAAATTTATTACGCATTTCCAAATCTTAGAAAGGGCTTGTTTAATTTTAAAAGAATTTAATTAACTTCAAAAATAATTAATTTAGAATTAGCTTATCTCAATTTAATTTTTCTTTTAGCCTAATAAGTAGATTACAAATCATACTTAGTATAATGCCGAATTGTATGGTGGTCTTATCGTTCCTGTTGATTTGCCTAATCGTATTAAATATAATAACATTTGATTGAAAAGTTTAACAATAGGAAAAAAACAAAATATGACTATTTATCTAAATAGTAGCTGTTTTATTAAATAATGGCTGCTTTGTGGACTGTCCATGCAGAGGAAAAACTGGCGCTATTGAAATCTAAATATGGGCTGAAATATTTTGCGGAAGTGGGCTGATTTAAGGTTTGCCTTGCGCAATTATAACATTATATTTATAAAACATGGTGAAGGGGTGTTTATCAAAAATGGTGACTGTTTATCAAAAATAGGAGGCTGTTTATCAAAATGGATCAGTTACGAAACTATACAGCTTATTGGGCCAGCTAAGGACTGATTTGCAAAATGGTCAAATAACTATCATATTAGCCTTTATCTTTTGCATTTAACATCCTAAATTGCCTAGACTTCAAATGATGTTCCTTAATTTCACATTTTTTTGCAATCAAGCACCACTGTGACCATTTCCAAAGTTACGTCAATCTGGTGAACTTAACTTGCTTTCACAGTTAACATATTACCAACAAACGTGTCATAATACAATGCTTTAACACATCTTTGATTTTTGCTTATAACTTCATAAAAGATACAACAATTCATAAAGAGGGGATGGACTAACAACATTCATAAAAAATGGAAGTTTCAGGCCATGAACATGCTGAGATATTAATCATTTCATAGCTAGATACATGACATAAAAAATATTAAGGAAGCATTTACCTTATGTAGAAAATTCCCAAGCTAAGAAGCAAATGAATGAATTAGCAAAGTCCAAACAACCACAGCAAAAACAGCCACTAAACAGCTACAACATCCACTCTTTTAACCCCCAAAGTCTCAAGATTTAATACCCCAAAAGTCTCTTAGTGTAAAACTTTTGGTTCTAAATCCTAATTCTCAAACTTACTAATTTTTCTTTAAGTGTTTTTCTCTCTATTTCTTGTGAAATTCAGCTGGTTGTTGTGTATTAAAGAGGGTAGTAAATGCCTCTATTTATAGCTAAAGGTGGGGCTAAAGGGTGGGGTGTGGACTTGTACAAAAGTACAAGCCCACACCCTACACTTGAGTGCTTTTAGTCCCATTTTTCAAGCAAAAAGTACAGCAGCTGTAGAGGACTGTTTCAGCTACCAAAACAGCTTCCAAAAGCTGAAATACTACAAGTAGGGTCCTCTAAAAGGACCCCCAATACTCATTACATAACTAGAGGGAAACCAAGACCAAACTAGACAACTAAATCAGCCCCAAAGTAACTAAACTAGACTAAAGAGCAACCAAATTCTAACTAAGCAAACCAGACATGCCATTATCCTAAAGTCAACAGCATACCAAACCAAAGTAACCATTTAAACATCAACTGGACCTTAAGCAATTCAAAAGAAAGGTCATGGACATTCACACACTTTACAGAATAAGAGCATTGTACTCTAAAGCAACTTCAAGTTTCATTCTCACAAGCTAATTTCTCAGCGGTTCAAGTATTAATTAGGTAACCAAATCAGAACTAAACTACACTTAGACCATATATAACAGGAAACGAATTCAAACTTGAGATGAACGACATCGGGCCTTCACAAATTCAATGGTTCATACAAACTAAACAACACATGACTCATTCAAAACTAAGATGTACTACATCAAACTACTCAGCCAAAGCTTGAACATATTAACAGAACTTGACAACTTCAAACATAATGTACTTCATAGGAAAACAGAAACTAATCCCTTCAACCATATATAGTTCAAACCTTTTTTAACAATAAGATGTTCATAGGGATTCCTACTACATGGCCTCCATTTGAACCATAACATTTAACTAACATACAAGCTAATTGCTAAAGCAAGATGACATTTATTGCCAAACTATTTTAACAAACAGATAACACAAGGGAACATAGGAAGAGGGATTTTTGTAACTCTAACCCGTCAAAGCAAAATGACAATCGCCATTGCGCATCGCCTCACCAGCTGCCTCACTCGTCGCGGCCTTCAGCACCACTGTCCCGGCTGCCTCGACTCATCAACATTACTGCCTAATCAACAACGCCACCAGCTGCTGCTACACCTCGTCACTGCCTCGTTGCTCCAATTCAGCTGCTTCACTAGTACCCGAGCATCGGGACAGCCCCTTTTGGCCCCGTATTCAAACAAAATCCCACCCCGAATCAACAACAAAAATATCACCTTTGCAATCCATTCACCACCACGAACATCAAATACCTCAGCTTCGCTCCGTCATCAACACAGCCCCCCATCCCCGAATCACCATCACAGCCCTCGCGTCGCTCCACCACTACGCCATCGTCACCACAGCTCAACCAAACAGAAACAGCCCCCCCGTTCCCCGTCACTGCCCATACAAACAAAACGGCCCCTGCCTCACCACGGTCCTTACTCGCATCACCATATCATCATCATCATCATAAACATAAACAAAAAATGAAAAAATAAGAAGAAGAACAACAACAATGAAAAAAAAAACAGAAAGAAAAAAACAGAAAATAGAAAGGGGAAACGGGGAACAGGGAGCGGGCAAAAAAGGAGTACAAGGGGCGGGGTTTTGGAAAATGGGGATGCGAGGGTGAGAGAGGAGGGTGAGGAGAAGGTAAAAATCCAAAAACTTACCGGAAAAAGGTCAAGGTGACCGGAGTTGAGCTTTGACCGAGTCTTTGACTCCCGATCTACGTTAAACGGCTATGCTTTTGACGAAACCAATCACGGAAATGGAAAGAGGGGGTCAAGATCTATTGAATGGTGTATTTTGTATTTTTTCCGGCCACCGGAGGTGGTGGCCGGCGGCGGCAGTGCGGCGGATCCGCCGTGGGAGGGGAATTCCGGTGGGGAGGGGAATTTCGGCAGCATGGTGCCAAGCCAAGAGGCTTATGGTGGTGTAATGGCAAAAAATGAGGGTTTTTGTTTATATAGGAGGGTAGTGGGCCGGGTTTGAGAAGTGGGCTGACGGGCCAAATAATGGGCTACATATTTTTTACAAATAACCACAAAATGATTTATACACACACAACTAACTAAAATTAAACCACATATTTTACAATACTAACACAACTAAATTATAGAATCAAAAGTTAAACACACAACAAGTAATTTTGGCAATTTTCATAGTTTACATCCTAATTAATGATAATTTTAGCGAAGAATAAACACTAGAAATCCAGAAAATTTTGACGACACGTCCTAAGAATCTAATACGACTATTCTGAGCATTTTTGAATTTTGTGTGCCAAAATTAGGTGATTACAAGGTTTTCACGGGTACATTTAATCTGTAGTTAGCAATCTAGGAAATCAAGAAGTAGAATCAACTGGAAAACTCAACTGGATTGTTAGTAACTCTGACCCTGGACCGTTTCTCCTTATTATTGATAACAACTATAGTTTGCTCTTGAATACTTGATTTCAATTACTTTTTTTTAATTATTTTCTGTAGTTATTAAATTTCACAATCATCATCGAAAAAGATCCCTGAATAGTTAGTAGGAAATTATTTGTTAGGAGTCCAGTTTGAATAGTCCTCGTGGGAACGATACTCTACTTATCACTTTATTACTTGTCGACCACGTATACTTGCGTGTGCGTTGGGAGTAACAGTTGGTTGTGTGATAGTGGTGGTTTGATGGTAGAGGTGGTTGGTGGTAGTGACTAGCAGTAGTGGCGGTGGTAGGTAATGGTAGTGGTGGTGCTTGGTAGTGAAGGTATTTGTGTTTGTGGAGGTGGTTGATATTGGTTGGCGGTAGTGGTGGTGATCATTGTGCTACTGGCAGTAATAGGTAGTGGTGGTGGTTACTGTGATGGTGGAGGTGGATGGTAGTAGTGGTGGTTGCCAATTGTCGTTAATGGAAGGTGGTGGTGGTTAAGGAGTTTTAGTGGTAGAGGTGGTGGTGGTTAAGGAGTTGTAGTGGTAGAGGCGGCGGTGGTTGATAGAGATAGTAGTAGTTGTGATCGTGGAGGTGGTTGGCGTGGTAGTGATAGTTAGTGGTTGGTGATTGTAGCAATAGGTTATGATGGCAGAGGTGGTTAGTTGTTGTGGTTGGTGGCTAGTGGTGGTAGACAATGGTGATGGTGGACTAGTGGTGGTTGGCAGCGGTAGTGGTGGAGGTGGTTACCGACTGTGGTAGTACAGTGGTAGCTAGTTGTCGTAATATATGGAGGGGTGATGAACCTCTTAATGATATTAAGACTTTATTCAAGATCTGAATTATACAGACCTATTAAGAGCCATTAAGTGCTTAAATCTTAATAAAAATAAACGCACTTAATGCCCTGAGGCCTGAACCATTCAGATTCAGACCTCCATTAAGTGCGAACAAATGAGGTCTTAATGGCTCTTAATAGATCTTTATCATTAAGATCTTGAATAAAGTCTTAATATTGTTACGAGGTTGATCATCACTCTATATATTATGACAACTAGCTACCACTGCACTACCCCAATCGATAACCACCACTACCACTGCGCCAACCACCACCCACCACCACCATTATCAACTACCACAACTAACCACTACTAACCACCAACCACAACCACAGCCACTAACCACCTATACCATCATAACCTATTGCTACCACCACCAACTACGTATACTAATTACTAACTATCATTCCCACACTACCACCTCCACCATCACAATGACCATTATCTATTTCAACCACCACTATCTCTACTACAACCACCACCTTCCACCAACGATAATTACTAACCACCACTGCTACCATCGACCGCCTCCAGCATCACAACAACAACCACCGCTACCAATCACCACCATACCATCGCCATTAGCACTAATGATCACCACCACCACCACCACTGCCAACCACTAATACCAACCACTTCCATAAACACAATTGCTTTAAGTACCAAGCACACAATCACTATCACCTAACAACGCCAACACTGCTAGTCACTACCACCAATCACCTCTACTATTAATCACTGCTATCAAACAACCACCACCAACACTACAATCACCAACACCAGACACCACAGTCGTACTACCACAAACCACCACCTTACAATCTAATAACTTGTGGATATAATATTTAAACTATCTTATAATATATATAAACTCTAATTTATTAAACATTCAGATGTTCGAAAAACAAACGGTCTTACTTATTCAATGTTCAGTTCTTAATACCACATCTTAATATTCAGATGTATATTCAGATTCTTAATTTTAAGAAAAACAAATAGCCCCTTAGTTACACGGATATTCATACAATATTCAATTTAGTGCACCAAGAGTAAATGATATTTTATAATGAGATAGTCCGTACTGATCAACTATCCTAGTATAACATAAAATCATTAAACTAGTCTTGGGCACGCAATGCGCTTGAACCCCATGTCAATTAGTACAAAATTTTAATGTATTTGGTTTTTAAAATACAAATTAAATGGAGAAAAAAGTAAGTTTATGAAAATTATGAATGTGTCCTATTTAGCTAATTCAAAACAAAGGAAAAACTCCCTAGTAGAAATTCCCTTGTTAATTGTAATATATGTGAAATTTTAATAAAGTAAATGCAGCCTTATTATCCATTTTTTTTTTAACAAATTAAGTTGCGAGATAAACTAGACAGTTCTATCAAACGAATAAGAAAAGAAAAAATATTAATAAATATCCTAAAAAGAGGAGAACTTGTTGCAATTTTTTAATATTTATTTATACATTGACACGTATTGAGCAACTTGATATAGACAAATTATCTTAATTTACTTCAAAATGTTCTAAAAGTCATCGACTATAACTTCTATACTAACTACTAAAGTACTCTATATGATGCCTAGCAATTACAATCTACCAAAAAAGAAAAAAGTAATTACAATGTACACAGATTTTAAGGTCTTCTTGCACTTTAGTTGTGTGACCAATGATATTTATCAAAGTGTTTTGAAATAATGATCAAACCCCCCCCCCCCCCCCTCTAAACTATCATTTTTTTCGTTAGTTTCATACTTAAACTATGGGTTGGTTACGTTACCCTCTGAACTGTCAATTTTCATATTTAAAACCCCATCAATGCCAAGTGGCATGGAGAGTGACTCACTCTCTTTGTTGTGTGTGGAGAAATAAAGTAGACTAATAAAAATCATTCATGTGACATTTCTCTTCAATTTTTAAAATTTAAATATTTTTACTTATTTATTATTATTTTTATCTTTTTCCCTTCTTCTTTTCTAATTAATTTTTTTCTTCTTCATAACTTCATTTTTTTTTTTGCCAATAACAATAAACTAGTTGAGATCACCCATTAACCTTAGAATAATAAGAGTACTAAAAATATTTTAATCCAATGTGATAAATTCAGTTGCAATTTACAATGAAATTTTGTCAATAATGGTCATTTTAATCAAAAAGACATAACTCTTAACAAGTCCGGTAATATTTTAATATTTTAATACGCAACATTCTCAATTGAGTTTATTATGGTTGAGTAAATTCAGTTATATATAATAATTAAGTTTACTATTGTTGATTAATATTTATTATTTTAGAAATATGTGTTTTCAACTAAGGTAAAAATTCTTTATTTTGACAGAAAATTTAAAGAAAAATTAATAAATTTAAAAAAAGAAAAACACCAAATTAGACATAAGAACAACTACTTTAAAAAATTAATTGTATGAATGCTCTACAAAGAGAGTGAAGTCACTCTTCATGCCACTTGGCACTGCAGGGGATTTTGAATATGAAAATTGATAGTTCAGGGGGTAACGTAGCCAACCCATAGTTTAAGTATAAAACTAATAAAAAAGTGATAGTTTAGGGAGATTTTTGACCATTATCGCAAGTTTTTTGGAGAAATTATGTATCAAGTTAAGCATTCATTGTTTCTACTTTCAAATTAAAGGGTTAAAAGAACTATTTATCACATACGAATCATTTTGTGGTAAAATAAAAGTTCAAAGAAAATTAAGTATCAAGACATTCGCGAAAAGATTCTCACTTATAACTCCTTCCTGGAAAAAAAATTACATACAGGAACTTGGTTCTATGTTATCAAAGAAATTAAATTAGAATAAAAGGAAGTCATAGTGCTTTCAGAAATTAAAACAACTACGTGCAAGATTACTAATTACTCATACCAAATAAATTGAAAGGCAGGTAGTGGGACTTATGTCGTACTTCTTCCGTTCCATAATAGATGATATGTTTCAAATTTTGAGAGTCAAACGAGTTTATCTTTAACCGTAATATTTTTATATGTCTTTTAAATATTTTGAATTATTATTTATTGTAACTTATAGTACTTTTTATGTAGTTACTAAATATATAAATATCGTTTCAAAAAACTTAAAGATTATATGTTCAAATTCACGGTCAAAATAAACTGATTTAACTCTCGAAATCCGAAATATGTCATCCTTTTCGAAACAGATGAAGTATCTCATAGTATTTCTTTTATGTTCGAACTTGGGTAAAGTTATGGAAGGAAAAAAAATATGAAAATAACACATTAATGTAAAAGAGATATTTCCTTGGAGTCTTTCCAGGGAAAGCTAATTAATATGAAAGCATAAGACCTACCTTACCACTATACCATGTCAAAAGAGGAGCAAGAGTAGTTTTTATGGACAAATTCTTTTATAAATGGATAGAGTTTTGACATAAGAAGCGCAGGGATAAAATGAAGTGAAGCGAAGTGAACTGACTATTCACTGTGCATCGTATAAAATGACGTAAAGTATGTAAGGCACTCAACAAATGATTTTGTAGTAGAAGTTCAAAGGAACAATAAGAAAAGCACATTCAATAGCGAAGATGTAAGAGCTCTTACCATGTAATCGATTTAGTGTATCTATTGCCTGTTGGTTTCTTCTATAAAAGAGTTTATCATTATGAATAATAGTATTCCAATATTAATTACTGCCTCGTTATCATATTATTGAATATATGTAGATGAAATAAATAGCTCAATTATATTCGTTGGATACTTGTTTTGTGAGAAAACCAATTATATTGGGTAAAAGTTGGCTCGTGTAAGTAACGCCTCGGGAGAGTGATTCGAGGTTCGCCGAACGGTTATTCATGAGCCAAAGTTTGAGGAAGATAGATAGATCACCGAAGTCTTCAACCGAGGATATGGTTAGATTGTCCCTCAGTGGGCCTTCACCTCAGTCAATCGGTGAAGCTTGCAGCCCCGAGGTAGGTGACTTAAACCTCGGTGAAGCCTCCCGCCTTCAACGAGATGATTTGCCCGATGATTCAAGCCTACTATCACGTCTTCCACAGAAATACAAAGTGGGCATATCCATGACTGGATGTGGAGAACATGGCCTAAAACTTCTCCAGCTCATTGGTCTATAAATAGTTCTTCATTTTTTATTATAAACATCCAAAAATATATACAGAAACTCTATCAAAATTTGTACTCAAAGCATATATTGAAATCTTATTCTACTTTGTTCATTAGTTTGCTCAATTTCATCGCTTATTTTGACATTGATACTTAGCGTTGCTTGTAAACCCATCCCAAATTCGATTTATTATCCTAAATCGGTTTAGGTCAATACAAATTGACGCCGTCTGTGGGGATTCAAGCAATTACGCTTTGTTCCAAAGTTGAGCGAAATTGTTTTCTTTCACGCGATGGCTGACAATGGTGATAACTAAGCTACTAGCACCACTTCCAATGAAAGATACACCCGTACCACCACCACCTCCAGCAAATCCTTCTTCATCGGGATCAAGCGACCCTTTCTAAGCGTTTGTTATACGCTATTTAAATGTCCTCCAAGCACGCTTCGACCAACAAGCAACCTTTAACGCTGAATTTCGTTCTTCCTTGGAAGTGGTCTCGGTAAGAAACCACGCTACCCCCACTAATACTCCACCCATGGCTCTGAATAGAGGTATCCCTAATTTCGTTCCTTCGGGTGCGACAATAGGGGGACCTCAAAATGGGGCCATGTCTAGAGGCTCGGGGACTACACCGAACATCAATATACAATTCAGGACGGTTCCCAATGTGGTGGAAACCAACTCTTCGGTAGACCTCGAAAAGTAAAAAAAGAGATCGAGGCTCGAGTCGAGGCCAAATTTGAGAAGCGACTCGAAAATATCCCTGGGGTGAGGAAAACCCAGAGGGTGTTGGATATCGACCGATGTAGCAAGTTGCCTTACAAACCCGAGGCTGCTCCAGCTCCAATCCTGAAGCACTTCAAAATGAAAATTTTGAAGAAATATGATTGTACCACTGACCCGGTCGAGCACGTGACCGATTTCATGGTGATGGTAAAAGGTAATGACTTATCTGAAATTGAAAAAAAGTCTATGTTCTTGAAAAAATTTGAGGACACATTGGAAAAAAGGGCATTGCGCTGGTATATGCACTTGCCCTCGGAATCTATTTCAGATTTCAAAGAGCTAGCCGATGTGTTCATCAAGGCTCACATCGGGGCACAAAAGATTCTTTAAAGTAAGGAAGATATCTTCGAGGTCAAGCAACAATATGGGGAGCCCATCAAAGACTTCCTCGAACGATTCCAAGTCGAGAGGATGGAGCTGCCCCCCATGGGAGATAACTTAGCCATCATGGCCTTTGAAAAAAATGTCAATGTTTGAAACTCTGAAGAAGCTGCCGAGCTAAAGAAAGAGCTTCAACAATATCAAGCTTAGACGTGGAACGAGTTGCACGATAGAGCTGCCAACAAGATAAGGTTGGAAGAAGCCGAATGGAGAGCTGCAGGCCGAAGCCTCAACTATAAGAATCGCCATGAGTCATCACATCACATCGAGGCATCGAGGGGAAACTCACAGGGTCGATATGAGCCATATAACTCGCAAAGGTAGCATGTGAGCCAAAGGCTCGGTGGGCCACCCATAAGCCAACGCCTCGGTGGTCGAGTACATCATAATGATAACCAAAAGAGCACTACGGGGCCCGCTTTGGTGTCCAAAGACAAAGACCTACCTCGGATACCAGATTACAACTTCAATTTGTCAACCACCAAGCTGATAAATGCCCTGAAGGGGATGACAGATAAGGGGGATGAGATTGCCTAAGGATATGAGGTTTGCCCCCCCCCCCCCCCCCCCCCCGAAAAGAGAGACAAAAGCTTGCATTGTGAGTTCCACGCTGATTTATGGACATCGAACCAAGGATTGTAAGGCGCTTCACCTCGAGGTGGCTCATCTATTGAAAAAGGGCTTACTAGGTGAGTTGCTCACTAATAAAGGCAAACAAAACTATGCAAAGAACTAAGGGGATGGATAGCCACCGAAGGCCCCACCCCCTAGAGGGTTGTGAACATGATATCTGGGGGATTAGAAGAGAATGGCGTGAACTTCACAGCCACCAAAAAGTTTTCCAAGTTATCGATAACGATGGAGAAAAAACTCCGAGTAGGAAGTTCGGGTAAAGAAATAGTGTTCGATGACGGTGACTGCGATAGGATGATGCACTACAAGATTATGCATCTGTAGCTACGAATTCTCAGCTACAAAAATAATTATCGTAGCTAGAACATAACAATAGCTATGAAAATTAAGATTTTGTGTCTATTTAAAATTTCGTTCAATTTCTTAGCCACAAAATTTTAATTGACAAAGCTAATATATCTCTTTTTGCTACGCTTTCTAACTCTCATGGCAATAAGTACCTAAATAGCTACAAACTTATTGCTACAAAAATATTTCGTAGCTAACAATAAATTTTTGCTGCGTGTTTATAGTTACCGTAGCAATAGTGCTTAACAGTAGCTACAAAAATTAAAAGTTTATGGCTAATTACAATTTTGTTAAATTTATTAGCCACAAAAATTTAATTGGCAAAGCTAATTTACACTTTTGCTACACTTGCTAACTATCGTAGCAATAAGTACCTAAATAGCTACTAAAATATAGGTAAAAAAATATTTCGTAGCTAATAATAAGTTTTTGTTACGCGGTAATAATTACCATAGCAAATTACCTAATAATTGATACAAATATTAAATTTTGTGGTTATTTACAATTTTTAAAAAATTTCTTAGCCACAAAATTTGAATTGGCAAAGCTAATTTCTCACTTTTACTACACTCGTTAACCATCGTAGCAATAATAATATCGAAATAAACATAAAATTTAGAAAGAGATTATTCGTTTAAAAAAGATAGTCTCAAAAGACTAGATATGTTTATGAAAAATATGAGTTTAAAAATATAAAATTTAGACTATTCATAAAAGAATGAAAATCTAGTAAGTATATAATAAAGTAATGAACTATTCAAATAGAAACGATTAAAAGAAAAAATAGGACCTTAATAATAGATCATTTGTATACTTGCAATCTCAAACTTTATCTACTAATTTCTTGCACTTATCAAACTCATAGTTTATTTTATTAAATTTTATTTGTTTTATTGATCTAACAATTTTGTATGTAAACTTCAAATTTTATTGACAAATAGAGAGATATAGTTAGCTATACAGTATTATAGTATGCACTAATATTTCTTTAATTGTGTGTAATTAATTATTCGCACATTAATTTGATGTCATGCCACTTTTATTTTAGTTATAATTGTAATGTACAATTAACACTTATCTAAATAATAATAATAATAATAATAATAATATTATGATATATTTTCTATTAACTTGGTAGCCACCATACTAAATTATTATGCATTCTTAACAGTAAAATTATATTTTATTATTTTATTAATTAGAAAAATTATATTTAATACCAAAATTAGTAGAAAATTTTATTTTAATATTTTAATAATTTTTTGATTATAAAATTTTAATATTTTAATAATTTTTTGATTATCGAACATATATTACACATTAAATTGAGAAGATAATATAATTTATATACAGGAAAGGGGCATTTTCTTTCTTTTTCTAAATACTACTTCCTCTATTTCAAACTATTTGAACCCATTTAACTTTACACGGAGTTTAATAAAGAAAGGAAAACTTTTGAAACTTGAGGTTTAAAATAAGCTATAGATGTTTATGTCCCTACAAATTTTCATTAAATACCAAAGTGAATTTTTTTTTTTTAAATTTAAAAAGAGATCATTCGTTTTTAAACAGAATAAAAAGGAAATAGGTTCAAACAAATTAAAATGGATAGAGTACTAGTTGTTAATCGGGACAAAGCGAGAGTAGCTTCAGTGGTGGACAAGATGCGATAAGCAAGGCTAAGATGTTTTGGGCATGTGAAACGGAGATGCACGAATGCCCCAGTGAGAGGGTGCTAAAGATTGGCGATTTTGGGTCTACGGAGAGGTAGAGCTAGACCGAAGAAGACTTGGGATGAGGTTATGAGAAAAGACCCGGACAACCTTCATATTACCAAGGACATGACCCTACATAGGAGAATGTGGAGGTCAAAGATAAGAGTAGAAGGGTAGATAATATAGGGGTTATCAAATTATATTTGCTATTTTTCTCTTTCTCTTCGTCGCTATTTGTTGGTATTTTTGTTCACCTTTATGACAACACTTTTATTTAGCAGGGTATTTGCATGTTGATCCGTTTTCAAACATTATTTTCAAAATATCATTATTTTCTAAATATTTTATTTTAGCCGACGGTCTCCCGAAAACAACATCTCCACTTAGGTGGGAATAAGGTCTGCGTACATCTCATCCTATCCAGACTCCACTTATAGGATATTACTGGACATGTTTATGTTGTTGTTGTTGTAGTAGTAGTAGTAGTAGTAGTAGTAGTAGAGTACTAGTTGTTGTATGCAACACTTGAGTAGTTCCAATAATATTAAGTATTATTTGAAGAAAACTAATCATTTAATATGGTTGATATGAGGATATACAACAAAGCTTACTATTGTATCAAAATTTCCATTTAAATTAAATAATAATCGTAAGTTCTAATATTATTTTAACTTATATATAAGTATATACAATTGAAATATAACTAAATTTAAAGAATTAAAAACTTATATACTTATATCTAATAACATTAATCATTAATATCCAGTGTGAATAATTATAAATGTTATTGATGTTATGATTATTTTTATATTTATATCAATTAATAATTATCATCAATCAATCCAATTAACAAGTACATGAACAACTACTATTACACTTCACTTTCAAGTTAGTTGGATCATTATTACAAATTTTTAATATAATTAGTGCTATTTTAGTTCATAATATTTTTAATTATTTATTAAATTGAAAGAGTAGAATTTAACTAAACTAGCAATACAATAACTTAAATATGAGTATTACTTGTGAATTCCATAGTAAAAATAATATATAAGTAATTGTAGTCATTCCAAAAAAATTTAGTTATGTGTTTCATTTATTTTTCTTTTTATGTCAAAATTATATGTATTCAAGAAATATTCGAAATTATACAAATTTTCTTATTTAGTTAAGTTTTATAATTATTAATTTCCATATTTGCAAGAGTGAAGAAATCATTTTTACATCGATATTTAAAGGAATATTTTTTATGAATTTTTTTAATATTTTCCTTAGGTAAGATGAACAAAAAATTCAACAAAATTATATTTTAGATTATAATATTTCTTGCAACTATATTTGATAGAAATAATATTTCTCTATTTTCTTAGCTATGATATATATTTACTTTATAATACTCTTAGTTATGTTATTACTTACAACTATAGACAAGTTTGTAGATAAGAATCAAAAGGAGAATATATATTAAATAGAGCCAATACTAATTGGCGAATCAATTTCAATCCCTAAACCTAAACTTCACTCATATATTCTTACTCCCTCTTCAGCCGCCACTATTACTTACTCCCCTACCAATTCTTCCATTCTTTTGAATTCATACTAGTACAGAGACGTATGCTGCCTTTGTAAGTACAAAATCTTCTTCCATTTTAGCCACCCCACATTTAGCTACGAATGCTACGAAAAAAAATATTGTGGCTAAAGAATTTAGCCACGAAAATTATCACAATTAGCTACGATGTATTTCATAGCTATAGATGCAGATTGTAGTAGTGATGTTTCCCTATCACATGCCTTAGTCATCATGTTGAGGATCAATGATTCGGATATCAAACGAGTCTTGAACGACCCCGGTAGTTCTGTTAATATAATCAGTTACGGGGCAGTTAAGAAAATGTGGTTGAAGGGCCAGATCGTCCCGAAGGCAACCATATTAACTGGTTTTAATAACACCACTGAGAAAACATTGGGTGAGATCACGCTCAATACGTATGCCGAAGGGGTTGTTAAGGAAACAGTGTTCCAAGTCATGCCCGAAGACATGGCTTACAATGTGATCCTCAGGAGACCATGCATCTACTCGATGGAAGTTGTACCATCCACCCTTCATCAGGTTATCAAATTTCCAACCCACTGGGGGATTCGTTCGATCAAGGGAGAGCAATGAATGGAAAGAGAATGTTATTCGATTATATTAAAGAGTGGAGTCGTCTTGAATGGATAAAAGAAATAGCAATTAGAGCAGCCGTGATCTACTGAAAAGAGGGGTTCGATATCCCAAGTCGAACCCCAAGAAGAAGTAGTGGAAAAGATCCTGGTGTGCATCCAAGAACCTCGGAAGCAAAAGGCCGAGGATTCAACCATTGAAGAATTGGAATCCTTCATGCGGTCGAAGGAATTCCCGAACAAGAAAGCGTTCGTTGGCTCGTAGTTGGATCCAGAGTCGAAAAAAGTCATAGTCGAAGTGCTGAAATCACACGACGATTGCTTTGCAATGGTCCCATGATGATATGGTCGACATCAATCCGGAGATCATGACGCATAAGTTGAATGTGGACCCACGCTATACCACTGTGAATTAAAAGAAAAAGACGCACGCCGGCGTAAAGAAGAAGGCAATTGAAGAAGAAACTGCGAAGCTACAAGAGAATAGCTTTATAAGAGAGGTCAAATACTCCGAATGGTTGGCCAATGTTGTGGTTGTGCAAAAAAAAAAATGGTTAATAGAGAATATGCGTGGACTACATAGATCTAAACAAAGCTTGCCCCAAGGACTCCTACCCGTTACCTTAAATAGATAGGTTAATAGACTCCACGGCTGGACACAAACTATTAACCTTTCTAGACGCCTATTCGGGGTACAACCAAATTCTAACGGACCTAGAGGACGAAGAAAAAACCCCTTTCATCACAGACCGAGGCACTTTCTGCTACAAAGTGTTGCCCTTCAGTCTCAAGAATGCAGTCGTTTGTTCAAAGACTATATTGGGAAATCAATGGAAGTGTATGTAAATGACATGCTAATTAAGCCAGTTCGGGTAGAAGACCACTTAGATCATCTGAGGGAAGCCTTCGTTGTCTGAGATAATACAACAAGACGTTGAACCCCGAAAAGTGTGCCTTCGGTGTTGGTTGGGGAAAGTTTCTAGGATTCATACTCTCTGAACGTGGAATTAAGGCTAATCCAAAAAAGATTAAGGTCATTGAATAAATCCCCGATGAGCTCTCCGAGGTGAAAGAAGTTCAGTGCTTAACTGGCCGAGTCGCTGACTTGATACCATAAATTCTTATCAGTTCTAAGGAAGAATAACACCTTTGAGTAGACACCAGAGTGCAAAGAAGCCCTGAGAGAGCTGAAATATTATTTGGCCAACGCGTCATTGCTCGCCAAGCCAAAAGATGGGGAAACTTGGTTGGTTTATCTAGCCGTGTCCGAGGTATCAATGAGTGCAGTGCTGGTTCGGGAAGAAGATGGCAAGCAACAGCCCATCTACTACGTGAGCAAAACGGTCCTTGACGCCGAAACTAGGTACCCACATCTTGAGAAGTTAGCACTTGCTTTAATTGTAACTGCTCGAAAACTACGACCCTATTTTCAATGCCACCCAATAGATGTGGTTACCACCATCCCTTTTAGAAATATATTGCACAAACCGGAGTTATCAGGGAGGTTATCCAAATGGGCGGTAGAGTTAAGTGAATATGACATCACATATTAGCCTCGAACAGTTATAAATATGTTTGGCAGACTTTGTGGTTGACTTTAGTGTTGGAATCCTCCCCGAGGCAGAAAAGGAAAATCTGATGTCAAATGGGCTAACATCGGGGTTACGGATACTCTACACCGATGGAGCAACCAATTCTAAGGGTTCGGGGCTTGGAATAGTCTTGGTGGCACCAACAGGAGAAAGAGTCAGGCATTCGGTTTGGTTAAAAAAGATAACAAACAACGAAGCCGAATATGAAGCTGCTCTAGCAGGCTTAGAATTGACTAAAGAGATGGGGGCGGAAAGAGTTGAATTGAGGTGCGATTCACAGTTGGTGGTGAATTAAGTGCTCGAGGACTATTCAGCCCGTGAGCCCAGGATGCAATAGTTCCTAGCCCGAGCCCAACAAATCTTAGCTCAATTTAAAGAATGGAAAATCTAACAAATACCCCGATATGAGAATGCAGAAGCCGACGCTCTAGCTAATTTAGGTTCGGCTGTAGAAGAAGAGCACTCGGGGACTGATTCAGTTGTTTGGTTGCTCTCAGCGCAAATGAAGAACATGAAATTGGAAGTCAATTCGGTGGACCACACTTGGGATTGGCGAACCAAATTCATATCTTATTTAGAATCGGGGACTCTTCCCCCCGACAAGAGAGAGACAAAAAAAGTTGAGGACTTAAGCAGCCTCTTATTCCATGATTTTTGGAAAATTGTATAGAAGAATGTACAGCGGCCCGATGGCCAAATGTTTGGGTTCGGGAGAAACTAAGTATGTTATGAAGCAAATTCATGAAGACGAATGTGGAAATCATTCAGGAGGAAAAGCTTTAGTGTGCAAGCTACTTTGGGCTAGATACTATTGTCCAACTACTAGCACAGATGCCAAAGCCTTTGTGAAGAAGTGTGATAAGTGTCAACGACATTGCCGAATGATCCATCGGCAGGCCGAACCTTTACATTTTGTCGTATCGCCTTGGCCATTCATGAAATGAGGAATGGATATAATAGGTCCTCTGTCGAAGGCGAAAGGAAGTGTCCAATTTATACTTATGTTAACCGACTACTTCACCAAATGGGTGGAAGCAGGGGCCTTCACCAAAGTTAGATAGAAGGAGGTGATAGATTTCATTCACAAAAATATCATCTACAGGTTCGGTGTCCCAAGGAAAATTACTTGTAACAACGAATCTCAGTTTATGGGGTCGGCGGTCACTCATTTTTTAAATCAATGGTGGCGTAAAGGAGATAGTATCAACACCTTATCACCCAAGCGTAAATGGTCAAGCTGAATCTTCAAACAGAGTTATCATTGAGAATATGAAGAAAAGGCTCGACGAGGCGAAAGGTCCGTGGCTCGATGAGTTTCTTGGGGTGCTGTGGGCGATCCTAACTACGGAGAATAACAGCACCGGTGAAACTCCTTTTCCCTTGCCTTTGGGATGGACTCACTTATTCCCGTGGAGGTGGGTGAACCTAGCCTTCGGTATGCTAATGCCACCAAAGATGCAAATCAACAGGCTATGCGCATAGAGCTGGATTTACTTGAATGAAAAAGAGAACTAGCCTTGATTCGGTTGGAGGCTCGGAAGAGGCAAAAATCGAAGCATATCTCAATAGGAGAGCCAAACTTAGGGATTTAAGGTCGGTGATTATGTGCTGAAAGCTTCAAACCAATCAACTAAGGAGAAAAATGCTGGAAAACTTGTTGCGAATTGGGAAGGACCCTACAAAGTCAAAGCTATCGTAGGAAAAGGGTCTTATCAACTGGAAGACTTGAAGGGCAAAGCAGAACCCTTAAATTGGAACATCTCCAATTTGAACTGGTATTATTTCTAACACTAAGGTACGTAACCTTTGAATTAATAAAATTTCACCTATGGCTACGAGATGAAAATGCTCCAAACCTTGGTTCGAATGATTCTCACTAACCCCTTATTTACTTTGCTTGACCTTTTCAGGAAGCGAAAGGAACAACACAGTGCTTGGATCTTCATCAAAATTCACATTCGAACACTAGGGGGTGGGAGAGATAGAATGCGGTCCAATTCGACTCGAGGCTCTACGTACCGAAGATCAGCTATTCAAACACTGGGGATTGTCCGCCCGAAGAATAACTTAGTACTTTGTATTTTGTGCCCGATCGCCTAAGTCTCTTTATGACTAAGTTTCATGTGAAAGCCAGCCTTGGCTCGTTGTTATCATCATGAAATGAACTTGATTCAACATTTCTTTGTTTCTTTGATCTTATTAGTAGCTGGTCGAAGTCATCTCCTAGTGCCTCGGCTCAGAGACGAGACGTCGTCCCAAGTCAGCATCAATTTATTACAAACTGTAAAGCCTTGCAAACAAAAATTATCCAAAGTGTTCATCTTAAAAATTTTCCCAGACAAAATGAAAGCTAACACTTGAAAGTAAAGGAAAATTCATTAATAAAAGGCTCGAGGGCCACGAAAAATATTTACATCACAAGGCTTGAAATCTTTAACATAAAGCCCGAAGGCTACAGAAGATGTTTATACAAATCGGCTCGATGGCCGCAGCAAAAACAAAAATCTAAAGGAAAGGTCCAAGAAGAAAAACTAAGCTTCGGGATCCTCTTCCTCCTCAGAAGTCCCCTCCTCGGTGCTTTCTTCGCCATCCCCACCATCTTCGAAATCATCATCCGAACCCTCACTCGAGTGAAGTTCATCAATAATTTTTTGGGCCTCGGCAGCATTACTTTGCGCCTTAGCAATCTTCTCATCCAACACAATCTTCCTGACTTTAAACTTGCTCAAGAGTTTCAAGCCGAGCCTTGACTTCAACCCTCGCTTCTTCAAACTTCGCCCTGGTGGCTTTAACTTTGACTCATCTCCTAAGGTCGGCGATCTTGTCCCAAAGTCGAGTAACCTTCCATACAAGTGCTGGAACTTGGCCCATATGATTCTCCAATCCGTGAAGCTTGGTCGTGTATTCCTTAAACTTGGCATGATAGTCTTGGCCATTTTTGAGAAGTTCAGCCTTGACAAGAGTCACTTCGGCGTAAAGCCGTTCGATCTACAAATTTAGCCCTGTACGCTCAACTGCAAAATTCTCATTCGCCGCCAGCAAATAAGCCTCCGAAGCAGCTACAGTTTCACGCCTGTCCGATTCAGACTTAGCAACAACTTCGCGAGCTTGGTCCAGCGCAAGGTTCGATGCAGCTAATTGGGATTGAAGCTCGGAGATCTAGGCCAAGTAGCCCCTTCTCTTTTTCTCCCAAATGTCCTTGACCTTTTGGAGCTCCTAGGCCCTGGCATGCTCGATTTGCATAACTTTGAATGAAAGGACAAGACTCTAAAAGGAAATGTTGAAATTCAAACACTATGAGTTTGAAGGAAGGAAAAATACAAGTTGAGTGAAAGCTTACGTGAAGGGCCGAAGCAGCCAAGGTAATCAACCTCAACGGGCTAAGGCGCCCAAGTATTTTCTCCCCCCAATCAATTCCTCAGGACCCATGAGATCTTGTTTGGTTCAATCCAACAAGTTTGAACTGGTGGAAATCTCCAACCTCCTTAAAGCTTGTGCCGGGGTCGGAGACTGTGGAGGCTCATTGCATGCGCGAACCACATTGGAGATCAAACCTTCACCGACCTTGGCTTTGCCTTTGTCCTTGGAAGTTGACTGGTTCGGCTTTTCAAGATTGATCACCTCGGTCTCCTTCGCCTCGATCACTTTAGGCGCTTCAGGGATCACCTCGGGAATAACCTCAAGAACAGCTTCGGGCATCTCCTCGCTGGATCCATCAATAAGACCTCGGCATTTTTCAGCCACAACCTCGGAAGCTTGAGCTATCGCTACCTCAACTCGAGGATACTTCGACTTGGTAGGCCTCTTTGAAACGGCCCTTTTTCTCTTCGAATCTGTGGAGGAAGAGGGAGAAAGCTTATAGGTAAAAACTGAAGTAGGAGTTGAAATACTGAAAAACCGACCAACAAGGATGTCTTCACCTTTTGAAGTCCCTTGGCTCGGTGAACCCTTAGACTTCTTCTCCTCGGCGAGCTGCTTCGCTAAGCTCGCCATCTTGCTAACGCCATCCTTGACGTCAACTACTGTCTTTTCTTGCTTTTTCTCCTTCTTTCTCTCTTTCTTCTCTTCATCTTTTTTTTCATCCCTTTCGGTATCCTTGATCGCCTTATTTGAAAAACCTAGAAGGAAAACAAAATTTCAAGTCACTCAAATAAGAAATCAAATTGAAAGAAAGAAGCCAAAGCATTACAAATCACTCACCATGCCTTTTGCATGCCTAACAGTTCTCGGCCTCGGCAGCTAAAAGTATCCATTGTCTAAGGGGACGAGTTTGGATCGCTATTATTGCCTTCACCTAATCGAGCAAGCCGCTCGAAGGGTTAAATGGAACTTTATTGGCTGTGCACGAAGGTAAATTAGTAAGGAGCTGCTCACCAAAGAAGACATATATCAAAATTTTATACGAAAAACTTACGTTGGGCATTCCACTCCTCGGGAAAACTGGGGGCAGCTGACAATAACCTCGTTAGTACGAGGACATAACGACCGCACCAGCCTCGGTCGCCATGATCCTCACTCTTGCTTAAGATTGCATACTGGCCTCGGTTATTCAAAGCCACGACCCCAGCCGTAGTGCAATAGGGGTAATAAAAAGTGATCAAGTGTTGAAACTGAAGGGCACCCCAACTTGTTGGCTTAAAAAGTTGAGAGCTTGAACAACCCTCCAGACACCGGGGCCTAGCTGTGCCAAACATAGATTATATATTCGGCAAAAGGTGTCTATTATTAGGTGGACTGGAAGAGTGAAGCCTATGGTGAAAGGGTATGTATAAACAATTGTATACCCCAAAACATGGCCGGATACACTGCTATTTGGGGGTGGTGCCAAAATTCCCACTTCGGGCCCCACCAAAAATCTTCTCGAACGACCTCCATCAGGTCTTTGGTTATTAGGCCCAGTGTCACATGCAATGGTATGTTCCTATTCTTCCCACTATGATCGTCTAATTGATTTTGCACCTTGAAATCCTTCTCGTTACTAAAATCCGAAAGGACGACCAGTTGGGGTTCGATCTCTTGCTCAAGTGGAACCTTTTTCCTAGACCTTTTCAAGGTGCTTGCCTCGATCTTAGATCCAGCTTTGTTGGCCCCAGCATCACCTACTTGGCCACTGACCTTGGTGACATGATCACCACCAACATCATCCCCATCACTAGCACGACCATCGCTCGTGACGTCATCCTTACTATCGTCACCTTCCCCCACGCTTACGTAGTGGCCAGGGGTGGCATTACGCTGCCTTGAGCCGCCTGCCTGAGACGTTGCTTTTCCACCACCGTCCATCGGCGTGATAACCTTCAAGGGTTCCACGACGTTTACCAGCTCGTCACTGAAGACCATAGTGGTGGGATCTGGAACCCTTCCCTATGATCCACTGGAGCTTGAACGAAATTAGTTGCATACATGATTGTAATTTTGAGAAAGAGGATTTGAGAAAGAATAATTGGGAAATCTCGATTTGTTTTGAGAATCTTTGGGAAATCTCGATTTGTTTTGAGAATCTTTCACTGTTACTTAAGTGCTCATAAGTAGGAAAGCAATTGATCAAGTGGAAGTATTTATAGAGGGGAAGTCATCATTGCAAGAAGCGTTGGGAAGATCAAATGAAATGGTGTGATCGTTCGAAGCCAACCAACTTTCACAACGTAAGTCGCAACGGTCAGGTGAAGTGATGGATTCATTTTTAAATTTATTGGTGTGTATTTCGCCGCGTCATTCTCCCGCTCAATTTCATTCCACTCCTCGGTTACTCTGGCACTTTTTCGAGGAGTGAGGGGGACTATCTGCATTGGGTAAAAGTTGGATCATGTAAGTAACGCCTCGGGTGCGTGATTCGAGGTCCACCGAATGGTTAGTCATGAGCCAAGGTTTGAGGAAGATAGATAGGTTGCTGAAGTCTTCAACAGAAGATATGGTTTAGATTGTGCCTCGGTGGGTCTTCACCTCGGTCAATCAGTGAAGCTTGCAGCCCCAAGGTAGGTGATTTAAACCTCGATGAAGCCTCCCACCTTCAGCGAGATGATTTGCCCCATGATTCCAGCCCACTATCACGTCTTCCACGGAAATAGGAAGTGGGCATAGCCATGACTGGATATGGAGAACATGGCCTAAAACTTCTCCAGCTCATTGGTCAATAAATAGTTCTTCATTTTGTATTGTATAAATCCAAAAATATATACGGAACTCTGTCAAAATTTGTACTCAAAACATATATTGAAATCTTATTCTACTTTATTCTTTAGTTTGCTCAATTTCATCACTTATTTTGACATTAATACTTAGCATTGCTTGTAAACCCATCTCAAATTCGATTTGTTGTCTTAAATCGGTTTTGGCCAATACACTAATGGCCATCTAAATGGCTTCACAAATATAATTTTTAATCCATTAAACTTGTTTTTAATCTTTGAAGATGTGTATTTATTGTTTTTGTAAAAAGAAAAATCAATATTACAAGGACTTTCTAACTTTTCACTTTTTCACTTAGGAATTCCCAATTTTAATATAATATGATGATTAACTTTTGTATTACTTAAAAAAAGTCATTCAATTTCTTGCCTAAGTATTCTGGAAAGTCAGTAGTAGCTCCGCAACAATTAAGCAAACTATACTGATTTTTTAATTACAAAAAGAAAAATAGTGTAGTGACTTCTTGCGATATTTTGGAATAGTTGAGTAATATTCTCGCTACAAAAATAAAAATAGTTTAGTAACTATACATTACTAAAATGAAATTTGAATAACCATCCTACTCTCTTCGTCCAGTGGCGTAGCCAGAATTTTTTTTAAGGGTGTTCAAGCTTCAAAAAAATCTTCAAAATGTACAAAATGTGATTTGATCCCAAGTTGTTTAGCTAAATTTGACCACCCTACACCACTAGGCTAGCAAAATTAGCTATAGCAAGGGTGTTCAAAATGCAATATTTAGTCATAAATAGTTAAATTTTACCCACGTACACAGTATAATTTTTCGGCGAAGGGTGGTCACCTGACCAGCCTGGTCACCATGTGGCTCCGCCACTGCCTTCGTCCTATCTTATATGGCCGTATCTGACTCGGCACGAAATTTAAAAAAGATAGAAGACATTTAAAATTTGTGGTCTAAAACAAGTCAAAGAAATTAGTATGACTGGAAATTATTTCATAAAATAAATTTTTTATACTTATAGAAAGATGACAAGTCAAAGAAATTAGTGTGACTGGAAAGTAAATTTTTTATACTTATAGAAACATGACATTCTTTTTTGAACAAATTAAAAAAAAAATAGTGTTATATAAATTGGAATAGAGAGAGTAAAAGTTATCTAAAATAATATACGCTACTTGCTAAAAAGTTTTTGGACTGTTATTTGCCTATTATAATATTTACTAGTATTTTCGTAATATTATATATGTTCTCTACTTATATACATATATATTTATTTTTAATATTTTTATTAATTATGTCTAAACGTAAGTTCACATTAAAGCCGCTATTGAAGTTAACGGTATGTGACAAACAATATCATGATAACATCTTTTAGTGGCACACATTTTTTAAGTCACATATTTTCTCAATGTTTCTATCGCTTGAGAACCTTATGACCATTGGAGGAAAAGATGTAATATTTTCATTTATGTTTAAGTTAAAGTTTTTAGAGATAGAAACTCCCTACTCTCTCTAGCCCCTTCCCTTTCTATACTCACTTTCAGCTCTTATATTCGAATGGATATTGATCCAAAATCAACCTCTTCTGGAAATCATCCTATACCACCAAAGCCCCCTGATGATATAATCAATGAGCCTCACTCAACTACCACAAAAAAAAATCTCTTATTATGACAAATTATTAACTCAACCTACAAACTCTTCCCTCATAAAACCAAATATTCTGGCAGATCCTCTTTCCATTTCTTCCATGCAAACTCAACCAATAGTGGAAGATGATTTAGTAGACTGCATATCGTTTACAAAAGAAGAAAGGCAAAGAATTTATACTCCTTGGCTTAACTCAGTTATTATCAAGTTGTTGGGGAGAGGACTTTTATGTAGCAAAATTCAATAAGCATGAAAGCCTTCATAAAGTCTTAACTGAAGGCCCTTGGTTTGTTAATGGCTTCTTTTTATCCGTTAGATGTTGGGAGCCAAATTTTATAGCTACAGAAACAAAACTTCAAACAACAGAAATCTGGATAAGATTACCAAATTTGCCAACTGAATTTTTCGATGAAGGAGTACAGAGAAAAATTGGTACTAGCTGGGGAAAATTATTAAAAGTAGATTTTAAAACATCTACTGCCTTGCATACTAGATATGCAAGAATTTGCATCGAGGTACAAGTTGATACCCCAGTCAAAAGCCATGTTTACATCGAGCATCATAAATAAAGTGTTGTCTATGAAGGTGAAAATATTTTGTGTAAGGTATGTGGTCGATTAAGTTACCTTCAAGATAATTGTCCTTATAATTCTCAAACTCCTCCTAACAATATTCTGTCCAATAATTCTACACCCCCATCTCAACTAAAACTCAAAACCAAGGAAGGGGATTTAGAGTGGCACACTGTAAGTTTTCCTAGAAAGAATAAAAATGCTATAATTAAGCCAAACTCTTCTTCCTCCTACATCAATAGCCATTTAAGGAAGGTGAAAGACCTACATGCAGCTAGCTCATCAAAGGTAGCCTACCAAGGTACGTCTCCCAAACTTTATCCTTCTGATAAAAATTCAAATTTTAGCTATAAATCTAAACTTAAGTATTATCATAAAATTAAGGAAATTGGTAATAGATTTAATGCTCTTAACAACCCTAATGATGATTTGTTGGATAAGTATGATTTAGATAAAAATAATGATCATGCTGGAATTGTTGATGCCATGCAAAAATCGTTTCAACCTATGCATGGTCAAACTAAGGTGGAAAATTCTTGCCAAATGGAAAATATTAGTGACACGTCAGGCAATAAAAAATCCCCCAAGACATTCTTTTGCTTCTGACAATCCTTCTACTCATTCTCTTAGTATTCCAAATTCCAATAATCATTCCACCACTAACTTTGAAAGTGTCCAAATTCAGACACTGTTCTCTATAGCCAACGACATTGACCCCAGCGATTCGACTATTAACTCCCATATCTATTCTCTTTCTTTGGGAAATTTTAGCCACCCTAACACGCAAGAAGCCATGCAAATATCTCACAACCCTCTTCAAACTACTATTAATTCGTGTTATATAACACCTACTCCTAAAGATGAAAATACTGCCACTAAGAAAGAGACAAAGGAACCTAGTAAGGGAATTACTAAAAATACATCAGGAAAAGAAACGTCTAGCAATGAATCAAAACAACAATCCTCCTGTCCCAATTCCACCAATGAATCAACCATTAATTACACTTCCTCCTCCTCAAAATGTCATCCCTCAGACATGGTTGGAATCCACACTTTCGGGCCAGTCTCTCACAATTCCAATGACGTTAATGGGACAACAAGCTTTTGTAGTCATCCAGGATCCGTCTTATCTTGCTCTAATTGCAAGTGAAACAATGCATATGACCATGCACAACTTTATGAACAACATGCTACCTCATCTAATGCATGGAATGAATTAACAGGAGAACCCTTTAATCGACCTACCATTTTTTCCACCTCGTGTGAGACCACCACAACTACCAATATTTACTCCTTGGGATCTTGCACAAAACTTTCCCATGCAAGCCCTAGCACCACTGAACAACCCCTTTCTCCAAGCAAATCAACAGATTCTGGATCATTAAGAGATAATTCCCCCTCAAGATCACCACATGCAGGAAAATGTTCCACCACCAGCCCCACCTCTATCACCAGAGCACCATCATAATCTGCCCGCACAAAGAGAAAACAGGAGGGGGGAGCTAGAAGAAATCGTCCTAAGGGGAAGGGAGAGTCACACGAAATTTCAAAACCTAAACGAAATAGCAATTTTTCTCTTCAAAGAAAGACATGACAAGAAGGTAATTTTTACAAGCCATTCTCAACTCTACAAATGCTCACTAGATGTGAGAGCCCCAACAAACAAAATAGTGGGCAAGTATGCAGTGGTTCTCAACCCCACATTGAGGACTGACCCTAAGGTAAATTTAGTTGGGAATGCAAACTCTAATTTTAATATGAATAGACAACTTCACATAATTGTTTGGAATGTTAGGGGTGCTAACAACCCAGAATTTCGTAGACATTTTGATGCTTTACTAGAAGTTTATAGGCCAGTTATGGTTGCTTTGCTGGAAACCAAAATGGAAGATCACCATGATCTTAGGGTTCGTTTTTAATTTTACCCACTATGCCGAGGTTCCATCAGTGGGTCGATCAGATGGCATTATCCTTTTATGGAAGAATGAGGCTATCACTGTTTCTGATGTGCAAAATAATGGTAATGAAGTCCATGCAGTGTTCAAGGTAAATCATCATGCTTTTAATTTTTACTGGCTTTTTTCAATTGTTTATGCTAGCACTTCCTATTTAAATCGATCATTACTTTGGAATGTTTTAGCTAATATCCATGACACTTTTAAGGGTCCTTGGCTAGTTAGTGGAGATTTTAATCAAGTTCTATATCAATCTGATAAATCTGGTGGTAGACCTATTAGTATTAATAATGCTAATAGTTTTAGAAAATGCATTAATTATTTCAATCTTATTGATTTAGGCTTTAAGAGACCTAAGTATACTTGGTCCAACCATAGTAAATTTAGGAATAGCTTAATCAGAGAAAGATTGGATCGGTGTTTAGCTAATAATGATTGAGTAGCTCTTTTTAAGGATGCTTCGATTGTCCACCTTCCTAAAATATATTCAGATCACCATCCGATCTTGATTAGTTTAAATAAACAGCCTAATATTAGTACTAATAAACCTTTTCGATTGGAATCAATGTGGATGTCTCATCCTGACTTTAAAAATGTTATTCATCAGGCTTGGGATAATAGAAGTTTTCAGGAGGCTAGAAATACTTTTGAAAATGATATTTTAATTTGCAATAAAACTGTTTTTGGTAATATTTTCAAAAACAAGAAAAAGCTCTTGGCTATATTGAATGGAGTCCAATCCTCCCCAAATTATTCTACAAGCTATTTTTTGCAAAATCTAGAGAGTAAGCTTATTCTGATTATAAATAAAGAAGATTTTTGGCGCCTAAATCCAGAGTTGACTGGCTATATTTTGGAGATGCTAACACAAAATTTTTTCAGGTTACAACTCTAAATAGACGTAGGAAAAATTCTATCACTCATTTTCAAGACGAAAATGGTTCTATTATTTTTTTTATCAAGAGGCAGTTTCTAAACATGTGCTAAATTATTTTGAAGATCTTTATACTTCAAATCATGATAGTAGTCTCCTTAATTATGTAAATCAAAATTCTAGCTGGTATTCAAATGTTGATCATTCCAGTCTTGATCTTCCCCTTAATGATTCTGAGATCACTCAGGCAGTATTCTCTTTTAGCCCCTATAAGGCACCAGGACCTGATGGACTCCATCCTTTCTTTTTTTAAAAATACTGGAACATCATTGGTAATTCTGTTAAATCTTTTTGTCATCAAGTTTTTGCTACTAGTACGCTCCCTAACTACTCTAATACTACTTACTTATGCTGAATTCCAAAATTCAAGAATTCAATCCATCTTAAAAATTTTCGCCCTATTGGACTCTGCAATACTATCTATAAAATTGTTACCAAAATCATAGCAAATCGTATTAAACCTTTTCTTGATAGAATTACCAGTCCCTACCAAGCTAGCTTCCTTAAAAATATGAGAGCTTCTGATAATGCGATTATTATTCAAGTGTTTATTAATAAATTTTCTCGAATGAAAGGCTAAAAGGGTGAAATGCTTGTTAAAATTGATCTAGAGAAGGCCTTTGATAGAATAGAGTGGTCTTTTATTCGATCTATGCTTGCTTTTTTAAATTTTCCTCAAAACATTACTCGTTTAATTCTATCTTGCATTACATCTTCTTCCATTGCTATCCTAGTTAATGGATCCAAAATAAATTTTTTTTAATCCCTCTAGGGGTATTAGGCAAGGAGACCCTATGTCTCCCTATATCTTTATTCTATGTCTAGAATTACTGTCTATCTATATTAATCATAAAGTCGACCTCAATATTTGGAACCCTATAAAACTATCTACTAAAGGTCCTGAATTCTCCAACCTTTTATTTGCTGATGATCTTACTTTTATGTCCAAAGCAAATGAAAAATTAGTACTTGCTATAAAATCTACTCTTGATCTTTTTTGTAATTTATCCAGTGAAAGAGTTAATCTTGTTAAATCTAAAATTATTTTTTCTAAAAATACCTCTACTTCCTTGGCTTGTCATCTAGGCTCAATTCTTAATATTCAAATAGGACAAAGTTTTGGAAAGTATCTAGGTTTCCCAATCTTAAACCTTAAACCTAGGGCTAAGGATTATCAATTTCTCTTAGGGAATTTTCAATCTAAGATGGCTAATTAGAAATCAAATTTTTTAAACTTAGCTGGAAGATCAACCTTGGTTAAATCCACTCTCAACACTACCCAACCATATCATGCAATTTCTTCTCCTTCCTTCTAAAACTCTTAAAACTTTGGACAAAATTCAAAGAAATTTCATTTAGGGCACTTTTGAGACCAAAAGAAAATTGCATCTCCTCTCTTGGAATGTCATTACAAAACCCAAGCATCTTGTAGGTCTGTCCATCACAAAAGCAAAAACCAAAAATTTGGCTATGATCACTGGTTTAACTTGGAGACTTCTTTCAAATCCCTCTTCTATATGGGCTAAAATAATTTCAATGAAATATCTCCTTAAACCAAACTCCAAATCTCACTCCTTCATTTGGAATAATATTTTAAAAATTGGCCCACGTGCAGTCACTGTTAAACCCTCTCAAAAAAATGCACACAAGTATGCATCAGGATATATTTTCAACAAAATGGGACTTCAAAGGATTTCTTTGGAGTCGCCACCTAATTTAAGGATTATTAGGAACCTAAGTTAACTAAAGAGTGTAATTTTATTCCTTACTTAAAGGAAAATAATTCAGAGATTCTTAGGTAAGTGGTTCTATTAAATTCGAAAGAAGGTCCTTAACGGGAGCACTTTCGAAAATCCGCTAAAAGCGGTTAATCCGGCGATTTTCACGAATTTTACTTGAAAATTTAATTTAGGATAAATTTTAAATAAAATAAATAAATAATGAATAATATAAATAAGATAAAATCTGATTATGACAATACTTGAATAAATAAGCAACAAAACTTAAGATTAATTAAATTAATAATGAGATAATGGTTGATTGATTAATTAATTAAATAAATAACGGCTAAATAAAATTAAGTAAATAAATAAATTAATAAATAATTAGATAACGAATAATAATTGATTAATTAATTAATTAGATAAATAAATAAATAGATAAATGACTTAATTAGATAAATAAGTATTTATATGATTTCAATTAAATAAGGGATGGACAACAATAATTGACTAAATAAATAAATAAATAATTATAATTGACTAAACAAATAAATAATTAATTAAAATTAAATAAATAAATAGAATAAATAAATAGAATAAATAAATAAATCAATAAATAAATACCACTTAATTAATTTAGTTAATGAGTCAATAAATAATAGATGAATAAATAATTAAATATAAATAATGAATAAATGAATACGATTTTAATTTTGATTCTCTTGCACTCGATAGTTAATCACAAATTCCTATTATCTTAAACTAATTGGCGAGTCCCAAAGAATCGGGATAAGCAATTATATAATCAATTCTAAACATGCGATAAGATAACAGTTTAATAAAGCGGCTCCTAAAACATGCTTTTCTAAAGGGGACGGGAGAGAAGGAGTTTAGAAGGTAGAACCCGGGTAGCAAATTCAACGCGAGCCCTGTATTTCACAAGGTTTTCATTTTCCTTTTTCTTTTTACATTTTCGGGGATATCAAGTCACGAAAATGTGGAGCGGATCAAATAACTTCCAAATGCAAGCCATCCCAATTCGTGAGTTTTATTTCAACTCGTTCCCCAGAGTGTATCATGCAAAAGAAAGGGAGATAAGAATTAGTACACACAGGACAACTTAAAAGAAAAGGGTCTTGACAAGTGTAGTAACAAACAGACTTGAATATGCCATAAATGCAAATCACTAGATCAACTCACTTAGAAAGTTACACACCAGCTAATGTTGAGGTTTGAATTGAATTTTATACAGAGGTATAGCCAAAAGGATGTATCAGCATTCAAAAAAGAGAAGTTATGAACCAAACTGACAAGACACAATAAATTGAAGCATTTAGCCATCATAAGTCATTTCAGGCTTAACAGGTTAACTCTACTCCCGCATACATATTTCTCACTTATAAAGACAGCAAATCAACTGATACAATAGGCTATGCAAAGAAAGTCGGGGACCCCCCCCCCCCCCCTAAAACATATATTTACCCTTTAGCAGATAAGATCCAGGATTTAACAATCGATCGTTAAGCATTTTAAAAGCTATGGCAAGGTAATTTTAGGGAAGAGGCATGCTTAGTTAATGACAGTTAATCAAAGTCTAGGACTTAAACAAGTTTTCTAGGCGATATTAAGGTTGACGACTAGCAAAATACCACAAGGTAGAAGGAATATCCCAAGCAAGTGTATGTAGCAGCTAAAACCCTTTAGAACAAATCAAGTTCAAACACAAACCAAAGCTTCAGGTTTTAACACATCTCATTTTTTTAAAAGGGAAACTAAGGAAACAGGAACAAATAAATAGTCAAGATCCAGACAGGAGCCAAAACCAAACCTCTATACCATCTTAACATTCAACCAAACAGATCACAATAAGATCTCATCTAATGGACTCCTGCCTATCACCATCCAAGCTGACTAAGAATAGCCTACTATCTCTACTTCAGCAGCCAAACAACATCTGAGAAGCAGCTTACCCTGCTTCTTTTACTCCTAGACAACCAGAAAAGCAACCAAAACAACTGCCAGACCTGCAGCTCCTAAAACAACCTTCACACCACATATACTTGGTGCACACGTATACATACATAATACATAGACACTTCTGCCTACCCATACAAGCTTTCAGACACTTACACAGATAAGCTGGATACACACTTTCAAACATACATTCATTTTCAAATGCACATACTCACATTCAGCATACAAACTCATTTTCAAACACACACACACTCGTTGAAACTAAAACATACTTCAGAATCACACAGCCTCTTTTTACACCTAAACCTAAGCCCTTCTACACTCCTTCACACACTCTCAAACCTGCCTGCTCACACACCCTCTCAAACACTCACCTGAACAACTCCACTTACCCCTTACAAAACCTCATAAACTGTCTAAAACAGCTTCTAAAACAGCTCCTACCAAAAACCAGACCCCTGCACCTGACCCCCTGCCTGCTCTTTAACACCTAAGCCTAACCAGAACAACAACTACTCTACCTACTATTCTCCAGGAACACTCCAAACATCACAAACTTCTACAAACTAACTTGAACTCCAAAGCAGCCTAGGCTAAACAACTTTCCACCCTTTCAAAGACAACAAAGAACCAGGCCACCCTGAAGCTTCAATAGACCCCCTCAACAGCTATCCAGAAATCACCAGACTGCCCTGAACTGACCAGCACACACAAACACCCCATGCTTCTAAACCAGCTCCAGAAACTTGCTACACCTAAAATTGATTCAACTAGCATAGCACATCATTTACAGACCCTTAAACCTGAAAGCAACTGCACCACCTGAAGCTCCTCTATACACACACCAACAGCCACCTACAACTTCTTCAAAATACTCCTCTATACACATACCAACAGCCACCTACAACTTATTCAAAATAACCAAACAACACCCTGACTTCTCCTGCTTTTAACAGACACCAAAAGGTCAAGCTTCATGCTTGAAACAACTCCTAAACCCCTCATTAAACTGCGGCACATACATACCTACAAGCCAACCTCTCGCATGACCTGCATACAGAAAACATCCACACAAACCTGCAGCCTATCTACTATACATTCAACACTCTATTTCCCCTTCCAAGGCTTTCTTACAGAAGCAAGAAACCAGGAACAAGCAATGAAGAAACTGGAAGAACACTAAACTAACTAGAAATAACTTTCAATTTCGACATTCAACCATACGCGATGAATAACTTATCAAAATTCGATCTTTACTGTTTATAGGCTTAAGAGAAATAGATACTACACTTACTCAAGAAAGGATTAGCATGCTGAAGCTTTAACAGAACAACTGAACATTTTTTACTAGCGCAAAAACAACAACCATACTAATGTTTATCCGACATCCATAAACACATAGGAACTGATTCCAAACCAGAATATCGATAAACTAACAAGAACCACTAAAAAAAATGAAGAAGCAGAAACAAAAATAAAGAAAAGGAAAGGGTTATTACCTTTTGCGGAGCAGTGAAAAGGAGCTAGGATCCGAAGCGATACGCGATTCGACTAAGTTCGACGACTCGAACCAGCTCGATGACTCGAATAATGAAGCGATAATATAAAGCAAGAAATGACAGAAACAGTAACGCCAAACACTGAGAAAACTTTTTGTGTATAATATGTATGCTGCCTTTTTTTTGTGTTATCAAAACCTCCCTGCTGCTAAGAAAAGAAAAAACCCCCCTTATAAAATGAAAGAAAGGATGAATATATACCTGTTCGCTAGGTTTTTCTTTCCCTCTTTTACCCCATTCAAATTATGCCTAAACTAGACATTTTACTTGAGAGATAAGGGTCTAAATTGTCAATCCCTAAAAGATTGTACAATTTTGATTCTTATCTTCAAGAAAATATCCGTTGGGAAGTAAATTGGATGTTTCAGATCCATTCGTACATTAATCAACACCTAGGATAGCTCCAGCAATGCCTTGTATGGAGGAAGAAGACAAGAAACTAAAGGAATGTCGTTTTGAGTGATAATCTGTGCGTTTTGGGAGATTTGAATGAGAATCGGGCGGGTTTTGATTTGTGGAATCGGGTTAGGGGAAGATCGGGTATGGGAAATGTACTGATTTTGACATTTTGGGGGTATTGTGTATAGTGTATAATAGTTTGCGCACATAAGACAAAATTTAGGCTATGTCTCGCATTTTTAGCCCTTTTTTAATTAAAATTAATCCATTCACTTCCAGTTTTTCAAAAATTAATCTTATTAAAATAATTAGACATCGGACAAGCATTCTGGACAAAATTGGGTGTCAACAGCCACAATACTCAATGGATTGCGGGTGATGGTCGTAATATTTCTTTTTGGCATCATAATTGGATTGCTAATAGGCACAACATTAGGAGCTTGATTAGTGGCCCCCTTACCTTAGAAGAAGATAATCTAAAACTTTTTGAGCTTCTTTATAATAATTCGCTTGGTCTTTCTAAAATTTTCTTTCACTTACCGGAAGATCTTAGGGTTACTATTCTTGGCTCTATATATCCTTCCCATGATGCAGATTATCCTATTTGGAAAAATACTAGTAATGGTATCTTCTCTTTAAAGCCTACCTATCCTTTAATAGAAAATTACACGTACTGAAAAAGATTTTAATTGGATTTGGAGACTCAACACCCTTAATAAAATTAAATTTTTTATATGGCAATGACAGCACAATCGTCTCCCAACCCGTCTTTATCTTAGTAAGACCAGTATTAACATCAACCCAACTTGCACAATTTGTAGTCGTGAAGAGGAATCTTTATATCATATCTTCCTAGGGTGTCACATAGCTAAAAATTTTTGGAACGATTGTACTATGGATTTTAGCCTTACCGATTCCCCAAATTGGCTTGATGACTTGCGTAAACTGTCTCCCAACATAATTAATTTCCACTATAATTGGATTGAGTTTCTTTCTTTTGCCCTATGGAACCTTTGGCTAAAGCGTAACAGTAATAATATTAACAACACTGCCAATGAATTATCCTTTAACAACATCAACTCTAAGGTCTTAGAGTTTAAATTATTCACCTCTAAGGAGACTAGTCCTGTCCATCGCACAACCATCAATTTAAAATGGTATCCTCACTTGACTAACTCTCTTAAATTGAACACTGATGGCGCTGTTAATTTTTCTAATAATAGTGCTAGTATTGGAGGTGTCTTTCATAACAACAGAGGCGACTGGGTTCTAGGCTATCATAAAAAGATTCAGGGGCTTAATCCCACGCATGTTGAACTAATGGCCCTACACTATGGCCTAACCTTAGCCATCGATCAAAATTATATCCACCTTGAAGTGGAAACTGATTCCACAGACTTAATTCATCTCTTGGAAAAACCTCTCCCAACTTATTCCTCTATTGTTTTGAAATGCAGGTCAATGATGTGCACCCTCCAGACAACAACAATCAGGCATAATTTTCGCCAGGGTAACAAGGTTGCGCATCTTCTAGCGCATGGAGCTCCTGAAAAGTCCAAAGATATGGCTACCTACCACTATACAGTGCCACCAAATTTTATCCAGCATGCTCTATGGGAAGATAGCGTGGGCATGACTTTTGCTACTACAACATCGGATAGTAATCTTAATTATCTATCTAAGTTAGGAAACCTAAATGTGCTTAATGCATCTTCTACTATTTCTAATGCTAGCATTTGTATTAATGCTGACCACCTTAATAGCCGCATGAACTCGTTGTGTAATCCTACTTAGTTGTTTGAATTAATGGAAGTCTTGTTTTAACAAAATAAATAAATTTGCATGTTGTGACTATAAGTGACGTGTTTGACTTCTGCAAAACAATGGACGTGTTTGGCTATCTGCGCGAAATGACTTGCTAGATAGAAGAATTTCATAATTGTTCGTGTACAGAATTGCTACTTTGCAGAATTTGCAGAGATAACCTGAATTGAGGAAACTTACAAATTTTACCCATCTTTGAGGATTAGAAAATTCATAGGCTAGAATTTCATATTTGGCCCTTAGCTAAGGCTATGATTTAGAATCTTCCCTTTGCTTGAAAAAACTTATTGTTACATAATGTCCTTATTGTATACTTTATTTATATCTTATCCCCTTTAGCTAAAATAACATGTTAAACCCCAATTATAGAAATTCGCCGGGAACGACATTTGTGGAACTTAGGAGGTGCCTAACCCCTTCATTCTAGGTTAACTTGAACACTTACCCGAATCTCTAGTTAGCAAGACCAACCCGGAGTTATCTTTTAAATTAATTAGAAATACTTTAGATGACCTACTACGCCTAGTTAAATAACTTATTAGGTGGCGACTCCAAACTAAACTACAAAGGAGTTACCAAGTCGGAAATCACTTCCGGGTGCGTGGTCCGAAACAGTTAAAAGCAGGTTGCGACATAGTGAACATTCATTTTCATGAATTTCAAAGACCTGGAGGCTACAATATACAATTGAACTTCAAATACAAGATTATTTACAACAGCTTTTTTAGCTATTACAAGGTTCCCGGGGACTCAAGTTGAAAATCTTCTACTCTTCACGCGACCAAAAAGCTCAGCCCTTAACCATAACCCCCACCTAGATGGCAATCCGGATTGAGCATTCCCTTAGCATGGAGTTTTAATGACTTTTGGCACCCGTACCACAGACAAACACATAGTTTAAGGTCTTCGTCATCTGGTGGTGGCGAGAACCTGAATCCCCTTGTCGGCCAAAGTGCGGAAAGAGGCAGCAGACCATGGGCCATTCAGTGTTAGAGGAACCAACAACGTGCTGGAGGTGGCCTGGAGGAGAAACCTAATGACATCCATGGAGACCAAGCCGCCTAGTTCCGTCGAACGTAAGAAATATCATAGCAATCACTGCTTTAGAAAATAAGTGCAACATAATCTGTGCACATTCCATGGAGGACACGTTCCAAACAATGCCGTTAGGATCACGTTCAGGACTCAAGAAATAAGAAGTTTTTCCCTTTTCCACCAAGGTAAAAGAGCGATGAAAGAAGGATACAGTTGTCTCCATGATGTAGGTTTTCTCACACACCATCCACACTAGAAAATGGTGATGTTTTGAAGAAGGCGAAGAGCCCAAATATAAAATGTGCATTTGAAGAAAAGGAATAATAGTTTGTTCTTTGAAAATGAAAGCAGTTTAGAGGAAACAAAGTACACATAAAGTGATGAACTTGCGAAAACAAGCTACAAACAAGTCCCTTATATAGGCATGATGAGATAAAAGAGAGCACAAAATGGTCAAAGAGCAATTTTGACAAAAGATATGGAACGATTCGGCACAATAAGTGGTAGGAGGAATAATAGACTTTGGAAAGGTGTGGATGACCAACAGAGCCAATCAGATGCGGACGCATAGAATTCTAGAAAGAACGAAGCATCTATTCTGGTCAGAGGCAGCTACAAGATACAGAGAGTCATTGTAATGTCGTTTCATATACCTCTTTCACTTCCTAATGTCGCCTTAAGAATAGCAGTCTCCAAGTTAGGGTTAACCTAGTATCACCGTCTTGTGTAATCAGGCCCAAGACCTATAAATATTGTGTTTTACTATAATTAGGATTGAGGTAATCCTAGAGCTATATATATCGCTCTCTTCCATTATATTCGACACATAACGTTCACTATGAATCCAACTATTCTCAAGAAATAATACCTCTCTTTATTTGATTTCATATTATTTTCTTCGTATATATAATTTATTATATGTGACTCTTTCCTATATTTATCTGTTTAATCTATTCGGCAATATTTAGAGATAAACAGTTTGGGGAGAAGCTCTTGTGTGACCGACAACAACCAGATTTTTAGCAATGCATTCCACCTCTTCGTTGGTATTGATAAAGTGATTGCTGCTCCTAAAGGTAATAAGCAATAGGTTGTCCGTGAATATTGTCCTCTTTTTTGGGTATATAAGCCTAAGCAACAACAATAACTACACTTCAGTTCTTAAAAAGTTGGTCGAATGTAGTATGATTTTACTGACCATGATTTTAAGTTCATTTTAGGCTAACATTATACACAGCAAAAATAAAAATAAAAATAAAGTTCACACGGCCTAATACTTTATTAAAAAAATATCACCATTAAATTAGCGAAAGAAATTTGACAATACACACAGCATACAAAAGCAATTGCAATAAGATTTCACTGCCACAATAATTACTTCCTAGTTAAGGCAATGACAATATCCGAGAAAGAGACTGTGCCTTGGCTCACTCGCCTAGCTACATGCTTTTCGAACCTTGCAAATAATTCGTCCATCAAAGAGGTTCCAACATGAGTAGTTAACAATGGTTCCATGTATGCTCTAACATTGTTTTTGATATTCCTTATTGTTTCTATTATTGTTACCAGTTGTGTTGCAGTTGGTTTCAAATATCTCAAGCTTTTCAACTTTGAAGGACCCTTCTCTTTGGATAATTGCCTCTACTTCTTCCTTGCACGCAGCGTACATTGGAACATTAAAAGCATCTATATTGGCCTCCTCAACGACACCCTAACAAAAAGTCCAATCTAATTAATACTTACTATAATTAGCTGACTGTACAATTTGTGTACTCTTAGTATCCAAAAATTCTCAAAAGATATCAGTAAGAATCGTAAATTTTAAAATAGAGATAATACATAAGTAATCGCACTAAATCTTTTCACTAGAACTATTTTGCTAATAAAAATATTCTCTTACATTCCCTTCTTTCTCTTTTTTTCTCAATCCTTTCGTAAGATCCAATTTAAGAACTTAATTACACCAACAACGTGATCCATGGTATAACAGAATAAACCTCGTTTCAAAAGTTTCTAATGAAATAATCAATAATAATAATCACACATTTACTGAGGTTTCCACCAAAGAAAAATGAACCCCAAATATGATCTACTCACAAATTGATCAGAAAAACACTGATATAAACCAATATCCACAATACCCAAAAGTGAAAAGTACCAATTATTTCAAAAACTTTTATGTCGTTATTTTTGGAAGCTTATGGAGTCTTTCATTGCGGAGGGTAAGACTTTTGAAATCTAAAATGTGATTGTAAATTATTTTATTAATGGTAAAACTGTAATTTTGAAGTTAAATTGTTATCGAGTTTAGAATGCTTAGTAATAAAGAAATACTGCCAAATAAATTGAAATAGAAAAAGTACTAAATAACTTGCGGAAAGAAAAACCTTGGCATATGACTCGTGGCAGGAGAGTGCAGAACACAGCCCTTCCCAAGTTTGGTTTTATACTTTCAAAGGGGGTTTTAGTTCCACTCCAAGTAAGAAGAGAGGGGTAAAAGGCTTTAAGTGGGCAAGTGATTTGTCGGACAAGTTTGAGGAAAAACTTATGTACTATACTTTAAAAATAAGATAGGTTATCTACTACATTAGATAAATATAATCTTATAATAAAATTTTATACTAACAACGTATATAACTTTAAACTTTCTAATAAATTCAATTATACCTCATGAGAAATCTCTGAAAGTGCTTCAGCCAGCAGTGAAAGATATTCGAATGTATCATTCATAAAGGGATCGAAAACGGTTCTGACTAAAAATGTCAATACCATAAGCCCGCCAATTTTGATTTCTTCAGCTCGTAATCTCAGAAATGTGGAGAAATCACTTTGAAATTGCTTCAAGTATGCTTCAAACACATTAAGAGGACTCGACGGGGCAAGGTGTATGTTACCTTTATTTTTCTCGTTCACTTGATCTGGAACCTAATTAAATAACAATTCATATCAGAACTAAACTATATTGGATTTTGGTAGGGCGTCAAAATTGATCCCTGAAAGCTTGATTTGCCAACCCATCAAAGTTTGGGTGGATCAGTGACTCACCCATTTTAACCCGCCTAATTTAGCCTATTTGAATGTTGGATTGATTTGATCTAAAAATTGACCCATAAGAGAAATTGTCAAATTCTGTTTTTCTTTGTTTAATATATCATATATAGACATAATAAAGAGAAAAATGGCATTTTAATTTTATTGTGTCTTTAGACAAATCTTTAAAAATAATAAAGAAATTAAAGCTTAATAAGTATTAGGCGGCTAGGTTTGGCTCGTTGTTTAGTCCATTTTGACTCGATCCATATAAATTCAAATAATATTTGGACGAGTCAATAACTTGCCCAATTATTTAATCTAACTCATTTTTTAACCCGACACATTTGTTTTCACAATCATCACATCTAAATGATAACTGATACCTTGGAAAGCCAATGTAGAGCACTAAAAGACGAGACAAAGTGTAAACTCTGACGTGGAAATAGCCTGTTGTAGAAAGACCCTGGTAAGCCTGATACAAAGCAACACTTTCCAATGTGATTTTCCTTCTCCTCGTGGAAATCTTGGAGCAGTTTGAAGAGGTGATTAAAATCATTGCTTGGAAGATCATTCAGAAACACTTCAAATTCAGGTAATACTTGATCATGATGACTTTTTTTCTCATGACAAATTTGCAAAATGATATCAATTACGTAGGATATACCCAAGAGAGCATTAGTCCTGACGAACAAGCCAAGTCTGCCATTCTAAACCTCTTTGGAAGCTGATCACGATTCCAAGTTTTCCTAAGGATATACTCCATAACATGCCTTGATTTCGTTAGTGCTAGTTTCTGCAAATAAAAAAATAAACAAAGCTAAAGAAAAAAAGTCCTTTTAAGTATTAATTTAGATCACATAACGAATATACATTTCTTAAAACCTTTCGGTACCGACTGGCCCGATTGTTGGGTTTGGAAGAGGAAAGTGAAGTGGTGTGAATGGAAAATGAAGAGAAAATGAGTCCCTCATCCGTAGAAGATATAAATTTGTTAAATATTAATATTTATTTAGTATTAATATTTTATATTAATATTTTATTTAGGCCATTTTCGTGACAAAATAAAAAATTGGACTACTGATGCAAATTCCAAAAGAGTTAGTTAACGGTCGGCTGTTGATGCTGAAAAGGTATTTTCCATTGAACAACCACCTAGAAGAATGTCTTTCATGAACAACCACTTAACCCAAAATGAAAAGACATCTTCATGCCTTTTCATTCCAAATCCAGTGGCTATAAATACCTGCCACTCCTTGCATATTTTCCTCAAGAATTTCTGCATACTCCTCCTTTCTTTCTGCATTTGTTTTCAAAAAAAAAATAAAATAAAATTTGGCATAAGTGTGATAAGCAGCCGTTAATTAGTTCGCTAGCACACCGGCGTTTGAGGTACAGACGGTAAATCCGTTCTATCCTGGGAGGAAATAATCCATAACCTTGGGTACTTGGGGGAATTAAGTTCCTTAAGGAGATTATGTGAAGCTAGCAGGCTCGAATTTCAATCATCGTCTTGGTCCTTCTTATTTTTCATTTTTTTTTTGTTTCAGATTATTGTTTAAATTTTATTTTGCTAACAATCTTAAGGAACTTAACACTTCTAATTTTTTTTTAATAATAATCTGTGTTTGGAGATTGAAACCTTTGTGGTTTTCTACTCCCTTTTGGAGATTAAAACCTTTGTGGTTTTCTACTTCCATTTTGGAGATTAAAACTTTCATGGTTTTCTGCTCCTGCTTGAAGATTAAACTTTTGTGGTTTTGTACTCCCCATATTGAATTTGTTATTTAGTTTGAAGATTAAACTCTTCAGTGTTTAATAAATCTGATTGTGTCGATTTGAAGATTAAAAACTTCACCGTTTAACAGATCTGCTTGTGTCTGTTTGAAGATTAAAAGATTTCACCGTTTAACAAATCTTCTTATTTTTATCTTTCGGTTAGAAGATTAAAAACTTCACCGGTTGGTAATTCTGGTTGTATCTTTTTTGGCAGAAATGACAAATGATGAGAATGCTATTGTTCCTGCTACCACAGTTCCTGGTACTGCTGGTCCAAGCCGTCCTACGACTGTAACGGCTATTCCACCGGTAGAAAAGCCGGAAAAATTTTCTGGCATTGATTTCAAGAGATGGCAGCAAAAGGTGTTCTTTTATCTGATCACTTTAAGCTTGTATAGGTTCATTAAGGAGGACGTTCCTGTCCTACCAGAGGGAACACCTGAAAATGAGTGCTTCCTAGTGATTGAGGCTTGGAAGCATTCTAACTTCCTGTATAAGAATTACATTCTTATTGCACTGGAAAATGACTTGTATAACGTTTATAGTAACGCTGAGACATCAAAGAAACTGTGGAATGCACTTGAAAAGAAATATAAGACCAAAGATGCTGGTTTGAAGAAATTTGTGGCCGCCAAATTTCTGGACTACAAGATGGTGGACAGCAAATTAGTTGTGTCCCATGTCCAAGAGCTTCAAATCATTATTCACGATCTCATTGCTGAAGGTATGGTCCGTATTAATGCTTTTGTTGAAAGTATTAATAATATTGGTGCGTACGAATTTTTTATTGAAGGCTTGGTCATCAATAAAGCATTTCAAGTTGCGGCTATGATCCACCTTTATGGAAGTACTTTAAGAACTACTTGAAATACAAGCGCAAGGAGATGATGCTTGAAGATCTGATTGTCCGTTTGAGAATCGAGGAGGAAAACAATTCTTCTGAAAAGAAGGCTCGTGGGAGTACAGCAATAGCAGGAGCAAATATTGTTGAACAGACTCCAAATAAAAATAATAAGAGAAAGAAGCCTTCTGAAGGGAAGAACAACCCAAGTAAGAAAATATTCAAGGGTAATTGCTACAACTGTGACAAAGCTGGACATAAGTCCACAGACTGTCGTGCTCTTAGGAATGATAAAGACAAGAAAAAGGAAGGGGCTCAAGCAAACATGGTTGAATAGAACATGCTTTCCCAAGGAGTTCAAGACATTGATTTGTGCACCATGATTTCCGAATGCAATTTGGTTGGAAATCCAAAGGAATGGTGGATCGATTTTGGTGCCACCTGCCATGTTTGTGATATTAAAGAAGCCTTTGTGTCTCATACTCCTGCTGGAAATGACGAGACGCTCTCCATGGGAAACTCTGCAACGGCCAAGATTGAAGGATATGAAAAAATATTTCTAAAGATGACTTCTAGCAAGGTTGTGACTCTGAACAACGTCCGTTATGTTTCTGAAATAAGGAAGAATTTAGGTCTACCGCACTTTTCGTTAAGAACGGGTTTAAGTGTGTGTTTGTATCTGATAAAGTTGTACTAAGTAAAAATAAGATGTTTATACGAAAAGGTTACCTAACTGAGGGCCTTTTCAAACTCAATGTAATGGTCGTTGATTTGTGGCATTCTCGTTTGAGAAATGTCAATTATAAAACCTTGCGCAAAATGATCAATTTGGAAGTATTGCCTAAGTTTGAATGCGGCAACACAAAATATCAAGTATGTGTGGAGTAAAAGAATGCTAAACATCCTTACAAGTCAATTGAAAGGAGTTCTGAATATTTAGACTTAATACATACTGATATTTGTGATAGTCGACACCATCTCGCGGTGGTAAAAAATATTTCATAATTTTTATTGATGACAGTACACGGTATTGCTATATTTACTTACTTAATAGTAAAGATGAAGCAATAGATGCGTTCAAGCAATACAAAAGCGAAGTTGAAACGCAACTTGGCAAAAAGATCAAAATAATAAGAAGTGATAGGGGTGGTGAATACGAATCTCCGTTTGAAGATATTTATTTGGAATATGGCATTATTCACCAAACAACTGCCCTGTACACTCCCCAATCTATTGGGACTGCGGAAAGGAAAAATTGAACGTTGAGGGAGATGATGAATGCCTTAATGATATGTTCGGGTGTAGCCTAGAACTTGTGGGGGGAAGCCATACTTACAGCTAATCAAATACTCAATCGAGTGCCCTATAGCAAAACACTTGTCATTCCATATGAAAAGTGGAAAGGAAGGAAACCCAACTTGAATTATTTCAAAGTGCGGGGTTCTTTTAGCAAAAGTGCAAGTCCCTAAATCAAAAAGGGTAAAGATAGGGCCGAAAACTGTTGATTGCATTTTTTTTTTGATACACAACCAATAGTAAAGCACATCGATTTCTGGTTTACAAATCAAAAATTCCCGAAATTCATAAAAATACGGTGATAGAATCTGATAATGCTGAATTATTTGAAAATATATTTGTATATAAAAATGAATGTGAGTCGATTAGTAAAGGATCCAAACGACCTCGGGAAGAAGCTAGAGAAAGTACACCAAATGATGAAGAACTGATATGGATCAATACGACAAAACAATAAAGATAGGAGAGCGAGACACTTCTCGAACTCCCTTTGAAGTAACCCCGGGGAACTTGTCCCGAGATACCCCCAAATCGGCATCTAGAAGGACCTACACTATGCAACCACCCTCGAGTCGCACCCGGGACTCGCAAGTAGAATGATCGGGTTTTCGGTTCAAGACTCAACTAGGTTCCACTAGTGAATTCAAGCAACCAAAGAAAGGGTTTCTTCAATAAAGAGATAAACTCTATTCATCATTCATAAGATTCAAAGGTAAGGTAATGTTTGAGGAGGCTAAGTGAAGTATTTATAGGCTTCACTTAGTCATACTAAAAGGTCTAAAGTACCCCCAAAGTGGGTTAAAACAAATAAGTCCACGCAGGGCTATAGTTGGAAGTTCAAGCAAAAAGTAATAAAATATCCCACAGGCCAACACAGGGGGAGGCGCTCCGCCTCCAGGTTGAGGCGCTCCGCCTCAGGATGGTGAGGCGCTCCGCCTCCAGGTTGAGGCGCTCCGCCTCCAGGTTGAGGCGCTCCGCCTTCTTCTGTTCAGCCCTCTGCTTTTTGGTAGGCGCTCCGCCTCAGCTTTGAGGCGCTCCGCCTCCTTCTGGAACTTGTGCAAGAGGCTCAAAATGAGCTTGAGGTGGATCCCCTTGGAGCCCAAGTAGTCCTCCATCCATGGTGCTCAAAAGCGTGATCTTCGAGCTACTCTCGGAGCCTCCTTCCACGTCCCTCCAAGTCAAGTGAAGATGGGTGTCTTGAATCAACTTTGCTTGACTTCTAGTGAGCGGCCTTGAGGTCATATGCCCCGCATCATCCTCCCCTTCTTGGGAAGGTTTCGTCCTCGAAACCATGGCTTCCTCCTCTCCGGCATCACCATCTCCTACATCACAAGGGATCAAGTCAGTCACATTAAAAGTATTAGACACATTGTACTTATCGGGTAGATCAATCACATAGGCGTTGTTGTTGATTTTGGAAAGCACTTGAAAAGGACCATCTCCACGGGGTGCCAACTTCCCTTTCCTAAGGTTTGGAAACCTTTCTTTGCGGAAGTGCACCCACACCCAATCTCCCTTTTTAAGCTCAAGCTTCTTCCTTCCCTTGTTCTTCTTGGAAGCAACCTTGGCATAGGCTTCCTCCAAGTTCTTCTTGGCTTTAGCATGGAGCTCAATCATAGCCTTTGCTCGGCTTTTCCCTTCAAAATTAGCAACCATTTCCCTTGGCAAAGGGGTTAGATCAAGAGGAATCAAGGGATTAAAACCATACACACATTCAAATGGAGTCATGTCAATCAAGCTATGCAAAGTACGATTGTAGGCAAACTCCATGAGAGGAAGTTTATCAACCCACGTCCCGGCCTTACCTCGGGTCATGGCCCTTAAAAGAGCACCCAAAGTCCGGTTTACCACCTCGGTTTGCCCATCCGTTTGTGGGTGGTGGGACGTAGAAAACAAGAGCTTGGTGCCAAGGGCACCCCACAAACATCTCCAAAAGTGGCTTAGGAACTTGGAGTCCCTATCACTTACAATGGTTTGAGGCACACCATGCAATTTCAAGACATTGTTAATGAACAAGGATGCAACATGTTGTGCATCATCACACTTCTTGCACGGAATGAAGTGCGCCATTTTGGAGAACCTATCCACGACAACATAAATGCTATCATGGCCCCCCCTAGACCGTGGCAGCCCCATCACAAAATCCATTGATATATCAACCCACGGACTAGTAGGCACGGGGAGAGGAGTATACAAACCATGGGGGTTAGCTTTAGATTTCGCATGCTTGCACTCAAGGCAATTTTTGCAAAGCTTTTCAACTTGGACCCCCATCTTTGGCCAATGGAATTGTTCCATGAGAATGGCCAAGGTCTTGTTTCTCCCAAAGTGTCCCATCAAGCCCCCACAATGAGCTTCACGAATCAACAATTCCCTCCAAGAGGACTCGGGAACACACACTTTACCATTTTTAAAGATATATCCATTAACCCACTGGTATTTCTCTACCCTTTCCCCCTTTTCAAGAGCTTCATGAATGCTCTTTAGCTTAGGGTCATGAGCATACATCAATTTAATGCTCTCAAAACCCATGAGCTTGGAGGCTAGGGTGGTGGCTAGAGCAAACTTTCTCGAAAGCGCATCCGCCACAACATTGTATTTCCCTTTCTTGTATTGGATTACATAGGGAAAAGACTCAATGAATTCAACCCACTTGGCATGTCTCTTATTGAGCTTCTCTTGGCCTCTTAGATGCTTAAGTGACTCATGGTCACTCTTGATCACAAATTCTCGAGGCCAAAGATAGTGTTGCCAATGGGCAAGGGCTCTCACAAGGGCATACAACTCCTTGTCATATGTAGAATAGTTCAAGGAGGCCCCTTTCAATTTCTCACTAAAGTAGGCGATGGGTTTGCTATCTTGCATTAAAACACCACCAATTCCCACCCCCGAGGCATCACATTCAACCTCAAATGCCTTTCCGAAGTCGGGCAATTGCAATAGAGGGGCGGTACTCAACCTACTTTTCAATTCTTGGAAGGCCTTATCTTGAGGCTCTCCCCAATCAAAAGGTTGGTCCTTCTTCACCAATTCGGTGAGTGGAGCGGCAATGGAGCTAAAGTCTTTCACAAATCGTATAAAAGCTAGCAAGACCATGAAAGCTCCTCACTTGAGTCACGGTAGTAGGAGTAGGCCAATCACGTATGGCCTCTACCTTAGACTCATCCACCTCCACTCCTTGGGCACTCACAACAAACCCAAGGAAGACTACCTTCTCAACACCAAAGGCACACTTTTTATAATTAGCATAGAGCTTTTCGGCTCTCAACTTTTCAAGCACTTGCCTAAGGTGATCAACATGGTCGTCTATTGATTTGCTATAGATCAATATATCGTCAAAATAGCCGACCACAAACTTGTTGATGAATGGCTTTAGAACATGGTTCATTAGCCTCATGAAAGTGCTAGGTGCATTGGAGAGCCCAAAGGGCATCACCAACCATTCATAGAGACCAAACTTGGTCTTGAATGCGGTTTTCCATTCATCACCGGGTTTCATCCGGATTTGATGGTAGCCGGACCTAAGGTCAATTTTGCTAAACACACATGAACCACTCAATTCATCTAACATATCATCAAGTCGGGGAATAGGATGACGGTACTTTACCGTTATTTTGTTCACGGCCCGATAATTGACGCACATCCTCCAAGTGCCATCCTTTTTGGGAACAAGGATCACGGGTACAGCACAAGGACTTAAGCTTTCCCTCACCAAGCCTTTAGTGAGCAATTCATCAACTTGCTTTTGCAATTCCCTTGTATCCTCCGGGTTGCTCCTATAAGCCGGTTTGTTTGGGATTTGGGATCCCGAGACAAAGTCTATTTGATGTTCAATGCCCCTCAAAGGGTGCAATCCATCCGGCATCTCATCCGGGAACATGTCCCCAAAATCCTTCAAGACATTCTCAAACACACTAGGCAAAGGGTTAGAAGAAAATTCACAATTAGAGTTTAGGATCATACCTTTGTGCACTAGGCATAGGAGAAACTTGGTGCCATCATTCCCTTTTAAGATCTCTCCCGGTTGCATCATGGCACATATGCCACCGGTAGATGAAGAAGGTGGGATTGCCACCGTGCTCTTGGACAAAGGGCTAGTCTCAATGATTGACTTGGCCTTTGCCGCTTCCCTCAACTCCCGCATTCGATTGTAGTCATCACTCACTTGTTTGGGAGTTAGGGGCTTCAACACAAATTTCGTTCCTTCATGTTGGAGCGTGTAAGTGTTGACACGCCCGTCATGAACCGCTTGTCGATCAAATTGCCAAGGCCTTCCGAAGAGAAGGTGGCAAGCTTGCATGGGCACCATGTCGAACAAGTGTTCATCCACATAACTACCCATTTTGAACTTGATCATTGTTTGCTTCACTACCTTGAGCTCCCCACATTCACTAAGCCATTGCAATCGATATGGCTTGGGATGCTTCACGGTAGGCAACTTCAATTGGGTTATAAGAGATTGACTCACCACATTTGTACAACTCCCGGAGTCAATGATCATAGAGCACACAACATCCTTAACACGACACCTAGCATGGAATAGGTTTTCTCTTTGCAAGGCTTCACCATCCTCCACAATCATAGCTCCTAAGCTCCTCCTCACAACTAGGAAAGTATGAGGTTCCTCATCCTCCACCGTGTCATCTTGATCATCCTCCTCTACTCCCTCATCTCCCTCTACTCCCTCATCTCCCTCCGATTCACTCTCTTGTTCATAAGCACTATCACCAACAACAACCATGGTCCTCTTCGTAGGACATTCCTTCGCAAAGTGTCCATACCCCTTGCATTTGTGACATTGAATGGAAGAAGAAGTAGGAGTATTCAATTGGGTTTTAGAATTACCTCCACCATTGGGTGTATACCTCTCAAACGGCTTCTTCACATCTTTGCTAGCACTTGCTCCGCTAGGACCACTCGCATTTGGGAATCTTGAATTGGGAGTAGGATTTTTCCAATCCTTTGGCTTGTTCATGGAAGTGGAAGTGTTGCTCTTGTAACGGTTGGACTTCTCTTTGTCAAGCCATTGCTCGGCTTGAATAGCGGCATCAAGGACTTCTTGAAGTGAAAGATAAGCATGCAATCTCAAATATGAAGCTATACCATAGCTCAACCCATTCATGAAACGGATCACGGCTTGCTCCTCATCTTCGGTGTCCATATCCAAGGCCATTCGAGTTCTTTCAAACTCATCATAATATTCATGCACCGTCTTGACACCTTGCTTCAACTCATAAAGTTTCTTGAGTTGTTCTTGACGATATCTAGGAGTGATGTACTTGATACTCATGATACCCTTCAAGTCATTCCAACCCACATTCACGGGGATTCCCGCTCTTCTCCTTGATCTCTTGACAGATTCCCACCAAGTAGATGCATAGGATTCAAAGGATGAAATAGCATAAGTGCCTTTCTTCTCATCGGTCATCTCATTTGTGTCAAACAATCTTTCCATTTGTAGCACTCATTCAATGTAAGCACTCGGATCACAACTCCCTTTGAAGGTTGGGAGATTAAGCTTCACACTATTGAGGTTGGTGTTGTCACGACCCCCACGGAAAGGCTCCGGTTGGCCCCCATAGTGATCTTCATTCACACCATACTCCCTCCTCGCATTCCCTCCAACATATCCCATAGGTGGCCCTCGACCTCGGCCCCTACCTCGATCCACATTTCGACCCCAATTCATACCTCGTCTTGGTTGAAAGTGATCATCAAACCCATACATTTCATCACCATAGTCGGCTTCCTCCCCTTCTTGAGCTTCATCGACTTGCTCAAGAGGTTGCACATTTCGGATGGGTCTTGGTAGTGGAATATTTCTTGGGGGATTATCCAAGATACGGGGAATGCCCGTTCGTTCAACTCTCTCTCGATCCTCCTTTACCCATTGTTGATTGAGCAATTCAATGACATGGCGAACTTGTTCCGGGGTAAAGTTAGGAGTACTTGAGACTTCCACTTGGACACTCGGGGTCCCTTTCTCAACTTGGACGCTCGGGGTCCCTTTCTCGGATTGGACGTTGGAAGTCCCTTGCTCAACTAGAGCACAAGAGTTCACCCGCTCAAGGCTTTCAATCCTCAAGTGCATACTATCCAATTTGGCAAGGATAGTAGCAAGGGCACTCTTAGCAAAGTCTTCGCCTTCGGTAGACATTGTACCTACACAAGAAACAAACGTTAGCAAACAACCTCACTCACTCCCTCACAAGTGTTTCACTCGGATCACTCGTTTAGTGGTGGTGGCTATTTCACTCTTGCTTGAATCCAAAGCTTCACTAAGTTGAATAGTAAACCTCAACTTAATCACTCGACTCAAAAGCCAAATGCACTCCGGGGTGAGTGGAGTTGATATGACTCTATCGGAACGATAAGCTCTTTAAGTGCGGACTTGAGTCAAAAGAGACTATGAGTCTTCTTTGAATTCTAGTCTCCGGTCTAGGCTTGAGTTTTCCTAATAGCTTAGAAGGGCTAGCACAACTCAAGTAGGTAAGATTACTCAAGGAAGTACTAGCTAGAAGTAATGCGATCAAAGAAACAAGAAATCATACGAAAAACTACCCAAAGCAATAACTCCCAGAAGTAGGCGCCCCGCCTCAAAAGAGTAAGCGCTCCGCCTCTGTTGGAGGCGCTCCGCCTCTGTGGGGAGGCGCTCCGCCTCAGCAAATTCCAGAGAGGTCACAGACTTGAGGCGCTCCGCCTCAGAACCTAGGCGCTCCGCCTCCTGCAACCTTCAACACAGTTTCACTTCGGGTTTTCTTGGTTTTGCACCCAAAAATCCGACAATTCTTACGTTGTTTAAGCAATTCAAAGGTACCCCAATGTTGTTTCAATCACAAAGAACAAACCCCAACAACTTTTATCAAACCCCAATCAAAAACAAACAATCCACCATGTTCATCATCTTCAAAACTAGGGTTTCAAAATTTTCAATTTTTTTAAGGGTTTCAAATTTTCAAATCTTTCGTTTCAACTCCAAATCTTGTATTTAGGGTACCAAAAGAACGGGTTTCCAATAAGGAACAAACTCCAATAACAATCACACAATGGGTCCAACAAACCAAGAATCTATGATCAAATTTTTTTGTGTTTTTCAACTTTTTCTATTTTTTTGTGTTTTCTTCTTTTTCTTCAACAACAAATAAGAACCTAACGTAGAAACTAACCTAGGCACGAAGAATCAAGGGTCGGGGGTTTGTAGAAACAATACCCGAGCCTTGCTCAGATACCAAGATGATAAGGATCAATACGACAAAACAATAAAGATAGGAGAGCGAGACACTTCTCGAACTTCCTTCGAAGTAACCCCGGGGAACTTGTCCCGAGATACCCCCGAATCGGCGTCTAAAAGAACCTACACTATGCAACCACCTTCGAGTCGCACCCGGGACTCGCAAGTAGAATGATCGGGTTTTCGGTTCAAGACTCAACTAGGTTCCACTAGTGAATTCAAGCAACCAAAGAAAGGGTTTCTTCAATAAAGAGATAAACTCTATTCATCATTCATAAGATTCAAAGGTAAGGTAATGTTTGAGGAGGCTAAGTGAAGTATTTATAGGCTTCACTTAGTCATACTAAAAGGTCTAAAGTACCCCCCAAAGTGGGTTAAAACAAATAAGGCCACGCAGGGCTATAGTTGGAATTCAAGCAAAAAGTAATAAAATATCCCGCGGGCCAACACAGGGGGAGGCGCTCCGCCTCCAGGTTGAGGCGCTCCGCCTCAGGATGGTGAGGCGCTCCGCCTCCAGGTTGAGGCGCTCCGCCTTCTTCTGTTCAGCCCTCTGCTTTTTGGTAGACGCTCCGCCTCAGCTTTGAGGCGCTCCGCCTTCTTCTGGAACTTGTGCAAGTGGCTCAAAATGAGCTTGAGGTGGATCCCCTTGGAGCCCAACTAGTCCTCCATCCATGGTGCTCAAAAGCAAGATCTTCGAGCTACTCTCGGAGCCTCCTTCCACGTCCCTCCAAGTCAAGTGAAGATGGGTGTCTTGAATCAACTTTGCTTGACTTCTAGTTAACGACATTGAGGTCATATGCCCCGCATCAAGAACTAAGAGGCAGCAATCGTCAAAGGACATCTATTTCATTTGGAGATGATTTTGTGACTTTCTTACTGGAAAATGAGCCTCGAATATTCAAAAAAGCTATATCTTCTTCTGAATCACCATTTTGGAAAGAGGCAGTCAATAGTGAGATAGAATCTATTTTGAATAACCATACTTGGGAGTTAGTTGATCTTCCTCCTAGTAACAAGCCATTAGGTTCTAAATGGATTTTCAAAAGGAAAATGAAAGCTGATGGCACTATTGACAAGTATAAGGCAAGACTAGTTGTCAAAGGTTATAGACAAAAGAAAGGTCTTGATTATTTTGACACATACTCGTCGGTAACGAGGATTACATCCTTAAGGATGTTAATATTAGCTGCCGTGTATGGTCTTGAAATCCATCAAATGGACGTTAAGACCGCATTCTTAAATGGATATTTGGAGAAAGAAATTTACATGGAACAACCTGAAGGGTTTGTGGTTCCTGGAAATGAAAAGAAGGTGTGTAGACTTGTTAAGTCTTTATATGGACTAAAACAAGCACCAAAACAATGGCATGCTAAATTTGACCATACTATGCTGTCAAATGTCATTAAAATTAATGAGTGTGATAAATGTGTTTACATTAAGAACACTCCAAATTAATTAGTCATTGTTTGTTTGTATGTGGATAACATGTTGATAATGAGTAACGATATTGATAACATAAATGCTACTAAGTGTATGCTAGCTAGTAAGTTTGATATGCAAGAATATTGGGTATTAAGAACCATAAGACTCCTCAATGTCTGGCTTTGTCTTAGTCTCATTATGTTCAAAACGTGCTTGAAAGATTCTAAGTACTTGGATTTCAAAGTTGCAAAGAATCCAATTGATATGATCCTGGCACAGACAAAGAATAAAGGGAAAAATATGTCTCAATTAGATCATGCTTGTGTGTTGGGTTGTTTAATGCATACCATGAATTGTACCCGACCTGATATAGCTTGTGCTATAGGTAAATTGAGTCGATACACACATAACCCAGGCCAAAATCATTGGATGGCAATGAAACGAGTCTTGAGATATTTGCAACATACCCAAAACTTTGCTTTGCACTACAATAAATATCCCACGGTTATTGAGGAATATTGTGATGCAAGTTGGACACCAGTTCAACTGATTTGAAACCCACAAGTGGATACATTTTCACAGTTGGTGGAGGAGCGGTGTCTTGGAAGTCGTTCGAACAAACGTTAATTACCCGCTCTACAATGGAAGCTGAGTTTATAGCATTAGATAAGGCTGGTGAAGAAGCTGAATGACTCCGAAATTTCTTGGAAGACATTCCATTTTGGCCCAAGTCACTGACCCCGATTTGCATACATTGCGATAGTCAATCGGCTATAGGATGTGCTAGGAGCGTCATGTATAATGGTAAAAATCGTCACATACGACGAAGACATAAGACCATAAGAAAACTACTCTCTAGGAGAATTATCACTATTGACTTTGTAAGGTCAAATGATAACGTGTCGGGTCCGCTTACAAAAGGCCTAACTAGAGAGGTGGTTGAGCGATCATCGAGGGGAATGGGACTGTGGCTGAGGACAAGTCATCACGACGACAACTCTACCTAAATGGCTGGAGATCCTAAGAACTAGGTTCAATGAGAATACAAAGTTATGCATGACGGTTCAATATTGTCAACTTAAATATTTGGTCCATTCTCATGATGAGAAAATACTCTAGTACCAAGGATAAAACGCTAAAGACATTTTTTAATGATTATCTAAGTTTGATATAGGAAATATCAGATAGTGTACATCTACATGATTACACATTTAGAAATCACCTATGTAAGTGTGAAGTGAAGCCACTTCAAGGAGAATTCTGTAAGGCCAATTCTGTACGCACTTATGAAACCAGGCGGTGTTCATGGCTGAAATGAACACAAAGATAAGAATAAAAAGACGGTAAAGGATTAATTGTGTGACATACATTGTCTAGGTATATACCAAAGTTCGACGGTTCAAAGATATCAAATCTACCGATTGACCGAGTATATCCGATGTATGTTCATTATGGAAAGTTAAAAGAGAAACCCACTTATCCGATGCAATTAATCCTTGTTGCGAATCACACACTTTTGTTCATGCATGTTCCATAGACATTCCCCATTCATGTGGGGGATTGTTGGGTTTTGGAAGAGGAAGGTGAAGTGGTGTGAATGAGAAATGAAGGAAAAATGAGTCTCTCATCAGTAGAAGAAATAAATTTATTAAATATTAATATTTGTTTAATATTAATATTTTATATTAATATTTTATTTGGGCCGTTTTCGTAAAAAACTGAAAGGGTTGGTTAACGGTCGACTGTTGATGCTGAAAATGTATTTTTCAATGAACAGCCACCTAGAAGGCTATCTTTCATGACAACCACTTAACCCAAAATAAAAAGACACCTTCATGCCTTTTCATTCCAAATCCAGTGGCTATAAATACCTGCCATTTCTGGCAGATTTTCATCAAGAATTTCTGCATACTCCTCATTTCTTTCTGCATTTGTTTTCAAAAACAAAATTTTGCATAAGTGTGATAAGCAGTCGTTGATTAGTTCACTAGCACACCGGCATTTGAGGTACCGCTACACCGGTGACGGTAAATCCGTTCTATCCTGGGAGGAAATAATCCGTAACCTCGGGTACCTAGGGGGGGGATTAACTTCCTTAAGGGGATGTTGTGAAGTCAGCAGGCTCGGATTTCAATCATCGTCTGTATCCTTATTATTTTTTATTTTTTGTTTCAGATTATTGTTCAAATATTATTTTGCTAACACCGATGAATCCAGGACAGTCACTAGTAAGGGTTAACATAAGTCGGTTTTGGTTCGATTTTTTTATTTATCAAGTCAAACCAACTATGTCGATTTTTTAAAAATATAAACCAAATCAAACTAAATAAAGGCGATTTTTCTTGTTAAGGAACAATTGCATGGTGCTTGCTCAAACAAATAACACAATAAAAAGTACTTAGTTGCAAAATATATAATAAATAATGGTAGTATATGCAACATATATATTAATTTTGCACATATACTAAACATATAGTATTAATATACTATCATCGTAGATTAGGGCATTTTCATGTGTAAAAGATGCTTATTGCTTCGACTCATAATACAAAAAAGTGGATCCCATTCTAATAACTCCTGTATCGCTCATGATAGGTATCAACACTCGGACAATCCATTGTATATATACTACCTCCTTCCCACTATAAGTGTTCAATTTTCTCATTTCACGTCCACTAATAATATGTATGCTTTACCTAGTTGCCCCTATTTACTACTCTCGATAACCAAACTTAAGTACAACTAACCATCTCATACCTCTTTAATTGCAACGGTAAAATTTAAAAAAGATCATTAATTTTACATTGAAATTTTAAAGTGACACTTATTTGGGACAAATAAAAAGAAAAAAAAAATAGAACAGTTATTAAGGGACTGAGGGTGTAATAATATTATATTAATTATATTATATATGTATACATAATTTTATTCAGTGTCAATTAATTTAAAATGATTGGTGTGTTATTGAATAGAATCTCTATTTTAATGGAATAGACGATAGCAGATTTTAGACATTGATTTGGGAGATTTTGATGTGATTACGAAAAAGGTATTTTAAAAATAAAAATATATAAATATGGTATTAAATCATAAAAAAGTTGTATTCGTGAAGAAACTTTATATTGTTGGGTACATAATGAAAACAAATACCCTAAAGACGGTGTTTTATGCTAATTTTTTAATTTTTTATGTAATAAAAAAAATTAAATATAGTATATATGTAGTTTTGTTTGGTCAGTGCCAGTTCAGTTTTTTTCTTTGTTAAAACCAAACCAAATTTAATATGTCATTTTTTTTTCTAACAACAAATCTTTTTCTCGATTTGACTTGGTTTGTAAATTTGGTTTGATTCACCGTTTCGGTTTGTTCACCCCTCAAGGCTCATTAATAGTGACACTCTCCAAGGTGTGGAAGCAACCTAAAGGTACTAATTCGAACCAAGTGTTTCCTATGTCTCAATTGATATGACACTTTAGTTTTTTTAGTTTGTCCTAAAACTAGTAATATATTTCTACGCTATTTAACTTTTTTCCTGGTAAAAAACCACCAAGATTTGGTGGGGGTAGGCCTTGACCCCACGTCAATTAATTTTTCAAAAACTGTACATTGACGCAAAGTATATGTCCAAACCTCCTTGAGTTACATGAAAGATGAATAATTCATCTTTACATAAAAAGGTGCCCAATGCCAATCTATAAATTGAGAATATTTAATATACAATTTAAGTTTAAATTTTTTATTTTACCCTTAAAGAAATAGTTTACAATCAACAATTAATTTTGACTTGTTTTAGATAAATTTAAAATTATTTTTTGCTTTTTAAACTCCTCCCTTATTCAAACAATAAAGGGTAGCCCGATGTATAAAGTATTCCGCGTTCACGTAGGGTCTGGGGAATGATCATATCCTCAGGGGTGTGATGTTCGCACCCTCACCGAATAGAAGCATTAGTGGCTGTTTCTACGGTTTGAACCTATAACCTATAGATCACACGAAAACAACATTACCCGTTTATGAATGAGAGAGTATACATTTTTGACGCAGAGCATAGAGACGTATATAAAAATCTTCAAAATTTCAACAAAAATACAAGATTTGAATCCATTTTTTTTAAAAGTATTCATCAAATGTAACAAATCCTGAATCATATAGGGGTGGATGTATGTCATCTATTCCCCTTTCCTTTATTATATGGTAAAAGATTTACAGGTGAATGATGATGAAGAAAGAGAAGAAAGACATACTTGAAAGGAAGAGTTATTAGCATAGCTAGTTTCATCATCTCCTGGATTCATCTGAAGCACCGTCTGCACTTCCATTTTTCTACTTGACTATTTTGCAGGAGTCCGGGATGCTCACTCTTCCCTATTTATAACTAGGTGAATGGTTCATCAGTAATTTCAGGATTAGCACTTACCCTTCTAACATATAATAATAATAATGTTTGACACAGCTATATATTATAATGCTTACATATTTTAATCTCCATCCTTTGCAAAGTCACTAATAAAATATGAAAGCTGATTCTAGCAATAATCTTTTATCAATTAGTGCACGCTTGGAATAGTGCAAGCTACGTGGATGCAGATTATCCTATTTGGAAAAATACTAGTTTAAGGTCTTCGTCATCTGGTGGTGGCGAGAACCTGAATCCCCTTGTCGGCCAAAGAGCGGAAAGAGGCAGCAGACCATGGGCCATTCAGTGTTAGAGGAACCAACTGTTGGAATATACTAATAACCATGCGGTTTTAGTTGGATTATTCCTAGTTGAACAATTGGTATTCATTTATTAAATATAATGAAGTTTTATTTATTTAGATCAATTGTGTCATGTGTGTCCTATTATTTATTTAGTAGTTGATTTAGTGTGTAGAGCCAAGCTTATACACGAAAGATTAAATCATCGGTTCTTATAAATAATAAAGTAATGTTCACAATCTAAGATGGAAATTGGACAAAGCCATCGGTATGATTGTAGTGCAAGATTCTATATAATTTATCTTGATTATAGGAATGGTATAGTTCCAACTTCTTGTGCTAGTACGCTTTGTGTGTATTGAACGGACCAAGTAGAGATAAGTGTTTTTATACTGACTATATAAAACAAACTCTCTAGCTCATCAAATGTACTTATACTCTTAATCTTGATATAGCTATTATTAGTGGTGTATATTATTTATTGTCTTGATTTATCAATAGGTGAGGTCCAGGAAATTTGGGTCAAATAATTCCTGATAAGTTGGATAATGATAATATACATTTGCGAAGTGATAGCTAGTTGATAGAATTCACGTCTCGTAATAGAGATTGATGACACCCCTTTATGAAAGCTTATAAGTTTCTATGTGTAAATCTGGCCAGTGGATTTTGTATCCGGCACATGGAATAAGTTAAGCGGAAGCCTAAAGGATATTCATTTAGTCAATATATTAAATTTTCAGTAATTTAATAATATTGATTGGTGTCTGTAATCTTAACGTGGGGAGTTAAATAAGATTTGATGGAAGAATTCGAAATTCAGCTGAGGAGTGCAATTACGAATTTCTAGTGGAAATAATTTGTAATTTATTATGGAAAGGTTAATTCTAGAAAAAAGAATTAATTCCATAATTGGAAGCCTCGTTAATTAATTCTGTGGTCCCTGTTGTGACCGAATCCAATTAGGACTAGGAGAGAGATTTCTTGGTGGAAAAGAATCCTATACAGTTTTGGAAAAGTAAAACTTTATAAGGAGGATTCTTGGCCAAAAGAAAGACACACAACAAAAACCCTAAATAGGTTTTCTCTCTCTGAAACACTTGTTCCACCCAAGTGATTATTAGTCTGGGTATTATTCGGGCACACGACAGAAGATCATGGAACTGGAGGACGATCCCGTAGATGATCTTACTCGTGATTGAAGATTTGTTTCAAGGTTGAAGTCACGCTTCAAGAGGTATTCTGTTTTATGTTTATGTAAAACTTAATAGCCTGCTAGTTTGTCTAGATTACATGTGAGTTCTGGATCCTGAAATTGCTTCCGCTGTGTTTATATTCCTTCAATTGGTATCAGAGCCTACTCATATCTAACTAGATAGCTAGGGTTTCATGAAAACGTGTTAATTGCCCAGCTTTAAGCATATGAAAGCATGATTAAAATAATAACCACATACAAAGTTTGATATCATGGCGTTTGGTGGCGTTTGATGGAAATCGTAAACTTGCGGTGATTTGCTACATTTAATACGTATGCGGTAATTAGCAGAAAATTTCCTTGGTGATTGCGCACGACTCTTTTGGTTGAATGGATGAAATTCTATTAAAAGGAGTTGTTAAAGAAGTGGGCTGATGGTAGGACTCTACTAAGGACAAAAGATACTGCTACGTTTTCTATTTTGTGGCAAAAGAAAAGACTCGTTCTTGTTTTTCAAGTTAGTTGCACATGGGTATTTGGCTGCCTATTCCTTTTTCTTTAATTGGCCGCGTGGGATGGCAATTGGATTGCCAAGTTATGTGGTTGATGCTTACTTTATTCCACGAAGGCATAAGCCTTCTTTAATGATTATGGAATTTGACTTTTAGACCATGGCCTCTGAAAGTAATTTTGATCATTGTTTAGTAATTGGCAGTGCTCTATTAACTAAACGGCTTTAGGCCTTGTTCCGCCATAATAATATGGGTAGTATTTTTCACATTGATACTAGTAGTTTATGATTAATAAATAGATACTATTAAAATGGTTCATTTATTTGAAATCATTGAAATTTTTTAATTTTATACATGGTCATGTACTATATGAATTAAGAATTTAGATTAATAAATAGTTGCAACCATATTTATTGATTTATTTGAAATCACAATAATATTCTTAATTTTGTGATAAATAAATTGTTGCGATCAAAGTGGTTTATTTATTTGGAGTCTTTGAAAATTCTTAATGGTGTTGTACATGTGAGATGATATCGCATAGGGACTAAGAATTTATGATTGATAAATGAGTGTCATCTATGTGGAATATTTATTGAGAGTCACTTAAAAAAAAAAAATCTTAATATCTTATTTATATGAATTAAGAATTTGTGATTAATAAATGGTTACCACTAAAATGGTTTAATTTTTGGATCATTGAAAATTCTTAGTACTTCATTCGTATGAGAAGATATTGTATATGGATTAATTAAGAATTTTGTGATAAATAAATGGTTGAAATCAAAGTGGTTTATTTATTTGGCATCATTGAAAATTCTTAAAGGTTTATACATGTGAAACTATGTTAATACATGAATTGAGAATTATGATTAATAAATAGGATTTACTAGAGTGATCTATTTATTTGAGTCGTTGAATATTCTCAATGTACCATGTGTAAATAGTCTTTTGGTAAGTGTATGCTAGTGGTGAAATTTTATCTACTTGAAAAGAAAGATTAATTTCGTGATACTAGAAACGCTAAATTAATTTATGAGATAAGATATTGAAATTTTCACCTAATAGGAGAAAATAATATCTTGGATTCTCATGTGTATTAATTAGGAGGACAATTTGACGTAGGATGAGGTTTTGTGTATCTTAGTCAAAGAAGTAACACATGTATACCTTGTGCTCATGGGATAATTATAAAGAGAATGTAAACGAGCATCGTGTTTGCATTAATTCACAAAAACGCCTAAAAAGTTATCTTTCGAATTTGGTCATAGCTTTGCGATCAAGAATTCATGATCTCTGATTGACCTGAAATTCGAAAGAGACATCGGAAACGATCCAGTAAGAAATTTTCACTGCTTTGCAATGAGTGGTGTCGTTTTTTGACATGTTTGAAGGTCGTTTGGATGGAATTTTAGGTAGTGTGCTAAATTTAAACGTAAATTAAATATGAAAAGTCATTCTTTATATCAATTTTAGTTTATATTAAATTTGGGACATGATAATGCATGATAATTTAATATGTATTGATGTATGATAAGAATGTAGTTCATATTTTGACGTAAGAGTCGCACTGTTTTAACAAAATACAAATTTTTTAAAATATGTTGTTTGATCTTGATTCATGGATATCAAAAGATTATATGTTGATATATGATTAGAACAAGCAATAGAGATATTTTAAATTCTAAAAACGTGAAAACAAAATTTGTCTGAATTTGGTCATAGTTTTGGAGATCAGATAATTTGACGGACTCCGATTGACCTGAAATTTGGTAGGTTCATCGGAAACGGCCCAATGAGAAAAACTCATTGCTATGCAGTGAACCATGTCATTTTTCGGTAGTTTGAGGCTGTTAAGATGGTGTTTTTGGCATTTTTCTATTTTCTGGAAATTATTTTTCTTCGAAAAGTTAATGGTTGGCACCCAGGGGTAATAGGGATTATTTTATATGGTCTCCATGATCATATACTAGTATAAACAATAAGTTTACGTGTTGACATAGTTCTTCCTCCATAACGGATAAATTTATTGTTGAGTATACTTGGCTTAAAAGTCCCTATGGTATCCATGATTGAATGCTAGTATAAACAATGTGTTTAAGTGTTGACAATAGGTCTTCCTCCCTAACGGATAAATGTATTGTTGATATACTAGGTTTAATCACTAGTTGTTGATGACTTGTATATATCTCTCCAACTGAGAATTGCATGTTGAGTAAATGAGACTAGGACTGTTCAATAATTGATATTCACTTGAATTAAATTGATAGTAGACTCTCCAACTGAGTTTGATATTATTTAATTTAATGAGTGAAATCTGACATTGCATGTATATGGTGTATAAATAGTTACTTTCCCAACTAGTTTGGCTATTCAAGCTGCATGAAAATATGTGTGATGTGTTTTGAATTTGATTATTCAATGTTACATGACCTGAGTTGATCTATTTAAATTGTTTTGTCTCACTAATTAGATATGTCTTTATTTCAATTCCCTAAGTGCTATTTTCTCACAAAACTAATCTAGGATTTATTTTGGTGATGACAAGACATTAATTTAAAGGATGCATTATATGTATATTAAGTTAGAAAGAAATTTGATTCCAGTTTCTAGCTTAATAAGAGATGGATATTCAATTTATTTTACCAATAACTATGGTGTTATTGAGGTTAATAAATATTTATCTCTTGTGGTACATGTTGCAAGGTCCTTTTATTTGATATGTCTTCCGAATTTAACGATATTGATCTGCCCCATAAGAGAAAATATTCTTTGAAATTGAATAACACTTATCTGTTGCTCTTGTATCAAGGTCATATTTATTTTAATAGAATACTTTTGGTTGGTAATGGATGGATCTTTAAGGTTCATTGAAAGTAGAGGCACTACTTGTTAAAAGGAAATATGACTAAGTGATACTTCCTCTTAAAAGGAGATAGAGCTAGTGATAAGTTAGAATTAATTCGTTCTGATTAGTATAGTCTGATGAACATACATGCAAGAGATATTTTTGAGTATTTTTATGACATTCATAAATGATTACTCAAAATATGAATATATTTATTTGATGCATTATAAGTCTTAATACTTTGAGAAATCAAGGAGTTTAAGACTGAAAAGGAAAAGCGTCATGGAAAATATATTAAGTCATTGCGATTTGATCATGTTGCTGATACCTCTCTGCATTGTTCATCCATTATTTATCAGAATAAGGAATTATATATACACTTGAGACACGATACAAAGTGGTGTAGAAGAAAGAAGAAATAAGACTCTTATGGAGATGGTTAGATCAATGTGAAGTTATTCAAACTTGTTATTCACTTTCACATTGGGAATATGCCTTAGAAAATTTAAATTACATTCTAAATGTAGTCCTTCTATGTTAGTACCTATTAAACGGAAAACTGGTTAGTTGGAATCAAGGATGAATGTGTATATGTTTACTGGCTATCCAAAGGGGACGAAAGAAGTTTATTTACCTGTCATAATGAAAAGAAGGTATTTGTTTAGCATAAATACCAGATTTCTAGAATATGATTATTTAATAAACAATGCTCATAGAAGTAAATTTTATTTACTAGAACTGTACAAAGAAATAACAAGTGATTCACCTGAAAATCCAAAGTTCAATTGAAATCCAATCGACATGTTGGAATTGACATTCCATTGTATTTAAATAGTGGGAGAAATGTCAATAGACAAAAGATGATTGGAAATCCACTACTCCAAAGCAGTGGGAGTGAATTTTTTAAAGTCATTAATATACACTACAAGATGAAGTTGTTCGTATTCTTATACCGAAAGGTAAGAAAAGAATATTGAGACTTAAGGCTCTAATTGTTGTGTGGTTTCACCACAAGAACATGGTAGTGTGACTTAGTAGTAGTACTTTGTCGTTGTGGGAGAAAAGAATGAAAATTTTTCGGTTAGCACTCTTGGGATAGTTTTATGACTGGATCCTGCAGAGGTTAAGACCGACTGATTAGTAATCTAAAAGCACTGTTGGACAATGATTGCATCAGAAAATAACTTGGCTAGATCCTTTTATTATTCATGTAAAAGGAATGCTTGTGAAAGTTGTAGGTGCATGGTTAAAGTCTAAGTGGGAGTTTGATGGGATATATACCATTAACCTTGTGTTTAGACATAGTATGTATTATAACAATGGCATGGTTATAAGTATAAGTGGGAGATTGTTGGAATATACTAATAACCATGCGGTTTTAGTTGGATTATTCCTAGTTGAACAATTGGTATTCATTTATTAAATATAATGAAGTTTTATTTATTTAGATCAATTGTGTCATGTGTGTCCTATTATTTATTTAGTAGTTGATTTAGTGTGTAGAGCCAAGCTTATACACGAAAGATTAAATCATCGGTTCTTATAAATAATAAAGTAATGTTCACAATCTAAGATGGAAATTGGACAAAGCCATCGGTATGATTGTAGTGCAAGATTCTATATAATTTATCTTGATTATAGGAATGGTATAGTTCCAACTTCTTGTGCTAGTACGCTTTGTGTGTATTGAACGGACCAAGTAGAGATAAGTGTTTTTATACTGACTATATAAAACAAACTCTCTAGCTCATCAAATGTACTTATACTCTTAATCTTGATATAGCTATTATTAGTGGTGTATATTATTTATTGTCTTGATTTATCAATAGGTGAGGTCCAGGAAATTTGGGTCAAATAATTCCTGATAAGTTGGATAATGATAATATACATTTGCGAAGTGATAGCTAGTTGATAGAATTCACGTCTCGTAATAGAGATTGATGACACCCCTTTATGAAAGCTTATAAGTTTCTATGTGTAAATCTGGCCAGTGGATTTTGTATCCGGCACATGGAATAAGTTAAGCGGAAGCCTAAAGGATATTCATTTAGTCAATATATTAAATTTTCAGTAATTTAATAATATTGATTGGTGTCTGTAATCTTAACGTGGGGAGTTAAATAAGATTTGATGGAAGAATTCGAAATTCAGCTGAGGAGTGCAATTACGAATTTCTAGTGGAAATAATTTGTAATTTATTATGGAAAGGTTAATTCTAGAAAAAAGAATTAATTCCATAATTGGAAGCCTCGTTAATTAATTCTGTGGTCCCTGTTGTGACCGAATCCAATTAGGACTAGGAGAGAGATTTCTTGGTGGAAAAGAATCCTATACAGTTTTGGAAAAGTAAAACTTTATAAGGAGGATTCTTGGCCAAAAGAAAGACACACAACAAAAACCCTAAATAGGTTTTCTCTCTCTGAAACACTTGTTCCACCCAAGTGATTATTAGTCTGGGTATTATTCGGGCACACGACAGAAGATCATGGAACTGGAGGACGATCCCGTAGATGATCTTACTCGTGATTGAAGATTTGTTTCAAGGTTGAAGTCACGCTTCAAGAGGTATTCTGTTTTATGTTTATGTAAAACTTAATAGCCTGCTAGTTTGTCTAGATTACATGTGAGTTCTGGATCCTGAAATTGCTTCCGCGGTGTTTATATTCCTTCACCAACAACGTGCTGGAGGCGGCCTGGAGGAGAAACCTAATGATATCCATGGAGACCAAGTCGCCTAGTTCCGTCGAACGTAAGAAATATCATAGCAATCACTGCTTTAGAAAATAAGTGCAACATAATCTGCGCACATTCCATGGAGGACACGTTCCAAACAATGCCGTTAGGATCACGTTCAGGACTCAAGAAATAAGAAGTTTTTCCCTTTTCTACCAAGGTAAAAGAGCGATGAAAGAAGGATACAGTTGTCTCCATGATGTCGGTTTTCTCACACACCATCCACACTAGAAAATGGTGATGTTTTGAAGAAGGCGAAGAGCCCAAATAAAAAATGTGCATTTGAAGAAAAGGAATAATAGTTTGTTCTTTGAAAATGAAAGCAGTTTAGAGGAAACAAAGTACACATAAAGTGATGAACTTGCGAAAACAAGCTACAAACAAGTCCCTTATATAGGCATGATGAGATAAAAGAGAGCACAAAATGGTCAAAGAGCAATTTTGACAAAAGATATGGAACGATTCGGCACAATAAGTGGTAGGAGGAATAATAGACATTGGAAAGGTGTGGATGACCAACAGAGCCAATTAGATGCGGACGCATAGAATTCTAGAAAGAACGAAGCATCTATTCTGGTCAGAGGCAGCTACAAGATACAGAGAGTCATTGTAATGTCGTTTCATATACCTCTTTCACTTCCTAATCGCTTACGATAATGCTTAGCAAGTGCGGGACTAACTATGTGGGTAAAAATGCACCACCGAAAAGCTCATATCCAGCCGCCTTAAGAATAGCAGTCTCCAAGTTAGGGTTAACCTAGTATCACCGTCTTGTGTAATCAGGCCCAAGACCTATAAATATTGTGTTTTACTATAATTAGGATTGAGGTAATCCTAGAGCTATATATACCGCTCTCTTCCATTATATTCGACACATAACGTTCACTATGAATCCAACTATTCTCAAGAAATAATACACCTCTTTATTTGATTTCATATTATTTTCTTCGTATATTTAATTTATTATATGTGACCCTTTCCTATATTTATCTGTTTAATCTATTCGGCAATATTTAGAGATAAACAGTTTGTGGAGAAGCTCTTGTGTGACCGACAACAACCAGATTTTTAGCAATGCATTCCACCTCTTCGTTGGTATTGATAAAGTGATTGCTGCTCCTAAAGGTAATAAGCAATAGGTTGTCTGTGAATATTGTCCTCTTTTTTGGGTATATAAGCCTAAGCAACAACAATAACTACACTTCCGTTCTTAAAAAGATGGTCGAATGTAGTATGATTTTACTGACCATGATTTTAAGTTCATTTTAGGCTAACATTATACACAGCAAAAGTAAAAATAAAAATAAAGTTCACACGGCCTAATACTTTATTAAAAAAATATCACCATTAAATTAGCGAAAGAAATTTGACAATACACACAGCATACAAAAGCAATTGCAATAAGATTTCACTGCCACAATAATTACTTCCTAGTTAAGGCAATGACAATATCCGAGAAAGAGACTGTGCCTTGGCTCACTCGCCTAGCTACATGCTTTTCGAACCTTGCAAATAATTCGTCCATCAAAGAGGTTCCAAAATGAGTAGTTAACAATGGTTCCATGTATGCTCTAACATTGTTTTTGATATTCCTTATTGTTTCATCATTGTTACCAGTTCTGTTGCAGTTGGTTTCAAATATCTCAAGCTTTTCAACTTTGAAGGACCCTTCTCTTTGGATAATTGCCTCTACTTCTTCCTTGCACGCAGCGTACATTGGAACATTAAAAGCATCTATATTGGCCTCCTCAACGACACCCTAACAAAAAGTCCAATCTAATTAATACTTACTATAATTAGCTGACTGTACAATTTGTGTACTCTTAGTATCCAAAAATTCTCAAAAGATATCAGTAAGAATCGTAAATTTTAAAATAGAGATAATACATAAGTAATCGCACTAAATCTTTTCACTAGAACTATTTTGCTAATAAAAATATTCTCTTACGTTCCCTTCTTTCTCTGTTTTTCTCAATCCTTTCGTAAGATCCAATTTAAGAACTTAATTACACCAACAACGTGATCCATGGTATAACAGAATAAACCTCGTTTCAAAAGTTTCTAATGAAATATTCAATAATAACAATCACACATTTACTGAGGTTTCCACCAAAGAAAAATGAACCCCAAATATGATCTACTCACAAATTGATCAGAAAAACACTGATATAAACCAATATCCACAATACCCAAAAGTGAAAAGTACCAATTATTTCAAAAACTTTTATGTCGTTATTTTTGGAAGCTTATGGAGTCTTTCATTGCGGAGGGTAAGACTTTTGAAATCTAAAATGTGATTGTAAATTATTTTATTAATGGTAAAACTGTAATTTTGAAGTTAAATTGTTATCGAGTTTAGAATGCTTACTAATAAGAAATACTGCCACATAAATTGGAACAGAAAAAGTACTAAATAACTTAGGGAATGAAAAACCTTGGCATATGACTCGTGGCAGGAGAGTGCAGAACACAGCCCTTCCCAAGTTTGGTTTTATACTTTCAAAGGGGGTTTTAGTTCCACTCCAAGTAAGAATAGAGGGTTAAAAGGTTTTAAGTGGGCAAGTGATTTGTCGGACAAGTTTGAGGGATAATTTATGTACTATACTTTAAAAATAAGGTAGGTTATCTACTACATTAGATAAATATAATCTTATAATAAAATTTTATACTAACAACGTATATAACTTTAAACTTTCTAATAAATTCAATTATACCTCATGAGACATCTCTGAAAGTGCTTCAGCCAGCAGTGAAAGATATTCGAATGTATCATTCATAAAGGGATTGGAAACGGTTCTGACTAAAAATGTTAATACCATAAGCCCGCCAATTTTGGTTTCTTCAGCTCGTAATCTCAGAAATGTGGAGAAATCACTTTGAAATTGCTTCAAGTATGCTTCAAACACATTAAGAGGACTCGACGGGGCAAGGTGTATGTTACCTTTATTTTTCTCGTTCACTTGATCTGGAACCTAATTAAATAACAATTCATATCAGAACTAAACTATATTGAATTTTGGTAGGGGTGTCAAAATTGATCCATGAAAGCTTGATTTGCCAACCCATCAAAGTTTGGGTGGATTAGTGACTCACCCATTTTAACCCGCCTAATTTAGCCTATTTGAATGTTGGATTGATTTGATCTAAAAATTGACCCATAAGACAAATTGTCAAATTCTGTTTTTCTTTATTTAATATATCATATATAGACATAATAAAGAGAAAAATGACATTTTAATTTTATTGTGTCTTTAGACAAATCTTAAAAAATAATAAAGAAATTAAAGCTTAATAAGTATTAGGCGTCTAGGTTTGGCCCGTTATTTAGTCCATTTTGACTCGACCCATATAAACTCCAATAATATTTGGACGGGTCAATAACTTGCCCAATTATTTAATCTAACTCATTTTTTAACCCGACACATTTGTTTACACAATCATCACTTCTAAATGATAACTGATACCTTGGAAAGCCAATGAAGAGCACTAAAAGACGAGACAAAGTGTAAACTCTGACGTGGAAATAGCCTGTTGTAGAAAGACCCTGGTAAGCCTGATACAAAGCAACACTTTCCAATGTGATTTTCCTTCTCCTCGTGGAAATCTTGGAGCAGTTTGAAGAGGTGATTAAAATCATTGCTTGGAAGATCATTCAGAAACACTTCAAATTCAGGTAATACTTGATCATGATGACTTTTTTTCTCATGACAAATTTGCAAAATGATATCAATTACGTAGGATATACCCAAGAGAGCATTAGGCCCTGACGAACAAGCCAAGTCTGCCATTCTAAACCTCATTGGAAGCTGATCATGATTCCAAGTTTTCCTAAGGATATACTCCATAACATGCCTTGATTTCGTTAGTGCTAGTTTCTGCAAATAAAAAAATAAACAAAGCTAAAGAAAAAAAGTCCTTTAAGTATTAGTTTAGATCACATAACGAATATACATTTCTTAAAACCTTTCGGTACCGACTGGCCCGATTGTTGGGTTTGGAAGAGGAAAGTGAAGTGGTGTGAATGGAAAATGAAGAGAAAATGAGTCCCTCATCCGTAGAAGATATAAATTTATTAAATATTAATATTTATTTAGTATTAATATTTTATATTAATATTTTATTCAGGCCATTTTCGTGACAAAATAAAAATCTGGACTACTGATGCAAATCCCAAAAGAGTTGGTTAACGGTCTATTGATGCTGAAAAAGTGTTTTCCATTAAACAACCACCTAGAAGAATGTCTTTCATGAACAACCACTTAACCCAAAATGAAAAGACATCTTCATGCCTTTTCATTCCAAATCCAGTGGCTATAAATACCTGCCACTCCTTGTAGATTTTCCTCAAGAATTTCTGCATACTCCTCCTTTCTTTCTGCATTTGTTTTCAAAAAAAAAAAAAAAAAAATTTGGCATAAGTGTGATAAGCAGCCGTTGATTAGTTTGCTAGCACACCGGCGTTTGAGGTACCGCTATACCGGTGACGGTAAATCCGTTCTATCCTGGGAGGAAATATTCCATAACCTCGGGTACTTGGGGGAATTAAGTTCCTTAAGGAGATTATGTGAAGCCAGCAGGGTCGAATTTCAATCATCGTCTTTGTCCTTCTTATTTTTTGTTTTTGTTTCAGATTATTGTTTAAATATTATTTTGCTAACAATCTTAAGGAACTTAACACTTCTAATTTTTTTTGAATAATAATCTGTGTTTGGAGATTGAAACCTTTGTGGTTTTCTACTCCCTTTTGGAGATTAAAACCTTTGTGGTTTTCTACTTCCATTTTGGAGATTAAAACTTTCATGGTTTTCTGCTCCTGCTTGAAGATTAAACTTTTGTGGTTTTATACTCCCCATATTGAATTTGTTATTTAGTTTGAAGATTAAACTCTTCAGTGTTTAATAAATCTGATTGTGTCGGTTTGAAGATTAAAAACTTCACCGTTTAACAGATCTGCTTGTGTCGGTTTGAAGATTAAAAGATTTCACCGTTTGACAAATCTTCTTATTTTTATCTTTCGGTTAGAAGATTAAAAACTTCACCGGTTGGTAATTCTGGTTGTATCTTTTTTGGCAGAAATGACAAATGATGAGAATGCTATTGTTCCTGCTACCACAGTTCCTGGTACTGCTGGTCCAAGCCGTCCTACGACTGTAACGGCTATTCCACCAGTAGAAAAGCCGGAAAAATTTTCTGGCATTGATTTCAAGAGATGGCAGAAAAAGGTGTTCTTTTATCTGATCACTTTAAGCTTGTATAGGTTCATTAAGGAGGACGTTCCTGTCCTACCAGAGGGAACACCTGAAAATGAGTGCTTCCTAGTGATTGAGGCTTGGAAGCATTCTAACTTCCTGTATAAGAATTACATTCTTATTGCACTGGAAAATGACTTGTATAACGTTTATAGTAACGCTGAGACATCAAAGAAACTGTGGAATGCACTTGAAAAGAAATATAAGACCAAAGATGCTGGTTTGAAGAAATTTGTGGCCGCCAAATTTCTGGACTACAAGATGGTGGACAGCAAATTAGTTGTGTCCCATGTCCAAGAGCTTCAAATCATTATTCACAATCTCATTGCTGAAGGTATGGTCCGTATTAATGCTTTTGTTGAAAGTATTAATAATATTGGTGCGTACGAATTTTTTATTGAAGGCTTGGTCATCAATGAAGCATTTCAAGTTGCGGCTATGATCCACCTTTATGGAAGTACTTTAAGAACTACTTGAAATACAAGCGCAAGGAGATGATGCTTGAAGATCTGATTGTCCGTTTGAGAATCGAGGAGGAAAACAATTCTTCTGAAAAGAAGGCTCGTGGGAGTACAGCAATAGCAGGAGCAAATATTGTTGAACAGATTCCAAATAAAAATAATAAGAGAAAGAAGCCTTCTGGAGGGAAGAACAACCCAAGTAAGAAAATATTCAAGGATAATTGCTACAACTGTGACAAAGCTGGACATAAGTCCACAGACTGTCGTGCTCCTAGGAATGATAAAGACAAGAAAAAGGAAGGGGCTCAAGCAAACATGGTTGAATAGAACATGCTTTCCCAAGGAGTTCAAGACATTGATTTGTGCGCCATGATTTCCGAATGCAATTTGGTTGGAAATCCAAAGGAATGGTGGATCGATTCTGGTGCCACCTGCCATGTTTGTGATATTAAAGAAGCCTTTGTGTCTCATACTCCTGCTGGAAATAACGAGACGCTCTCCATGGGAAACTCTGCAACGGCCAAGATTGAAGGATATGAAAAAATATTTCTAAAGATGACTTCTAGCAAGGTTGTGACTCTGAACAACGTCCTTTATGTTTCTGAAATAAGGAAGAATTTAGGTCTACCACACTTTTCGTTAAGAACGGGTTTAAGTGTTTGTTTGTATCTGATAAAGTTGTACTAAGTAAAAATAAGATGTTTATACGAAAAGGTTACCTAACTGAGGGCCTTTTCAAACTCAATGTAATGGTCGTTGATTTATGGCATTCTCGTTTGAGAAATGTCAATTATAAAACCTTGCGCAAAATGATCAATTTGGAAGTATTGCCTAAGTTTGAATGCGGCAACACAAAATATCAAGTATATGTGGAGTAAAAGAATGCTAAACATCCTTACAAGTCAATTGAAAGGAGTTCTGAACATTTAGACTTAATACATACTGATATTTGTGATAGTCGACACCATCTCGCGGTGGTAAAAAGTATTTCATAATTTTTATTGACGACAGTACACGGTATTGCTATATTTACTTACTTAATAGTAAAGATGAAGCAATAGACGCGTTCAAGCAATACAAAAGCGAAGTTGAAATGCAACTTGGCAAAAAGATCAAAATGATAAGAAGTGAGAGGGGTGGTGAATACGCATCTCCGTTTGAAGAAATTTATTTGGAATATGGCATTATTCACCAAACAACTGCCCCGTACACTCCCCAATCCATTGGGACTGCGGAAAGGAAAAATTGAACGTTGAAGGAGATGATGAATACCTTAATGATATGTTCGGGTGTAGCCTAGAACTTGTGGGGGGAAGCCATACTTACGGCTAATCAAATACTCAATCGAGTGCCCTATAGCAAAACACTTGTCATTCCATATGAAAAATGGAAAGGAAGGAAACCCAACTTGAATTATTTCAAAGTGCGGGGTTCTTTTAGCAAAAGTGCAAGTCCCTAAATCAAAAAGGGTAAAGATAGGGCTGAAAACTGTTGATTGCGTTTTTTTTTTATACACAACCAATAGTAAAGCACATCGATTTCTGGTTTACAAATCAAAAATTCTCGAAATTCATAAAAATACGGTGATAGAATCTGATAATGCTGAATTATTTGAAAATATATTTGTATATAAAAATGAATGTGAGTCGATTAGTGAAGGATCCAAACGACCTCGAGAAGAAGCAAGAGAAAGTACACCAAATGATGAAGAACTAAGAGGCAGCAATCGTCAAAGGACATCTATTTCATTTGGAGATGATTTTGTCACTTTCTTATTGGAAAATGAGCCTCGAATATTCAAAAAAGCTATATCTTCTTCTGAATCACCATTTTGGAAAGAGGCAGTCAATAGTGAGATAGTATCTATTTTGAATAACCATACCTGGGAGTTAGTTGATCTTCCTCCTAATAACAAGCCATTAGGTTCTAAATGGATTTTCAAAAGGAAAATGAAAGCTGATGGCACTATTGACAAGTATAAGGCAAGACTAATTGTCAAAGGTTATAGACAAAAGAAAGGTCTTGATTATTTTGACACATACTCGTCGGTAACGAGGATTACATCCATAAGGATGTTACTATTAGCTGCCGTGTATGGTCTTGAAATCCATCAAATGGACGTTAAGACCGCCTTCTTAAATGGAGATTTGGAGGAAGAAATTTACATAGAACAACCTGAAGGGTTTGTGGTTCCTGGAAATGAAAAGAAGGTGTAGACTTGTTAAGTCTCTATATGGACTAAAACAAGCACCAAAACAATGGCATGCTAAATTTGACCATACTATGCTGTCAAATGTCATTAAAATTAATGAGTGTGATAAATGTGTTTACATTAAGGACACTCCAAATTAATTAGTCATTGTTTGTTTGTATGTGGATAACATGTTGATAATGAGTAACGATATTGATAACATAAATGCTACTAAGCGTATGCTAGCTAGTAAGTTTGATATGCAAGAATATTGGGTATTAAGATCCATAAGACTCCTCAGTGTCTGGCTTTGTCTCAGTCTCATTATGTTCAAAACGTGCTTGAAAGATTCTAAGTACTTGGATTTCAAAGTTGCAAAGAATCCAATTGATATGATCCTGGCACAGACGAAGAATAAAGGGAAAAGTATGTCTCAATTAGATCATGCTTGTGTGTTGGGTTGTTTAATGCATACCATGAATTGTACCCGACCTGATATAGCTTGTGCTATAGGTAAATTGAGTCGATACACACATAACCCAGGCCAAAATCATTGGATGGCAATGAAACGAGTCTTGAGATATTTGCAACATACCCAAAACTTTGCTTTGCACTACAATAAATATCCCACGGTTATTGAGGAATATTGTGATGCAAGTTGGACACCAGTTCAACTGATTTGAAACCCACAAGTGGATACATTTTCACAGTTGGTGGAGGAGCGGTGTCTTGGAAGTCGTTCGAACAAACGTTAATTACCCGCTCTACAATGGAAGCTGAGTTTATAGCATTAGATAAGGCTGGTGAAGAAGCTGAATGACTCCGAAATTTCTTGGAAGACATTCCATTTTGGCCCAAGTCACTGACCCCGATTTGCATACATTGTGATAGTCAATCGGCTATAGGATGTGCTAGGAGCGTCATGTATAATGGTAAAAATTGTCACATACGACGAAGACATAAGACCATTAGAAAACTACTCTCTAGGAGAATTATCACTATTGACTTTGTAAGGTCAAATGATAACGTGTCGGGTCCGCTTACAAAAGGCCTAACTAGAGAGGTGGTTGAGCGATCATCGAGGGGAATGGGACTGTGGCTGAGGACAAGTCATCACGATGACAACTCTACCTAAATGGCTGGAGAACCTAAGAACTAGGTTCAATGAGAATACAAAGTTATGCATGACGGTTCAATATTGTCAACTTAAATATTTGGTCCATTCTCGTGATGAGAAAATACTCTAGTACCAAGGATAAAACGCTAAAGACATTTTTTAATGATTATCTAAGTTTGATATAGGAAATATCAGATAGTGTACATCTACGGGATTACACATTTAGAAATCACATATGTAAGTGTGAAGTGGAAGCCACTTCAAGGAGAATTCTGTAAGGCCAATTCTCTACGCACTTATGAAACCAGGCGGTGTTCATGGCTGAAATGAACACAAAGATAAGAATCAAAAGACGGTAAAGGATTAATTGTGTGACATATATTGTCTAGGTATATACCAAAGTTCGACGGTTCAAAGATATCAAATCTACCGATTGACCGAGTATATCCGATGTATGTTCATTATGGAAAGTTAAAAGAGAAACCCACTTATCCCGATGCAATTAATCCTTGTTGCGAATCACACACTTTTGTTCATGCATGTTCCATAGCCATTCCCCATTCATGTGGAGGATTGTTGGGTTTTGGAAGAGGAAGGTGAAGTGGTGTGAATGAGAAATGAAGGAAAAATGAGTCTCTCATCAGTAGAAGAAATAAATTTATTAAATATTAATATTTTTTTAATATTAATATTTTATATTAATATTTTATTTGGGCCGTTTTCGTAAAAAACTGGACTATTGATGCAAATCCAAAAGGGTTGGTTAACGGTCGACTGTTGAGGCTGAAAATGTATTTTTCAATGAACAGCCACCTAGAAGGCTGTCTTTCATGACAACCACTTAACCCAAAAGAAAAAGACACCTTCATACCTTTTCATTCCAAATCCAGTGGCTATAAATACCTGCCATTTCTTGCAGATTTTCATCAAGAATTTCTGCATACTCCTCCTTTCTTTCTGCATTTGTTTTCAAAAACAAAATTTTGCATAAGTGTGATAAGCAGTCGTTGATTAGTTCACTAGCACACCGGCATTTGAGGTACCGCTACACCGGTGACGGTAAATCCGTTCTATCCTGGGAGTAAATAATCCGTAACCTCGGGTACCTAGGGGGGGATTAAGTTCCTTAAGGAGATGTTGTGAAGTCAGCAGGCTCGGATTTCAATCATCGTCTGTATCCTTATTATTTTTTATTTCTTGTTTCAGATTATTGTTCAAATATTATTTTGCTAACACCGATGAATCCAGGACAGTCACTAGTAAGGGTTAACATAAGTCGGTTTTGGTTCGATTTTTTTATTTATCAAGTCAAACCAACTATGTCGATTTTTTAAAAATATAAACCAAATCAAACTAAATAAAGGCGATTTTTCTTGTTAAGAAACAATTGCATGGTGCTTGCTCAAACAAATAACACAATAAAAAGTACTTAGTTGCAAAATATATAATAAATAATGGTAGTATATGCAGAATATATATTAATTTTGGACATATACTAAACATTTAGTATTAATATACTATCATCGTAGATTAGGGCATTTTCATGTGAAAAAGATGCTTATTGCTTCGACTCATAATCCAAAAAAGTGGATCCCATTCTAATAGCTCCTGTATCGCTCATGATAGGTATCAACACTCGGACAATCCATTGCAAGTATATATACTACCTCCTTCCCACTATAAGTGTTCAATTTTCTCATTTCACGTCCACTAATAATATGTATGCTTTACCTAGTTGCCCCTATTTACTACTCTCGATAACCAAACTTAAGTACAACTAACCATCTCATACCTCTTTAATTGCAACGGTAAAATTTAAAAAAGATCATTAATTTTACATTGAAATTTTAAAGTGACACTTATTTGGGACAAATAAAAAGAAAAAAAATAGAACAGTTATTAAGGGACTGAGGGTGTAATAATATATATTAATTATATTATATGTATACATAATTTTATTCAGTGTCAATTAATTTAAAATGATCGGTGTGTTATTGAATAGAATCTCTATTTTAATGGAATAGACGATAGCAGATTTTAGACATTGATTTGGGAGATTTTGATGTGATTACGAAAAAGGTATTTTAAAAATAAAAATATATAAATATGGTATTAAATCATAAAAAAGTTGTATTCGTGAAGAAACTTTATATTGTTGGGTACATAATGAAAACAAATACCCTAAAGACGGTGTTTTATGCTAATTTTTTAATTTTTTATGTAATAAAAAAATTAAATATAGTATATATGTAATTTTGTTTGGTCAGTGCCAGTTCAGTTTTTTTCTTTGTTAAAACCAAACCAAATTTAATATGTCAATTTTTTTTTTCTAACAACAAACCACTGGTTGTTTTTTTTCTCTCGATTTGACTTGGTTTATAAATTTGGTTTGGTTCACCGTTTCAGTTTGTTCACCCCTCAAGGCTCATTAATAGTGACACACTGACACTCTCCAAGGTGTGGAAGCAACCTAAAGGTACTAATTCGAACCAAGTGTTTCCTATGTCTCAATTGATATGACACTTTAGTTTTTTTAATTTGTCCTAAAAATAATAATACATTTATACACTATTTAACTTTTTTCCTGGTAAAAAACCACCAAGATTTGGTGGGGGTAGGCCTTGACCCCACGTCAATTAATTTTTCAAAAGCTATACATTGACGCAAAGTATATGTCCAAACCTCCTTGAGTTACATGAAAGATGAATAATTCATCTTTACATAAAAAGGTGCCCAATGCCAATCTATAAATTGAGATTATTTAATATACAATTTAAGTTTAAATTTTTTATTTTACCCTTAAAGAAATAGTTTACAATCAACAATTAATTTTGACTTGTTTTAGATAAATTTAAAATTATTTTTTGCTTTTTAAACTCCTCCCTTATTCAAACACTAAAGGGTAGCCCGATGTATAAAGTATTCCGCGTTCACGTAGGGTCTGGGGAATGATCATATCCTCAGGGGTGTGATGTTCGCACCCTCACCGAATAGAAGCATTAGTGGCTGTTTCTACGGTTTGAACCTATAACCTATAGATCACACGAAAACAACATTACCCGTTTATGAATGAGAGAGTATACATTTTTGACGCAGAGCATAGAGACGTATATAAAAATCTTCAAAATTTCAACAAAAATACAAGATTTGAATCCATTTTTTTTAAAAGTATTCATCAAATGTAACAAATCCTGAATCATATAGGGGTGGATGTATGTCATCTATTCCCCTTTCCTTTATTATATGGTAAAAGATTTACAGGTGAATGATGATGAAGAAAGAGAAGAAAGACATACTTGAAAGGAAGAGTTATTAGCATAGCTAGTTTCATCATCTCCTGGATTCATCTGAAGCACCGTCTGCACTACCATTTTTCTACTTAACTATTTTGCAGGAGTCCGGGATGCTCACTCTTCCCTATTTATAACTAGGTGAATGGTTCATCAGTAATTTCAGGATTAGCACTTACCCTTCTAACATATAATAATAATAATAATGTTTGACACAGCTATATATTATAATGCTTACATATTTTAATCTCCATCCTTTGCAAAGTCACTAATAAAATATGAAAGCTGATTTTAGCAATAATCTTTTATCAATTAGTGCACGCTTGGAATAGTGCAAGCTACGTGGATGAATGGTTGATTCATCATTAACTTTAGTAGAAGTATTAATGTCTTCTTTTGAGAAATCATATCATCTATATCTCTCTTATGCAATGACATTCACTAATAAACTTGTGGATTCTGCTCCCATCCACTTGCTAACGTCTTCATTTCCTGAGTTCTTGGTCGGCTGAGTGATACTTGGGCCACCTTACAATTAATGCTCGATTCAATTAGCTAAATCATGTTGTACAACCATGGTTATGTGAAAAAATATATTCATATTTAGTTCTGGAAAATCTTGACATCCTATAGTTTAGCATCACACGATCGGTTTCCCCTTCCTCACCCCATTAATTTATTCTTTTGGCACCTCCTGTGCATTTCACTATTTTACTAGTTTTGACATAGTTTTTCGGTTTTTTTCCAGTGGGGAGCCACCTTGCTCCAAAAAAAAAAAAAAAAAAAAAAAAAAAAACACAATAATTAGGGTAAAAATTAGCTTATTTATTGTATATATATAATCTATTAAATCACTTGAACCGATAAAAAATTCTAATAATATGGGAAAGGGATTTCTAAAATAGCTTTAGATCACAAGTTCAATTCAGTGTGTATATTTTGGACCCTTGCATAAAATCATGGCTCTGTCCTATTCCTTTCTTTAACGGTAATAATCAAGGAAATACTTTTTTGGCAACCCTAATCACCCCCCCCCCCCCGGGACTTCTCTCTACTTGAGTCTGAAGCTATAGGGGCTGCATCTCTACGAGCAAATATCTTTTTGTGTAATGACTCTATTTAAGTGCTTTCAATAAAAGTTCATCTATGGAAGGCTAGTGCGTCTATTATTTACTATCTCAGTTCCATTTTATATAGTAGAATTTAAATTTGAATGAAGTTTAAGATATAGAGGTTGACCTTGTAAAACTTTAAATTTACCCTTAAAAAGTAAATAAGACAAGATTGGAGTGATTAAATTTTTTTTATAACTTTTAAGTGAGTATGGCGCAACAAAGGTAAAAAAAATAATACTTATTAAATAATTGAGGAAGTGTGACATTCTTTTTGAAACATACTAAAAAAAAATAGTACGCATAAATTGGGATAGAGGGATTGGAATACTACCTAAAGAAAGCCAACCAAGTAGCTGACTCTAGCTAAATTGGGCTTAACAGTAAATCGAGTGTTATCTACCTAGACTACTCTCAGATTGCTAATTCCACAAAATGCTTTTTTCTGTTGGAGTAGTCTTGATTGCCTAGTATTAAAAATAGAGATTTTACATACAATTTAATCTATCTGTTACTTTCTCCCTCTTAATTCATGTGGTGCTTATGACATTGCACGGAATTTAATAAATAAAGATTGGTTTTGTAGAGTTTCAAAATTACTCTTGTTAGGTGTAAAGTAAAAGTAAGAGAGATAAATTGGAGTAATTAAAAAGTTTTTTTTGTAGCTTTTAGATTAGGCAGGGCCCTGTCACGACTCTTTTCTACAAAACTAGAAAAGAATTGTATATTTAAAGGCTGTGATGGGTGTTAAAAGTACACAATTATTTAAGAGATTTCGGAGTCGCCACTTGACAAGTTAAATGTGTGCTAAGTCACCAAAGTTGTGTACCTAGAACACCTTTGACTCGTAAATGGTCAGCTTCAGAGAATCCGAGTAAGGATCTCGATTGACCCGCAGGAACGTATTAGGCACCCACGAATCTTGTGCTAAACACAGCTGCTTTTATTTATCGCTTTTCAATTTTTTAGAAAAATTGTTTGTTGTTATCTTATCTTGTTTTTGTTACGCTTTGACTGTTTTATACAAAAATTGTATGAAGCAACCCGCGAGGTATACTTATGAACAAATTGGTTGTTTTCAATTTAATTTTGATTTTTCTTACAATTTAACTTTTCACTATTTAGTTTTCTTTTATCTAATAAGCCGACCACGAATCATACTTATTATTACATAATTGTACGAGTCTTCACAATCCTATTTTTGTCTAATAAGTAGACGCCCAGTCATACATATCAATGCCTAATCGTGTGAGTCTTTCAATCATATTAATTTCCTAATCTTTGCGTCATTTTTTTAATTGTCAGCTTAGCTTTGGGTGAGAACTTGGACTTACTACTGTCCATTTGTAAATGATTAACCAAGGTCAAAATAATAGGCTATTTTCACGCCAGCTACCGTGGGCCACACTTTTACAAATTTTCTAAGTTGTAACTATATTTGATAAATTTTCCTAGAGTTTTGCTTAAATAAATACGAAATGGTCCATTTTACCACATGAAGCTACTTTAAAGAAGTGCTGGATCTTCAACATTTTGTAAAAAAATGTGATTACATAAATTTTACCACATTTAGTCCATTAACAACACATGGCCAAAACAGCTTCTAGGCTACTTCTTCTCCATCCTTGTTATGTTTTAAGTTTTCTTCTCTTTAGAAAGGATGACAAACAGGGATACAATAGAGATACACACAATAATTAAAAGAACTGAATTGGCCTTTGACATCGCCATGTTATACTCAATGAAGCAGCAGTTTTACAAGGTAAAATACAATGTAACATTTACCTAGTAGTTTAGATCCCCAACAGAAAATGTCAATGAACACCAACCGCGTAACCAGACCAACACCACAGTCGTGGAAGTAGCAAACCGCAGCAATAAGATACCAACAGAAACATGAACTTAAACCCGCTAAGAACATCAGCTAATCCCCATATTCAAACACTCAATCTAAACTAAATAAACACTCATGTATCTCTCTTTTTCTTAAGTGTTCTTTTAAGTTTCTCTCGAGCTTTCTGCAAGTTTCAGATCTCAATTTTTTGAGCAGATTGTTAGTTTATTTTTCAGCAGCACTCTATTATTAGTTTCAACAGGTATATGATGATGTTCAAGAGGAGTAAATACTCTCCTATTTATGGCTAAAACTTGAGGGTAAAGGGTGGAGTGTGGTCTTGCACAAGAGTACAAGCCCACACCCATACACTTGGGTGTTTAGTTCTCTTTCCAGAAAAAGTACAGCAGCCCTATGACTTCTTTTTAGCCCCCTATGTTGTCCAAAAAGTGAAAAACAAGTTGCCCAAGTTGGCTCTAATGGCGCCCACTACAAACTCAAGCCTAAAACCATTTTACACTTGAACTAAATTATGAAAACTAAACTAGAACAAACCCAATACTAACTTGACTACCCGTTAGACCATAAAGTTAGTTCCCAGCTAACAAAACTTGATCCAAAGCACAAATGGACACAAGTCCATAGCACATAAACTTTAACAGAAATTCTTAGAGTCGTGCTAAAATCTAATAAACATTCGTCTTTCAAAAGCAGTTACGAGCTGATGGAGCAAAGGTATAGAAATTGTTTCCAACAAGCAGACGTTTTGTCCTTTTCTTTCTTTTTCCAAGATTTGAATCCGATATGACAAAAAAGATGACCACTTGAACTAAAATTACAATAACAAAATGTCAAATGGGCTAATTAAGACTGCTTAAGTACTAGACAACCGCATATGCTCCTAAACATAAACCGCTAAACAAATTCACCACTGAAAAAAGGCTAAACAAAGTTGGGAAGCTTTAATAATCGAAACAGCTGAGATCACCCACATACAAGATATGTAATTCTTTTCTTCTAATTAGCATGGATAAAATTCAAGCATACAAACTAGTATCTGTTAACAAATTCAAACATGAACATGATGATTTTATTTCAATTATTACTAAAGCTACAATCAACCAATGAAGACAAACTTAACTCGACACACTGATTCTTTAAGCCAACAATCAAACAGCTAGGCATTTTATTCTAAAGCCGTAATTCACTTGATAAAAAAAACGTACAAGATACTTTGTTTTCATGCTAATGTTAACACTAAAATAATGAAGCAATCTAATGAAGGAAAAAAAATGAGGGAAAAAGAACTTCTTTCTAACCCGACTAAAACTGCATCGCCCCTAAGGAACTCGTGGCCATTGCACCCTAGCAGCCCCAAGCAAAACCAATCGAGCCAAATATCGATCATCACCAACAAATGCAGTGTCATCGATATCACTGTAACATCACCACTGGCATCACCACCCTCACGGCTGCCTTGAGGTACATTACAGCCCTATTACCACTACTAAATTCCTCCCTCACCATAGTTTCAAACAAAAACATCCCCTATGTCACTCTTTCACTACCATGGCAGCCCCCAAAATACCAAAACATCATCATCACGGTTTTCATCTAGCGCATACCAAAACAGCCCCCAAAATTTCGAATATAATAGACACACAAATCATCATCACAATGCCCCAAGTTCAAGCCAACACAATAAAATAAAAAGGTTAAAAAAAGAGAGGGGATTTCGGGTAATTGGGGTATGAGAGGTGATAAAGAAGGGAGAGGTGAAGAGGAAACAAACAAACACTCACTGGAAAAAAAAAGCAAAAATTACCGTAGTGGGTGTTTAGCCGAAACTTTAAGCTCCGATTTATTCATATTGGTTAAGATTTTGGAGAAAATAGTTGTAAAAATGGAAAGAGATGGTCAAGAGCTATCCGGAATGGTATATTTTGTATTTTTTCGACCACCAAAAGGCGGTGGTCTGGCGGCAGCGAGGCGGTGGTGAGACGGCAGAGGGGTGGCAGGATTTTTTCTGATGGTGAAAGAAACTCTGGCCAGGGTTTGGCCTAGCCAAGGGCTTAGGTGGTGTGAATGATGAAAAATGGGGAAAGAGAGCTTATATATGTAGGGTAAATGGGTCACGGGCCTTCGGGTCGTGGGTTGAACAAAAAAATTTCACCTAGTGCCCTCAATAAGACATGGTCTTACCTAATTGTCCTCACTTACAAATATTTTAAGTAAATGCCCTCCACATCATACCCCCCTTATGAAAGGACTATTTTGCCCCAACTTATTTAATTCACGCTGAACATGTTTCCTTCTCTCTTTCCCCATTCCTGGCCTCCTTCTTTCTTCTTTGTGTGCTGGAAATTTGGGATTTTTACTTGTGTTTGCTTGATTCCAGTGATTTGAAGGTTTTTATTGCCTATGGCTATTAGATATTCATGTTTTGCATAGAGCTTAAAATCTTGACCATTGTCAAGAGTTGCATAGACTTTCTCTGCAAGGTACTTATTGCAGTAGAGTTTAAAGTCTTGGCTATTGCCAATACTTGCAGAGATATTCCGTGTAAGTTGTCGCTTCCACCTGAACTTAGAGTCTTGGATATTGCCAAGAGTTGCAGAGACTTTGTCTCCAACTTGTTCACTGCAGTAGGGGTAGAAGTTTTGGCAATTGCCAATACTCTTAGAGATTTTTAGTGTAAGATCTCCCTTGCAACAGAACTTAAAGTCTTGGCTATTGCCATGAGTTGCAAAGACTTTCTCTGCAAGTTTTGCACTGCAATATAGGTAAAAGTCTTGGCTATTGCCATGAGTTGCAAAGAATTTCTCTGCAAGTTTTGCACTGCAATATAGGTAAAAGTCTTGGTAATTGCCAATACTTGCAGAGACTATTTGTACAAGTTGCTCCTTCGATTAGAGTTTAAAGTCCTGGCAATTGTCAATACTTGCAGAGACTATTTGTACTAGTTGCCCTTTCCGCTGGAGTTTAAAGTCTTGGCAGTAGTTGTAGAGACCATGGTAACATGGCTTAAAGTCTTGGCAATAGGCAAGAAGTCTCTACTAGCCTCCCATTGCAATAGAGTTTAAAGTCTTGGCTATTGCCAATACTTTAGAGATTTTCAGTGTAAGTTTTCCTTTGCAGCAGAACTTAAAGTCTTGGCTATTGCCAAGACTTGCAAAGATTTTTTTCCTGAAAGTTGGCCAGTGCAAGAGGGCTTAAAGTCTTGGCAATAGCTAAGAAGTCTCTCCCAGGTGCCCATTGCATCAGAGCTTAAACTCTTAGCTATAAGCCAAGGGTTGCAGAGACTTTCTCTGCTAGTTGGCACTTGCAACAGACCATAGAGTCTTGGCAATAGGCAAGAAATGTATGTAGGGTGCTGATTGCACCAGAGCTTAAACTCTTGGCAATAGTTGCAGAGAACTTTACCCTTGCAACTTGAAGAAATCTTACGTTGAATCTTTTCTTGAACAGAGCAATCTATAAAAAGAATGGGGTTTAATGATTTTCTTGATAGGTGAATGGAGAAAAGGAAGGGGAGGGACTGGGGCGCGTCTTTTAATTGGTTTGTAAGGGTATTTTGATCCGAAAAAAGTTTCATTAAACTAGTGAGGGCATTTTCTCTAAACATCTGTTAGTGAGGGTATTTTGGCAAACCAAAGCTTCATGTATCATATTTTTGCAAATGAGCCGGGTTGAACGGGTCAGGTATTTGGGCTGCCATTTTTCTATAAATGGCTATTAAAATGTCTTCACCATTTATGACATATATAATTAAATACAATTAAAATCACATCAATTTACAAAACGATCACAATTACAACACAGAATTAAAATTGAACACATAGCAAGTAATTTTTGATAATCTTATATTTTTTCTTCTAAATTAATGACAACTTTAATTAAAATAAAAGACTAAAATTTAAAAAAATTCGGCCAAAATCCTAAGAATCTAACACGGCTATTTTGAAAAAAAATTTTGTGCCAAAATTAGGTGATTACAGGCCCAATAAGGATAAAGTAGAGTAGAATACTTGTCAAATAAAGAAATATGACATTCTTTTTGGAACTAGCTGAAAAGGTAAGTGTGTCACCTAAATTGAGACTGAGTGAGTAAGATATATAAATAAGGAGGGATTTGTATGTTTCTTTCCCTCCCTCAATTTCTTCTTTTTCTAATGTTTTTTTTTGGTGAGTGCCTGGCAGAAACTTTGTTTGGTCTATCGTGTCTACAAGAATTTCTAGCTTCTTCTTTTTTCAAATGTTAGAAAGCTGTTTAGAGTATGTTTGGCCAAACTTCTGAAAACTACTAATGTTTATGACTAAAACTTGCCGAATATGTTAAACAGATAAATTTAATTGGGGACACAAGCAATAGTAAATACGAAGAATATAGAGAAATAAGCAGTAAAAGGATGATTTGTATTCCTTGAGAATAGGCGAATTCGTAGTGAATATCTTGTGTCGAATACAATGAATGAGAGGGGTATATATAGATCTAGGTCTACCCCAATCCTAATCATGGTAAAATACCATATTTATAGGCCTTGGGGTTTGTATACATGAGGTGCTAATACTAAGTTTAACCTAACTTGGAGACTATTACATTTTAGGCGGTTGGATATGTGCCCTTCGTCTCTGGACCCATATTTGATGAACGGTCGTGGCTATGGAGCAGGCGTATATTCTTAGCGTAAGATGACTTGTAGAGCAAGCTTTGCCTCTGCCAGCTGCACTCGTATCTCCATGATAGTAGGTGGTGTCTTTTTACCTACACAGTTAGTCCTGTTGAGCACTGTCGCAAGTAGGCAGGAAGTGAAAGAAGCATGAAGGAGACGTAGATGCCTAGTCAAGCTCGGTTCACGCCTCCCGTCTTTTAGCCTTCTATACACTTATGATAGTACTCCAATGCAATTACGTGTTTCCTCTTGACTAGTATGTTGCACCCGCCTCTTCTCAACGCTACAGCTTCTCTGTCATATCCTTTACTTATCGAGATTTATGACGTATTCCATAATCATCACGATCCTATGTCTGTTAGCCGATTCATTTGCCTTTCGAGGCTTCGCAGCGCTATATATTTATTTCACAACCCTAATTTTCTCATTATTGGCTCTGTATCATCTGCATATTTAAATTGTATCTTCAAGTTATAATTCTTCTTGTTGCAAATCCTTCATATTTTTAATAGCCAATAATAAAAATTTCCTTCTGAAGCACTTTAGGGCTCACGATTACATCGGCTAGTTGCTGGGAAAATCTCCTAAGCAAGTATGGGATAACAGTAACATATCTATTAAAGCGTACCCTTCTACTATTTAGGCTGGAAACCTTACACGCGTCAAACTTGACTCCAGTTGGATATCAGATGTAGAAATCATCATTCCGACTGTATTAGAGAGAATTTCTTTCCCTCATGTTGGTTATTCATTTGTTCATATCATTTACCTTCGGTTTCGAGCGTCAAGTCCATTCGATCGTGGAAGAAGTATATCATCAATACAATATCTGCTAGAGCCAAGTAGGACATTCTTTCTAGTGCTTGATTGCCATTCTAGATTAAGTCTCCCACTTGATTTAGTCAGGCATGCTAAACTTTAAGAGACGGAGAACGAAAGACATAGTCTCAAACAATGAGGATTATAAGGACCGTGGTTGATGTTTTCATTATGTAGCCTTACGTACTTCAGACCTTGTCTTGTCTGTTCCTTTCCGAGAAGTTTTCAATAGAAAGTGTAAGTTTTTCATATGTTGTTTTTGCTTTGTAAGTTGCCTTGCACTGTGATTTCCTTTACTAATTTTTTATTTCTTTTTTCTGTATTGAATAATGTGACTAATATTTTCTTTCCTCGTGATGCCCTGCTTGAGTGGGTCACTGTGATATTCATGAAGAACCCTTCCAATTCGATGACTTTCCAATTCATAGCCTATTTAAATCATTGGCGAGCGAAAGATCACTATATGTTGTTGCTTTGTTGTAATTAGAGACTTTTGTCATATTTATCATTTTTCCTTCTTATGCCTTTCCTAATATGATATGTCAGCTTTGCCAGACATAAATATTGTTGCCCCGTATATTGGATAATTGCTCAATTTATTCGTCTTTGCTGAAAGGGTCGCTGGACTTGCTAGAAATTCTCGATCCTCGAAGAGAAAAAGAACTTCCACATCTCTTAAGACCGTAGTTGTTGATAATCTGTTGGTTTTGCAGGGAAAAGCAGTACCCTGAGTGCCTGAGCCCAAAGTTGTTGAGTCCCGTGCTGTGATTGCCTTTGCTGGCTGCACGAGTGCTCCTTATTCTGCTCTTGTTTCATGTAAGCGGAAGCACTTCATCAAGGTGAGTTCAGAGGCTGAAGAAGAAGAGACAAGCGCTTGTGACACCAATACTAATACTACTGTTCCAAGTTTGTCATGTTCACCCCACCAATTCTTCCTTTCTCCGTTTATCCATTGATTAACTGTTTTCCTTGCAGATCTAATTCCTCCTACCATGGCTCAAGCCCCTAAACCTACCACTTTCTATTTTGTTATCGTTCTGATAAGGAAGTAGTTGGTTCGAGCTCAGCTGCAGGCGAGCGACAGATCATTGGGGTAGATGGAGACACGACCATGGCTGAAGAAACCCTAATTGGTGAAGGCCGTGAAATAATAATCCCCATCAAGAAGGGATCTAATTTATTTAGGGACCTTAGCATTATTTTGACAATGCTGAGGGTCTTGTTTGTCCATCATAATAATGATTTCTTACCGAGAACAATTTCCAAGAGCTTCTAACTAGCTTTGCTAATTACTGTGTCATGGTATGCTTTTTAGCTCCTATGCTTCGCATCCTGGCTTTTCCACTTCTTCTGTCTAACCGACTTTAAGCTTCATTCAGGGTTGGCTTGTGATTTTGGAAGCCATTCGTTGTGGGGTAGTTGATGATCATCAGCGTGAGGAGAATAACTTTCCCAAACGGAAGGTTGCAAGTTTGGTTACTAAAGTTGAGCGACTGAAGAGGGCGAACAACAATCTGCAAGATGACTACCATCGTAGCTTGCTTCACTTGAAAAGGTTAGACAAGGCGACTGAGGTGATGTTCTACGAGCATAAAAATGATGTTGACGCTCTGAAGATGTATCTTCAACAGAATGAGACCATCGAGTCCAGCTACAAGGCAAAGATTGCCAGTCTAAACGCTTCCCTCAAAACTTTAGAGTAGCGTGTATCTTCTGTGGAATAAGAGGTTGCCGCGGCCAGCCGAGAGTCAGCTCAGGTTCAAGGAATTGCCCAAGTTCTGCAAGATGAGAACGATAGTTTTTAGGGAAAGTTCGAACCTCTTGAAAAGATACCTTACTACCTTTGTGAGAAATTCCATTCATGGTCCCTGAGGTATGATACTATGATTGCGAAGGAGGAGGTTCAGCTAGACAGCACGACCTTGGATGCCGGGCTTGCTACCTACCAAAAGGTCTATGATACTTCTGACTTGGATCTAGCATCTGAAACTGGAAAACTGCGTGCTTTTGTGGCTGCAGCCAAGGCTCAACTTGACTCTGATGGCAAAGATATTTCGGAAGAAGCTAATGATGCTCCTGTTTAGGGCCAGGTCTTCAATGGCATTGGGACCTCAAATTCTGCTGAAGAAGCAAGTCCTTCTGGACATGATTGAGCCCCCTCCCCTTTTGGCTTATTATTTCAAACATTTTTTTGAATGGAATGATTTCATAAAATTATTTTTCCTTTGTCCAAAGTAACTTTTCCACCATAATTTTTATATTTTCTCTTAAGTTTTGAGCTTGGGACTTTATCAGTGGTGCGGCAAATGCTTGTCCGGGTCGTTGTGAATTTGCCTACCGTTAGCTAGGCTCGTGCCTGATGTTAGACGTTTCTTGCGTCTATCATAGACGTCTTTAGTTTCATAATTCAACATTCCTAATTAAAATGTTTGTATATTCTAGGTGTCTTTTGTGCCTAAGCGGTCGTCTTTGTGCATTGAGGACTTAGTTGCACTGGTAGAAAGTTGACTTTTAGATTCTGCGTAGTGACTTAATGCGTCAGTTGGTGACGTCCTAGAATAGGGCTAGGCCCGTGCCCACAAGGGGACGACTTTAGTTCGTCGTCAATAACAAGACATTATTGCATCCATAGAGGACGACTTCACTTGTCCACTCAAGTTCTTAAGTCTTTCACGGTACTATGCGGGTGAGCGTCCCAACCCTACATAGATGCAAGTGCTGAATTAACTCTTTCAACGTAGATAATTGCCTGGTGGCTTATCTAGAGTTGATCTAGTTGAGCGAGTTAATAACTTCAACTCAAAGTATGGTCGAGGGCTAAGAGTATATGGATCTAGATGATCGGAATAAAACTGACTAAGTCAAAGTAGTAGTTTTATTAAATGATGGACACATGGTCCGAATATGTAAAGGAGAGTCGAGCTCATTGCAACTTACTGTGGGTGCGTGATATTGGGCTAAAAATATATATATTTTGGTGATTTTTACCCCGTATCTTAGTGATCTTTATGCGCTTAAATTGATTATGATATTGAATTTAGCTTAATAATGGTGTTTGAATGTGTAGGTATTGATTTTGATGAAAGTAGCAAGAGAATTGATGGTTTGGAGCATTTCGTGAATGAATTTTGAAGTTGGAGTAAGTTGTGCCAATGTCATGCCAGCACAACTTGCGCACAAGAAATTAACTCTCAGGACCTTGTGCGAAAGTCGTGCCAGCACAACTTTAGCCTGCAGAGAATACATTCAACACCTTGTGTCAGCATCTACCGAGCACACGAAGCAGAGCTTGTGCTCAGCTTGTGCCAGCGCGCAACCAAGAGTTACCGTATGAAGTCCTAGCGTGAGCGGGAAAAGGCTATTTTTACCTAGGGTTTTCATAAAACTATAAATACACCTTGAAACCTCTACACCAAAACTTTGGAGCTAATTAACATCAAAAGGAGGCAAGGAAGAGAGAGGATCAAGATTCAAGGCTCTACCTCATCAATCCATCTATCTCTAGTGATTTTTATTTGCTTATAGTTTATTCTTATCTTAGAGTATGACTATGAGTTGCTAAATCACCCACTCTAGGGTTGGTTGAACCACTCGACATACTTGTGTGATGATAGTTGTTGTGTTGTTAATAAATTTTGTTAATTCTTCCTATCTATGTTGTTTACAAATTGTTTGCTATTAATTGGTAGGATCCCCAATTAATTGTCCCCTTTATCCTTGTGATTACTAGGAATAGATTCATGAGTTATGATTAAAGACATAGCAGTATTTCAACCTAAAACAAAGGCATTGCTTAGGTTGTCAAAACGGTGAGTTAAAAATAGTGATCCTTACTGTGAACCATACGTGTAGTCCTTCCTATCTTCATTAGTTAATTGAAATAGTTAATTAATGAAAGTTATGATTACTTAACGGAAGTGGGTAGTTGTAAACTTGGAGCACTTGTTCAATAGGAAGAGTTAGAGAAAATTGATAGCACAAGTTCGGAGTTGGGGAAATCAATCCTAGGCTTCACATCTCTTGAATCAAATCTATCTTTCTATACTCGTTATTTACTTTATTGTTAAGTAGTTAGTAGCAACAAACCAAACGAAAGATATACTCTTGAAGTTGATTGGGTAGATAATTTGGTTAGATTAACCGCTAGGAGTCGTGTTCTCTATGGGATTTGACCTCGGACTTTAAGTACCGAGCTATATTTGTCACGACCACTTAGTCCCTTTTATAGGGCGTAGTTGGGCGTGATCAAATTTTGGCGCCGTTGCCGGGGAAGACGGTGTATTTCTAGCTTTTAGGATAGCTGAGTTGTTAGTTCAATTAACTTCGTCTCTGTACATATTTGTTTACTTTATTAAATAAAAAAAAAATGGCATCAAGAAATTACATGTGGCTAGGTGATGATTCATCTTATATGTGTAATATGTGTGGTAATCAAGGTGGTCATTAATATGGTTGTGCTAATACATCTCATTCATCCCCGAGCCCCTATTATTTTGATACTTCTTTCTCTTATGATAATAGTAGGTGCAATTGTTGACACCCAATTTTGTCCCCCTTCCCCCCGTCATTTTTAAAATCAACTGTTCTTGAATTTTACACGCACTTGTGTGTCCATTCTTACCCCGTCTATTATTCTCAAATTATTTTCTCACACTAGACTGGCAATTGAGGCCATTTTCAAAAGTATTGTCTCAAACCATAGCTATTCTGCAATTTCCTACAATTACTCCTATTTTTGACAAAATCCTCCACAATTGTTATAAGCCTCAAAATTGCAATTTTTAGGCAGTTTAGCCTTCCTAACATTTTAAAATTAATTTCCTAAATTTTCTATAATTTTTCTACCTTTTTAAATCCATTTTATACCACTTTATACCATTTTATACCTATTTTATACCTATTTACATAATATTTATACATATATCCACGTATATACACACAAAGCACACCCCTACGTGGATCGATCCTGATCGTCCATGTAGACAATCCAATGGCCCATATTAGTTCCCTTTGTTTCTACCCCACAAAATCTTTTCCCCTCTCACCCTCGACCGGACTCTCTATCTCTTGGCGATTTCAATCACCACCACTGTCGATGGCCGTTCCGGCTAAATCAGCCGGTGAAAATTGGGGAAACTGGTATAGTTGGATTCCCCTCGACGTCTGCAACATAACCCATCCACTTTTGATGGGGTTTGGACGAGGGAGAAATTAGCCCTATGTCGATCGAATCGCCACCGCCAGGAGAAGCCTCCGGCGGGGCTACTTTCGTGTTTGAATGAGTCTACTGGCTGAGGAAAGGTAAGGACCTTTCTTTGCAATCCCAATTCGAGATGGGTCAATCTAACCCGACCCGATTCGAAACGTGTAATCCCTAATCCCTTGTTTTTATTCTTTCTGGTTAATCTTTTTGAATCAAGGTGATAACATACTTAAGGTTGCTTAAAACGTTTGTAAATTAACATGTTTTGTTTGTTATGTGATTAATTTGCAAGATTTAGAGTCTCTATGGTTTTTGATTTCTTGCTTAATGTATTTTAACCATTGTATGCCTAAGTATAATGTTATCCTCGTTTTAACTTTGTGTTAACTTCAATGAATTTGTTTGTTCACTCATGGTGGTCCTGCATGTTTTCCCTTTAACCTGGTCACCTATCCTGCTCAAATGCATAAATTCCCACAACTGAGTAAACTTCATTTATGCTTAAATGCTGTCCTAGAATGTTGGACTGATCTAATTTGAATTCCTAATTGAAATCTTGAGTCTCTGATTGATATAGATTGTTTGTGAAGTCTGCCAAGGGACTTTTGAGCCTAAACTAATTTGAAAAACTTTCCATGTTGATTTCTAAATCTGGATGGATTACCAGTTGTAGGGGTGGGATTTTACAAGCTATAGGGTCTGATTTGCCTTGACTTTAGGGATTGGGTAATTCAAATTTGGTAAGTCTTCCTAATGGGATCCTCTTAATTTTGGGAAAACAATATTCCCTGCCACTCTTGGCTTTCACCCGTTAGACCTTTAACCCCCACCCCTCTCTATATAAACTGGCTATTCTCTCATTCATGACACACAGACTTAGGCACTAAAACACCTAAAGCACACCACACGCAGGCATACCCATACTACTCTCTCCTCTATATTTTTTCAAAGTCATTGAAAGGACGCTGCTCTTTTTCTCTACTGAATTCTATTTCTGAAGGCATTTAGCATCATCTACACCCTGTCTGTTTATTCATTACTGATGCTCAAAAGGTATATCTCTACTGTTGAATCCTGTTGGATATAGTTTACACCTGTTATGCTTGGCTATCCCACTTATTTACTTTTTTCTGTTGTAATTGCATAATTTAAACTTGCCTGCACATTACCTCCTCTGTCTGTCTATGTTTAATTAAATTAAGTGAGCCTAATGTGCTTGTAACTATAGAGAAATACTGCATGCCTGAGCCTTGTGTTCTTTTAACAAACATCTTAGTCTTGTTCAGACAAGAGGATTCAATAGGGTTCCTGCTTATCTTTTTGTGAGGGACAGGAGTAAGGTTCAGGCCTAGTCCTCTGCAATGAACATAGACCTTAGCTCTGGTCATTCCCCTTCTCCTTTTCCTTTGCTAAACTTTGTGTTTTCAGGCCATTTGAAAGGCTCTAACTGGCCAAGTTATAAGTTGGTGACTATAGGTTACTCTTTAGACTTGAAAGGGTCAGTGTTTGGGCCTTTTCAAGTTGATTTTGGAATTGGGGCACTGATGTCTTGAGTTCTGGATTTGCTTTACTAAACTTAAAAACTTTGGGAATGAGGGACTTTAGAACCTAAGACTTTGTTGCTTCCCCTAGAGACTGCCCCCTTCTATGTAAATTTGATTAGGACCCTGTTTGTACTCATGCTAATACAGGGAAGCAGTCGAGTGACTGTATTGTGACTATCAGTGGCCAATTCCTAACCTTCTTCTTATATGCTGCATCATAATAGGACCTAATCTCTTTGGCATGCCTATAACTTCATAACAAATGGTTTACAGTTTTGATTTTTACTCCGTTAACTCGTTTTGAATAGATTTTCAAAGTAGAATTTGAATATATGCTTGTTTCTGTAGTTGAATCTGGAAACTAACTTGAAATGGGATCTTTTGTGCCATTCGAACCAGTTCTGAATTGTTTATGTAAAACTGTAGCAGCCCTCTTTTTTGCATAAATAACCTGGGCCTAAAAGTATTTTAAACAAAAGGCCCTTTCATGTGCATAAACTATTTTTTACCACTTAAAACGCTTCTATACACTAATCTAATAATGTATGGGGGTGTATAAAGTTTTTGGGGTCACTTGTACACTTTAAAATGGTTTTCTAAAGCTACAACTATCATTTAGGACATATAATTGCATGTCTATACATATATATAAGTACTATTATGTGCGATGGTCTTTATTTGCTCTTGTGTGCTTCTGTGAACTCCTCTTTCGAAAACAGCCCCTTTGCCTATAAATATTTTCAATTCCGACCCCTACACAAAAAGGCCATTAAGGTTAGGGCTCGACAATTAATGGCGAGTCACACCGACCCTAAATGAGGCAACATTTTGTTTCAAAGCGAAGCCCTTTCGGTTTTCTTAACTAAATCTAAACTCATTTGCCAATTAGGCTACTTATGCAAATGCCTTTTTGTGTTTACTACGTATGCAAGTTGAGCACTTATAATCTTTGTTTACGATTAGGCTTTGACGTTAGAGGCCGTAGACATGACTAGGCCCAAAACCTAGGCCGAATGTGAAAGATGTTTGTATGTGCGTGTATAAGCATGTTATATCTTAGTTTAAATGTTAAATCCCAAGTTAGAATTCATATGATAATAAAAATTGTTTACATCCCAAAACTAAGAGTCAGACGGTAACCACCCTTTGGTGGGACTCGGGGAAGTGCCTAACACCTTCTTCCCTGAGTCACTTGGACTTCTTACCCGCGAAGAATCTCTGAAATAGACTAGTAGACCTTTTGATCTTGACTTTAGACATTAGGTGACTTAATACGCCTTAGAACTATATTAGGTGGCGACTCCAATACTTTAAATCAAAAAAGTTCACCCAGTCAAATCCGAAACCCGAAACCCGAAACCCGACTCGCCTCGAGTTGAGTCCAAATTCGGGTATGACATGATGGCGACTCCGCTGGGAATACTCAAAGTCCTAACCACAACGAGTCTTTATTTTTGGGGTTTATTTAATTATTATCTTGTTGTTCCTTATTATCGTTGTACTAACTTGGTTTCTTTTTTTTTTTTTTGTTTTTTTGTTTCTTTTACTTTATTTATTTATTGTATTATTTATGTGACATTCTGCATATTTCACTCATACTCCCCCACACCCGGGAAACGACACTTCACACACACACGACGATTACGTGGATCCCATGGTCACTTCACCACTAAAATACCTTTTAAGAGGGACATGTTGGAATATAGTTGGTCCGTGGTACAACTAACAATTTCAAATGATCCCACTCTTTGGCCGTCCGCCTTGGAGAACCGTGTCTAGAATTACACCACTCTATTATTGTAATGAGCATGCATCATGCCGTAGGAGGGGTTCCCCGTGAGCCGACTAGTTTTCAGCTTGTCCAAACTGCCTAAACGGGTTTTCTAACCCCAAAGGGACGTTTGGAAATGATTATGTGCATTTGAGAGAAGAAAAAGTAAGGCGAGAATGCAAACGCATTTTGATCTGTTCAGTTATTCTTAAGGGGGACGGGGTTTTAAAATTCATTTCTTCTTTATTTTTTTGTCACAATGAGTCAAAAGTTCCATCGTTTTGGGATGACTATGGGCGCACCTCCTTTGTTAACCAATTGATGGAGCAATTTGTCACTAGGAGAGCAAACTGAAGTAGACATTTTACACTTGGTAGCAGCCAAAGAATACCTAGTCAAGACTATGGAAGAAATAAAGGAGATTACACGAGAAGCAAAGAGAGCTAAGATGGAAAAGTAGTGTGCTGCCTAGTCAAAAGTGTCATTTTTATTTATTCTTTTGTATTTTTTACTTTTCCAAAATTGTTGTCATGTACTGATTTATAAATTTTGGAGAATTTATGAGAATAATCGGCTACAAAATGCGTATTTATTCTTTTTGCATAACGACAAACCTAGGAAGGCTGTACGTCCTTGGCACGTAATAGTCCATTAGTAAACCTACGCCAAATGTCAAAAAGGGTTTTTAACCCGACAAGTGACAAATTGCACCTCTGCATTGATTCGGAGAAACGTTTATACAAAACATTGATTATCTGTTTGAACATGATCAAAACTATAAGGATGTTTTGATCTTTCCTTTTCCTCTTTTGTTTTCAGACAACGGCTGCAAAAGGCACTCTCCAATTTGAGATCGTTTCCCGACCTCCCTACTTGATCAGACTTTGGTGGGAGGATTTTGCTGTTGTCAGCAAAGCTCATGTTCAAAAGATGCTGGGGGAATTAATAGCTCTGAAAAACTTTATTGCCGTGACTGGTTTGGTTGAAGCTGCTACCCATTTCTGGGACTACAAAAGGGCTGTGTTTCATTTCAACGGTTTCGAGTTGGCACCAATGTTGGAAGAATTCGGAGGACTAGCGGGGTTAGATCCTGGACCCGAGACGATGATTTATCCTCGAGAGGTGGAGCCTAAGGAGTTCATTGAACTGTTGGGAGCTCCTTATGATCCATATGCTGAGGGGGTGATCGATGGGAAGGTCACGTTGGAATACTTGCACTCTAGGTTTGGAGATCTGACACTTAGACACGAATGGAATGGGGAATGGGTGATTCAAGATTGGGAGTGGACTGAATCCAATGCTTTCATCATTGCCTTTCTTGGAAGCATGGTTTTTCCCGAGAAAGGAGGCAAGATTGATATAAGACTAGGGAGAGTAGTAGGGGGCTACGCAAAAGTGCCTTCAAACGTCAAGTGAGTTTAGTTCCTATGATTTTGGGGGAAGTTTATAGGGCTTTGACCAAATGCAGGAGGGTAGGAGACTTCTTCGAAGGATGCAATCTGCTGCTGGAAATCTGGTTGATAAAGCACTTGCACGGTGTCCCTGTTAGTCCAGCGGCGCCAAAACCCTCTTGGCAAGGAGGAATTCATTCACATAGTACCTGTATGGCTGGGACAGTGGCATGGGAATACACCGCGAATATGGAAGGTTGGTACACCAAGCTCGAGGAATTACAAGAGGTGCAATGGGTGATTGAACATTGTGCCGGCTTCGTTGTCTTCATACAAGGTCAAGACATCACCTTCTTGACGTTGATTGGATTCCAAGGAACTCATCACTATGTTCCTCTAAGGATCCTTCGGCAAGTGGGCATGACACAACAAACTCCATAATTAACTGAGGGAAGAAGTTTCAATGTTGACATAAAGGGCATCGAGCATCCGATGGTCCTCACCATACTGACAGTGTGGGAAAAAAGACTTACTATGCAATTTTGTCGTGGTCGTGACAGTAGGGTAAATCCCACAGCTACCCTGATTTACCCTCAATGGCTCGACGAAGACAAGGCAAAGTATAGATCTAAAACTACAATGAAAAGGAAAGCCAAAACTCCAAATACCGCTGAAAAAATACAAGAAGCTGAAGCAAGAGTTTAACCAAAGAAAGAAGGAGCTAAGGGTGACACAAGAAAGAAAAATGAGGAGACAATACTAAGATAAGATCAAAGAGGATGAACTCAAGTATTGGACTGGCAAGGTCATGACTGCAAGGCAAGCCGCTGGGAATTTGTAACATTTACTCAAGGGATGGGGAGAATATTTTAAGCCAGTACCGCTGGAAGAGAAGGAAGCAAGATGATTGGAAATTTGCGAGTTCTTAGTAAAGGCTCTGGGTGACATGGAGGATGGGAAAGACTTACTGGAAACATTTGCTGATACTCTGCTCATTAGTCTGGTTCACAAACCCAAGGAGAAAGCCAAAGAGGATAAGGAAAAGAAAGACGCTGAAGCCGATGTTTGAACCTGAAGTCCTTTTGCTTGGTGCCTAGTCTAGTCGTGTCGAGTCGAGTCGAGTCGTCTTGTCCTTTCTTTGTTGTCATTGTCGTCTTAATCAAGTCACTAGTGGTTGTAATAAAGACAAGCAAACTAAATAAAATTTTGTTGTTTTTGGGTTTTAGGTTGGTGATGATCATGTTTATTCAAACGAAATGATGTGTTTAGTGCAAACATTTACTTCGAATCCACGATAGGCCCACCTCTGGCACAAAAGAGGTCCCATGCATGATAGGACGCGATTTTTCTTTAAGCTAACATGTACTCACATTTTATCTTCTTGTTTTGATATGTCCGTTCCTAAGTCCCCTAAAGTTTGGTTTGAGCATTCTGGCCGCGCCGCGATACTGGTTAAGGTCCAAAGGATCGATCCCAACACCTCCCCCTTTACCTACAAGGACAAGGACGAGACGAAGTATCATGGCTGAGTTCGACAAGGTTGGCACTCCTGAGAAACAAAGCATGGCCGTTTATGAAAACTACACTAAGCTGGAGCAGAGGTTGCTCGAATTGGAAAGTAAGATTCCTCTAACCCATACTGATGAGATCATTGAACCAAACCAAATTGCTCGCCCTTACGGCAAAGACCCACTTTACCCCGAAAGAGACCTTTCTTACCCTACCCACACTGCACCACCAAAAGCACCACAAAACAACATAACCGCCTTCACTGTTGAAACCAAAACCATGGCATCACCCACCAAGGACCATGAAATGCATGCGTGGACTAAAAAAGACCCAGACAGCACCAAAGAACAAGTCCAATGGCTGGTTGAGAAGTTCAAACAACTCCAAGGCGCTAAGGGAACCCGAGGGTTGGCTTATGAGGATCTTTGTTTGTATCCTGACTTGAAACTACATGAAGGCTACAAAACACCCAAGTTCAACATGTTCGATGGTAGTGGAGACCCAATGGCTCACTTAAGATCTTACTGTGACAAGCTGATTGGGGTTTGGGCATGATGAAAAGATTCGCATGCAGCTGTTCAACCGTAGTTTGACTGGAGATGCATTAATATGGCACTCTAAGCAACAAATCAAGAAGTGGACGAGCTGGGAAGCAATGGCTGGAGACTTTGTTGACAGTTTTGGGCATAACACCGACGCTATGCCCGATCATTTTTACTTAGAGAAGCTGAAGAAGAAGCCTACTGAGACTTTTAGAGAGTTTGCAACTAGATGGAGGGCTAAAGCCGCCAAAGTCCAGCCTCCCATGGAAGATGCTGATACAGTTGCGACTTCCATTCGCATACAAGAAGATGTCTATTTTGACAAGATGCTGAATTTGCAAGACAAGAAGTTCGGAGAATTGATCAAGATTGGCGACATGGTCGAAGATGGACTCAAGACTAGAAGGATCATTAGCATGGCTGCATTACAAGCCGCAAACAAAGCTCTACAAGCTGGCGGCGCTACCACCTCAAGAAAGAAGAATGACGACGTCTCCTTCGTGGCCCCATCACTTGACCATTCCGCTACTCACAACCATTACTACAAACACCTCCTCCCTCCTACCCATACATACCACTGACATCCACCTACCTAGTCTATAAGACCCAGCCCATGTACCAAAATCCACCACCAGAAGACCAACATATCCACAAAGTCCCAATTACCGAAATACCAACACTTACTCACCAAGGCCTCACGCCAACAATAATCCAAGACCCAAAAGAAACTACACTCCATTGGCTGAATCTCGTACATAGTTGTTCGAGAGACTCAAAGCTGTTGGTCACATACAACCCGTGCCATTCAAAATGCCTGATAGAATGGCACCTTACTTTGACCAAACCAAAACCTGTGCCTATCACTCTGGAGGGTCTGATCATGACACCGAGAAGTGCTATGCCTTAAGAGACAAGATACAAGACTTGTTCGACCAAAAGGTGATACACTTAAAAACTCCAAATGTGCACAATAATCCTCTGCCTAACCATAGAGATAGTAGGGTGAACCTGATCGAGCTAGATGAGGAATGCAACTTAGAAGGGACTATTGTCAAGGCAAAAGAAAATGCACCAGCGACCGCTTCACTTGCTCAAGCCGCTACAGCACCGGAGCCTATTGAGGTAGAAGTGGTTCCACCATACAGCGACAAGGCAGTACTGTGGGACTATGAAAGGGAGAGTAAGAACAAGGTTGTAGCTGAGACCGTCGCCGCACAAGGAATGACTAGGACTGGGAGGATTTACACTCCCGAGTTTCTAGTTCAAGAGAGGCGAGGCATTAGCGAGGAAGAGTCCGAGGGACTGTGGAAGAAAGTACAAGCTAAGGAATACTCCGCGGTCGAGCACTTGGGCAAAACCCCAGCACAAATCTCTGTTTTGGCTTTGCTCTTCAAATCGGAGAGTCACCGAAGTACTTTGATGAAGGTATTGGACGAAGCACATGTTCCAGTGAACACTTCGGTTGAGAACCTGGCTAGCATGGTTTGACAAGTCATGGAGGCAACCAAATTGCTTTTCACGGAGATGAGCTACCACCTGAAGGGTTGAATCACAACAAAGCTTTGCACGTCACTGTAAAATGCAAAGATTGGTTCGTGGGAAGAGTTCTGATTGACGAGGTTCTCGCCTGAACATATGCCCATTCATCACTTTGAAAAGAATAGGAATTGACCAAAGCAAGGTAAGGGAAAGCGACATGAAGATGAAGGCATTTGATGGGTCACAAAAAAGCACCATTGGGGAGATTGACTTGATTATCATGGTTGGCCCTGTGGAGTTCACTGCCGAGTTCCATGTCATGGACATTTCCGCTTCCTACAATCTGCTACTAGGGATGCCCTGGATCCATATGGCTGGTGTAGTGCCTACTACATTGCACCAAACCATGAAGTTTGGATGGGATCACAAAGAGGTAGTAGTGTTCGGTGAGGGGAATAATTCTATCTACAATGAGCAAACCATACCAGCAATTGAAGGAAGTACTCCTGATGGGCAGACGTTTTATATTATAAAGCTTGTTGGAGCAGTACAAGGCACCCGGGGAGGACGCCGCAAGAACAATAATTCAAGTTGGGATCCTATAAGCACGGTCCAAGGAGGTTACACTGCACATTTTGCTCCCAAGTTGGTCAACACACCGCTTGGGGTTGAAGAAAGAAAGAGGAACTTTTACAGCCCTTATTGGGGTAGCCGAGGCAAAGGCTACGAAGGAAGGAACTTGGTTTGGGAGGACGTCATGTCTGACTAGGGAGTGCCATCACGAGAATTTCGTGAGACCCTGTCATCTAAGACCGAGAAGCGGCCGATGTACACACCCAGTGCTCGCCCCAATTGGAAACGCATCTCTGAAGAAACAAAAGGAAAGCAAGTATGGATACCCAAAGCACTGGAACCTACGGAGGTAGTGATTGAAGAGCCATACATACTTTCACAACCTGCAAAGTGGCCTGGAGACTGGGTTATAAGCATCATGATCAAGCAAGGCTATGAACCGGAAAAAGGTTTGGGCAAGAACTTGGATGGTATGGTCGAGCCAATCAGAATTGTTATGAGGCCCGACAACGAGAAGGCTGGCATAGGGTATGTTGTGACATATGAAAAGAGCATGGAAGAAGCATCAATGGATTTCAAGTTCTATTAGAAAAGCACTAAGACTCTCCTGCATATCTTCGTCTCGGCTGGATACTTGGATGGTCGAAAAGGGGAGGTGTCCGCAGCACAAGGAGTGGAGCCGAAACTAGCTGATGCAGAAGAGGATCTGCTGGCGGGAATGCAAAATCTATTCATAGCTGATGAAGACAGCTGTGTGATTCTGGAAGAACATATTGAACCTCCTGGACTGACAAAGGCTAGATCTGGAGCGGTGCTGAACAACTGGACCAGCAACCGGGCCCGAGCTTACCGTGGACCTTGGTAGAGCTGAGGTGATAAAATTTATTTTTTATGCTTTCCAAAATAAAACCCGACCCTGAGTCGTGGAGTTTGCATTTCTCTTTTCTATTATACATGTCTCCCTACAAACTTTGTTTTGCAAGGATTCATAAATAAAACACCGCACCATTTCCTATTTAATTTTTGCTTTAATCTTTTAATTTTGCAATATTTTACTTTTTCAGCACTCGCATTAATAAACCCATTGAGTCCACAATCGCAACATCTAATGAAATAATGAAACTTGGAGAAGTTAGAGCTGATTATGATGATTTTGATGAAACTACACAAGAATAATTTGAAAGATTTGAAAACCAACTTAAGCCAAACCTCGAGGAGACCGAGGTGATAAACTTAGGAGATGAGGAAATTGTGAAGGAGACAAGGATCAGTGTAAACCTCAATGCCGAGGACAAAAAGCGATACACTGAGTTTCTTAAAGAATATGAGGACGTGTTCGCTTGGTCGTACAATGGCATGACTGGCATAAGCATGGATGTGGTAGCTCACAAATTACCTATTAATTCGGGCTTTCCATCAGTCAAACAAAAGGCCCGAACATTCAAGTTATCAGTTCTGTTGAAAATTGGTGAAGAGGTGACTAAGCAGCTCAATGCGGGGATTCTAAAAAAGGTCAAGTATCCGATTTGGTTGGCCAACATCGTCCTAGTGCCGAAGAAAGATGGGAAACTTCGAGTTTGTGTGGACTACATAGGTCTGAATAGAGCAAGTCCGAAGGATGATTTTCCACTACTAAACATACATATCCTGATTGACAATTGTGCAAAGCATGAACTACAATCCTTCGTAGACTATTTCGCCTGCTATCACCAAGTGCTCATGGATGAACAGGATGCTGAGAAGACAGCTTTCACCACCTCTTGGGGAACTTATTGCTACAAGGTTATGCCATTTGGAATAAAGAATGATGGGGCAACTTACATGAGGGTCATGACTACTATATTCCATGACTTAATGCACAAGGAGATTGAAGTTTATGTGGACGACGTGATCATCAAGTCAAAGAAGAGTTCGGAGCATCTTGACAACTTGCGCAAGTTCTTCGATCGCTTACGAAAGTACAATCTGAAGTTGAATCCGGCGAAGTGTGCTTTTGGTGTTCCGGCAGGAAAGCTCCTGGGTTTCATCGTCAGTAGAAGGGGCATCGAGTTGGATCCTTCCAAGATCAAAGCCATTAAGGAGTTGCCACTCCCCCAAGAAGCAAGAAAGAGGTTATGAGCTTCCTAGTAAGGCTCAATTACATCAACTGTTTCATTGCACAATCCACCGTCATCTATGACCCAATTATCAAGTTGCTGAAGAAAGACGCGGCGACCGAGTGAACAGTGGATTGCCAAAAGGCATTCGATCGGATCAAGGAATACTTTTCATGCCCGCCCGTGCTGGTTCCACCTAAGCCTGGGCGACCTTTGATCTTGTATCTGTCAGTGGTAGACTCGGCCTTCGGTTGTGTACTGGGACAACATGATTCGACTGTGAGGAAGGAGCAAGCCATATACTATCTAAGCAAGAAGTTCACTCCTTATGAAGCCAAGTACACATTGCTGGAGCGCACGTGTTGTGTACTAACATGGATAGCACAAAAGTGGAGACACTACCTGACATCCTACTCAACGTTGCTGATATCAAGGATGGACCCTCTCAAGTTCATTTTCCAAAAACCAGTGCCTACTGGAAAACTGGCTAAATGGCGAATGCTGCTCAGCGAATTCGATATCACTTTTATCACTTAAAAGGCGGTGAAAGCTCAAGCCTTGGCTGACCATATGGCCGAGAACCCGGTGGGAGATGACTACAAGCCTTTGCACACCTACTTCCCTGATGAAGAAGTCATGTTCGTTGGAGAGGAGATCACCAAAGAATATGATGGTTAGAAGCTATTCTTCGATGGAGAAGTCAATTTCAATGAGTCGGTATTGGAGCGGTATTAGTTTCCGAGACCGGACAGCACTATCATGTCACGGTCAAGCTAAGGTTCCCTTGCACCAACAACATGGCGGAGTATGAGGCCTGCATCTTGGGTCGTTGATTGGCAGTAGATATGAACATACAAGAGCTGTTGGCAATTGGAGATTCTGACTTACTGATTCATCAAGTTCGAGGAGAATGGACAGCAAGGAATCTGAAGATATTGCCATACCTGGAGTGCATAAAGGAGCTGAAGCAAAGATTCACCAAGATAGAGTTCCGGCATGTACCTAGACTGTAAAATGAGTTCGCGGATGCTTTGGCTACCATATCTACCATGATCAAGCATCCTGACAAGAACTATATTGATCCAATACCCGTGACATTGAAGAAGCAACCAGCTTACTGCTATCACGTGGAGGAGGAGTCAGACATACAGCCTTGGTTCTACGACATCAAAGGGTTTCTCAAGAATGGTAGTTATTCAAGGAATGCGACAAGTCTCTAAAAGAAGATGCTGAGGAGATTATCGAATGGTTTCTTTCTGAATAGGGAGGTTTTCTACAAAAAGACACCCGATCTAGGCTTCTTGAGATGCGTGGACGCAAAAGAAGCTGCTAAATTGTTAGAAGAAGTACACTCTGAGCCGTGTGGCCCACACATGAATGGTTTTGTACTTGCAAAGAAGATTTTGGGGGCTGGTTATTTTTGGATGACAATGGAGCATGATTGCATAAAGCACGCGAGGAAATGCCATCAATGACAAGTTCACGGAGGTATAATTCGAGTGCCTCCCAATGAGATGAACATTATGGGATCGCCTTGGCCTTTTGCCGCCTGGGGAATGGATATCATAGGGCCTATCGAGCCAGCTGCTTCCAATGGACATCGCTTCATACTGGTGGCCATTGACTATATTACCAAATGGGTAGAAGCCGCATCATACAAGTCAGTAACAAAGAAGGTGGTGTTGAACTTTGTCTGTGATAAGATGATCCGCCGATTTGGCATCCCTAAATCCATCATCACTGACAATGGGTCCAATCTCAACAGTGACCTAATGAAAGCAACATGTGAGGTCTTCAAGATCAAGCATCGCAATTCCACTGCTTACAGACCCCAAATGAATGGAGCGATCGAGGCAGCCAATAAAAACATCAAGAGGATATTGCGCAAGATGACAGGCATTTTAAAGCAATGGCATGAGAACCTGCCTTATGCTATGTTAGGATACCACACTACAATGAGAACATCAACAGGGGCTACTCCTTATTTGTTGGTGTATGGTACCAAGGCAGTGATAACCGTAGAGGTTGAGATACCATCTTTGAGAATCATCCAAGGGACACAATTGAAAGACACTGAAAGGATCAAAGGGAGAATAGAGCAATTGGCCCTCATCGATGGCAAGAGATTGAATGGAATATGTCACGGACAATTATATCAGAGAAGGATGACCAAAGCATTCAGCAAGAAAGTTCGAGAGAGATCCTTTGAACCTGGACAACTAGTACTGAAGAAGATATTTTCAAATCAAGAAGAAGCAAAAGGCAAGTTTGCACTAAACTGGTAGGGACCATACATGGTTCACCGAGTTCTGAATGGAGGAGCATTGATACTGGCAGAAATGGATGGAGAAGTCTGGCTGAAACTAATTAACCCGGACGATGTCAAGAGATACTATGTATAGGAGTTCGTACTGATTAATGATTTCTACATTCCACAATACATTATGTAATCTGAACTACGTCACGACCTGATTCTCCAAGTGGGATACGTAGGTAACCTATTCAAGGTTCGGTCGCATAAATACAAAAAAACCTCATTTTCCCCACAAAGCAAACACTGGGGCAGAATTTTTGAGGAACTCTAAAAAATTCCTAAAAAACAAACATAGTCGACACTGGGGCAGAAATTTTTGAGGACCTCTCAAAAATTTCAAATGCAAACTGGGGCAGAATTTTAAGGGCGCCCACAAAATTCGTTTGGAACGGTATGGAGACGACCACCTCGGCTCTACACAGTGCGACTTGTGACTCAATGGAATATAATATTTTATTGTATTTTTCTTTCTTACAAAAATTTTTCAAAATCATTTTGTACTATATACTATTTTATACATATCCCTATCAGCTCGGGCAAGATCCCCGTGCTCTTGGACAGCGAACGCGAAACAAGATAATAATGCACAAACCAAACCCTCCCTCCCCGTACAACTTACCAACCTTTCTTTAGATGCAGGCATGAAAGACACCTAAATCAACAATGCACGACAGACAATCTTCAACAAAGGTTTGTCATTTTGAATTAACTGAGGGCATACAACCCGAAGCGTCGATTGAGGGTACACAGCCCGATATCGATTTGTCATTTTAAATTAGCTGAGGGCACACAACCCGAAGCGTCGATTGAGGGTACACATATCGATTTGTCATTTTAAATTAGCTGAGGGCACACAACCCAAAGTGTCGACTGAGGTACACAGCCCGATATCGATTTGTCATTTTAAATTAGCTGAGGGCACACAACCCGAAGCGTCGATTGATGGTACACAGCACAATATCGATTTATCATTTTAAATTAGGTGAGGGCACACAAACCGAAGCGTCGATTGAGGGTACACAGCCCGATATCGATTTGTCATTTTAAATTAGCTGAGGGCATACAACCCGAAGCGTCGAGCGAGGGTACACATCCCGATATCGATTTGTCATTTTAAATTAGCTGAGGGCATACAACCCAAAGCATCGATTGAGGGTACACAACCCAATATCGATTTGTCATTTTAAATTAGCTGAGGGCATACAATCCGAAGTGTCGATTGAGAGTACACAGCCCGATATCGAGTTTTTCATTTTAAATTAGATGAGGGCATACAACCCGAAGCGTCGATTGCGGGTACACAGCCCTACATTGATTTGTCATTTTAAATTAGCTGAGGGCATTCAACCCGAGGTGTCAATTGAGGGTACACAGCCCGATTATCGATTTTTCATTTTAAATTAGCTGAGGGCATACAACCTGGGGCGTCGATTGAGGGTACACAGCCCGATATCAATTTGTCATTTTAAATTAGCTGAGGGCATACAACCCGAGGCGTCGATTGAGGGTTCACAGCCCGATATCGATTTGCATTTCTATTTTCTTTGCGGAGGGTACACAGCCCAATGCGCCGACGGAGGGCATACAACCCAATGTCGAATCTAACACTTGACAGAAAAAGACGCACAATTACAGCATGGTAGACACAATCTCATATGGCAATAATCCTGGAAAGACAATCCAGCCTAGCGAGAAGGTACGTTTTATATATATACACATTATATTGCAAAAATATTTTCATTGCAGGAGACACACCCCCAAGCAAACCAAACATCTCAGCCTGACACCCTACAACCTTTCAAGTCATAGACTCTTCTATAGCCATGACAAAATTGGCCGCACTGTCAACATCTTTGCCCGAAGACTCTTTCATCATCCCCGGGCAAAGAGGGGCAGCTGTTGGCACCCAATTTTATTCCCCCTATTTTCAAAATCAACCGTTCTTGAATTTTACATGCACTTGTGTATCCATTCTTACCCCGTCTATTATTCTCAAATTATTTTCTCACACTAGCCTGTCAATTGAGGCCATTTTCAAAAGTAGCGTCTCAACCGTAGCTATTCTGCAATTTCCTACAATTACTCCTATTTTTGACAAAATCCTCAAAAATTGTTTTAAGCCTCAAAAATGCAATTTTTAGGCATTTTAGACTTCCTAACATTTTAAAATTAATTGTTATACCTTTTTAAATCTATTTTATACCATTTTATACCTATTTACATAATATTTATACATATATCCACGTTTATACTCACAAAGCACACACATCAGCTATTATTTTACACGTCATGCCTACGCGGATCGATCTTAATCGTCCACGTAGACAATCCAATGGCCTAGATTAGTTCCCTTTGTTTCTACCCCACAAAACCCTTTCCCCGCTGCCATTTCCCCTCTCACCCTCGACCGGATTCTCTGTCTCTTGGCGATTTCAATCGCTGCCACTGTCGATGGCCGTTCCGGCTAAATAAGCCAGTGAAAATTGAGGAAACTGGTATAGTTGGATTTCCCTCGTCGTCCGCAACATAACGCATCTACTTTCCATGGGGTTTGGACGAGAGAGAAATTAGACCTATGTCGATCGAATCGCTACCGCCGGGAGACGCCTCCTACGGGGCTACTTTCGTGTTTGAATGACTCTACTGGCTGAGGAAAGGTAAGGACCTTTCTTTGCAACCCTAATTCGATATGGGTCAATCTAACCCGACCCGATTCGAAACGGGTAATCCCTAATCCCTTGTTTTTATTCTTTCTGGTTAATCTTTTTGAATCAAGGTGATAACATACTTAAGGTTACTTAAATCGTTGGTAAATTAACATGTTTTGTTTGTTATGTGATTAATTAGCCAGACTTAGAGTCTCTATGGTTGTTGATTTCTTGCTTAACGTATTTAACCCTTGTATGCCTAGGTATGATGTTATCCTCATTTGAACTTTGTATTAACTTCAGTGAATTTGTTTGTTCACTCATGGTGGTCCTGCATGTTTTACCTTTAACCTGGTCACCTATCCTGCTCAAATGCATAAATTCCCACAACTGAGTAAACTTCTTTCATGCTAAAATGTTGTCCTAGAATGTTGGACTATCTAATTTGAATTCTTGATTGAAATCTTGAGTCTTTAATTGATTTAGATTGTTTGTGAAGTCTGCCAAGGGATTTTCGAGCCTAAACTAATTTGAAATACTTTGTATGTTGATTTCTGAATCTGGATGGATTACTGGTTGTAGGGGTGGGATTTTACTGGCTATAGGGTCTGATTTGCCTTAACTTTAGGTATTGGGTAATTCAAATTTGGTAAGTCTTCCTAATGGGATCCTCTTAATTTTGGGAAAATAATATTCCCTGCCACTCTTGGCTTTCACCCGTTAGACCTTTAACCCCCACCCCTCTCTATATAAACTGGCTATTCTCTCATTCATAACACATAGACTTAGGCACTAAAACACCTAAAGCACACCACACGCACGCATACACATACTACTCTCTCCTCTGTATTTTTTCGAAGTCATTGAAAGGACCCTGCTCTTTTTCTCTACTGGATTCTATTTCTGAAGGCATTTAGCATCATCTACACCGTGTCTGTTTATTCATTACTGCTGCTCAAAAAGGTATATCTCTACTGTTGAACCCTGTTGGATATAGTTTACACCTGTTATGCTTGGTTATCCCACTTATTTGCTTTTTTCTGTTGTAATTGCATAATTTAAACTTGCCTGCACATTACCTCCTCTGTCTGTCTATGTCTAATTAAATTAAGTGAGCCTAATGTGCTTGTAACTATTGAGAAATACTGCATGCCTGAGCCTTGTTTTCTTTTAACAAACATCTTAGTCTTGTTCAGACAAGAGGATTCAATAGGGATCCTGCTTATCTTTTTGTGAGGGACAGGGGTAAGGTTCAGGCCTAGTCCTCTGCATTGAACATAGACCTTAGCTCAGGTCATTCCCCTTCTCCTTTTCCTTTGCTAAACTTTGTGTTTGCAGGCTATTTGAAAGGCTCTAACTAGCCAAGTTATAAGTTGGTGACTACAGGTTACTCTTGAGACTTGAAAGGGTCAGTGTTTGGGCCTTTTCAAGTTGATTTTTGAATTAGGGCACTGATGTCTTGAGTTCTGGATTTGCTTTAGTAAACGTAAAAACTTTGGGAATAAGGGACTTTAGAACCTAAGACTTTGTTGCTTCCCCTAGAGACTGCCCCCTTCTATGTAAATTTGATTAGGACCCTGTTTGTACTCATGCTAATACAGGGAAGCAGTCGAGTGACTGTATTGTGGCTATCAGGGACCAATTCCTAACCTTCCTCTTATATGATGCATCATAATAGGACTTAATCTCTTTGGCATGCCTATAACTTGGTTTACAGTTTTGAGTTATACTCTGTTAACACGTTTTGAACAGATTTTCAACGTAGAATTTGAATACATGCCTGTTTCTAAAATTGAATCTGGAAACTAACTTGAAATGGGGCTCTTTTGTGCCATTCGAACCAGTTCTGAATTGTTTATGTAAAGCTGTAGTAGCCCCCTTTTTGCATAAATAACCTGGGCCTAAAAGTATTTTAAACAAAAGGCCCTTTCATGTGCATAAACTATTTTTTACCACTTAAAACGCTCCTATACACTAATCTAATAATATATGGGGGTGTATAAAGTTTTTTTGGTCACTTGTACACTTTAAAATAGTTTTCTAAAGCTACAACTATCATTCAGGACATATAATTGCATGTCTATACATATATATAAGTACTATTATGTGCGATGGCCTTTATTTGCACTTGTATGCTTCTGTGAACTCCTCTTTCGGAAACAGCCCATTTGCCTATAAATATTTCCAAATATGACCCCTACACAAAAAGTCCATTAAGGTTAGGGCTCGGCAATTAATGACAAGTGTCACCGACCCTAAATGAGCCAACATTTTGTTTCAAAGCGAACCCTTTCGGTTTTCTTAATTAAATCTAAACTCATTTGCCAATTAGGCTACTTATGCAAATGCCTTTTTGTATTTACTACGTATGCAAGTTGAGCACTTATAATTTTTGTTTACGATTAGGCTTTGACGTTAGAGGCCGTAGCCACGACTAGGCCAAAAACCTAGGCCGAATGTCAAAGATATTTGTATGTGTGTGTATAAGCTTGTTATATCTTAGTTTAAATGTTAAATCCCAAGTTAGTATTCATATGATAATAGACATTGTTTACATCCCAAAACTAAGACTCGGACAGTAACCACTCTTTGGTGGGACTCGAGAAAGTGCGTAACACCTTCTTCTCTGAGTCACTTGGACTTCTTACCCGCAAAGAATATCTGAAATAGACTAGTAGACCTTTTGAACTTGACTTTAGACATTAGGTGACCTAATACGCCTTAGAACTATATTAGGTGGCGACTCCAACACTTTAACTCAAACGAGTTCACCCATTTAAATCCGAAACCCGACTCGCCTCGAGTTGAGTCCAAAATCGGGTATGACAGCAATGAAGTGGAAGATGGTGAGGAAGAATATGAAGCTGAATTGAAGAAGATTTGGAACAGACGTAGAGCACAAGTATATCGCATAGAAGCTCAAGTAATCAGTTGGCTGTATTATTGGGAATTCAACAACCTATCCAAGAAGACATGGAAATAGAAGAAGAAATCATGGCTATAGTTAAATATCTAAAACGTGAATTTCCAATAAAGGAGTCAAGGGTTACAAGCCAACCATCTAGCAATATGGTGTGGGAAGATGTCGATGATGAAGATATGGTAGTAAAGTCAGATAATAATATTAAAGTTGAAATTCTAGTTGACTCTAAGTCGTACTAGAAAGAGGACGCGAGTAATGAATCAAAGTGTGAGCGGGTTGCGGCGCATTCTAGACACTTTTCTATGTTGATTTTAGAAGGGGACATGGAAATTGATCCTTCTGAGCCGATTGAAGAGTTGAATGATGAAGTGATGCTTACACTCTAGAATTTGTGATGCCATCTAGGCACGATGAAAATCCTAGTTTAAAGGCCAGTGTATACTGTTGACACCCAATTTTGTCCCTCTTTTTTCATAATTGGCTATAATTTAACTTAAAGGCGCAATTTAACTGTTTAAAAATATATGCATTAGAAAGCATGCAGTTATGTGTGTTATCTCCTATTTATACCATATATATTTTAATTGTGATTATATTATGCCATTTGCATCATTTAGGCTATTTGTGAAACTGTAGTTATTTATGTAATTTACTGCACAAATAACGCTCTATAACTATTTGTGACTATTTATACGTATTTAACTTGAGATGACCCTAATTATTTTATGTGTGCATTTTTCTCTTCTTTGGTATAGATAGTTTATGTTTATTTATATTTTTTATTTAATTTTATCCTGCACCTTTAAGCTAATTATTAGCCCAATTAAAATATTTCGTCTAAATTTTGTTTAACCCGTTCAAATTCGCAATGTTGAATGTATTTACTTGAAATGAAGTTTTCAAATTTGCCTTGAACCTGGACAAAATTTCAACCAGATACATTTAGTTTATACCAAAAGTGTTTTCTTTCTTCCCATAGATTTTAAATAATTTTTCATATCTTTATAAAAATTTGCTATATCAATTATTCATTTTATTTACCCTTTGTTTTATTAAATTAGCTTCACTTTGAACCTAGACCAAAGAAGGGTCCAAGTACATTATTCGTATTTTAATAAAAAATCTTCTTTTTAAATTCTTCCACTTTATTTTTCCAATAATCCTCTTTCCTTATATTATTCCCAATCAATCCCCAAAAATCAGATCCACCTCTTCTCTCCTCATTTTTTGGCGTAAAATCATCATTCCCCTATCCCTAATCTCTCAACGTCTCTCTAGAAATTGATATTTCTGTGGCTTTGTTATTAAAAGGGGTATCCAAGAATGGGGAAGACCGGGGGGGGGGGGGGGTTCTTCTTCTTTTCCCAAAATTGACATACAAAATGAACCGAACAATCTCACCATTTCTCTACAGATAAAACACCCCCACACACGATACATACAGACCCACCAGAAAAACGCCCAAACACCGCCACCCACAATCATCGCCACCACTTGATAGCCAATCGCCATCCCGTCGTCCTTCTTTTTTCTGTTTTGGACTGTTCGTTTGTTACAGGGATTGAAGGATATACGAAAAAGAAGGAATGAAATTCGAGGCGAAGTAGACCTGGGGTTTGAAACGGCATCACCACCACTGGATTAGCAGTGACGCCGCTGGTATCCCCTCATCGAAGAAGCTAAGCCGGCTGTCACTCCTCTTTCCCTGACCTTTCGTCGTTGTCTTGATGTTTCCCACACTTGTGTGGGGATATTTGCCACTGTGTGCTTTCACTCATCGCCTTTGACTGAGTTTTAAATAACTTGTTTATGTTCGAATTATTTGGATATATCCCGTTGACTCGATTTTTTTATACACTTGATCGTGTATCTTTTGGTCCTGTTTTGTTTGCGTTTACAGATGATGGCTTTGGGGATTTTTCCCCTTCACCGAATCAAGTTGTGCACTTCAATTGATATTCTATTTTGTTCCTTTGCTATTGCTTGTAATGAGTTACTACTGTACTGACCATCTTTTTGAGATTTTGCAAGAACTGCAGGGACATTAATTGGCACTAGCACTGATTCAGCAGTTACTAGTCGAAATCAGGCCAATGAAAAAATATATTTTTACATATATTGAGGCCTACACAAGGAATTGACGGAAATACGATGAATTGACGGACCAATCATGGCCAAGGAAAATAATAATTTGTTTGAGGCTATTAACTGATTCGAACGGATACTACAGTCCCATTCCCGTATCCCTAAAACAAAACAAAAAGGCTATGATGACGTGTATAAGCCGTTTATTACAAACGAACCAGTGATGGAGTGACGAGACCGATACTTGGCATGGCAACACGAGCGGCCGGCGTGTTCGCAGCCGTATCGACGTCTCTAACCTCCACCCAATTCATACACACCTGAGTCGACACTTTTAAAAATCTTCTCCCCTTTATTTTAAAACTATTATTATTATTATTATTTTAAATTATTATTATTATCATTATTATTATTATTATATACGAATATTATTATTATCATTATTATTATATTTTTACTATTATCAATGTTATTATTTACTAACTATTTTTCTTATATTTTGCGAGGTAAATTCGGATGGAATACGGCCTAGTTTTGAAGAAAATACTTAGAAGAAAATGACCTTTTATTATCATTATCATTATTCATTATTATTAATATTACTCTTTTTATTATTATCATTATTATTTACTAACTTAATTTCATCTGTTTTTTTTTTTTTTTTGCGAGGCACACTTGGATGAATGTCTTGAAAACGGCACTCTCGAAAAAATCTTTCTTCATTATATTATTTTTTTCAATCATTACTATTTCATTTTAATTCACTAACTAATTTGTTTTATTTTGCTAGGTTCAATCCTTCAAGGAAGAAGACTATTAGTGAATGAGAACTTTTTATCCAAACTTAATTATTATACATATCACAATAGTCGTCTATTTATTTGTCTAGTTTCTTTCCTTAGTTATTTTGAATCCCAATTATAAGTCCGGCTAGTAACCACATTTGGTGGGGCTCGAGAGGTGCCTAATCCCTTCCTCTCAAGTTAACCTGAACCTCTTACCTAGAAATTCTGGTTTGTAGACTAGGTTTCAAAGTTAATTGTAAAATTGGCTAGAAATAAAATAGGTGCCCTAATACGCCAAGTTAAAAAATATGTTAGGTGGCGACTCCAAGTCTTTACCCGTGGGTTCCAATAAGTCGAGCCGATTTCGAACCCTAACCGGGGTTCGGGGAAAAATGGGCATCGACAGAATGGCGACTCCGCTGGGGAAATCAAGGTTCAAACCATAACGGACTTTTAATTGGGATTCTTTGCATTTATTTCCTTTTTCCTGTTATTTCTCAAAACTAATATTTCTTTCTTTTCCTTTTGCAGGTTTGAAGTTTAGTTTGCTATTTCATTTGCGTTTTCTTTTAATTTATTATCTGTAATTGTTATTTTGTTTATATTTCCTCCACTCCTGGAATTTTTTACACTTGCACACACCCTAAACGGTTACGTGGATTTCACGGCCGTTTCACTCTCAAAAATTCTTTAAGGGGAACGATTGGGGTATAGTGGGTCTGTGGTACAACCAACAATTCCATACGATTCCACCCTTTGGTTGTCCGCCGGAGGAACCATATCCTTGTCTAGACTAACCCACTCTTACAAAGTTCTTTTAGGATAACACAACATGTCCTAAACTTCAGTTATTTTCGAATCTTCTAAATCTTTTTTTTAAAACAGTTTCACTTCATAATTCTTTTTTCTTTTTTTGAAAATTTCAACATACTTTCCAGAATTAACTTGTTTGTTTCTCCCTTTTAAAATTTATTTTATTTCCATAAATTTACCAAATCTTTTTTTTAAAATAGGTTTCACTTCATAATTCTTTTCGCATTTTTGAAAATATATCGCCTAACTCTATTAGCCTACTTTTCAAAATTAACTTGTTTGATTTGTCTTTCCCTCTTTTAAAAATTGGTAAAATATTTCAATATATGCATCTTTTCTTTTTCGTGATTTTTAATATTGTCTAGTTTATATTAAACCTATCTTTCGAAACTAACGCGTTTGTTTTATTCTTATCCTTCTAAAATCATTTTACGAAATAATTCAATATGTGTGCATCATTTTACAAAACATATGCATTTCTTTCAAAAACTTTTGCATTTTTTTTAAAGTTCATATCATGCATACCTTCCGCCGCTCTTGGCAAGTTTCTAAATCGTGCGGTGGTTACGACCACCTCTTCCCTTACAAAAAACTCCTTTTAGGGGGAACAACTTGGAACCTGTTAGGTCCGAGACGTTCCCGCTCCCGAGTTGTTCGCTTGGGAGGATAATAAAACTCGGTCTAGCCAACTTTATTCTTTAGTAGCAATGATAGGAATCATGCATCATGACATATCATTAGTCGAGTTGTTCTCAAGTCCAATAGGCAAACTTGTTCAAACAATCTGAACGGGTTTTTGGCCCTAAAAAGTGTTGAACATGATTTATTGGCAAATACTTAAAGGATTAAAACGTGCAAATGTAGATCGTTTATTAACATTGTTCTGCATTTAGTGCCATTCAAAGGCACAAAGGTTACCTAAGAGGCTTCAAAGCCCAAAGTGAATCAGAAATGATTGTTTATTCCTATACGGTTGGAGTCACTCTGTATTCAATGCTATTCAAAGGCACAAAGGTTACCCAAGAGGCGTCAAAAGCTCGAATTAAATCAGAAATGATTGCTTAAACAATCATAATTATTCTGTATTCAATGTCGTTCAAAGGCGGGAAGGTAACCCAAGAGGCATCAAAAGCCTGAATTGAATCAGAAATAGTTGCTTAAACAATCAAAGGTACTCTGTATTGAATGCCATTCAAAGGCGCGAAGGTAACCGATGCGGTGTCAAAATCCCAAATTAAATCAGAAACGACCGTTTATTTCTTAAACAACTGGAATCATTCTGTATTCAATGTTAGTCAAAGGCATTAAATGGTAACCAAAGAGGCATTAAAGGCCCAATTTGAAGCAGAAATGACCGCTTGATGGACGGGATGACACATAACGCACGTTTATCCTTTAAGAATTATATAAAGACTTGTCATCCGTGGTTTGTTAAAACTCCATTAGCAATTTCCTTCTAAAGTGTCTAAAGGATTCTCAATCCACAACGACACATCTCTTCATATTCTCTGTTACATTATTTTCAAAAGCTTGTGCCACACGTTGATCATTTGTTTGGAATAAAGCAAATTATAGGCACTTTCTTCTTCCTTTTCCAATCGTCCTTCACCTTTTCCAAAAGATCATGGCCACTAGAACATTTGACATGGTTGTTGAAGTCCCTCAGTTGCTATGAGATTGGTAGGGAGACCTAAGCGTAGATCAACAAGACCGAGTTAAAATAGTGTTGGGGAACCTAGTTTCACTAATGGAGCACACTACAGTAAAAGGGATAGTAGAAGCAGCAGTACACTATTGGGATGCAGACCGAGCAGTTTTCCATTTCGGGAGTATAGAGTTGACACCACTACTAGAAGGAAAAGGCAGGTTAACTCAATTACCATTCGAAAGTGAAGAAGTCTCGACGCTCAAGAACACTACAGCCGAGGAGTTCTTTGAAATAGTAGGTTTTAAGCCCGAATTATGCACAGACAGTATAAGGCAGTCATGAATTTCTCTTACTTCCCTCTACATCAAATTTGGGTATGGAGAAGCATTTCAAGAAGCCGAAGACTATTTCAGCATTAACCAGGCAAAGTGGCTAGAGCGGAGGGTACTTGCTTTTGTCACCAGCTTTTTAGGGACTGTCGTGTTTCCAGGACTAGTTGATGTTTGCATGGTATCAATTGCCGATACCTTACTCAAGGACTTCAACAAGAAATACACTTTGGTACCGATGATTGTTGCAGAAATGTACCGAGCTTTAGAAAGGTGCAAGCTTTTTCGATGGTTGTAATTTACTCCTACAAATTTGGTTGATGGAACATTTCAAAAGATGGATAACACAGAGCAAGATTTCCATTCCATACCAAGAGAAAACTACATCTTGACTCATACCGCCCGCATGGACACTGCTCTTGAAAAGTGGGACCGGCCAATAACAACCGAAGGTTGGCACCACAAACTCTCTCAGTTGACATCTGAAAACATACAATGGATGTTTGACTACTTTCCCAGCACTACAGTGATCACACGGTCGGAAAGGGACTCATTTCTCATCTTAGTGGGCTTTAGAGGAGTTTACCCATACACTCCTTTAAGGGCACTTAGACAAGCGGGGAGAAAGCAGATTGTACCCCAAATTGCAGACATCAGAAGTTTCAAAGCTGATATTTCCGGAGGAGTGATACGATTCAAAGACAAAATATTAGAACTTTGGAAAACAAGGAATCGAATGGAATTTGAGACTATTGGACGAGACAGGTTTGACGCAGGCTATGATGAAGATTACCCAGACTGGCTCAAAAAAGACATAACAAGGGCGGTTCAACCAAAAGCAACAAGAAAAAGGAAAAGAAATGCTGAGGAATTGGAATCTGAGTGCAAGAGGCTACACAAACAACTGGCAAAGGCACGAGAGAAAATAACGAAGAAGCAAAGTTTGGTTGAAGCAAAAGTCAAAGAAAAAGACAAATGGCGCAATAAGGCAGAACTCCTGACAGAACGCATAAAGTCTATCGGTGTATGGGCTAGCGAAGGAATAAACTCTGTGGCTGACAAAGGAATAGAAGAGAAAGGAAGGAAGGCTTGGGAAATGTTGAAGAACTTCACATTTGACATATCCCGGCTCTTGACTGATGCAAACAATATCATCTTCCAAGGAGACTCGTCAGGGGCAAGTTCGTCTAACGAAGACTCGTCTGAAGAAGAAGAAGAAGAATCTTCTGAGGATGGATCAGTATAAAAGATGTTTACTTGGCCATGGTTTAGTTTCCTAGTAATGTTTAGTCTTTTCCTTCTATTATATTGTTTCAATATCAACCATTGTAATAAAGAACAATATTCAATAAATGCAATATTCTCTTTTAGACTCTGCATTTTATAGCAAATGAAATGATACATGTGGCACAAAGCACTTTTCAAATCATCATGCGTAAAACGGTCCTTTATATTATAGAATGCATTTCTAATCTGATATGTGTGCATTACGTAAATTTGCTTGGTTTCTCTAGGTCTCTTTCTACCTAAGTCAATCCCTTCCCAAATCCAATCTCCCACCAAGGCACCTCATCTCCCTATTCTATGCCCAAATCCTGATATCATAAATCTTTCGCATGTCTTGATAATTCTCTATCCCTTACGAACTCAAAAACCTATTATCCGAAAGGTTGGCTTAAGTTGAATACCAAGGCAGAAGATTTGGTTAAGCAAAGTGCACTTATCAGGGGTCTTTCAAAACAAGAAGAGTTTGTAATAGCAGGCACTATACACACAAAGCGGAAATTGACAGGACAAGAGATTTGTTGGTCAAACTCAAAGGCACACATGACTTAGCCAAAATACTTTGTTTTGACACAATGTCTGAGGATCATTTTTTGTCTAGTTCATATTGAGGCAATCCAAAATATTTCCAAACTTACACCTATTCATGGCCAAAAAGACGTTCAAGGGGTTATCACAAAGCAATAAGAAAGTGAGACATGACCGGAACCCGTTTGATGATATAAAGGTTTATGCATAACAACGAAAATTAGAAGGCTGATTCAATTCGAGAAAAAAGAATACAAAGGCGCCGTGACAAAATTTCCATTATATGACGGAGCTAGAAGCTCTTGCCAAGTATTGGAAGCATATCCCTACCGACTAGCAAGTGTGGCACGAGACGATGATCTCAAGATGAAGCTGTTTGAGACACTTACAAAACCATGAATTAATCTTATAACAGTCTTGATTTAAGCAGTGATATAAAAATATGCATGATACGCCGAGAATGGTCTCTTGGCAACAAAATCTACCTGACAAGCAAAAGCTAAGGCAAAGATTGAATTGCAGCAGTCGGTTGACAAGTCTGAGAGACATTGAGTATCTCTCAAAGACACGTGGGTATCATGACACACAAATTTGCAAGAAAGGATGACAAATGCACTAAGGTCTTGGTGTTTGATAAAAGCCGACTTCCTTTTCGCTCCTCTTTCCCTGACCTTTCGCAGGAGAAGCCAAGCTGGCTGTCGCTCCTCTTTCCCTGACCTTTCGTCGTTTTCTTGATGTTTCCCACACTTGTATGGGGATATTTGCCACTGTGTGCTTTCGCTTATCGCCTTTGACTGAGTTTTAAATAACTTGTTTATGTTCGAATTATTTGGATATATCCCGTTGACTCAATTTTTTTATACACTTGATCGTGTATCTTTTGGTCCTGTTTTGTTTGCGTTTACAGATGATGGCTTTGGGGATTTTTCCCCTTCACCAAATCAAGTTGTGCACTTCAATTGATATTCTATTTTGTTCCTTTGCTATTGCTTGTAATGAGTTACCACTGTACTGACCATGTTTTTGAGATTTTGCAAGAACTGTAGGGACATTAATTGGCACTAGCACTGATTCAGCAGTTACTAGTCGAAATTAGGCCAATGAAAAAATATATTTTTACATATATTGAGGCCTACACAAGGAATTGACGGAAATACGATGAATTGACGGACCAATCATGGCCAAGGAAAATAATAATTTATTTGAGGCTATTAACTGATTCGAACGGATACTACAGTCCCATTCCCGTGTCCCTAAAACAAAACAAAAAGGCTATGATGACCTGTGTAAGCCGTTTATTACAAACGAACCGGTGATGGAGTGACGAGACCGATACTTGGCATGGCAACACGAGCGGCCGGCGTGTTCGCAGCCATATCGACGTCTCTAACCTCCACCCAATTCATACACACCTGAGCCGACACTTTTAAAAATCTCCTCCCCTTTATTTTAAAACTATTATTATTATTATTATTATTATTATTTTAAATTATTATTATTATTATCATTATTTTCATTATTATTATTATCTACGAATATTATTATTATCATTATTATTATTATATTTTTACTATTATCAATATTATTATTTACTAACTATTTTTCATATATTTTGCGAGGTAAATTCGGATGGAATACGGCCTAGTTTTGAAGAAAATACTTAGAAGAAAAGGACCTTTTATTATTATTATTATCATTATTCATTATTATTACTATTACTGTTTTTATTATTATCATTATTATTTACTAACTTAATTTCATCTGTTTTTTTTTTTTTTTTTGCGAGGCACACTTGGATGAATGTCTTGAAAACGGCACTCCCGAAAGCATCTTTCTTCATTATATTATTTTTTTCAATCATTACTATTTCATTTTAATTCACTAACTAATTTGTTTTATTTTGCTAGGTTCAATCCTTTAAGGAAGAAGACTATTAGTGAATTAGAACTTTTTATCCAATCTTAATTATTATACATATCACAATAGTCGTCTATTTATTTGTCTAGTTTCTTTCCTTAGTTAGTTATTTTGAATCCCAATTATAAGTCCGGCCGGTAACCACATTTGGTGGGCTCAAGAGGTGCCTAATCCCTTCCTCTCAAGTTAACCTGAACCTCTTACCTAGAAATTCTGGTTTGTAGACTAGGTTTCAAAGTTAATTGTAAAATTGGCTAGAAATAAAATAGTTGCCCTAATACGCCTAGTTAAGAAATATGCTAGGTGGCGACTCCAAGTCTTTACCCGTGAGTTCCAATAAGTCGAGCCTATTTCGAACCCTAACCGGGGTTCGGGGAAAAATGGGCGTCGACATATACAACATGGTTTATTTGGTGCTTGGCCAAGAATATAGCCAAAAATTTAGGGATATTCCTAAGTTGGCGGCAACATGCAGAAGAAGATACTTAAGGTTTGATTTGCAAGAACTTGTGCTACCTCAAGAGCATAACCGGAGAGTTCTATTACAATTGGGGAGTTGATTCATAAGCTCAAGGTGGAGGAAAAATTTGTGACTCCTGTTATGTCGTGCCACAACCTTAAATAAGGCGCTTCTCGGGAGGCAACCCGTGATTGTAATTGTATACAAGTAAAAGAAAAAGGAAAAAAAACCGAAAAACAAAAATATAAAAAAAATATTATCTTTTGAAAGATATTACTTGGTGAGTTTCTTTATTTTGCAGGTTTTGACTGGTTTGAAGTCTAAGTGTGGGGTGCTTGCAACCTGATACGATTGGATGAGGATGTCCTGCTTGGGGGAAGTCTGAGTACTTCGTGCCCTAAGGAAGCTCACATAGATGTTCCCTAGAGAGTTTCTCTATCACCGTTAGTTTTTATTTTTTAATGCACTGAGGGCAATGCTTGATTTTAACTATGGGTGGGAGTCTTCCTATTTGTGTTAATAATCCCCTTTGATTTTTCTTTGTGTATCAGTTTTTTCCCAAAGGAAGTAGTTTGAACCGGGTATAGGTAGATTTTTTTTAGGATTAGAGTGTAGTAATTGGATGGGAGTGTCTTGGCTCTATGGTTTGACTAGTTTTATATAGATACTTAATTTGGGGTATGTGAACTTCATGCATATATTTTACCATGATCCACTTGCCTTGAGAAACGTTGAGTGCACTGTATGAAGCCTATGATCATGATGTTTGTTGAACCCCAAAAATTACCCCCCGAAAAGGATAAATTCCGGAATATCGACAGGATGGGCTAACTCTTTGGAGTTTTTGGAGTCGCCACCCAATTTAAGGAAAACAGGGAACCAAATTAACAAATGCGTGCAAAACTCCATTTTATAAAAAAAGACGGTCTTTCTTCCAGAGATTCTAAAAGTAAGAGGTTTTATTAATTTCGGAAGAAGGTTTTTAAGGCACTTCCGAAATTCCGTAAAATACGGTTAATCCGACAGGCTTCCAAATATTTACAAAATATGATTTTCTAAAAAATTTATCTAAAATAATTAATTGAAATAAAACTTGTTTATGAAAAATATTTTAATTTTTTGCACGCATTTTGCTAATTTGCCTCAGTTTGCAATAAATTAAATAAGGACTTCAAAAATAAAAAGGATAATGCACATAAAGTAAAGCAATAAACCAAGCAATCAAATATTATTATCAAATAAAATAATTCACACATTTTATTTACATAAATATCTAAGGAAGGCAAAGTTAAAGATAGAACCGGTAAATTGATCAACTCGCGGGAGTCTTGATTTTTTCTAAAATTCCTAAGTCTTATTTCTGAATGCTCGGGTCCGAATTCAATCTCCAAATGCCCTCAATGCAAAGGACTATTCTCATTCGCGAGTTAGCCAAAAGCGTTCCCGAATTGCTCGTGCCAAGATATACCTCGCAATAAAACGGGAATTAAACGGAATTAGTACGATAATAAAGTGTAATGATTAATAAAATAAAATAATAATAAAGTAATAACAATAATAAGAAAAATATATATATATATAATAATAATAATAATAATAATAATAATAGAATATATAATAATAATAATAATAATAATAAGGGGGTTTGTTTTTTGCAAAATTTAGGCTCAGGTTTGCATGGCGCGTCGAATAGAGGCTCGGGATTTGGTACGGTTGCAAACACGGAGCCCGGGCCGTGTTGCCGTGCCAAAGCACCAAACCCACTACTCTATTCAATTTGCTTAGCGTTAAAATGCATTCATCATCGCCTTTTGCTTTAGGGACACGGGGACGGGACGGTTCAAGTGTAGTATCATGCTCAAAATCCGTCAATTCATTATCCGTCAATTCCTTGTGTAGGCCTCAATAAGCATATATGTATTTTCATCGGCCCGGGTGTAGTATCGATTCAATATCAATCCATAGGTCTCAAATGAATTGTTTTCATAGGCTTAAAGTAACCAGTGACTGAAATCCAACGAAACCAAGTACTGCAACATTAAGCAAACACAGATCAAGTGTAATGGGTCAACATAGCAAAACATCATCAAAACAGATCCACCAGACGCCGAAGCAATTTGCCAAGACTGGCAATGCGACAACCCAAAGACCACCACCAAATTCCCCACATAAACAAATACAATTCCTCTGATCGAAACAACAAACACGACAAGCAGAAATGATGCCACCCGCGTATCTTCAAACAAATCCAAAACAACCATCAATGCCCCAAAGCGGGTCAGCCCGCAAAATCAAACGAGTCAAACAAATCTAAGGCAAACGCCAAACCAACCAAGCGGGGCATCGTTAAAGTAAAAAAAAAACATGGGCAACTACTGATCTGTATGTGGTGGCAAGGAGCGTCACCGTCAAAGTGACCAGAGGAGCGACCGCCGGCTGGAACGAACAGCGGCATCACTGCTACCCTGTTTCTTATTGATTTCTATGACGGGCAAGTGTAAAAGAAAAGATAACATGAAATAGATATGAACGGTGACACCATCACCACCGATAATGGTGGAGACTGTTACCACACCCTTATTTGCTAACCCCCATCTCCGATGACCTTCAAAATCTGTCTCTCCTGTTTTGATTTGTTCCGGCGTGTGTATATGCTTATGGATGTGTATTGATAATGGTGTGATGGTGTCCTATATCGTGTGGGAGATGTGGGTAATGATAAAAAATGTGGGTCCTCTCTAATGAGGGGGCTGCGGCTGAGGTTTTATTATGATAGTGGGTGTGTATGTATGTATCTTTGGTGTGAAGAAGACAAAGTGGAGGGAGAGTGGGGTGCCGCGGCTGATAGATAAAAATGGGGGTGAGGGAGATGATGCGGCTGGAGTGCTAATGTTGTAGGTGTAGGGTTTTTTTTTGTGGTGTGAATAAAAAGAAGATAGATAATAGTTGCTTGGGGTTTTTGTTATGTGGGCTTTGCGGGAATAAGCTGGATTTTAAATAAATGAATGATTTTGACCCCAATTTAGGATTCAAATGAGATAATCGGGCGATTGCACGGGTAGGGTAGAAATTAGGCTATGCATTGCAAAATTTGACCCTTTTACTCAGAAATTAACCAATTATATTTAATTTTTAAAATTATCCTCAATTATAAAATATTGCCATAATTTATTAAATTTAAAAAAAAAATTCGGGACAAAATTGGGTGTCAACAGCTGCCCCTCTTTACCCGGAAAGGATGAAAGAGTTTCCAGGGTAAAGAAGTTGACGTGAAACCCAATTTTTCACGGTAAAGCCAAGACTCTGATTCCTAGGATCAGAATGCGAGGCTTATGGACATGGCCGAGCTGCGGTTTCCGAGTTGCCTACATATCTCGGGCTGAAAGAGAATCAGGCCAAATGTAGTTCGACGCGATTTGAAAATCAAAAGCGAGATAGTAACGACTACTCAAGTGCGGGAAAAGAGGCTTGTAATCACCCTAGTTATGAAAATGTGGTCGACGACACACCCATAAAGAGGGGTTTACACGGACATAGCTTCCACTGCACCTCGATAACCGAGCCATCTTGTTTTTAATCTCAAACCTCAGACTCAGGGTTAACAAAACTTACCTCTAGGGCGGATGACTTATGCGGGTGCGATTCTTCAGGTCTTCATTGACGAGTATAGCTCATATCAACGATTGGCCCGGTTCGTCGCTAAGAAAAGCTCCATGTTATGCTCCAAACGCTGCTGCGGTGCTGCTAAAAATCCTGTAATAATCTCAACAAACGGTAAGCGTGCAACTGCTAATAAACTGTAATAATTGGAATAAGAAATAAATCAGGTGATAACAAAAGTAGTAAGTGCGGGTGGTGATATCATCAAACGTTCTTCCTTCGATCAACTGCCAAGATACTCCGCCCGGAGAACCTCTAAGCTGATCCTTATTCTGAAACAGTAAAGCAAAACAATAAGTAAAGCGAGATCGAATAGTAAAACGCAAGGCTTTCATAAAATGAGTCGACTAACAAGACATAATATCTCAAGTCGACTTGGCTAATCTATATCCTACGCAGGTAACATAACGTTCATTTATAAGGCGAACGAGCCCAAACATTCAATTATAAGGCGAATGAGCCTAAACGTTCAATTATAAGGCGAACGATCCTAAAACGTTCGATTATAAGGTGAACGAGCCTAAATTTGATAGCATCCTGCAAAACAAATAAACAAAGTTGGGTCTTGATATCATCCGAAGTTCTTCCTTCGATCAACTGACAAGATACTCCGCCCGGAGAACCTCTAAGCTGATCCTTATTCTCAAAATAGTAAAGCAAGATGATAAGTAAAGCAAGAACGAATTGTCAAATGCAAGGCTTTCATAAAATAAGTCGACTAACGAGACATGATATCTCAAGTCTACTTGGCTAATTTATATCCTACGCAGGTAACATAACGTTCCTTTATAAGGCGAACGAGCCCAAACATTCAATTATAAGGCGAATGAGCCTAAACGTTCGATTATAAGGTGAACGAGCCTAAATTTGATAGCAGCCTGCAAAATAAAGTTGCAAATTGGATTAATTAAGGCAAGATAATGCAAAACAAATAAGCAAAGATGGGTCCTGTTGCTTGAATTAATAGTGCTGCAAAGCGTTGAATGCCTTCAGTTCTTATTGAATCCGATGTTCAATTTCTGCAAATTTAAAGTGAACGCGTTAGAAAACGAGTGAATAATAAAGCAAAAGCTATAATAAAAAAAAAAAGAAGGAAGAAATGGGTTTGTGCTGCATATGCGACAAGGCGAATGATCTTTGAGAAACTGATGGTTGATGGTAGGGACCATAACAAACGAGCCTTCAATTGCCTATGATAGACTTCAGAATAATGCCTCCAATTGCTTATGGTAGGCTTCAAATGATAACGATGTCTTCGCTTGCTCACGATAGACTTGATAATAAAACCCCCGATTGCTTACGGTGGGATCAATAATAAAAGAGCCTTCAATTGCTTATGATAGGCTTCAGAATAAGGCCTCCAATTGCCTATGGTAGGCTTCAATGATAATGAGGTCTTCGCTTGCTCACGATAGACTTGATAATAAGATCCCCCGATTGCTTACGGTAGGATCAATGATAAAAGAGCCTTCAATTGCTTATGATAGGCTTCAAAATAAGGCCTCCAATTGCTTATGGTATGATCAATGATAAAAGAGCCTTCAATTGCTTATGATAGGCTTCAAAATAAGGCCTCCAATTGCTTATGGTATGATCAATGATAAAAGAGCCTTCAATTGCTTATGATAGGCTTCAAAATAAGGCCTCCAATTGCTTATGGTAGGCATGAATGCTAATGAAGTCTTCGCTTGCTCACGATAGACTTGATAATAAGATCCCCGATTGCTTACGGTAGGATCAATGATAGAAGAGCCTTCAATTGCTTATGATAGGCTTCAGAATAATGGTAGGCTTCAAATGTTAAGTGCAAGCTGCAGTATCTTTGATAAATTATCTTCCCATCCACTGGCGAAGCAATAAAGCAAATGCGAAGGCATAGTGCAAGGCATTTTCAACAATCTTGACAAATCAACTGGCAAGCCGGTCGGGCACGCAGCAAGGAGGGTCTTGGAATTGATTGTCTACAAATCAGCTGGTGATCCGGTCCGGCACAAAGCAAGGAGGGTCTCAGGGCTGACCTGTTATACTAAAAGTAAAGCAAGTCATAATATAAAGTAAGTGCAAAGGCATAATTGAAAGTAAGTGCAAAGGCATAATTGAAAGCAAGTGCAAGGCAATTTGAACATCTTGACGAATCAACTGGCAAGCCGGTCGGGCACGCAGCAAGGAGGGTCTTGGAATTGATCGTCTACAAATCAGCTGGTGATCCGGTCCGGCACAAAGCAAGGAGGGTCTCAGGGCTGACCTGTTAAACTGAAAGTAAAGCAAGTCATAATATAAAGCAAGTGCAAAGGCATAATTGAAAGCAAGTGCAAAGGCATAATTGAAAGCAAGTGCAAGGCAATTTGAACATCTTGACGAATCAACTGGCAAGCCGGTCGGGCACGCAGCAAGGAGGGTCTTGGAATTGATCGTCTACAAATCAGCTGGTGATCCGGTCCGGCACAAAGCAAGGAGGGTCTCAGGGCTGACCTGTTAAACTGAAAGTAAAGCAAGTCATAATATAAAGCAAGTGCAAAGGCATAATTGAAAGCAAGTGCAAAGGCATAATTGAAAGCAAGTGCAAGGCAATTTGAACATCTTGACGAATCAACTGGCAAGCCGGTCGGGCACGCAGCAAGGAGGGTCTTGGAATTGATCGTCTACAAATCAGCTGGTGATCCGGTCCGGCACAAAGCAAGGAGGGTCTCAGGGCTGACCTGTTAAACTGAAAGTAAAGCAAGTCATAATATAAAGCAAGTGCAAGGCAATTTAGCGTGAAATGTAAAGCAATGCAAAAGCGATTTAGCGAATCAACAGGCATGAAAGTCCAACAAGAGAGAAGCCCCGCCTGGTGGTCAACCTGAAAAATGTAAAGTAAGGCGTTAATTTTAAAGCAAGTGTGAAGGCGTAATTCAAGATAAGTGCAAAGCAAAGTAGTGCGGAAAAGTAGTCAGTGCGATAGCCATTGATAAGTCAATTGGCGAGACAATCCGGCAAGGATGGCCTTTTGCGGATTATAGCCTGAAACAAAGCGATGCTCTATTTGGCTTAGTTTTGAAAACACAAAAAAAGCCTCGGCTTTATCGCCTATTAGGAATGAAAGTCATAGGGGTAGAAATGCCGCCTGTTCGGCAATAACTCATGACAAAGCATAATGCTTTAAGTCATGAAAAGGGCAATGCGACGCAATTTGCAAGGCAACTTTGAATGCGCGTTCCATAAACTGTTCATCCATAGTGCGAATGATCTTTTCAACGCAAGCTTTTATGTTCCTGCTCTCAAAGAAAATTGTTAGTTCTGAGGAGGGAAGGGGAAACGTTTGATTTGTGCAGACTTCATCCTGATCTTGCTGCTTCTGCTGCTTCCTCGTCTTCATTGGACTTGGATTCGCGAATTGTTTTCAGAAACTTGGCTCATGAACTCAAATAGCATAGAATTTGAAAGATAGAGGCAAGATAAAATATTTTAATGCAATATAGCGAGTGAAATAAGCATGCAAATGAAGTCAAAGATGCATTTTGAAAATTTTTGTCTTGACTTAAACTTGTAACATATTTTAAAACAAACTGAACGTCCTTTGTCTTAGACTTTGCACTGTTTGCTTAACCGATTTCAAAATTATTGCCAACTCATCTTTAACATCCAACGCCGCTTCTTGCAAAATTCTGCCCCAGTTATTATCTTGCGCATCCCTAACTCATTTTGCAAAATTGCCCCAGTTGCGATCTTTCGCATCTCCAACTCGTTTTGCAAAAATTGCCCCAGTTGTCCTTCTTAGGGGAAAATGGAAACTTAAATGCTAAAGGGTCGAGCCCGATGAGGGAGCCTACGTATCCCTCCTTGGGAATCAGACCGTGCGTAGTTCTGCATCACTGCCTCAACGCCATATACCAACAAATAAAAGCTGCCCCAGTTGAAGTTCCAACAGTAGTGCGATATCCAAAGAGCGCAGACAATAACTTTCAGTGCATCGCTTTCAAATTGTTCAGTTGTTTTGCCATACATTACAAGGAAAGCTTTGACAAGTTTATCAATTTTAATTTTAAAATGGAAACAAATGCAAGCGTAAATAATATAATAAGAATGAGATGCATTTTACTTCAATTTTCATAAATTCAAAATGAGTTGATTCAGATTAACATAAGCTTTAAATTACAATGCGATTCAGGGCCTCAACCCGAATTAAAAATTGAAAATAATGCTACTAAGTTCAATCGCCAAGTACTTTCAAACAATGCCATTAACTTCTAGTGCTGCATCGTTCACGAACTAGAGCGTCTACCATCAATCAAAACTCGAATCCCCTTGCATGGTAAATGGTCAGGCACTTCACAAATCCAACATTTGCTAGAGAAATAAACAAAACAAAGAAACCTCACAAAGGGTAATTAAGATATTTTGCATGTCATTCATAGGATTGCATACAAGCAAGCAACACCTAGTATTTAACGCATTTTGAGCAAACAAAGCAAGGCAGGCAATTAACATTTTAACACAGCTCATGTTCTCCACAGCATCTGCACAAAATTCTAAACCCAAATGCCTAAAAACCCGAAACAGCCCTACATAGCCTTTGCAAACATCCACACTCCTCCAAGCACGATTCACAATTGTCTTACAACATCCAGGGAGAAATTTCCAACTGCCTCCACAATACCAGACTGCAAATCACGAAAGGCGCCAATTGGCCTTTCAAAATAAAACCTCACTGGTCCTCGGCTTTAGACAAGCCTCTCAGCTTCCTAGGTTTTGCAAGGCTCACAGACCTTGTTCATAGGGCTCCTCACTGGTCCTCGGCTTTAATCAAGCCTCTCAGTTTCCTAGGTAACCAAAACCGCACTGGTCTTCAAGGAGGGACCTCACTGGTCATTCAAAGACACAGGGGCTTCGCTCTCCTAGTATGCGACAAGCATACTTCAATTTTACAAAGTTGCAGCTGGATAATCAACATAGGCCTGCACACACGCAAAGCCATTCAGGAGAGGGACCCCACTGATCCTTTTAAAGACACCAGGGGCTTCGCCTCTTAGATCTCACTACACCAAGTCATCTCCAAAACACAAACCAACCAATTCTGCCGAACTTTCCCCCAAACTAAGGTGTATATGCATGCATGACCTAGTCTCCTTCTAAGAGTGGGCTAACGGTTGAGGCTGAATCGACCTATGCGGGATAGACCTGGCCTCACAACGCAGTAGAACTGGCCATGACAAAACCAGGCAATCTCAATATCCCGAACTAACTTTTGGTGACACGAAAGAAGTTTGAAATAGTGAGGTAAGGGCAATGCCCTTCCTGCATAACTACCCGTCAAGCGGGTACCCCGTGATGAAATCGAGGAGGTGAAAGAGAATTGACAGGCTCCATGAGGGAGGAAATATGAACAGAACGCAGATTATGCACAAATTAATACAATGCACGCTTTATAAGGCAAACCAAACAAACAGATATAATAAAGCAATTAAATTAGGCATGCTAGTTGCAAACAATTAGAAACCTTTATGGTCAAAACCTTTATTGATCCCCAGCGGAGTCGCCATGCTGTTGAACCCCAAAAATTACCCCCCGAAAAGGATAAATTCCGGAATATCGACAGGATGGGCTAACTCTTTGGAGTTTTTGGAGTCGCCACCCAATTTAAGGAAAAAAGGAAACCAAATTAACAAATGCGTGCAAAACTCCGTTTTATAAAAAAAGACGGTCTTTCTTCCAGAGATTCTAAAAGTAAGAGGTTTTATTAATTTCGGAAGAAGGTTTTTAAGGCACTTCCGAAATTCCGTAAAATACGGTTAATCCGACAGGCTTCCAAATATTTACAAAATATGATTTTCTAAAAAATTTATCTAAAATAATTAATTGAAATAAAACTTGTTTATGAAAAATATTTTAATTTTTTGCACGCATTTTGCTAATTTGCCTCAGTTTGCAATAAATTAAATAAGGACTTCAAAAATAAAAAGGATAATGCACATAAAGTAAAGCAATAAACCAAGCAATCAAATATTATTATCAAATAAAATAATTCACACATTTTATTTACATAAATATCTAAGGAAGGCAAAGTTAAAGATAGAACCGGTAAATTGATCAACTCGCGGGAGTCTTGATTTTTTCTAAAATTCCTAAGTCTTATTTCTGAATGCTCGGGTCCGAATTCAATCTCCAAATGCCCTCAATGCAAAGGACTATTCTCATTCGCGAGTTAGCCAAAAGCGTTCCCGAATTGCTCGTGCCAAGATATACCTCGCAATAAAACGGGAATTAAACGGAATTAGTACGATAATAAAGTGTAATGATTAATAAAATAAAATAATAATAAAGTAATAATAATAATAAGAAAAATATATATATATATAATAATAATAATAATAATAATAATAATAGAATATATAATAATAATAATAATAATAATAAGGGGGTTTGTTTTTTGCAAAATTTAGGCTCAGGTTTGCATGGCGCGTCGAATAGAGGCTCGGGATTTGGTACGGTTGCAAACACGGAGCCCGGGCCGTGTTGCCGTGCCAAAGCACCAAACCCACTACTCTATTCAATTTGCTTAGCGTTAAAATGCATTCATCATCGCCTTTTGCTTTAGGGACACGGGGACGGGACGGTTCAAGTGTAGTATCATGCTCAAAATCCGTCAATTCATTATCCGTCAATTCCTTGTGTAGGCCTCAATAAGCATATATGTATTTTCATCGGCCCGGGTGTAGTATCGATTCAATATCAATCCATAGGTCTCAAATGAATTGTTTTCATAGGCTTAAAGTAACCAGTGACTGAAATCCAACGAAACCAAGTACTGCAACATTAAGCAAACACAGATCAAGTGTAATGGGTCAACATAGCAAAACATCATCAAAACAGATCCACCAGACGCCGAAGCAATTTGCCAAGACTGGCAATGCGACAACCCAAAGACCACCACCAAATTCCCCACATAAACAAATACAATTCCTCTGATCGAAACAACAAACACGACAAGCAGAAATGATGCCACCCGCGTATCTTCAAACAAATCCAAAACAACCATCAATGCCCCAAAGCGGGTCAGCCCGCAAAATCAAACGAGTCAAACAAATCTAAGGCAAACGCCAAACCAACCAAGCGGGGCATCGTTAAAGTAAAAAAAAACATGGGCAACTACTGATCTGTATGTGGTGGCAAGGAGCGTCACCGTCAAAGTGACCAGAGGAGCGACCGCCGGCTGGAACGAACAGCGGCATCACTGCTACCCTGTTTCTTATTGATTTCTATGACGGGCAAGTGTAAAAGAAAAGATAACATGAAATAGATATGAACGGTGACACCATCACCACCGATAATGGTGGAGACTGTTACCACACCCTTATTTGCTAACCCCCATCTCCGATGACCTTCAAAATCTGTCTCTCCTGTTTTGATTTGTTCCGGCGTGTGTATATGCTTCTGGATGTGTATTGATAATGGTGTGATGGTGTCCTATATCGTGTGGGAGATGTGGGTAATGATAAAAAATGTGCGTCCTCTCTAATGAGGGGGCTGCGGCTGAGGTTTTATTATGATAGTGGGTGTGTATGTATGTATCTTTGGTGTGAAGAAGACAAAGTGGAGGGAGAGTGGGGTGCCGCGGCTGATAGATAAAAATAGGGGTGAGGGAGATGATGCGGCTGGAGTGCTAATGTTGTAGGTGTAGGGTTTTTTTTTGTGGTGTGAATAAAAAGAAGATAGATAATAGTTGCTTGGGGTTTTTGTTATGTGGGCTTTGCGGGAATAAGCTGGATTTTAAATAAATGAATGATTTTGACCCCAATTTAGGATTCAAATGAGATAATCGGGCGATTGCACGGGTAGGGTAGAAATTAGGCTATGCATTGCAAAATTTGACTCTTTTACTCAGAAATTAACCAATTATATTTAATTTTCAAAATTATCCTCAATTATAAAATATTGCCATAATTTATTAAATTTTAAAAAAAATTCGGGACAAAATTGGGTGTCAACAATGTTGACTCTAGATTTGTTTGAGAGTTTGCTTATCTTTGCTTTGTTTGAGAGCACGCATTGAGCCGTTTTGAATAGGTTATGTTCCATGTGTGAGTGAGAATTTTATTTCTCTATGTTTAATACTTGATGTCTAGAACTTGCCTGGTGCGTATGCAAAGAGGAATGAGAAATTTGCTCGGTTAGGAAGTGATATAGGCTTTTCTTTCATAGCCAATTTATTTGAAGCCTCAGAGTTAGATGTACACTAGTGAAATTTGACCTTAGCTAACCCTTTTGAGCCTGTAGCCTCTTCTTTGATAGCCATTGGGATACCTATTTCTTGTGCTAAATATTTGTGTGTTTTACTTGTGATGTTATGAGCCCAAAAGGCTAGTGAATGAAGTGGGAATTTTTGGTTGTTGGAGGAAGACAAAAGGTGCATAGGAGGATGCTAGTTGGAGGGATTTCCTTAAAAAAACTTGGAATATTGTGCGATAATTGAAATGTGGATTAAAAAAATTATGTTTGAAAGATGGAAGAAAATAAAGAATAGTCCCTTTCATTAGCTCATACTGTGCTTAAATAAGAAGGTTGGTAAAAGTTGACTCTGTGCTACTAAAAGAATGATTTGTTGGAGGAAAAATATTTGAATTAAATATGGTGTATTAAATTTCTAGGGGTGATTAGTCACTATTATCTAAATATATCCTACCCGTCCCACTGTCTACATTACAACCAAAAGAAGTCCTAGTTGATCTTAGCTGAGTAGATGATATTAGTCGAGTCCTACACTAAGGGCAAGCTTATGGTACATCTTGTGTTGCATCTGAATTCTTTTCTGAGAGTGAATGTTTAAGCTATATGTGAACTTTTTGTTCATGATCATTCTCTTGAGTGAATTCCTTCTCTAATTTTTGTTTTGATTGTGAGGGCACATGATTTACGATAACCAAGCTCTTTTATTAGTCTCTTGAATAGAGTGAATACTTGCATGACTTATTGAGTGAGTCTACAGTTGATGTGGGATTGGGAGGTTGATTTGGTGCACTTGATTATTTTTAAATATGTTTTGCATAGATTTTGTGTGAATAAACCATAATGAGTGCATATGAAACTTGTTAAGTGCCTATATGGTGTATCTTGATTTAAGGTGTAAGTTGCTTGAGGACGAGCAAATGTCTAAGTGGGGTGGTGATATTCGGCAAAAAAGATATATATTTTGGTGATTTTTACCACGTATCTTAGTGATTTTTATGCACTTAAATTGATTATGATAGTGAATTTAGCTTAACAATGGTGTTTGAATATGTAGGTATTGATTTTGATGAAAGTAGCAAGAGAATTGATGATTTGGAGCGTTGCATGAATGAATTTTGAAGTTGGAGTCAGTTGTGCCAATGTCATGCCAACACAACTTGAGCACAGGAAATTAACTCTCAGGACCTTGTGCGAAAGTCATGCCAGCACAACTCCAGCCTACACAAAATACATTCAACACTTTGTGCCAGCTTATGTGCCAGCTTTTGTGCCAGCATACGAAGCAGAGCTTGTGCCCAGCTTGTGCCAGTGCGCAGCCAACACGCAGCCAAGAGTCTGCTGCTCTCAGCTAATCTCTTTTTTCCTCCACTCAGTCGAGTACTTTACCTTAAATTCTGGTGTAAGGTGGATGGCACTGCTTCTATTTATTGTATCCAAGGGCGTAAACTACGAGAGTAATCTCCCCAACAGACTTTTTACATGAATTGCTAAAGCCTGATAGGGTGTATGAAGTCAGGGTTATCTAGTCTATAACCCCCATAGTCTGCACAACTTCCCACTTGATTAAATTTACGATTCCGCGGCGTCGACTAAAACTCGTTTCACATCCGTATCTTCGATTCTTAATGTTATAACCAAGGCATTATGGTGCGGGAAAATGAAGCTCTTCGATATCCTTGTCCCCAACGAAAATTGTGCCATCTCTGGATACGTCTTTATTTTCTGTACTTGCCTCACACATCATTACCTTACCTTGAAGATTGTTAGGCTCCACGGGACCTCCAAGGATTAAGTTTATCTTTTCGCCTCCGGAAGCTCCTTCTGTATCCCTATTCTTGGTGTAGGTCAGTTCCCTTTTCCTTTCAGCAAATCCTTTGTATTCCTTCTTTTGAGGACGTGTATTCATTTGTACAAAGCTCTCCAACCAGCGGTGTCATGCACATGATCCCTATGGCACTTACAGCAGATATTTGAATCCCTCCTCCCTGGGTCAACCCTTATGTCTTTAGGCCAACTAAGCGGCGAGTTCTTCATGGAGTCCTTGACAAATTCCAATGTGTTCAGCTGTAGACCCAAATCTTCAAATCTATCGGGTGCCCTCTCAATGTTTGTTGACCCTTTGTGACTATAAGAAGTCATTTTCCGGACATCACTACGCCTATCCACCAGTTTTGGTGTGTCTATCTTATAGTCCCTTTTGTTCCTCTTTCTTTTGTCCTCGGCTCTTGGCTCTTCAATTTTTTTATGCTTCTAGGTTCCTCTGCCATTATATTCGGGCACTTGGGATGTGTCTGACTCGATTCGGAGCTTATGACTGTATCACTGATGTAGTGCATCCCAAGTTTTTACTGGGTGCTCTTGTAAATAGTTATGTTACTCCCGTGTAGCCACCAAACCTCGAGGGATCAAACTTTTTCCGAAGGCTATCATAGCGTTAATATCAGGTACCGAAGAGTGTCATCCGTTGCTGCTGGAACCTCTCTAGGTAGTCATCCGTTGCTGCTGGAACCTCTCTAGGTAATGCTGCAGTAGCTTTCCTTTTTGCTGTCAGATCTCGATGATGTCCTCCATCCCTTTCTCGCGCTTTCAGGCACCGGAGTGCGCTTTCTTAAAAAGATCCTGCACCTGAGCGAATGATTCAATCGACCCCACGGGTAATTAGGTATACCAAGTTAAGGCCCCCTTAGTCAAGGTTGGGCTGAACCTTTTCACTAGTGCTGACTGGATCTCTTCCTCTGTTATCTCTTTATTCTTTACTGCTGTAAAGTAGGCAGATATATGCTCTTCTAAGTCTATGGTACCGTTTTTCTTTAGCGATGTCGGTAAGCAGAAGTGCTTCAGTATAGGAAGAGGCGTGACGCTTGCTTTTGTAGGTGTATTTGAAGAACCTGTGTTCATCCACTTTGGTTACCAAGGGGGGAGCACCTGGAGTGTAACTCATTCGCTTCAAATCCTGGTACATGTTCCAGATAGCTGGGGACTATGTGGATACTGGATCTTTAGCCACCATTGAGCTTCTTCGAGCAACCTCCGAATCGATCCGTCGTTGGGCCTCTAAGGTAAAGGTGTTTCCCACGGGCCCTAATCCACATGGGGATCTTTGCCTTGGAACTGATTCGGCGAAAACTGCCTCTTGATGCTTCGCTAATGCTTTGGCAATCATTATTTAATTCTAAGCCGAATACAGCTGTTGAGCTTTGAGAAACTTGTTGAAATGTTTCTCAAATTTGCCTTCGGTCCTGACGGGACTTCCTTGTCGAGACTCGACCTGATCACTCTTTTCTTCTACACTGATCGGATCCTTGCACGAATCTTTCTCGTGCCTAGCGGGATCACTGGGATCTTTTGATGCGTCGTCAACTACCAGAGCAGTATTTCGCGGAAGATCGTCGTTGTCTTTCGTCATAATTGTATGTTTCCTGAGTAAACACCTAATAGACAGGGTTCCAGGGTGGGCGTCTAACTTTTTATGCCTAAAACTTCCAAATAGGTTAAACAAATAAATTTAGTTTGGGTCACAAGCAATAAAAGTAAATAAATATAGAGAAATAAGCAGTAAAAGTAGGATTTATATTCCTTGATAATAGGCGAATTCTTAATGAATATCTTATGTCGAATACAATGGAGAAGAGAGGTACATATAGCTCTAGGTTTACCTCAATCCTAACTATGGTAAAATACCATGTTTATAGACCTTGGGCCCGTTTACATGAGGCGGTGATAGTAAGTTTAACCTAAATTGGAGACTATTACACGTTAGACAGCTGGATATTTGCCCTTCATCCCTTCGCCCGTGCTTAATGAGTGGCCATGGCTATAGAGCAGGCATATATCCTCAGCACCGGATGACTTGTAAAGTAAGATTTTCTTCTGCCAGCTGAACTCGTATCTCCATGACAGTAGGTGTTGTATTTTTTCCCGCACATTCTGAAAAATGCTTTACTTCGAAAGTGCTTTTCATAGAAGTATTTTAGAGAGTAACAGTTTGTATTTGACTAATTCATTTGAGAAGCACTTTTGTCAATAGTTGAGCATTAGTTTGTGATTGTTCAAACTTTTTAAAAAAAGTACTTTTGAGTTTAAAATTACAAGTAAGGACATGTAAAGATTCATGTCACAGTTATTTAGCTAGAAGAATGATTAAATATTTCATACCAAAGAGTTAATTTTTTTATTTAGTTAAAATTTTAAAATAATAGAGCATACACAATTGAATATTTTGAGTTTCTACCTTTAAAAGAAGATGGAATTTAGTTTGAAGCTACCAACAATAATGATATAGGTGTGCATAGAAGAAACAATGAGAAATAAATAATGCACTATTTATATGTTATATTATCTTTAGGTTAAATAAACATGGGAATATTTTTGGAACGATGGAAATTAAAAAAAACTTATTCTTCTATTTCATTTTTGAGAAAAGTTACTTTTTCTAGCTTATTCCCTACAACAAAAAAATAGCTTCTGCTACCACTCAAAAGCACTTTTTTTTTCCTTCTAAAAACTTGGCAAACATCTTAATTTTTCAAAATAAGCACTTTTTTGAGAAACATAAGCACTTTTGGCTCCCATGAAGCTTGGTCAAACAGGCTCTATACTTCTAGACCAAAAAGTCAAAATTGTAAATTACTACTCCTTAATAAGTACTCCTCCATCTCAATTTATGTTAAAGTGTTTGACTTAACACAAAATTTAAAATATAAAGATTGATGTGGATGTAATCATTCCATTAAATTGTTATTTCCTCCACCCCATTTTCTTCATCATAGTTTGACTTGGAACAAGTTTAATAAAGGGATGAAGACCATTGAAATGTGTGGGCTAAGATAACCCGAATATTTGTGTGGCCATAATTGAGTAAAATGAGAAGGTTGGAGTTAAATTGTTTCATAATTTAAAATTATGATATTTTTTTTGGGTGGACTAATAAGAAAGTATAACAAACAAAGTGAGATGATGGGTATATAACATGTCATTCCTTCTAAGACTGATGTCATTATTAACATATATAACTGAATATTTTTCCCATTCCGGTCCATTGATTTGTAACATTTGTCTTGATTGGTAATAAGTTTAATATACAATAAGTACTTTAAAATTTTATGGTATAAAATTAAGCATTATTCGTATTAGTATTGCTATAAATTATTTCATTAACGATAAAAGAGAGTTTAAAGTTGAATTATTTTTCAAATTTAGAAAGATATTATTCTTTTTGGAATGCCCTAAAAAAAGCAGAGTGTTGGTCAGTCAAGACCGTACACATTCAGAAGATGAGTGTGGCAATGAGAATACTTAAATGGATGTGTGGGCATAGAGGATGGATAGGATTAAGAATGAGATCATTTGTGACAAGGTGGGACTGGCCTTTGTGTTGGACAAGATGCGAGACGCGAGGCTCCTATGGTTCGGCCATGTGAGAAGAAGGAACACAGATGCTCCAGTGAGGAGGTGCGAGAGGTTGGCAATGTTGGGTCTACGAAGAGGTAGAGGTAGACTAAAGAAGAATTGGGGTGAGGTGATTTGCCATGACATGGCTCACCTCCAGATCACTGAGGACATGACCCTTGATTAGAAGGTGTGGAGGTCGAGGATTAAGGTAGAAGGTTAGGTAATATAGATTGTTGTTGTCATTCTAGCTTTATTATTCTTATTGATAGTGGCTTTGTTATCCCTAGTCATAGTAGTATAGATTGGTATCTTATGTTTGCGCTGATTGTTGGAGTTTATATGCGTGTTTGAGCTATCATATGTTCCTTCCATGTTTATTTGTATACGTGTTTTCGTAACGTTTTCCTAGCCGAGGGTCAATCGGAAATAGCCTCTCTACCTCGGTGGGGGTAAGGTTTGTGTACATCTCACTCTCCCCAGACTCCACATGTGGGATATCACTGAGTATGTTGTTGTTGTTGTTGTTGTTGTTGTTGTTGCTGCTGCTTCTATTGTAATGCCCTAAAAAAAAATATATAATCACGTAAATTGAAATAGAGAGTGTTCTATAGATAGTTGGATGAAAATATTTTTCATTTTAAAAAGTCAAGATGAAATTTATCATTTTTTTCCCATTATACCATTAGTATTAATCGTTTTTTAAGAGTACAAAAACCTCTATTATAAGCTATTCATTCCGTCTCAAAATGAGTGTCTGGATTTGACTTCGTACGGAGATTAAGAAAATACGGAAGACTTTTGAATCCTATAATTTAAAATTAAAGTTGTGTCTAATGTGAGCCAGTGCCTTTAAATCTTGTAGTTCAAAACAAAGCTTGGAATTAAAGAGTTACCAGATATGGAAAGAGACACTCTTTTTAGGACAAACTAAAAAGGAAAGGTATACACTCATTTTGGGACGGAAGGAGTAATTATTTATAATACCAACAAGATAAATTAATACAAATGCTCTATTTATTTATAATTTCTTAAGGGACATATAAATGACAAACATGAAACGGATTCAAGGAAACACTTTTTTTTTTTTTTTTTTTTTGGAAAAATTAGGCAATGTGAAGTATTTGATCGTTAAATATATCATTTTCTAACTAAACAATGAAAAATGACTATTGCTTTAGACTGAAAGAAATTTTCTTCAGAACGATCTCAACTTTTAGTAGTATTCACTCCATATGATTGCTCCAAACAATACTTACATAATGCAATCGGTTTAAAATCTTCAATAGTTTTATATAAAACACTACTTAATTGAAGTTTTGCACGAAATAAACAATATTAATGTCGTTGTTACAATTTTGACCCGCATAAAAAAAGTCTTACCAAAATAACTCATCAGGGAAAGTAGCTGGCAGTCGCTAGACATGATGACTGTTATGTCTTTACTAATAGAAAGATCGGGCAAATGATAGAATCTTCGGGGGCAAATTTGTTAAACTTTTCGTATGGAGACTAAATATGTGTGGGACACCAAAAATGCGCCATTTTCGAAAATCACCCTAGCATTACTTTACCAAAAAATTTCACGCAGTGCCCTTTATAAGCACTGGTCTTACCAATTTGCCTCCACTTTCAAATATTTTAAGTAAATGCGCTGCACATCATTCCTCACTATGCGAAAGGACTATTTTGCCACTGTCTAAATCTAATTCACATGGAATAGTCTCCTTCTCTCTTTTCTTCTTCCTTTCCTTCTCTCCATCCTCCTTCCTTTTCTTCTTTCTTTTTTGTGTCCTAGAGAGATTTAGGAAATCTATAAAAGCTTTATTTATTTTATTATTTTTCTTTAATTTGTGTTATAATATAATTTTTATTTTGCCTAATCCTTTATTTGTATTTTTTTTTTGTGTTTCTTTTTGGTAAGTTATTTCCATTTTGATTGATGATAGTTGAATAAAATTTGACGTTCCTGTGAATTTATTTTACTTCTTATGCTTGATTAAGATGATTTTAAGGTTCTTATTGGCAATAGCAATTAGATATCGTTGTTGCTCATTGCACAGAGCTTAAACTCTTGGCTATTGCCATTAATGCAGAGATTTTCTCTACAAGTAGGCTCTATTGCATAAAGATTAAAGTCTTGGCAATAGCTAAGACTTGAAGAGACCTTCTCTGCAAGTTGCCTATTGCATAAAGCTTAAAGTCTTGGCTATTGCCAATACTTGAAGAGACTTTGTCTACAGGTTGCCTGTTGCACCAGATCGTAAAGTACTGGCAACTGCCAATATGTTCAGAGACTTCCCCTACAAGTTGCCTCCTTCCACCTGACCTTAAAGTGTTGGCTATTGCCAAAAGTTGCAGAGAATTTGGTAACATCACTTGGGTGACATTACCGTTGATAAAAGAAGTTGGTTTCTTGATTTTTCCAGTGATAAGTTGACCTTTAATGACAATGTTCGTTACTTTCATTCAATCTTCTTTTTATTTTTCTTGTATTAGATTCCACTTTGATTTCTTAGTTAAGGTGCCCATAGCATCAGAGCTTGAATTCTTGGCAATAACCAAGACTTGCAGAGACTTTCTCGCAAATTATCCAATACAACAAGGCTTGAAGTCTTGGTAATTTCCAAGAAGTCTGTGCAAGGTGCCCATTGCACCAGAGCTTGAAATCTTGGTAATAACCAAGACTTGAAGAGATTTTCTCTACAAATTACCCACTGCAACAGGGCATGAAGTCTTGGCAATTACCAAGAAGTCTGTGCAAGGTGCCCATTGCACCAGAGCTTGAACTCTTGTCAATAGCCAACACTTGCAGAGACTTTCTCTATGAATTGGCCACTACAACAGGGCCTGAAGTCTTGGCAACTGCCAGGAAGTTTTTGTAAGGTGTCCATTGCACCAGAGCTTAAACTCTTGGCAATAGCCAAGATTTGCAGAGACTTTCTTTTGTAAGTTGGCCACTACAATAAAGCTTGAAGTCTTGGCAATTGCCAAGTAAGTCTGTGTAAGGTGACATTGCACCAGAGCTTAAACTCTTTGCATAGCCAAGACTTGCAGAGACAAGTTGCCCATTGCAACAAGGCTTAAAGTTTTGGAAAATTCCAAGAAGTCTGTGCAAAGTGCCCATTTCCAAGAAGTCTGTGTAAGATACCCAGTTTCATAAATTTTATCCAAATGAATGCAAGAGAGTAGAAATTTGAAGGAATCTAACCTTGAATCTTTGTTTCAATGGAGGAATCTGTAAAAGTTGTAGGGTTTAGAGATTGTTTGAATGGAGAAAAGGAAGGGAAAAATAGTATGGGCCTTTTTATTAGTTGTGAGGGGTATTTTCATCCGGAATAAGTTTCATTAAACTAATGGAGGGCAGTTTTGCTAAACCACTATTATTGACAGCATTTTGGCAAACCATTGCTTCTCGTGTCATATTTGTGAAATTCAGCCTTACTTTATTTTATTACTATTATAGAGACGTGAGTTTCTCCTGCTTGGGGTCATCCTTCTTTAGTGGGTATTTCAGTAATTTCAAAGGGTTCATTCTATTTAGTTACTGCATGGACTGTATCTCATAGGATGATAAGAGTGGGGACACGTGAATAGTGGGTTTAAATTGACTATTATGTCCTGATGCACTAAAAAGGGCCCTGGGAATAGATGATAAGGACAACTAAATAGCCTGATAATTCCTCTATAATTATGTGATGCCATAGTCTGTCATATTTGACTTGTGGAACATAGTAGTTTTATTGCAAGATTTTGGATTTTGCCAAATGGTTGTGCTGTTTAGACATTCAGCTTGACATAGATATAAAATTAAAATGAAACATTAAATCAAATTGAAAAATGAATGGTTAAACTTAAAAAAAAGAAAAATAAACTCTTTCGACCAAAATAAGTTTTAAATACCAAGACCATTCCTTTCAAACAAATATGAATAGAGGATAAAATGAGTCTCTAGCAAGAATATATAGACACGAGCAAAGGAAAACAAGGGTAATTGAAAAAGAGATTGATGATCACAAAACGAAAGAGAAAACTATCCATGAAAATTCAGATGAGACCATCAAGATAATTACCGGTACTGAACATCAAGATAATTACCAATACTCAATTATAATGTTAATTTTTTAAAGCCAGTACTGAACATCAAGATAATTAATTTGATTCGAACCAAATTTACATTACATACGATAAACAGTAAGGGAGAAATTACTACCACTACAAATCTACACAAAAAATCAATGAAGTGATTAACTAAAGATTCAGATTCTATCATGGAGGGAGAAACCACTCCCATCCAAATCTACTCAGAAAAATAACGAATTAACTAATTAATATTCAGAACGTATGTATTATTATTTTGCATAGAAATCTTTAATTACTTACCTACGTGATATGTTTTTGAATCTTTAATTGCATTTCATCAAGTATCTATTTTACAAACAAAATGATTGGGTAGTCCAGTGTTTTAAGAAGTGTGATATTAATTGCTCCTATTTCAATTTTGAGGAACATACAATATTAAAATACTTTTGAAAAAGGAGGGAAAACATCTGTTATGTATATGCTTTATAAGAAAGGAAAATCAAAAGTAAAAAAAGAAACTAGTTCAACGGCTTCCAAATAATAAGGTAAGATTTAATTTCTTAACCGTCTCTCATTGAAAAATGGCCATCTTTTCGTTTTTTAATATGACAGTTACATAAAGACATAACAATATTATTTAAGTTTCCATGGAGTATTATAGGAAGGGAAGTAGAGGTAAAACTTTAGCCCCGTAACCTGTTTGCACCACGTTAAATGAATACTAGTCAGCAGTTTTATTTGAAGACTAGCAACCTCCGGACAAGTCCAATTATTTTATACTGGGACATTAAACATGTTAGTTAAAAGTCCCAGTAAAAATATTGGGATCACTTAAATACTAATCTCGGTATTTTATACTGGGATTAGACTTTATATATAAAGTTCAAGGGTACTATAAACATGAATAATATTATAAAATACTGAGACCAGTCTAGTATATTTGCCAACGCTAATGGAGTGTAAGTGTGCGCGCGGATCTTTGGCTATTTCTCAATTAATTTTGAAACGGTGGATAATTTTTACTTAGCGCGTCCAAAAATGGCTACGTATCAAAATCACATGAAGTAGAGAGGAGCTTGGAGTAGTCCAGCCTTAGGTTAGCCCCACCAATTAAGTAAAATATCCATCTTTTGGGATACAATTGAAGAATTGGCCATATTTTTGCATAACTTATGTCAATTGAGTAGCCACTTTTATGGATACAAACAGAAAAATAGCCACTTTTTACAGAAAACTAAACAACCACTTTCAGAACTATAAACTAAAAATATAGTCCATTTTGCAAAATCAATTTGCCACTTAGATTCACTAATTGAAATTCGTCATTTTTTAAATAGTTTAACACGAACTTAAAAGAAAAAATTCATGCAGTTTACAATACATATATGAAACTTCGAGATAGTGTTTGCACAACTCGGTAACCATAAAGTCATTTTTACTGCTATTAATTAGAATATAATTTATTTTTACAAAATATTTGGAGAATAGTACGAGCACTCGAACAATGTCAATCGAATACTTAATTTATCTAGCTCTTATTCATGAATAATGTCATAAAGTTAATTGGTAGAAAAATTAAGATTTCATCCAAGGAAAGAATTAGTGAATCAAAAAAACAAAGCGCATGAGTTGCATTTAAAACAAAATTATTATGTCATTCATTTTAATTTATGAGGCAAAGTTTGGATAGATACATAATTTAAGAAAGAGATGAAGAACTTATTAAAAATTTTATGATTATAAAAGTTCCTCATCAAGGATAAAATAAAATATCTAAGTTGAACTATTTCTAATTTTAGAGAACAGTCTTTTTATTTTAAAACAAATAAAATGTAAATATTGCCATAAAACTAAGCAAAGAAAGTATAAAATAAAAAAAATAATATAATTAAGGTGATATTGGGCCGGTGCTCTCCGGCACTAGTGATTGTCAATATTCTATAATGTCTTTCTTGGTCAAATACTTTTTTTAAATTTTTTTTTTGCGCTAATGAGTGCGCATTTACACACACAATATATATATATATATATATATATATACTGGCCAATAGTACAAGAGTTCCCCTTACGATGAGAAAAGAAATTATAATTCAGTTCATACATAACAAATGATGGTGCATAGCTAAAATAAACTAAAGAACCTCGTAGTATTTCAAATATTCCTTCCCAAGGAAAATTGGAAAAGGTAACTGCTGTTATTGACCTAAATGCCCAAGCAATCAATTAAGAGGCACCTACTATTAGCCATATAGATAAAACCAAAAATATACTTTCCCACCAAGTCTCATCAACTTTAACCTTTTCTTCGAGCCCAAGCTCTGGGACCCCCACTTTAGAAATCTAGTACTTCTGCAACAACCCATACCCCTTCTAAAATAAATAATCTGTTACTTCTAATACCAAGATAATACCTCATATATTTCAAAGCCAACTGAAAATTACATTCATAAACAAAAAAAAAAAAAAAAAGGTAACAGACATCATAAAGTCTTTAATTGCTAGCCTTTGTATTGATACTAGTAATAGTTACTAGGGAAGAATTAGCTAAAAGACCCCTCAAAGTGTTGAATAAAAAGTTTTACCTTTCCATTTCTTTTTGACTTATTTTTAGAGAGAGAAAAACTTAAGTGAGTTTAAGTGGGGACCAAGGGCTGGATTAATATTCTTAGAAACTTGTGGGTGCAAAACAATAATTCCTTAGGGTGCAAAACATAAAGAACTTGTGAACTCTTTTGAAATAAAAAAAAGTACCCGGGTAATTTAAAACATAACGGATACTAAATCTACTCTATTTGGTTGATCATACACTACATTGTGCCGTTCCAATTTTCTCTCTCCTTCTCCTATTTTCTCTCTATCAACTGCCTGCACGACTTCGTAACTGCTGTGAGTGTCCCGTTTTAGTTATTTAAAAGATCTCTGTGGGTTCAAAACACATTATCGACCAAGAGCATAAATAGGTACGCACTCGATTTTGTTTGGGTTTTTATTTGAAATTTAACTACTGTATTTTCTTCGATTAATGGCTATTTTGCATCTTTACATAGAGATTTCGGGTAGTGGGTTTTATAATTTTACCGTTTTATACGCAATTTTCGATTTAGGATTTTTTAAGCGAATATCACTAAGTTCATGGCTTAGTGATAAATTTTATTAATAAACAAAAACATAAATAAGTCTTTACAAAGTATAAAAATAAAAACAAACAACTTGTACGAGCTAAATTGAGTAACTAGTGCACTCCTATGTACTTGCTCTTGAAAACTATTTTCCCAATTGGGTTGAGCATGATAACATGCTAATATCACCAATATGAGAAAATATTTTCCAAAAACAAAGTACTCAACAAATTGTAAACTAGAAGCTAGGAGTAGTTTGTAAATAATTAAATCAATGTAACCAAGCAAGTGCCACTCAAACAAACGAGTGATACACTGCCATAATTATTCATGCATCCCATGTGTATGTCCATGTATCCAATCCTCTGAATGTCCCACACAAAGGACCACCACGTGAGAACAATGATGATCGAGCCTTGAATTGAAAATGGAGCAGTGGTAGAGGACCCAAAAGCAATGGTGCACCACAAGTAGCAAAGCAAAATAACCAGCCAATTCAACCATCGCCTGTTCAATACGTTTGAAGCTTCCTCTAAATGTCAAGGAACAAAACCAAGCTGAAGAGTAGTACATCAAAACCACACAGATCTATGTGTTTGAAGTTGCCCCTCAATAGCCAAAACCAAGCTGAACCAACGAACAACTTGAGCCCATCCTTCAGCGCATCATAAGCTGACCCGAAACGAAACAGTGCCCAGCGCCTTCTTGTTACAACACTGCCTGCATTTAACAAATAATTTCCAGGCCATACAATTCTCCAGGCGACGCACATAATGATCCAGGATGGAGCTAACAACGAGTCACACCCACAAAAGTGTACAAAACGTCGCATGACAATGACAATTTCCTGGAAAAACATGAAACAAGAGTAACAAGCTGTCTTCAACGAGTTCAAAGTGACAAAACATTGTTGAAACAATAATGTGGCAGCTACTTCAAGTATGAAATAGCTATAATTAATGCAAATCAAAGCCTTGAACAACCTGCAAAATGAACAAACTTTGTTAGTGAAAGACGTATCCCCCTCCTCCTCATTGCGATCATGACCCATGTTTCATCAGTTTAGGTCGAAAAGTTGGGAGCTGCGCCTTATCCCAATTCAAAATTCGTCTCCCAATCACATTTAGCTCATTGAAGCTATGCAATTCAAGCTCATTCAATTCAAACGCCATGTTAGCCAAGTGATCCGCCATCCTATTCCCTTCGCGCAAGACATGGACAAAGCTAAAATTACCTCGACTCCGCATAGCCTGAATCTCCTCAATCACTTCAGAGATAGTCCAAACAACATCACATTCGCCTTCTATTATGTTCTTGAGAAGCAGAGAATCTGTTTCCATAACAACGGGAGAAGTAACATGCGCGATGCAATACTTCATAGCCTCACAAATAGCCACTGCCTCAGCCCTTACGTTGGTACCTTCACCTATTAATTTTGCCTTGGCAAAATCAAATCTCCCTCAACATTACGTAAACAAAATCCGTAGGAGCTCAACCCTAGATTTCCTCTACATGCGCCATCCGTATTACATTTAGCTTTACCTAAATCTTGACCACGCCAACAAACCTTGACATGGCTGAATTTTGGTCGAAATTCTTCAAGAAATTTAACCAAGAAAGGCCACTCATTTGGAGCAGAAAACATACCTGGATAGCGTACCACCAAGAGCTTATGCAGATTCAAATTTATTTCGTGAACAACACGATGAAAGGAGACGCGACCACCATGAGCTATTATGTTTCGCCTCTTCCAAAGTTCCCACACAACACAAGCAGAAATGGCTTGACACAATAACCTTAGCCATGGACGTTTCCTACAGTGCCACCATCTAGTTATCACTTGACGAAACCTCCAGTCATGAATCACAAACCCAACTGCATTTGCGTAATATGACCACACATTCTTGGCAAAGGAACTTGTAACAAATAAATGCTCACGAGTTTCTTCCCTTGGGTGCAGACAACCCCAACAACGTGAAGGGAGATTGTACCCAATCCTTCTCAATTCATCGTCTAGAGGCAGCTTGCCTTTCCATGCTCGCCAAAGTATAAAAGAAATTTTGAAAGGCATGACTTTCAACCACATAAGCTTATATTCCTCTTTAACTTTTCCTTTGCCACGAACATAATTATAAGCACTGCTTACCTTGAATTCACCATTCGAAGTAAGTTCCCCCGATGGAAAGTCGCGCCTTTGTGCAAGATTTCCCGGCTGGATAGTGTCCACAACATGTTGCGCTAAATCATTTGGTAATGCTTCAAATAGGAGTTGCTGGTTCCATCCATTGTCATTGTAAAAATCCTTCACCACATTCAACTTTTCCCTAATATAAAACCTGCGAGGAACAACAAAGTAGAAAGCACCAATACGCGACAATTGTCATACCAAAAATGAGACGACCCTTGCCTAACATGCCAAATAATCTCATGATCTACCATCTCCCTAACAAGTAGCATTTTTTTCCAAATAGGAGAGCCATCAGTATACGACATAATAGAGTAATGCATCTTTTTGCAATACTTATTAGCCGTAAAAGTACCCCAAAGAGAAGTTGTAGTCCTAAAGTTCCACCACAATTTTGCAAAAAGAGCATTTGAAACATCATATAAATATTTAAATCCCACACCTCCTTCACCTGGTGGCTTGCACAAAGTGTCCCAAGAGGCCCAATGCCTCTTTGAATGCTCCTCAGAATTATTCCAAAAGAAATTAGCAAAAATACTATGAAGTTGATCAATAACACTATCCGGAGGATTAACTGCAGACAAAAGATATATAGGCATACTTTGAAGGACATGCATAATCAACACAGCCCTACCTCCATAAGACAACATCTTTGCCTTCCAGGATTGCAACTTCTTCCTAATCTTTGACACAAGATCATCAAACTGAGCTTTATTTCTTCTTTTGTGTGTGACTGGACACCCTAAGTAAGTAAAAGGAAAAGTACCTCTTTGAATCTGAGAAATTTGCTCCACCCTATCAACAATCTCCTGCTCCACCTGGTGATACAAATAAACAACACTCTTTTCTTTATTGATCTTCTGGCCACTGACACCCTCATAAGCATCCAACACCCTCATAATCAGCCTCAGGGAGGTAGTATCTGCTGAAGAAAATAGAATAGTATCATCTGCATATGCTAAGTGATTGATAGGAGGACTCCACTTAGGCATAGAAAATCCTTTGAACATAGCATTCTCATGTAAAGCATTTAGGGCCCTGGACAACACCTCAGCTGAAAGAATGAATAGAGTAGGAGACAAAGGATCCCCTTGCTTCAAACCCCTGGAAGAATTAAAGAAACCATGTCGCTGCCCATTAAGAGAATTGAGTACCAATTGTTAGACAAGAGCCTCCACACCATATCAATGCATCTCTCACCAAATCCTATCTTCCTAAGAACTTTTGACAAGAATAATCAGGACACACGATTTAGGATTTCGGTTTAATTTTTGGGGGTTTTTTCTTTAACTTTCGTAGTAAAAATGTGGTTTGTGTAGGTGTAATTTTGGGGGTCTTTTCTTTAAATTTTGTAGTAAAAATGTGGTTTGTGTAGGTGTTTAAATGCCTAGGGTAAAGCACGCCGTTCCGAAAGGAAAAGGTCCACGAACTTGGGAAAAGCGTAGAGCAGAGCTTTTAGAAAACAAGAGAGCTAAAGAAAAAATATACGTACGCGTAGGAGGTCCATGCGTAAATCAGCGCAAGAAGCATGGGTGTCTGTGAACATCCCCAAAGATTTTGTCAAATGTAAAAGAAGAAGGGTGGAGGAACATGATGATAGTGATGAGACAGCCACCGATAAAGATGTTGGTGGAAGTCAAACAGAGGTGGGTGACAACTCATAGTACCTGAGTTCAAAAGGAGCATCTGCTGATACCTTTGATCAGATAGACAGATTTCAAGATGAGTTTGAGGCTGAAGATGGAGTTGGTAGTGGTGTTGCTTCAGCAAAAAGAAAAGGAAAGACTGTTGTTATTGATGATAATGAGGATAAGGATGATTCTGGGGAGGTAATTAGGAAGAGTGCTGGTGCAGGGGCTGAAGAGGAGGATCAGGCTGGTGCAAGGGATGATGGAGTTGACAAAGGGGTTGATAGGGATAATGCTAGTGCTGGGGAAAAAAACAAAGAGGGAGATGAGGAAGAAGGGGATGAAGATGATGAAGAGGATGCGCATCCTCTTGACAGATTGAGTATTACAAAAAAGGTGATTGACATTGATATCGGTAGCTTTAGGTTCAGAACCTGGTTGTCAAGGTTTGAATTATTTAATGCAAAGATCTCTGTGAGATCTTCAGTGAAAAAGTTTTATGACTTCAAGACCAAGTTGGCAAAAGTGGGGCTTGAAAAGATGTTTAGGAGATCAGTTTTTGGGGATTTCTTAAGCCTATCTGAGAGTTGGACCTTCAATGGTCAGCTGGTGCACTCAGTGCTTTTGAGGACTATTAGGCAGTCCAAGAAAACGCATGAGATGTGGTTCTTAATAGATGGTAAGCCAGTCTGTTTTGGCTTGAGGGAGTTCTACTTGATGATTGGCTTAAACTGTTGTCAAGAGCCAGATACCAAATTGAAGGCCAAGTTATTGGCAAGTGGTGAAGGATTTCTGGAGAAGGTCTGTGGTGGTGGGGAAGTGAGGGCAGAAAATCTGCTGTAGCAGAAACAGTTCTCTAAGGAAGAGAAGCTAAAGTTGGCTCTTCTGTGGTTCCTCCATACTGTTCTGATGGCCAGGGACAAAAAAAAAAATGTCGAGAAATGGTGGATCCAATGTGTGGATAACCTAGATTTTTTCAGCAAGTACCCCTGGGGTAGACTTTGCTATGACTTGACAGTGGACTACCTCTACAATAAAGTAGATTTTGCAAAGACCCATCGACAGTATGTAGAGGGAAAAACTGCCGGTTATGCACTCTTTGGATTCCCATGGGCCTTTCTTGTAAGTCTTATTATTTTATTTTCCAGTTTTATTAAGAATGATTGTGTAAAAAATTAAGTAATGTGACTGCGGCATTCATGACAGGCATGAATATATGAGGTTGTGCCCTTGGTTGGCCGTAATGCTGGCAAATCTGAACAGTCCTTCTTGCCAATCCCAAGGATGCTGAGGTGGCAGCAGACAAGAAGAAATTTGGGAGATGTTGATGCAGGCCATCAAGGAGCTAGACAGGTATGTGCCAATTCAATTTATTAATTATTTTATCATTTAATGATTAATTAATTTATTAATTATTTTATCATTTGATGACAGGTTTTGCACCCTTTCTTGATCCCAACAGTGCAAGAAGTGGAGGGTTGCAAAAAATTTGTTTCTCCTCATGCTGATGAGGTCAAGGATCCTGCACTAGACAGGGTAAGGGCTATGCTGGAGGGGGTCACTGGCATTAAGTACATTGTGGAGGAGTATGCTGATGAAATGCACAAAAGTGAAAGCCAGGAAGATAGGGGTGATGATGTTGTTGATGATAATGATACTGGTGCTGGTGATGGTGTTGGTGGTGATAGCAGGGGAATTTATAGGCACTGTGGGCATGTGCAAGGTGTGCTGTCAAGAATGCTGGAGGTGAGTGAGGAGATTTTGAAGTTGTTGAAAGAGAAAAAGGTGAACAGGGAAAGAAAAATAAAGTCCAGGAACTTGATGAAGAGGAAGGTGTTCAAGCAAAGGAAGATTGTCAAGAGAAAAAAGAAAGGTATCTATATTCATTTTATTGATAATTTGATTAATTTTGTCTGTTTCTAAGTATTTCCTTTTAGTTGTAGTGAATGAAGGGAATAATGATGAAGAAAAGGATGAAGAGGTGAGAGAAAAAAATGTTGCAGTCGATGAAGAAGAAAAGGTTTTCCATGATGCTCAAGTTGATGGAGCAGATGAAGAGACGACTGCAGATGCTGCAGTTGAAGAAGAAGCCAGAAATGAAGCTCAAGTTGATGGAGCAGATGAAGAGATGTCTGGAGAGCTGAATGAGAAAGATGTTGCAGTTGAAGAAGGAAAAAATGAAGCAGTGGATGGAGACAATGCAGAGATTTTTGAAGAAGCCAGAAATGAAAAGATTGTTGAAGAAAATCGAGAGACACAAGCAGCATTGCAGGTGGATGAAGCTGATGTTGATGTGAATGAAGTGCTTGCAAGTCTGAATGTTCAATTTCCTTCAGAGAATATTGGAGCAGATAATGTTTGACTCCAGTATTAATGATTGGTTTCGTGGTTTTGTATAAGTTGAATGTTGAACTAGTAGTTAATGACAGTAGTTGACAATCAACTTTAAACTTGTTAAGGTCTATTCTATTGATGACAGTAGTTGACAGTTAACTTTGAACTTGTTATCTTTAGAAATATTATGGTTAGTCATAGACAAGTGTATGGTGGTTGACCTTGTTTTTGGACATGAAGTGTGGGTTTATTAATGCAGGGTACTTGTTAGGAACTCATTTCATTCATTGTTCAATTATGATTTGCAACTAATAACATGTTTGTATTTATGTGCTCGCAACTCAAACAATAACGAAGCTTTTATACAAAAACAGCCAAACGACTACATTACAATATCGAAGCTTTTATACAAAAATAGCCAAACAATTGACCTTAAGTTTACACTACGTCAATATAATAATACACATATCCGGATTATTTACAAAATTTACACAGTGTCAAAATAATACACATAATAAAAGAAGCGAACTAATAGGAGATCCATTTAAAAACGGAGCAGATAACACAACCATCGACTTAATCAACATCTTCAGTCGATGAATCTTCTGCTCAGCTTCTTCCCTCTTCATTTCAGCTTCTTTCAGCTTTATTTCACCTTCTCTCAGCATGATTTTTAGAAAATTATTTTGCTCTTCACATTCACTCAACAGTTGTCTCAGTAGAACACAATTGTCTTCAGTATCTTTAAGCTTTCTAACTAACTTCCCAATCACACTCGATGCTGCAGGCAGTGGTCTACCATCAAACCACCTAAAATAGCCGCACCCACCATTTGACTGCATTATTTAACAAAACCCAAGAAAAAATCAGTACATTAACAATTAATCAGAAACAAAAACAGAACTATAATGTATGACTAACACACTTTTGGAGTTTTACAACTCCAGAATCTGCGGCCAGGGTTTGTAGTAACGAGAGGTCCTTAACTTCGTGCTTTTACGGCAAAATAGATATCGGCTTCTAGCTGCTACGTTGGAGCTGGACGAATCTTGACTCATGATGTTCTTGGAGTTGTTTGATTTTTCTGCTAGTGAAAGCGAAGATTTTGAAAAATTGGGTGGGTTAGGTTTGATTTGTAAAATAGAAATTTTAATTGTGTGTATTGGGGTTAAATCAGCTTTTATATATTTGGGGAATTGTTTTAAAATATTAAAATTTATGTTTAAGGGAGGCAGGAAATTGGGGGAAATTTGGGCACCATTTTGCAGCTGAAATTTTTTGAGTTTTGTCTAAGCCACGTGCCCTGGGGCGTGATGTGTTCCGTATTTGAGTTCGGGGTTTAGGGATTTGGGGTTTGGGGTTAGGGTTTAGGGTTAGGGTTAGCGATAGTCGACATATAGTAGTCGATAATCAACTTTGTATCTTGAAAATTAACATATGAAATTTTTCTCGAATCCAAAAAAGGTAATACTGTAATTATTCATTGAAAAATGTATAAATGATGTTATAAATGAACAACACCAACTTAATACAGGCTTATACTTAAATTATGTAGTTTTTATCTCATCATTCATAGTGTAACAAGATATATGAGTCGCAATACTAGGCATTGCTTACCAAGAATTGACGTAATAGGCTTATGTATTGATGAGTTATACTCTTGTAGACATCAATGAGTTGTTATAATGTATTAAAGTGGTCAATAATATTAGATGGACACATTATACCATCACTTATGGTGTAACAAGACATATGAGTCTTAACACTAAGGCATTAATTAACAAGAATAGACATAGTAGGCTTATATATACATGAGCTTTACCCTTTTAGGCATCAATATGTTGTTTTAATGTATCAATGTGAGCTATAACACTCAAATGGGTTCCATATACCAACACATGAGTTGTAACAACACACATTAGTCGTAACACTAAGGCATTACTTAACAAGAATAGACATAGTAGGCTTATATATACATGAGATTTCCCCTTTAGGCATCAATATGTTGTTTTAATGTATCAATGTGAGCTATAATACTCAAATGGGTTCCATATACCAACACATGAGTTGTAACAACACACATTAGTCATGGTTTTTTGATTTTATGTGAAATTACACTAGGTCGATAATAAACCCTTTCGTGGTTGAGTTGGTTAATAGTCAATTAAGGACCTATGTGCAGTCGATTAGTTGATTTGGTTAATAGTCGATTACCTTTGTCCAGTCAAGTTCCGACTTTTCATTTTTCTGATACGTTTTCCTTTTTCAGAAAATTCTCCCATTACTTAAATATTTTTCTTATTACTTAATATTTATTTTATTTACACTTTTCAGTAAATTTCACTTTTCTATTAATTAAATATTATCGTAATTTATTATTTTACTTTTATCTTTTTCTATTTATATTTTTGTTTTTGCTCAATTTATGACTATTTCTATTTTTGCGAACCTATCTATCGATTTATCTACTTGGTGTGGGTTATACACCAAAATAGAGTATGGACAGTTCATCAAGAATATGCAAAAAAAATGGGGAAGCGGAAAATTGAACGAGAAATTAAAAGAACCATTGCCAATAATAATAATAATAATGCTCAGGGGGCTTTTTCATTTATAATAATTTTTAAGAAAAGAGCAATCATAATGAAAACCCTTTTCTTTTTACATTTAAATTTTTTTTTTTTAAAAAAACTAATTATTACGAGGGGAGGGGGAGGGGTGATGTAGTTGTCCAGATCCTCCCCTGCTCGTTCCATGAGCATCCTCAACATCCTAGCAGTACTGCGGATGTTCATCTCCTGCCTCCTACGATTATCACACAGGAGGCGGATAAGCCTGTCTATGTCAGCACGAATCAGCAGCACCTCTGGGTCGTTGTTCCTGAGAGTGAGAATTCCTCCATTGCCATTGTTGTTTTTGTTGTTGTTGTTGTTGTTGTTGTTGTTGTTGTTGTTGTTTCTGGTGGCACTTCCACTTCTACTTGCGGTGCCTGGAGCTCTTGCCATTATAAGATGAGAGTGATTCTTGAGTTGTGTTGTGGATTGTTGGATCTAATGCCTCTATTTATAGGCTCCAAATCGATGCAACCTTTGGTGTTCCCAGAAAAGTCTCATCGTTTCAAGTGGCAATAATGAACAGCCACTTCGTTTAACCCAATTCCGGCTGCTTTCAATGACGGAGCGCACGCGTGTATTAAATGTGTTCAATCACTTTATCAACTACATTGGGTCAATTAATCTAAGTTATTTTTTTTCAATAATCAATCCATATAGAGTCTATTAATCGAAAATGTAAATACTCAACTGGTTGTAAACATGTCCAGTATGTGGTGAACTCAAATAATAGTCATTTTTATAAAAGACACTTAAAATAGAAATAAAATACATTAACGAAACCATTACAATCAGTTCAAATTGTTCCAACAAATAACACAGTACCAAATTAAGACAACCACATCTAACACTACTTAAACACATCAAATTATCACAACTTAAGCTAATACACCAAATCAGAATTGCAAGGTTGATTACCAACCTCGTACCAAAGCAGGGCAGGTTGTCCACTTATGGCCACTTCTCTTGCAGTTTGAACATCTATTTTGCCTCTTCCTTGAGAAAAATATTTCACCAACTGAGGGAAAACGATTAATTCTCCTTCTACCCTTTTTGGGATCGACCATCGGCGGAAGAATTCTTCTATGAACTACCTCTGGAGGAACCATCCATTCTTGCTCTGGTGGCATTGGATAAGCATTTTCTTCATATGCACACATGTATGTCTGAAGCCTATAAAATGGACAAGTGTAATGGTACGCGCTAGCACCATATTCATCTCCATACCTTATCGTTAACACTGCAAACGCATGCTTGCATGGTATCTTGTCCAGGTCAAACTCCCGGCATGTACAAGTTCTGAAATGAAGATTGACAGTGTGGGATAGGCCATCTCCAACCACAGTGTACTTCAGTACTTCCACGTTCCCGCCTGCATGATAAGCAATCAATTTGTTTCCTTCAAGCATATTCTGATTCGATTTCGTTTCAGCACTGGGCACCAAAATGGTGTTGTGTTTCTTCATCTCCTCATGCCTCTCATTGAACTTGTCAGTAAACTTGCGAGTAATAGCATTGCACAGTCCCAGGATAGGGTATTCTCTCTCGTCCTTGAACATTGCATTGAGGGACTCGGAAATGTTTGTGGTCATTACATCGTACCCATTTCCTGGAAAAAATGCTCTCATCCACCTATGGAAGCCCACTTCATCCTTAAGAGAAGCAGCTGCAACAGGGCATTTTGACGCGAGCTGGTTAAAAGCATCGATGAACACTTCAAAACGGTACGCCTTCACAGTGGTATAATAATCCTTCAAAAATGGTCCACAGTTGAACCTTATGCGCATGTTCTCAGTAAGGTGCTTGGTGCAACAGCCATGAGATGCTAAGGTATACACCCTTATAATCCCATTTGCTATGGCCTTGGCGCGATCAGAAATTATGCACAGGTTCGGTGTATTGGGGACTATGTGAGCCAGCTGTTCAAAAAAGAATTGCCATGAGCTATCGCACTCCTTGTCTACCACACAGAATGCCAATGGATAAATGTGGTTCTCCGTGTTCTGCGCGACAGCCGTCAACAAAACACCGCCGTAGGTGGACGATAAATGTGTCCCATCGACTGATATCACCTTCCTCATATATGTAAACCCTCTAACCCAAGCTTTGGAAGCTACAAAAAAATACTTGAAACTCCCCTGGTCATCAACCCTTAACCCAGTCTCGCTGCCAGGATTTAGGCTTTCCAACACAAAACTGTACGCATCTAAAATTGTGTAACTGTGCTCCGGACTGCCCCTAACTAAAGCCTTTGCAATTTCTCTTCCTTTCCAGCACTTCCAATAACTTACCTTACTATTCAGTTGTTGATCCAAAGCGCTCTTGATATCTTTTGTCGTCAACCCTTTTCTTTCAATAAACCTGTTCTTGAAATATTCTCCGATGACATCCGCTGAAGCATGTGGATGATGGCTTGGTAGATATTGCACCCCACATGTGTGCTCTTTAAAGTATTTGGTGATCACAAACCTGTTGGAATTAACATACTTCATGGTGCGCACTTCTACACACGCCACGACATACAAGGATTTAGTACTCTTCTTTATTTTGAATGTGAATGGCTTCTTCATTGAACCCATCTTCAAAGCCACAACCAGGCTCTTCTTAGTATTCGAAGGTTTTCCCAGTATGAAAACATGTGCAATCATCAACCACATCACCCAAGTTGCTGCCTCGAGTGGGAGCAGATTCGGCAACACAGTTGCTCCCATTTACAGTGGGTTCTCCAACCTCTGGATCTTCAATAGCATTTTCTTCTTCACTATCCATATCACCAGCAGTATCACCAACTCCAACATCACTGCCATAATCACCCATATTCTCATTGAATAGTGGTGGTTGTGGTGGTCTTGCAGAAGCAGCTGCAGCATTAGTGGCAGCATTTGAGCCTGCTTGAGAGCTCTCGGCAACAAATATCTTTAAAATAGGTCTGCTACCATTATTTCCAACATCGAGCATATAGATATGCAAATCATTATCATTCCTTATAAAAGAAGGAGCCACCTTACCCCTTGTAGAAGCAGCACTAAAAACATAGCTAATTGAAACCTCGCTGCGATGGCACGTTAAGCTGCCGCGATCGATAATTGGTCACTTAACTGATCGTAGGTACATTCCAAATTTAATGCAATAGGGATTGTTGTCTTTGTCCTAGATTGCCAATTCCAGCATTTTGGGGTCTCAATCCATTCACCCATAAAGTCAGCACCTACTACTACGAAACCCCCCATCTACTTCAACGAAGTCGATGATTAACCAAATGTGGTCGATGGTCGATGAAATAATACAGTAGTTCTGCAACAATGGCGAACGAATAAAAAATAGCTTGAACTTCTCACCAGTTGAAGAAATGAAAGGATGTATGTGCAAAGACGGAAGCCCAGACCAATTCACCTCAGACTTCCATCCACACTACTCCCATCGAGACGTTACAGCCGCAACAAGAAATTTCAAGAAAAACGGGTTCCAAAAGAGAAAACAGTTATAGATCGAGATGATGCAGTTCTTGATGAGTGAAATGGAGCAAAAAACGAAGCTCAAACAGCCATTGAAAGCGCAGGTGGTTCTGGGCGGGAAAGCTTGGAGGGAAGAAGAAGGCAACTGGGGGTCTAGAGGTTTTGGTGGAAAGATTTAATTATTTTTTTGCTATTTTAGGTAAATAATAATTGTTTCTATAGTAGACCAAAGTGTAGTTTTTGTAACTTGGGGGCTGGGGGTTTGAGACTTGAGAACTTGGGTAAGATCATTTGTGTTAAATGGTCATTAAGCAATTAAAGTATTATACACCCAAGTTTTAAGACTTGAGGGTTATTCCCTCTATTTCCTTCATTGCAGGGGTCTTTTAGCTAAGTCACCCTAGTTACTAGTATAACTATCAAAAAGCAATCCCATATTACTTCTAAAAACTCCAAACAACAAAACTACCTCCAATTACCCACACCCCTATGCCTACACCTAAATCGACCCCTACTCCTCCCATCATTAATATGCGGCTCAGCACACTACCTCCTTACACAAAACCAATCTTCTAGCCTCCTTTGAAAATGCCTTGCCGTCTAGCCTCCTCTCAATCTTCTCAAAGCAACCGTCGCCGTCATGTAAACCATGGAAAAATATCAATGAGCACCGGTTATAATCACCAAGGAAGCAGTACAACCTCTCAAAGCTCAACTCAGAGGAATCAACAGATTCTACCATAGTTCACCATCCTACAAACACCTCTAATGCTGGTTACCAGGTGATCTACTTTCGCTTTCTTATGGATCAGACATAAAACCCACCCCAAAACCTTGCTATGTGACTGGAATTGGGATTGACAGGGAGTACGTGCGAATTAACGGTAGAAATGAGCCAACAACCCATTATCATCTCGATCTCAAACTCCCACTTCCTAGCAATCTTGGAAGTGGAACTCATACGCCATGGGACACAGAACTTGGCGGCTTCACAGGTGCTCTGATTTCAGGAACAAACTTCGGTGGAACTATACCAACAGTTCATACACAATCCAAACACGACTCCAATGATCTGGCCCACCTTCTTATAGACATCATGCCAATATCCAAACTCTAAAAACTTGTTCAACACAACACCAATCATTCCCATGGACTTATGATTACTAAGTCCACCAGAACATGTTCCTCTGGTTTACCAGTCTCCATCTCCAGTCTTGTACTAGCAGAGTATGTCTCCACCAAACGCCATAGGGATGGAGATGGAGGTGGGGACACTGTTTGGGGCTCTGTACAAGGGTATCATAGAGAATGTCAAAGAAAAGTGTATGTGGAATTTCCTGGAGACCATGTTCAAGACTTCACTAACCATTCCATGTTGTGCTCCGCCGAGGACCTACAGGTACAACTGTTGCTCAATCCCAATATTGTTGGAAGATTATTTGATAAGTGTGGGAACAAATCAGTCTCCAACAATAACGTTCAGTGTGAAAATGCTTAAGGGTTGGTGTTCCACCAATCCATGAAATAGTACTATGAAGATGATCTTATGAAATTGTCGGGGAACAGGTAGTATAGCTCCTGCTGCAGTGCATATGACCTTGTTACAATGCATAATCCAACACTTTTGGTGTTAATAGAAACCAAATTAGATATCGCTAGCCATTATGACTTACTCAACTATCTCCCTTTTGATGCTATATAACAAGTGCCAGTGTTTGGGAGGAAAGAGGTTCTGAATATCGAGTTCTTGTTCAGGACACCCCAAGAGATACCTGCCAATATTAAGGTACATAATTCTGCCCTTACTTGGTATTTAACTGTTGTTTATACTAGCTGTAATTTACAAAAGCGTTTACAACTGCAGGATAGTATTGAAAAGTTTGGGTCAACTATAAAAGGACAATGGTTTCTATGCGGTGACTTTAATGAAGTCACAACAACAAATGAAAAATTTGGAGGTAACCCAGTTAATAGTAGGAGATTAGTACCCTTAATTGAATGCCTTAACAATGCTGATTTGATTGACATGGGCTTTACTAGCTCAAATTTACCTAGACTAATAAAAGTAAATCAGGGAGTAATATTATTCTAGAAAGACTAGATAGATTTTTCGCTAACTTTGAATGGCTACAATTGTTTAGTGACTCATCTGTTATTCACTTGCCTAGAACAAGATTTGATCACTATCCTTTGATTTTAAACTTAGTCCCTAACAAATGATGTAAGATTAAACAAGAAACTGATAGAAGTTAGACACAATCTGAATTTTAACAAGGCAATAGGTAGGAACGAGTCTGCCTACCTCCTTGATGAAATCAAAAGGAACCTAAAGCTATGAAAACTATCCTCAAGGGGAAAAAAAACTCTTGCAGACGGTTTGATCAAATAGAGAAAGCTGTTCAATTAGATTATCACCAAAAGAAAAAGTTTCTACAAAGTTTTGTTCTAAGAGAAAAATGTTATGTTCTTTGTTACAGAACAAGGTGCTGAAAAATGCTAAGTGTACGGGTTTATATATAAGCAGCCCCTTGCACCTAAATAGCTAAGAAAAAACCACTAATTTGGCTAAACTTAAAGTGACCCTGCAGGGCCAATAAGGTGTCATTGTATCAAATAAGTCTATCTATGCAATGCAAGAATAAAGAGCTTGTTGATAGCACCCAAATTCTGCCCGTGTTCATTAGAAATATCACGCCCAACAATGAGCTTCCTAGCTTGCTCGCTAGCTCTTCCAAGTCTCACCCTCAAGTTCCATGTAACGCCTCCCTTCACCAAAGCTCACCAATGTGCTCCTTGACTTCTCTATCATGATGCCGCTTCTCCAAAGCTCACACCATCATGACTCTTCCACACTGTAACACCCTAGTTAAGGGTTAAATATCCCACATCAGCATAACACAGGACAGATGCTGGGTATATAAGTTAACTGGCCTAAAGGCCCTAGTGACGCGTTTTAAAACCGTGCGGGCCTAGGCCCAAAGCGGACAATATACTAGCGAGCTTGGGCTATTACAGATGGTATCAGAGCCACTCCGTGTCAGCCTTGTCGATGTGGATCAGAGTTCAGTGCTGAGTCTAGGCGAATCTCGGGTTCGCGGGGCAAACCTCAGCGAGGACACTGAGTCTATAAAAGGGGGTAATATTATCCGTTTTGGGCCTTGGCCCGCACGGCTTTAAAATACGTCACTAGGGTCTAAGACATGCATACTTAAATACCCAGAATCTCTCCTGTTTTATGCCGACGTGGGATACTTAACTCTTAGCTGAGGTATCATAGAGATGTTCCTTGCAAGTTGTTTCTTCCACAAGAACTTAGAGTCTTAGCTATTGCCAAGAGTTGTAGACTTTTTGCGCAAGTTGTTCACTGCAGTAGATGTAAAAGTATTGGCAATTGCCAATACTTTCAAGTGGATGTTTATTTCTAGTTAAATCTGAGTGTGTTGTTGATTTAGGTTTGAAACTCTTGGGTACAGTCAAGATTTGTAGAGATATGTGGACTCCCCTTGTTTTTGAAGCTTAATTCATGTGTTTCTTGTTTGTTATGTAGATTTTTAGATAAGATGGTTGATTCAGGGAAACTTTATATTGATTATGCTAATTTGTACAATGTGCAAGAAGCTTGGAGAGGGAATCCTAACTTCCAGGATGTTATAACAAGAGGTTTAACTACTCAGCAACTTGCACAGTTAAAAAATGGTGTTTTTGGGAGGTTTATGGAGATAGATATAAGAAACCTATCGGGTAATTTTTTGAACTGTATGTTATTATCAGAAGTTGAATCCAAGAGGCGAGATGCAATGAAATTTTCATTACAAGGATATGAAGTTCATTTTGATATCGATATCTTTGGTGATGTTACTGGGTTGTGGACTTCTACTATTGATAGGGTTGCTATCGACGTAGCTATGAAGGAATCAGATTTTCATCTGATTAAGGATTATTTTGTTGGAGATGATTGAGAAGAATTATATCCAAGGAAGGGGATATTGATGTCTGATGTAGAGGATATATTAGCGGATGGGAAGAAGAGTTGGTTGGTCAATGAGATGGACGCGGTCAAGCTTGCTGAGATATACATTGTAGGTCGTGTATTATTAGGTTGTAGGCCTTCCAAAGTTTTAAAAACTAAGTATGTTAGGTTGATTGAGGACAGAAGCATTGTTTCTAAGTTCGGATGGGGCTCGCTCGCGTATGAAGAAACTTTGTATTCATTGAAGAATGTGTTTGATAATGGTACTAAACGTCCATATTCGTTGTTTCAGCTTAACGGATTCCCTTTTGCTTTTACTGTTTGGGGTTGGAATATTTTCCTTGCATACAGGCATTCCTTTGTTGCTATACATTCTCACAGAAAGCGTCATTTGATGGTGCGCTCCAGGTCTTGTGGCACCCTTTAGTTCGATTCAGCCATGTCATGTTTCTGCCGAAGCATTTGAAATCAGTGAGTGTTGTGACATTTTTGTTTTTAACTTTGTGATTTGGAAATGCTTTTTGTTTTTATAGTTGTTCTATTCTTTTTTTCAATTGGTAGAAACCTAAAGCTCTTGTCGAGCCTTTCACTCTTGTGGATGAGCTACCAAAGAGGGCTATTCCAAATACTTCTTCTGTTCCTATTAGAGGTAGAGATCATTATGATGCTTTGAGAAAGCGTCTTGATGTATGTCTTTCTTGTCTGTTTGTTCAATTCACTATAAAACATAACAATTTGGTTTTTATATGTTTTTGATGGTTTTGGATATTTGTCCTTTTGTGCAGAGAATGGAGAAGAGCTAGAAAAAGTCTTTGGATGGTATTTTGAATGAGCAGGGTTTGATCAAGCAACAACTTGGCAAACTTGTCGATTTTCTGAAGAAAGGGAGAGTTGATGGATCGCCTGGAGAACATAGTCAACCTCGTCATTGATCTCCTATTTATGCATCTCTCGTGTCCATCAGTGGCAGGGAAGCTGTGTTTGCGTCTCGTAGAGTGTCGATCAGTGGTAAAGTTGAAGGTGCTTCGGTTAAGCAGGAGGAAGAGCAGTCTATTCATCAAATGGATATTGATAGAAGCGCAGAGAGAGTTGGTGATGCTCAGGATAGGGATGTCAGGGGTGATGATGACAGGTTGTTGGATGGTGGAAATAATGAAGAGGGGGAGACAGATGTTGGTAGTGGTGAGGAGGTGAGTAGGGTACCAAAGCCAGTTGAAGTTGTGGTTTCGAATGAGTGTGTTGTTGAAGAAAGAGTTGCAGGTGTTGATGATCCTAAGATGGATGCATTTGTTAGTTGTGGACGGTTGAGCGATCTTACCGATCAAGCTCTTACTGATGTACAATTGGATGGTTTCAAGGAGGAGATTTTGTTGTTGGTGTGACTGATAAGCAATATGAGCTTGAAGAGCATGGTGGTGAAGTTATAGGAGATGTTGGTGCTGAGGGATTAGTTGACTCAGCTCGTGCTATAGTTAGTAATGTTCTTGCAGATTTGAATGTTCAAGGCGATGCTTTCTCGATGTTGCTGTCGAATGGGAGGCATTGGTAAATGTCGTGTACTGTGCAAGTAATTTTTGTTTAAATAATTTTGTATGTGGGCACAGTTTATAGTTGCCCTTGCTCCAGAGTGTAAAGTCCTAGCCATTGCCAAGACTTGTAGATGCATTTGCTGTAGGGAAGACCTCCACGAGAGCTTAAACTCTTGGCTATGGCCAAGACTTCCAGCGACCCTTGCACCAGAGGTGAAAGTCTTGGCTATAGCCAAGATCTGTATAGACTAGACCTTCCTTGTTGTATCAAAGAGTATTGATTTTTTGTTTATAGGATGGTGGTGAAGCTGTTAGTCTGGATGTTTCACTTGCTTCTTTGAGAACAAAAGCAGTTGGAAAGAGAAAGGTTGACGACAGGTCTTGGTGATATTAATGAGGTACTAGTGATGAAGGGTGCTCCAGTTATCGGTGATGATTTAGATGGGTAGGGAAGACAAAAAAGGGTTCCAAAGTCAAGCTGCACTTTGTTATCTCCTTTTCAAGGTTATTGTCGTAATCACAGTAAGGCGGTTAGTGATTGGAAATGTCACTACAGACATCGATGCCCATTTCATTATGCTGGTATTCTGCCAAACGTGCCAAATTTCAGATCCTTCATCAATCCAAACACCCTTACTCGTCAAGAATTCTCTAAGAGAGCATATGTTTGATTGAGTTGTCTCTTTTGCTATTTATTATTAGTAGTTTGCTTTATGGTATGTGCTTCATGTAGGGGTAACAAAAGTGTTTATGCTGATGGCGAGGATATTGCACCTCATACTTATAAACTCAGTCTTGCTTCCACTTCTAAATGAAGTTGGTTTCTTGAGTTGTCGAGTGATAAGTTGGCCCTCAGTAATGAGGTTTGTAACTTTCATTCAATTTTGTGTTTTCTTGTTTTATATTGTAGTTTTAGTTTCCAGCTTGAACTCTTGGCAATAGCCAAGACTTGCAGAGTTTTTCTCTCCAAACCGGCCTTTCTACAGGGCTTGAAGTGTTGGCAATAGCCAAGAAGCCTGTGCAAGGTGTTAATTGCACCAGAGCCTAAACTGTTGGCAATAGCCATGACTTGCATAGACTTACTCAGCAACTTGTCCATGATAACAGGCCTTGAAGTCTTGGCTTTAAAGAGACTTCATACTTGGGCTATTCAAATGAATGTAAGAATACATATTTTAAATGTTTCATTCTTTTATTTTTGTGTTTGTTGGTGCAGCATGTGGAAGTTTATCTGTATTATTTGAAGAACAGGTGTTTGTACCATCCTTTTGATGGTCAGTTGAAATATGCCATCACGTCACTTATCTTCGATCGTTTGTTTATGCAGACAAGCAGATCTTTTAAAGCTAATGAAGGAAATTTTTCTTGGGGAGCTGATCCAGATTATGAATTTTTTATTGATAGTATAGTTGCAAAGGAGGTTAGGGGTGGGATGTCTTGGAAGGTTGCTGATCGTGTCTTGTTCCCTATCCGGTTGGGTGATGAATTGACAGAAGTTACCCATTATATCCTTGGAGTTTTCTCAGTGGATGAGCATATTCTTGAAATATATGACTCGATTTATCTAGAGCGAGACCCAAGGGTGATGGAGCATGTGGATAACTATGCTACGATGATTCCATCATTGCTTGAATTGATCAATTTTAACTTTTATCGACCATCATACAGATGCGTGTATGAGCCGTTGAAGGTCAAGAGAGTAATATGCCCCAAGCAGTCCAACTCGTATGCATTCTTTGACTTGGACTTTTTTATATTAGTCGATTATTATTATTATTATTATTATTATTATTATTATTATTATTATTATTATTATTATTATTATTATTATTATTATTTTGTTTTATTTTTATTATTCTTATTCAGGTTTTGTGTTTAATTTCGTACAGCGTTGATTGTGGTGCGTTTGTGGTAAGGTTTGCTGATTTGTTGATGGATGGGAGGAATTTTTCAAAGTACAAGTTCACCCAGGTTAAGCAATATCGGATTGACTTTGCTACCAATTTGTGGTGTCATGGCACTTCCAAGGTAACTGATGGCTATGTGACTCCTCTGGAGATAGTAGGAGTGGATTACCATGAACTTAATGAGTCGACCTGTGAACGATCGCTTGGTGTACTAGTTGTTGGTGGAAACAATTGACCATGTTGTAGTTTTATGAATGATTGAAAGTACTTTTGTTGATACGTTCGAATGTTGATTGTGATAATAGTGTTTTTTGTTTTAACATGAAACTTATCGTATAACTTGTATCCTTATAACTCTTTATATCGTATAACTTGTATCCTTATAACTCTTTATATTTTTGGTTAACGAATGAATTGTAAGTCCTCTATTTGTGTATTATTTTTGTTGTTTTTAATTCTTGCTAGTGGTGTTGAATACCTTTTTTATTTGCTCTTTCATTTTGCTATTGAAGTGGTCAATTGCAAGTGTCGGTTTTGCCAAGACTTCAAGGCATTTATATAGAAGTAAGTCAAGACTTGCAGAGAAGTTTTCCCTTTCTAATAGGGCTTAAACTCTTGGCAATAGCAATGAGTACCAATGCCATTTGTTAATTGCACTATAGCTTGAAAACTTGGCAATAAGCAAGACTTTCGGAGACCTCCTATCCAAGTCCGAATTGAAAATGTTTGTAAATTCTTGGCAATACGCAAGACTTGAGAGAATTCATACATTGGGCTATAGTTGCTGTCAATCACAAAGTAATAGCAATTGCCAAGACTTTTGGAGTCCTTGTCTGCAAGCCAACATTTCAAATGTATTTAAACTTTTGGCAATTGCCAATGCTTGAGAGAATTCATTTATTGGGCTTAGGAGAGGGTTACCTCGTTGCCTGAACTTTCAGCAAATCTTAAATGTCCAGACCTCGAAGCCTTGGCAATAGCCAAGACTCTTAGGAATTTTTACTGCAAGTGCGCATTGAAAACGTGTTGAAAGTATTGGCAATTGCCAATACTTTGTAAGTTCTTGGAAATAGGCAAGACTTGAGAGAATTCATATATTGGGATGAGGAGACGGTTACGCTCTTTTGCCTATAGCTGCAGTCAAGCGCAAAGTAATGGAAATTGCCAAGACTTTTGGAGTCCTTGTCTGCAAGGCCGCATTTTCAAGTGTGTTTAAACATTTGGCAATTGCCAATACTTTAGAGAATTCATTTATTGGGCTTAGAAGAGAGTTAGCTCTTTGCCCGGTCTTTCAGTAAAGGAAAAATGTCCACAGCTTATCGCCAAGACTCTTAGGAATTTTGTCTGCATGTCCTCACTGGAAACGTATTGAAAGCATTGGCAATTGCCAATACTTGACAGCATGTATGCTTGTAAAGTAGGAGGAAGGGGGGGTTGGACTATCAAAATTCAAAATTAAGCTTTATTGAGAACATTAAGTTCACAAATTGTGCAAACTATAAGTAATGTTTAACATATAAAATTGTAATTCATAAGAGTAATTAAAATGAATCACGGTGTAACTTTCTTTTTGTATTTTATTGCATGTGGATGGAGTACTGGAGTGTAGAGACAACTAGTTCTATTGTGTCCTAGCCTTTTGCATCTTGAACATTTCACTCTAGCCTTTAGAAACTCTGCTTTTAAAACATTTCTCTTTGTTTTCCTTTTTCCCAGCTTAATTTTTGTCTTGGGTAGTTTTGTGATGAAATCCTTGACGCTTTGTAGAACATCCCATGATTTTGAACTTCCAACTGGTAGAATTTCACCCTTGTAATTTTCTTGCCAAACATGTCTTGTGAACCACTGTGCACAGTAGCTAGACTTCTATAGATTTCTCTTATCTATTGCTGTAATGGCGTGGGTGCATAGTAGCTCGTTTGTTTGATATTGCAAGCACTTACAGGTTTTCTCTCTTTAAGTCAACAGTAAACTTATCGTCTCCATCTACTACAATAAATCCTATGTCACTAATAGGATCAACCTGCGAATGAAGTCAATAAATATGTAATAACCAAATGTAGAGTCTAAGGTTTTTTGTTTGGGAGTTTTTTTTGTAAGAAATGTTACTTACTATCATCCTGTAGGCAAATGGAATCTTTCCGGTAGCTCTTGTTCAGCCCAACTTGTGATCTCATATGTTCCTTGTGTCTTACTTTTTTTCTCAAAAAAACAACTCTGTAACTTGTTTAATTTGATGTAGTCGATCAACCCAATTATTGGCAGTTTTCTGGCTTTTGCAAGCATGTTATTCATAGTCTCGACATTGTTTGTTGTTAGCATGTTGTATCTTATGTTGGTGTGGAATGAACGTGCCCATCTTTCTGGTGGTTCCTTATTTATGTATTTTGCAGCATTTTTGTCAAGATTTGCAATCTCAATCATATCAAAATCTGTGTGATTGTAAGTGGTTGCTGCATTGTAGATATATGAGATGACCGCTTCTAAGTAGAATCTGCTCCTCAGACTCTTCTCCATGTGATAAATGCATATGCCATGCTAGTAACTGGATAGACGTTTGCGATGGCATTTGCAATGGAGGGGTGGCGGTCTGATAGGATGGAGAATTTTTCACGCATCCCTATCGCAATTCTTAACTGAAGAAAGAACCAGTTGTAGGGGTTGTTGTTTTATAAATTTGCAATCCCAAACGCTAAAGGAAAGATGTTTCTGTTGCCATCCTTAGAGATTGCTACTATGAGAACACCATGACATTTTCCCTGCAAAAATGTGGCGTCTACCATTATTACCGGCATGCAGTGTCTCCAACCTTGTATTGAAGCACCGTACGCAAAGAATGTATACTGAAACCTGCATGGGGAAGCAGAAGATTTGTTAGTGAAGTAATGGAATTATGTGGCGGGGGGAGGGCGGAGGGGAGGGGGGAAGTATTGTCAAATGCCAAGATTTGAAGGGAAGTTATGTGGCAGGTGTGTGTACGAATCTAAGAAAGTCTTGGCTTATTACCAATATATGAAAATTCAATTTTAAGTGCAGTGTTTTAGACAGTGCATAATTGTTCTGGCCGTCCATGTTGATGTTGACGTACGTGCCAGGGTTGTTTTCTTTCATCATGTGTAGGTAGGAAGGAAACATAATGTAGTTCTCTTCCGGTGTCCCTCTCGGCACAGAATAAGCATATTATATTGAGCGCCATACTTTGTGGTAGCTGATTGTAATTCTAAATTTCCTGTACCAAAAATTTTGTTGTGATTAGATTATCGTTTTTCCGTATGAGCTCCACAATGTAGTCACTTATCAATTTTGATGTTGCATTCCGCTAGTCAGATTTAATGAAGTCAATGGAGCATGTGTGTGTCTTTTCAAATCTGTCCACCTAAAAAAGCATAGAATTTGATATCTTTGATGCATGGAAACGACAAGTGCAATTGGTATCAAGACACCTCAGCCAATATCTTGTCTTGCATCATTTAGCAACCTGGAACTGTATGTTTTGTATAATTGCAATGATAGAGACTTCTTCATCTCTGTTTGTCTTGGAAGACAGATTTTTCAGTTATGTCATCCACAAATGCATTACTCCCTAGAATGGTTGTTTCAATCTCAAGTTTTCTCTTTCTCTTTACCTTTTTTACCATGGATGGTTCTTATGTTTCTTCCACTGTTGGTGGTGGAGTGATTGATTCAATGTCTATTGTTGTCGACTGGTCGGTGATGATTGTTTGTGGTTCAGTGGATATCACTAAAGCTCGGCATCTGCTGACCTCATCATTTGTTTTCTTTACTCTTGTCGCGCATCATCACTTTCTTGGTCAGTCAGGGAGATTACATCTTCATTTTGGTCTTTAAAGTCAATCAATTGCCCTTCCTTTTGATTCAACACCATGGTATGACCAGTTTTATTCACAAAGAATTCACATGTACTTGGGGTGGTAGTGGTGTTGTTACTTGAGAGGACAATATTTTTAATAACTTCTACTATGAAGCATGATTTTCATAAATTCTCATCATTCTTCAGCACATACATGCAAGCTGTAAGTTCTTGATCATTTATTACCATCATTTCTCTGCACGTTTCTAGATTCGTGTCAAACATTATCTTTTCTTCACTTTCATCAGTGTTGATATTAAGAGCACTACAAATTTATTTTTCATTTGCGTGGTAGCTTATACCATCTTTGACAAGTATCAACTTTATGTCATTGTTGATATATTTGCTGTTTGCATCCCATTTCCTATTATAAGCTATATAAAAGCAGCGAGTTGCCATAGTTCTAATCTTGCACATAATCAAGACGAATGATATGCTTAGAATTTCGTACTCAGATTGTTTTAATAGAAGCAGGATCATGGGTAAAAATGTTGCCCTTTCTGGGCTTAAGGTCTTGCGAAGAAGTCTCTCCTAGGTGCATATTGCACCGGAGCAGCAACTCTTGGAAATAGCCAAGACTTGTAGAGACTTTGTCTGCAAGCCTCCCATTGCAATAGGTCTTAAAGTCTTAGCAATAGGCAAGAAGTGTCTATAAGGCCCCCATTGCACCAGAGCTGCAAGTCTTGGGCAGAGACTTTGTCTACAAGGCCCCCATTGCAACAGGGCTTAAAGTTATGGTAATCGGAAAGAAGTGTCTACTAGGCCCCCATTGCACCAGAGCTGCAAGTCTTGACAGAGACTTTGTCTGCAAGGGCCCCATTGCAACAGTGCTTAATACTTGCCAATAGGCAAGAAGTCTCTACAAGCTGCCCATTGTACCAGAACTTCAAGTCTTGGCATCGCCAAGACTTGTAGAGACTTTCTCCTCAAGTTGGCCACTGCAAGAGGACTTAAATTATTGGCAATAGCCAAGAAGTCTCTCCCAGTTGCCCATTGCACAAGAGCTTAAAATCTTGGCTATAAGCCAAGGGTTGCAGAGACTTGGCAAAAGGCAAGAAGTCTATTCAGGGTGGTGATTACACCAGAACATAAACAACTTTATTCTTGCAACAGGGCTTAAAGTGTTGGCAATAACCAACAGTTTGTGCCATGTGCTAATTGCAACAGAACTTGAAGTCTTGGCAATAGCAAGACTTTTCTAGAATTCATAAACTTTCTGCAATTAATACATATTAATTTGGAAACGACCTTATATAGTCGTTTCGGAAGTTAAGACTCTGATTGGTGTGCCGATAATTTTAAAATCTTCAAAAGGTCCATTAGGACCTGTCTGTAAAATTTGAACTAAATCGTACTTCGTTTGGTAGGTATCGGAAGAAGGTTTCAGTTTCCATTGTCGGTAAATATTAAAAAGAGATTTTCGAGCTTGATTTTGGCAAATGAGCTTCGATTCAAAATTCGAAAGCGCCGTTAGGTTCATATGATTATTTTTGACAGCTCAATCGTTCGGATAGTTTCCACTAAAATGTCGAAAATTAATAATTTGATCTTTTTCCGTTCAATTTGCATCGTGAGTTTTGGGAATTCGATTTGAGATCCGCCTTAACGAATACGTCACATAAATTTTATGTAACTTGTTTGAAAAATTTGGGATCATTTCGAATTTCGTAGGGTTCCGCTTTAATTTAGATAGGAAATCTGTAAAAGAAATGGAAAAAAAAGGACAAGAATAAAATGAAAAAGGGAAAGGCGGTGGTAGTCCCTTAAGCTTAAACAATAACAGAAACGAGAACAATATAGAGACAACGAAAAAATAACAAAAAAGAGAAAAAGGTAAGGAAAAGGAGAGTGAAAAAGTAGAATTTTTACCCCGAAACATCTAGGTAATGGTCTTAATACAATTTTTCATTTTATTACGTATGTTTGAAAATATATTAAAGGTAAAAATTAGGATATTAGACATCGTTTAATAAGTTCAATTGATAGTTTTAAGGGTTAATTGGGCCCGATAATGGAATTGATTATATATTTATACTAAGGAAATTATGGGCAATCCATAAATATAATTTATTTAAGGTTTGGTTATGTGACTTTGAATCCTGTACATAGGCCTGGCATGCGTATTGCGTATGCGAATACAGTACCAGGTTCCTAATCGGATTGCCCTAAGATGAAGGGAATGAAGCTTTTATCCTAATTTGATATATTTTCTGTTTATTGAATAAGCAGAATCGTTTGGCAGTAAATCCAAAGGATAAAGTGGTTGTTGAGTAGCAATTCAAAATAAGGTAAGTGTTTGTATCCCTTTCGTTGGAGACCCTTGGCTTTGTGGATACTCTACCACGTGTTCCTTACGCGTGTAGCTGCCGATAGGCATACTCATTACACCTTAGCTTTGGATTTATATTGTATATTATATGATATGTCCTGTTGTTGGTTTTGCATTGAGGATCTTAGCAGTGTACTCTGGCTGTGAGTGGCATATACTTTCTGGCTGTCAATGAGAGTCCCGCGCCGATGAAGGGTTATTATTGCATCATATTTTTTCGTTTATATCATATCGGGTGCAGGAGTATTCCGCCCTAGAAGAGTGCAGGAGTATTCCGCCCCAGGAGAGTGCAGGAGTATTCCGCCTCTGATTTATATCATATCAGGTGGAGGAGTATTCCACCCCAGGAGAATGAGGAGTATTCTGCCTCTTATTTATATAATATCGGGTGCAAGAGTATTCCTCCACAGGAGAGTGCAAGAGCATTTCGCCTCTGGTTTATATCATATCAGGTGCAGGAGTATTCCGCCCTAGAAGAGTGCAGGAGTATTCCGCCCCAGGAGAGTGCAGGAGTATTCCGCCTCTGATTTATATCATATCAGGTGGAGGAGTATTCCGCCCCAGGAGAATGAGGAGTATTCCGCCTCTTATTTATATCATATCGGGTGCAGGAGTATTCCTCCACAGGAGAGTGCAAGAGCATTTCGCCTCTGGTTTATATCATATCGGGTGCAGGAGTATTCCGCCCCAGGAGAGTGGAGGAGTATTCCACCTTTGACTTATATCATATCGGGTGCATGATTATTCTGTTCCAGGAGAGTGCAGGAGTATTCGGCCTCTGGTTTATATCATATCGAGTGCAGGAGTATTCCGCCCCAGGAGAGTGCAGAAGTATATATCGGGTGCAGGAGTATTACGCCCCAGGAGTAGGAGTATTCCGCTCCAGCTGGTTACTATATTGTATTCCTCTCGAATGCAAGAGTATTCCGCTTCGGAACGGATTACGGGCACATGTGACCCCATTGCATCATACTGCCTTCATTCCATTTCATTGCACTGGTTGCTGTGTATTGTGTGATTAAAGTGCGATGTTTCGTGAATGTTTCATGTATTTCTTATTGGTGATATTTTCGAAATACCGATATGTTCTGCCTATCTTATGTCCCTCGTTGTTAATGAGTTTATGGTACCATATGTGTTTCCCGTTATTATCTGGCTTTGCCTTTTTATAATTTAAATAAGAGAAATTTGGTTTATCAGTTTCTTTTCTCCCTGGCGAGCTATCCTATTCTTTGAGGTGGCTAGTTTTCCACACTTGTTGAGTTTTTTTGACTCACCCTTGTTTGTTGTTTGTTTCTTTTCTATCTATTTCATTTCGGCAGGTTCGCTCCAGGATTGAGTTCGCCACGTTGTGAAAGAGCGAAGATGACTTCAGCTATCAGGGTGAGCCAGCTTTTATTCAGGATGGCCACCGGTTTTATATTTATTATTCCAGTTGTATTTTGCTCCCTTCAGGAGGTATCTGTCTTCTTATATATTCTTAGATGTCTAGTTTGGATAGCCCTAAACCTAGTATGTTGGGTACTCAACTGTAATTTCTTTTCTACAGCTTAGAGGTATCAGTATGTCTGTGCTTTTTCTAAGTCTTGTCCTTATTTATTAATTGAATTATATTTATTTTCCTAATTTAATTGGTAAGGGTTCGCCTGACGGGTCTAGGGTGGAAGTCAGATGCCCGCACGACCTAGCCGGATTCTGGGTCATGTAAGTTGGTATCAGAGCCTGGTTTAGAGTCTATCCAGACTAACATAGTGTGTGGTAGAGTCTCGCTAATGGGTAAATAGACGTCAGTACTTATCTAAGATAGGCTATGATGGCATTTAGGAAGTTTCACTTCCTTGTTTTCTAATCCTGCATCGGTCTAGGATGCAAAAGTATTTGCGTTAATTCCTTCGTGGTAATTGTGAACCCTCGTGCGACAAATCAGCAAACGGTAGGAGCTCAAAACGAAGTAGTCTAGCCCGGGGCTAGAGTAACTCAAGCCCTGAGAGTTCTGGATCGTGCTGACGATCCAGTTGCGCAGGCCCCAGCTGTACGAGCTCGCGATGGGAAAAGGAGCAGGGCCTTGTGGTTCCCTTGGCTCTCTACGATGCTTTTACGAGAATCTTGGTGACGCAGATACAGCAAGAACCTATTATTCGCTAGGCAGCTTATCAGGTTGCCGCATATGGATACATTCGGTCTCAGGGAGCTCCTGTTCCAGTCCCTAATTTCGCCCCAGTAAATTATGTCCCAGAAGCAGCATGTGTTGTGCCTCTAGTTATTCTGGCTGGTTAGCTAGCCCAAGTAATGGCTTGGTCCGAGTGTCTGAAGAGGCTACATTATTCTACCCAATTAAACCTTCTGATGTTCTTAGGCCTTGCATCAAATAATCCCTGTGTAAGTTTTTTAAAAATAAACTGATGTCAGCGTATCCTTCAGGCTCTTGATGATATCGAGCGGTATGGTGTTGATTATTCTGATTTCCAGTTTCAGGGGTCCAGCCTTGAATTGGTGGACCGCTCTCTTATTAGCTAATTTGGTTCAGTTTTTCTTCTAGATTCGTGGAAAAGTTCCTTTCGCGCTGTGAGCGAGATAAAAAGAGTCACCAATTTAAATGGATTGGATAGGGTAATTTTTCGGATTTTAGAATATGAGATTAAATTCTTTAGGATGGCTGGATATGCACTAGAACTAGTCCATGAACCTTCTGAGAATGTTCAAAGATTTATTGGTTTTCTCTTTCCTTGAGATACAAGATGGCTCGAGAAATTGAGGTTGGGACTTCATTTGATGTCGTTGTTGATGTTGCTAAGAGGTATTAGGCATACCATAAGTTAAAGCGGGAGAGCAAGAGATCCCACGGCCCTGGTGGGCACCATACCTCCTTTGGAGGTAAGAGTTCTGATTATTTTGGGGGGGTTACTTGCCAGGTTATCTCAGCTTGTAGAGCATGATTCTCAGAGTGCGCGAGTAGTTCATCAAGATTTGACTCAGTTTTCTCTTTGTAGCTTTCAATAATCTGTCCAGCTTCCATTTTCAGCAAAAAGGTGTTATCATTGTCGTGAGTCTGGTTACCCTTTGAGGAGTTTTCCCTTACTCCAGCAAGTAGGCAGTCGTCCTTTCTCTCGTCATCAGGCACCTGCACAGTCGCAGGGGATTTCATTTAGATCTCAATCAGCCAGAGAAATGCCACCATCCAGTGGAGTTCGAGAGTGTGGTGGCAGTGGTTCTTCAGAAGGTGATTATCAGGGTAGTGGCTCAGCTCAGCTGCAAAGGCAGTTCTATGAGCTGCCAGTCTGGCAGGATGCTGAGGTATCCGATATAGTACACCCATATATTTCTTCTTTTATTATATGTGAGTAAGATTTGATTCTTCCGATCGGTCTGGACTTCGTTTATCTTACCATATTTCCATGGCTTCCTTGTATATTATTTTTCTTAAGAATCGGTTGCGGTAGAGGGGAGAGCTTCTGGTATGATTTATTCCTAGAATTTGTGAGACCATACTAATTTATCTGGTCTAAATATGAGAGATTTGACAGTGAGTGTCGCTATTGTCTGCCTGGCAACTTGTCGTGCCACCTTCTATTATTATGTCAAATTAGTTTATCTCTTTTCTCGGAATTTCGTGTTGTTTGGATGATGGGATTCTAGTTCATCACCATCAGAGAGTGTCATTGTTTCTTCCGGCGTAAAGTGGTTAGTAAGTAATATTCGATCTACGTATCTCCTCTTGGTTCAAAACGCTAGTAAAGTCATGTTATCCCATGAGCTTATCTGGGTTATAAAAGGATTTTCTGGTAAATTGTCAGAATTTCCTTCTTATTGGGGAGGTTAAATTGGCATGGATGTTGTTCCATAAAGCTCATTTAATGTCTATTTCTTCAATTGCAATTTTTTATCTAGCTTGACTTGGAAGTAGTTCAGCTCTGGTAGCCAAGCAAATAAGAAGATGAGCTTGCTGAAGCTCTAATTATTCATATCCTCAGTCCATAGCCATCTCTTCTTCGTCCGGCACTAGTGGGCTTGGGCGGTTAGTAGCCGCTTGTGATGTTCCCTGTGTTGAGCCAAAATGTGTATCAAGGTAGCCGGGTAAGCAAATTGTTGTGTTTCAAGGCTAATGAAGGTAATGGAGAGAGTTTTTTCCGACCCGTGAATTGAACTATCGAGTGGTGGTGCTTGTGGTAAAAAGGTTTCAGAGTGGTGAACTCGACAGTTACAGCTGTTTGACAACTCGAAAGGGTCGTTTGGTAGCTCAGATCTGCCTAAGTTCTGCTTTTAGCTAAGTCTTCCTTAGTCCAGCAGATTGTGCAAGGATGGCTATTCCTATTCAAATTAGTGGTATGAGTTTATGCCCTTAGTGGAGGAGTCTTCCTCCAATACTGAATCCTAATATTAAATAAGGTATTGCTGAGGCGTAAGCTAATTCTTGGTTTCATCAAACTATTCTATATCGAAAAGTATATCGAAGAGGTGATTCGCCGGCAGAATCATGTTAATCCATCCAGAGTTCCATGTATCTTTGTTCCGAAAAAGTAAAACTCTCCTCTCGTGATCAAGGAAGGGGCAGCTTAGTCAGAATAAGCTAGGCAATGGTGTTATGATACTATCCAGATATATTTTATTCCAAGAGTTTGGTGTGCGTGTTAGAATTCTGATTCTGTTATCATGTAATAATGTATGTGGAGTAGTTTATGAAGGTTGTGCAAATTCTCTTGTTATATGTGTGAATTTTTCTTTAGACTTAGGCTCGTTCGAGGACGAACGAGAGTCTAAGTGGAGGAGAATAAAACGACCTTATATAGTCGTTTCGGAGGTTAGGACTGCGATCGGCGTGCTGATAATTTTAAAATCTTCGTAAGGTCTATTAAGACCTATCTGTTAAATTTAAACTAAATCGGACTTTATTCGGTAGGTACCGGAAGAAGGTTTCAGTTTTCATTGTAGGTAAATATTAAAAAGAGATTTTCGAGCTCGATTTTGGCGAATCAGCCCTGATTCAAAATCCAAAAATGCCGTTAGGTTCGTATGATTATTTTGACATGTCCGAATATGTGGAAGCGAATTTCGAGGTCGTTCGGATAGTTTCCACTAAAATGTGGAAAATTAATAATTTGATCTTTTCCTGTTCAATTCGCACCGTGAGTTTTGAAAATCAGATTTAAGATCCGCATTAACGAATACGTCACATAAATTTTATCTAACTTGCTTGAAAAATTTGGGATCATTTTGAATTTTGTATGGTTCCGTTTTAATTTTTTACGATAGGAAATCTTTAAAAGAAATGGAAAAAAAATAAGGAAAACAAAAAATAAAAAATAAAAAGGGGGAAGCCGGTGGATCCCTTAAGCTTAAACAAGAACAGAAACGAGAACAATACAAAGACAACGAGAAAATCACAAAAAAGAGAAAAAGGGAAGGAAACGGAGAGGGAAAATTATAATTTTTACCTCGAAACAACTAGGTAATGGTGTTAATCCATTATTTCAGTTTATTACGTGTGTTTGAATATATTTTAACTGTAAAAATTGGGATATTAGACATCATTTTAATAAGCTCAATTGATAGTTTTAAGGGTTAATTATGCCTCGATAATGAAATTGATTATATATTTATACTCAGGAAATTATGACAACTCATAAATGTAATTTATTTAGGGTTTGATTATGCTTTGAACCCTGTACATAGGCCTGGGCTGCGTATTGCGTATGCGAATAGGGTATCAGGTTCCTAACCGGATTGCCCTAAGATGTAAGGAATAAAGCCTTTAACCTAATTTGATATATTTTCTGCTTATTGAATAAGCAGGATCGTTTGGCAGTGAATGCAAAAGATAAAGTGGTTGTTCAGTAGTAATTCGAAATATGGTAAGTGTTTGTATCCATTTCTTTGGAGGCCCTTGGCCTTGTGGATAATCTACCACGTGTTCCTTACATGTGTAGCTGTCGATAGGCGTACTCATTACGCCTTAGCTTTGGATTTATATTGTATATTATATATTATGTCTTGTTGTTGGTATTGTATTTAGGATTTGAGCAGTGTACTCTGGCTGTGAGTGGCATATACTTCCCGGCCGTTGGTGAGAGTCCCGCGCCTGTGAAGGGTTATTATTGCATCATATTGCATTCATATGCATTATATTTTTCGGTTTATATCATATCGGGTGCAGGAGTATTCTGCCCTAGAAGAGTGCAGGAGTATTCCGCCTCTGATTTATATCATATCGAGTGCAGGAATATTCTGCCCCAGGAGAGTGCAGGAGTATTCCGCATCTGATTTATATCATATCGGGTGCATGAGTATTCCGCCCAGGAGAGTGCAGAAGTATTCCGCCTCTGATTTATATCATATCGGGTGCAGGAGTATTCCGCCTTAGGAGAGTGCAGGAGTATTCCACCTTTGGTTAATATCATATCTGGTGTAGGAGTATTCCGCCTCAGTAGAGTGCAGGAGTATTCTGCCTCTGATTTATATCATATCGGGTGCAAGAGTGTTCCACCCCAGGAGAGTGCAAGAGTACTCTGCCTCTGGTTTATATCATATCGGGTGCAGGAGTATTCCGCCCTAGGAGAGTTCAGGAGTATTCCGCCTCTGATTTATATCATATCGGGTGCATGAGTATTCCACCCCAGGAGAGTGCAAGAGTATTCCGCCTCTTATTTATATCATATCGGGTGCAAGAGTATTCTGCCTCAGGAGAGTGCAGGAGTATTCCGCCTCTGATTTATATCATATTGGGTGCAGGAATATTCCGCCCCAGGAGAGTGCAGGCGTATTCCGCCTCTGGTTTATATCATAATGGGTGCATGAGTATTTCGGCCCAGGAGAGTGCAGGAGTATTCCGCCTCTGATTTATATCATATCGGGTGCAAGAGTATTCCGCCCTAAGAAAGTGCAGGAGTATTCCGCCTCTGGTTTATATTATATCGGGTGCAGAAGTATTCTGCCCCAAGAGTAGGAGTATTCCGCTCTAGCTGGTTACTATATTGTATTCCCCTTGAATGCAGGAGTATTCTGCTTCGAGACGGGATTACGGGCACATGTGACCCCATTGCATCATACTGCATTCATCCATTTCATTGCACTGGTTGCTGTGTATTGTGTGATTAAAGTTCGATGTTTCGTGAATGTTTCATGTATTTCTGATTGGTGATATTTTCGGAATACGAATATGTTCAGCCTATCTTATGTCCCTAGTTGTTTATGAGTTTATGGTTCCATATGTGTTTCCAGTTATTATCTGGCTCTGCATTTTTATTATTTAAATAAGAGGAATTTGGTTTTTTTTCTTTTCTCCCTGGCTAGCTATCCTATTCTTTGAGGTGTCTAGTGAGTCCTTTTGACTCACCCTTATTTGTTGTTTGTTTCTTGTCTATCTACATCGTTTCGGCAGGTTCGCTTCAGGATTGAGTTCGCCACATTGTGAAGGAGCTAAGACGACTTCAGCTGTCAGGGTGAGCCAGCTTTTATTCAGGGTGGCCACCAATTTTATGTTTATTATTCCAGTTGTATTTTGCTCCCTTCAGGAGCTATCTGTCTTCTTTTGTACTCTTAGATGTCTAGTCTGGATAGCCCTAAACCTAGTATGTTGGGTACTCAACTGTAATTTCTTTTCTACAGCTTAGAGGTATCAGTATGTCTGTGCTTTTTCTAAGTCTTGTCCTTATTTATTAATTGAATTATATTTATTTTCCTAATTTAATTGGTAAGGGTTCGCGTGACGGGTCTAGGAGAGGATGTCAGGTGCCCGCACGGTCTAGCCGAATTTCAGGTCGTATCAGTTGGTATCAGAGCCGGGTTTAGAGTCTATCCAGACTAAGACAATATCTAGTAGAGTCTCGCTGATGGGTACGTAGACGTCCGTACTTACCTACGAGAGGCCATGATGGCACTAAGGAAGTTTCACTTCCTTCTTTTCTGATCGTGCGTCGGTCTAGGATGCAAAAGTATTTTTGTTAATCCTTCGTGGTAGTTGTGAACCTTCGTGCGACAAATCAGCAAACGGTAGGAGCTCAGGACGAAGTAGTCTAGCCTGGGGCTAAAGCTACTAAAGCCCCGAGAGTTATGGATCATTCTGACGATCCAGTTGAGCAGGCCCCAGCTGTACGAGCTCGCGATGGGAAAGGGAGCAGGGCCTTGTGGTTCCCTTGGCTCTCTACGATGCTTTTACGAGAATCTTGGTGACGCAGATACAGCAAGAACCTATTATTCGCTAGGCAGCTTATCAGGTTGCCGCAGATGGAGACGTTCGGTCTCATGGAGCTCCTGTTCTAGTCCCTGATGTTGCCCAAGTAAATTATGTTCCAGAAGCAGCATGTGTTGTGCCTCTAGTTATTCTGGCTGGTTAGTTGGCCCGAGTAATGGCTCAGTCCAAGTGTCTGAAGAGGCTACATTATTCTACCCAATTGAACCTTCTGATGTTCTTAGGCCATGCATCAAATAATCCCTGTGTAAGTTTTTTTTTTTTTTTTTTTTTTAAATAAAATGATGTCAGCGTATCCTTCAGGCTCTTAATTATATCGAGCGGTATGGTGTTGATTATTCTGCTTTCTAGTTTCAATGGTCCAGCCTTGAATTGGTGGATCACTCTCTTATTAGCTAACTTGGTTCGATTTTTCTTCTAGATTCGTGGCAAAGTTCCTTTCGCGCAGCGAACGAGGTAAAAAAAGTCGCCAATTTAAGTGGATTGGATAGGGTAGCTTGTCGGATTTTAGAATGTGAGATTAAATTCTTTAGGATGGCTGGATATGCACTAGAACTAGTCCATGAAATTTCTGAGAATGTTCAAAGATTTATTGGTGACCTTTCTCTTTCCTTGAGATCCCAGATGGCTCGAGAAATTGAGGTTGGGACTTCATTAGATGTCGTTGTTGATATTGCTCAGAGGTATTAGGCATACCATAAGTTAGAGCGGGAGAGCAAGAGATCCCACGGCCCTGGTGGGGACCACACCTCCTTTGGAGGTAAGAGTTCTGATTATTTTGGGAAGTTACTTGCCCGGTTATCTCAGATTGTAGAGCGTGATTATCAAAGTGCGCGAGTAGTTCATCAAGATTAGACTCAGCTTTCTCTTTGTAGCTTTCAACAATCTGTCCAGGTTCTATTTTCAGCGAAAAGGTGTTATCATTGTCGTGAGTCTGGTTATCCTTTGAGGAGTTTTCCCTTATTCCGGCAAGTAGGCAATTGTCCTTTCTCTCGTCATCAGGCACCTGCACAGTCGCAGGGGATTTCATTTAGATCTCAATCAGCCAGAGAAATGCTACCATCTAGTAGAGGTTGAGAGTGTGGTGGCAGTAGTTCTTCAGAAGGTGATTATCAGGGTAGTGGCTCAGCTCAACTGCAGAGGCAGTTCTATGAACTGGCAGTCTGGCAAGATGCTGAGGTATCCGATGTAGTACACCCATATATTTCTTCTTCCATTATATTTGAGTAAGATTTGATTCTTCCGATCGGTCTGGACTTCGTTTATCTTACCATGTTTCCATGGCTTCCTTTGATATTGTTTCTATTAAGAATCGATTGCTGTAGAGGGGCGAGCTTCTGGTATGATTTATTCTAGAGGCGGATGTCGGGTGCCCGCACGGCCTAGCCGGATTTTGAGTCATGTCAAATTTTTTTTTATGCAACTTCATATTACAATTATTGTAATCAATCTAATGTCATGTGTTTCTATACAATATTTTTTATTATTATTATGAATAAAATTCATAGCTCGTTTGGTTTATATAGAATTTTAAGCAAAGTTAAGCATAATATAAGTGAAATTATAAAGAAATTAATCAAACTGTTAGTAAAATTCAATAGCAGTTTGAAGAAATCTTACATTGAATCTTCATTTGAATGGAGCAATCTGTAAAAAGAATGGGTTTTTAGAGTTTGTTGATCGCGTGACTGGTGAAAAGGAAGGAGAGGGATATGGTCGCGTCTTTTTATTGGTTGTTAGGGGTATTTTCATCCGAAAAATCTTTCACTAGAGTTTGGAAGGCATTTATGCTGAACCACTGTTAGCAAGGACATTTATGCAAACCATTGCTTCTCGTAGCATATTTTTGTAATTCAACCATTAATATGAGGTTTGACCCAAGTACTACACAGCCCAACAAGAGCTTTAATTGGGACTCGGGTTGGATATTATAAGTAGCAGAAAGAGTAAAGAGAAGGTTATGCAAAAATGTGAAATAGTTTGAGCAAATTTCTAGTCTTCCCATCCCCAATTCTTCTGTATCTTCTCATCCCCTTCCCAAACTATCCCTTTAATGATTTTTTCATTGTTATCCTATCTTCCTTGTAATTTTTTTTATAATAATAAGAAAGTCCCAAAACAAGTTTTAGTATTACTGTTATCTTCTCGAGTGTGTTTGCTGGTAGTAGAGGTCAATGTTTTAAAAGGCGGAGGCGCAAGGCGAGGTGTTTTACATACAATGAGGCGAGGTGTAAGCCCTGAGACATGGAGCGTAAGTCCCATGGATCTTATTTTTTAATTAATTTTAAATTAATAAAATAGCATAACGAGCCAAAAAAATCAAAAGTACAAAAAAATAAGAAAATTAAAAACAAGAAAAAGGATTATAGAAACAAAAGATCTAACCTTTTTAACAACGGTAAGAAATTGAATAATGTTACAGTTTTTATGAGATACAAATAAACCATAAGGCCTTAACTTTCAAACAATTAAAAATAAAAATTTGTTACTATAAAAAGTGAATAAACAATAAAATTTATTACTATTATAATTTAAAACATTAATTCTTCATTGATAAATATAAAATTGCTTCTAAATTGCAACATAATTGAAGTCTAACAATTTTGAGTGATAAAAATAAAATATGAAGACCAATAACAAGTGATGATATTATAAATATCGGCTATGCATTTTTAGATTAAGTATACAGTTGATATTCACCCTTATGATATTCTCAATTGTAATACATGTAATATTATGTCTCGTTAATTGAGCTATACTCAATTTTTGAATTTCTATAGATGAATATAACTTCATTTTTAAAGAAAATTGTGGATGAACAATCTTAATTAAGCAATTAGACAGATCATTTGCATAGGTTCTATAAGGTGAGTCCCGAGCGTTAGGCGTTGGGCGTGCTCTGGACGCATCGTCGGGCGTTCGAGGCGTAAGCCTCACGGATCTAAGCATCGCCCGAGAGTCTCAGGGCGTTTTGCAAGTGCCCCGCCCTGAGGCGAGTCCCAAAACTGTCTTTTAAAACAGAGGTGGAGGTTACTACAGATCATTTGGTGATAAATTTGTGTTCAAGACCCCTTGGAGTGGGATGCGCAAATTTTGTTTTAAGAATACGTATTCAACACCAGAAGCAGTCTCTTTCTTCATGCATATTGGACACATTCCCAATGAGCACGACCTTGTCAAATATGGTTAGTCTTACTTGCCATAGTATTGTGTCATCATACTATTTTAGAAATATTAATTTGACTCCACTGGTGATAAGAGACTAATATATACTTTAGTCTCGTTTGGTAGGAAGATAAGTTATACAGTGACTAATAATACAAGGATTAATAATATATTGATTAGTTATTCGGGGATAAGTTATGCAGGAATTATTTTCATCATGTGGTTGGTACATATATTAAAAAAGGGTTATATAATGTATAACTTAAAACATCGGTTTGGTTTTAAATGAAATAAATTTTATTTTCCAATTATACCCCTGACTTCTCAAAATAGATACTACTAGCATTTTGTCTTCTGATGAAGGCTTTCTCCAATTTTGCGTCATTATGTTGAGGGTTGAATAGGACCTAGTTCAATTAAATTTAATTAGGCATTGTTGAAGCACTAGAGCTGGTCAAATTGGATGCTGCATTTATCTTTTGCTTACAAAGAGTCACTACGGCAACATGCCTTCAGAAATTATAGAAGATACAAATACAGTGATTCACAAAAGCATTAGTCAGTTTTGGGAGCAAAGATAATTAATTATTGAGGAAGTGTACTAATTGTATCATTTACTTCCATCATGAATGAGAAACATTTGACTGAATAAGTCGACAAAATGGGTGCCGCAATGATAGAAGTTAATTAGAACAAACGGAAAAGGGTCATATTTACCCCTCTAATATAGTTTAATGTATTGGCCTAACCTCCGTTATACTATTCGATTATATTTATCCTTATCTTCCAACTTTCAAATAAATTTACCCTTATCATCCAGTTTTTGAATAAAAGTGCCCCTATCTTAACGGAGGAGACACGTGGAGGCCTTAAAACACAAATAAGAACCAAATTAAGAACAATTCAGACCCTTGCACATTAGTCATCCACTTGGATCCTACATTTCCATCTGTATGACCCGACACCCAAACCCAAGTTAGAATAAGCCATCATCTTCCCCTTCTTTCCTCTCCAAACCATCATGAAAATACACCATTAGTAGCCTCCCACCATAAAAATTACACCACATATATCAATTAATTTGTTTTATAGAGTAACCCATACAAAATTAAAGCCACGTTGCCACCCAAAATTCGTCACTGCCGCTTGTACGGTTTCTCCACAAATATTTATAGACATTGAATTTAAGCTTATGAAAACTCTTGTTATATGGCTAATAATGCTACTGATGCTTCTGAATCAAGGTCAAAACCCAAGGTCCTTTAAAGAATTAACTGAAGGGGCACTTGAATTATTATCTTTTTATACTAAAAAATTCTATATCTTCTCCCATTTACTGTAAACTTAAATAATCAAGATGAAGATTAAATAGTGAAGCTTAAAATAAATAATATTTTTTTCATTTTATGTATGAACTTTCTGAAATCAAGTGTATGTTAAGCCCAAATTTCTTCAAAACTAAAAGAACTTAAATGAATATAAGCAATTTTTTTTTTTAATTTAAAGAAGAGAAGCGACATAAACGTTGAAGAGCCTCAAGGAACTTGTGTGTTCTTCTTGCCTTCCCACCTTCTACGACTCCATTATCTGCTTCTTCTTCTACTGTTCTCAATATTTTCATTTTTTTTTCTTGTTCTGTTTTCCTCAAATACTGGAACGAGAAGAAGAATTTTATTGGACAGAGAAGGGCAGTGTTGGTTATTTGATGTGATAATGAAGAAGAAGACGATTGAGGGTTATTGAGGAAGATGACACAAACTATACAATTTTTAGGTGGTAGGTTTTTTGTTCGGGTTGGGTAATTTATATCGGTATGAATTTGGATAAATTATAGGTAATAGGTTTGGGAGTTTTAGGTAGTGTAATTAAGATTGTTGTGTTAAGAAACTGCCACGTGTCACGGCAGTTAGGAAAAGGGCAAATAAATTTAATAATTTGATGGCAGGGGTAGCTATGGACGAATAGTATAACAGATGTTAGGTTAATACATTAAACTATATTAGAGGGGGTATATATGACCCTTTTCCGTAGAACAAAACCATGAAGGAAGATAATTTGAAAAGTGCTAGTTTGATCTCTTCAATGACTGTGGAATGCTAAAGGGCCGGAAGACTCAAAGTTGATTACTCCAATACCTTGTCGTCTTGGTCACCACCGACGAGCATGGGTGAAGTATCGATTTGCTCTTACAGAAAAGCATTTGATAGAGGGTTAGATTTGTCTTTTGAATATATAATCTAGGTATAAATAATCCTGGTATAAGTTGTACAACATAGAGGCAGGAATAAAATAGTACTGGAATTTCAGTTCGTATAAGTAGTACCGAAATGTTAAACCAAAAATGGGATAAAATTGTACTGATTTCTATCCCAGGATTATTCTTGCTAATATAGGATACCAGACGTGCCTTTTATGTATTGCTGGGATAATGTGATATTATGTATGATGCTGCTGATTGATATATAGAGTTAAAATCTCAAATGGTCACTCAACTTTGAGAAATTAACCACCAAAGTCACTTTGTTTTGGTTGGTCCCAAAAAGGTCACTCAACTTTGGGAAATTAATCACCAAAGTCACTTTGCTTTGGTTGGTCCCAAAAATGTCACTCAACTTTGAGAAATTAACCACCAAAGTCACTTTGCTTTGGTTGGTCAAAAAAAGGTCACTCAACTTAGGAAAAATATCTCCAAAAGTAATTCTTGTCAGTTTTTGTACCGTTACCCACTGAAAATCTGACGTGGCTTTTTAAAATATTTTTCATATAATCGTAGGTCCCACTTTTTTTGCCATGTAGGACTTTTTTAATAGTTACTTACTAATTTCTGACAAGTGCAATGCACGTGTATTCCTAATAACTAATACAAAAATTATAAATATGTGCAATAAGCGTGTATCGTTGCTAGTAAATTAAAGAAAAAGATATAAATTCAAAGTACTGATATATCGAATCCTTTACAATTGATATTTTTTATTTTTGCAATACATAATCATACTAATTAAATATTACTATTGTACGAAGGCCAATAATTAATATTTGAACAATTTTAATCATGTTAATTTTATAATATCAAGTATTTAGCTTGGTATCAATACCTTTTCTTGATTTTTATTTTTTTGTGCTAATGACAAACTATTATTGTGTACTAGGAATTAGGAGTACGACAAACAATTATCTGTCTTCGAACTTGATGTATTATAAAATTTGCATGATTATAATCGTTCAAATATTAATTACTGGCATTCGTATAATAGTAATGTTTAGTATGATTATGTATTACAATAACAAAAAATATCGAACGTAAAAGATTCGATATATCAGTACTTTGAATTTATATTTTTTTCTTTAATTTACTAGCAACGATACACGCTTATTACACATATTTATAATTTTTATATTAGTTATTAGGAATACACGTGCATTGCACTTGTCAGAAAATTAGTAAGTAACTATTAAAAAAGTCCTACATGGCAAAAAAAGTGGGACCTACGATTATATGAAAAATATTTTAAAGAGCCACGTCAGTTTTTCAGTGGGTAACGGTGCAAAAACTGACAAGAATTACTTTTGGAGATATTTTCCCTAAGTTGAGTGACCTTTTTTTGACCAACCAAAGCAAAGTAACTTTGGTGGTTAATTTCCCAAAGTTGAGTGACCTTTTTGGGACCAACCAAAGCAAAGTGACTTTGGTGGTTAATTTAGTGACCATTTGAGATTTTAACTCTTGATATATGTCGTTTATATATTGCTAGGGTTAACTGCAGACCTTTATGTTCTATGCACATCCGTGCTCTTCTTTCATTTAATGTTTACTAACCTTTCCGCAGAACATTAGGACCCTATTAACATCAAAATTGCTAAACTGAGAGAGGCATTGGAGTCGGTTACCTCAGAGCAGAACTGCAGAAGTACCTAAGAGCACGTGATGCTCGTCATCATCATAGTAAGATTCCATTCTCGTCCCTCAATAAGAACTTAATTGTTTTCACTTAGAAATGGAAGTAGACTTGATTGTTTTCCTTCATCTCTTACTATACCGAATGTCATTAATGTGCTAAATGCTTGACAATAGCGAGACCAACTAGCATAGAAAACCTGCATTGGTGGATTTACTTTTAAATGAGATACTTAAGCAGTAGGCAGCTATACATTTGAACAAGTTATCTAACCTAGAAAATGTTGCTGCAAAAATGGACTTTGTGGTTGCTCAACAACAATCTTTCTTAGCAAGGCATAGCATTTTCTTAAGTTACAAAGCAATACCAAATGGCCCATGTAACTTCAAATTGAGTTTACTATAGGCGCCATTAGAATACTGCAAGATGTTCATTCATGGAATGGCGCAGTATTTAAATAGGTTAGTAGCTTTTCAATGCTTATAATTTCTGGAATAATTTCTTTCCTAGCTGCTTCACTCTAGGGATCATTATCTAATTCTGGAGTATAGTTGTGTTGGGAAATAATAGTATACCCCATGAATATTTCCTACAATAATACACAAGAATAGAAGAGTACAGCGACACCAAGTTTCTTAACGTGGAAAAATCTTTTTAATAAAAAAGCAAAATAGCCACGTATTGAGAGGAGCAAAATAACTTCACTATAGTGAGAAATATTACACACTGTAGTCATATACTACTACACATTCAAAGGAAATAACTCTCTTTATTTTAAAGACACCTCACTATGATATTGCTCACACTCTATATTTTCCTGCACAGACTATTTTCTTTCCGTCTGTGGAATATATTAAACATCTACTGCATCCCTAAGCTAACGAGAAGGGAATCTCTCTCACAAGCCACGATCAGCACTTAGCCTAAAAGCCTCTTCAACGAATACTGCTTCTATTTTTTTTTTTTTTTTTTTTTTGGTGTGTATAAACTGAGAAGGCAACGTCTCTATTTATAGGGAGAGTTGCCACCCTCTCCTACCAATCATAATGCTCCAATTTACAATTTGCAAACTGCAAATGGCATTGCAACTTGTTCTGCCGCCTTTGCCAACTGTTCCACCAATCATATCTTTTCTTTTTCTTTTTCTTTTTGTTCCTTTTTGTTTTCTTTTTCTTTTATTTCATTAGGGGCTTGACCCCATAAATCTTCCCCTTAATTTTTATTTTTCTTTTTCATTCCAAGCATTGATCTCAACCTTCGAAAGTTTTCAAATTTTAGTAGCGTTGTAAAGAAATCTGCGACTTGATCATGAGACTTCACATCTTGAGATCTACCTCCTTCTTGACAATGCATTCTCGGATGAAGTGATACCTTGTATCTATGTGCTTGCTTCGATCATGATATACCGGATTCTTGGCAAGTGCTTGTGCAGATTTGTTGTCAACACAAATTTTCGTAGCTTCAGTTTGAGGCAAATTGAGCTCCTTCAATAATATTCTTAGCCAAATAGCATGACACGTACAAGACGTTGCTGCTACATATTCAGATTCACAAGTCGAGAGAGTATCAATACATGGTTTCTTTGAACTCTAGGTAATAACACAATTACCCAAGAAAAAGACAAAGCCAGTTGTGCTTTTTCTATCATCAATATCTCCCGCAAAATCACTATCACATAATCCCACAAGATTGAAATATGAAAAAAGTGGGATTTACTTTTTCTCCATTATCAAACCTTGACAACTTTGTCCCGCTTTCCATTGGTGTGTTTACATGGTTGCAATCAAACATCTTGAACTTCTTCAAGATCTCTTTTGTATAGCTTGTTGTGGGGTCCAGCCCCATCCATGCAAAATGTGAAAAATATGCAAAATGTTGGAAGCAAATTGGCTTGACGGTGCCATTGAAAGTCTGCAAAGTTTGGCAGACTTGTTTGAATTTGATGTAAGCCATGATATCACAAGGCCATTTTACAACTATAAATAGAGGCATTAGTTCCTCAGTTGAGGTATCCAGTTTCAAAGAGTATTAGAGAGAAAACAGTGTAAGAGAGAATACACAGTGTAGAAAAATACTCTGTGAGGAAAAATAGAGAGTGTGAGCGGTTTTATAGTAAGGTGAAAAATCAAAAGAGGGTTATTTCTTTTGTGAGTGTGTAGTAGTATTTACTACACGGTGTAAAAGTCCTTGCTATAGTGGAATTATTTGCTCCTCTCAGACCATGGTTTTTCCCTTAGTTCAGAAGGATTTTCCACGTAAAAAAATCGTGGTGTCCTTGTTTTTATTTTTTATTCTCTTTGATTACCGCATTTTTCAATACTCCATTAATATTGTTGCTATTATACCGTGAATAATATTTCTGTGTGGGGATTAATTTTCCCAGCAAGTGGTATCAGAGCAGAGGTGTTGTTCATTTACAGAAATACTGTTCAGGGCAGGCGATACTATACTCAGTGAAAAAAAATGTCAGGAGTAAAGTACGAGTTAGAAAAATTTAACGAAGAGGGCGGTTTCTCAATGTGGCAGAGAAGGATGAAGGATCTGCTCATCTGACAAGGATTACAGAAGGCACTGGATGGAGAGAAGCCTGGACCCATGAAACTCGAGGTTAGGGTGGAGATGGATGAAAAGGCAGCTAGTGCAATTAGGTTGCACTTATCAGATGATGTGGTCAATAACATCACTGATGAAGACACTGCATGTGGAATATGGACAAGGTTGGAGAGTCTATATATGTTGAAGACGCTGACAAATAAATTATACCTGAAAAAGCAGCTATATGCCCTACAGATGGGTGAAGGTATGAATTTTTTGTCACATCTAAATGTGCTTAATGGACTAATCATGCAGCTGGCCAACCTCGGAGTACAGATCGAGGAAGAAGATAAAGCCGTCTTGCTCCTAAACTCGTTGCCATCCTCGTATGATAACTTGGCAATGACCATCCTGCACGGTAAAACTGCTATTGAGTTGAATGATGTCACATCAGCTATTCTACTCAATGAGAACATGAGAAAGAAGCCCGAAGGTCATGGACAGGCTCTCATCACAAAAGGTAAAGGCAGGGGTTCGAGCAACTATGGTAGATCCGGAGGTTGGGGAAAGTCCAGGAACCGGTCCACAACATCAGGTGGAAATTGCTACAATTGCGATCAATCGGGTCACTTTAAAAGGAACTGCCCAAATTCTAAAAGGGGTAAAGACAGACATGGTGGCCATAATAATGAAGTTAACACAACCGCCATGATGCAATATAATGACACAAATGCTCTTCTCATCGTAAATGCGGATGAGGAATGTATGCACTTGGCAGGTCAAGAGTCGGAATGGGTGGTTGACACAGCAACATCTTACCACGTCACACCTGTAAGAAATTTATTTTGCAGATATGTAGCAGGTGATTTCGGCATAGTGAGGATGGTTAATAGGAGTTACTCGAAGGTTGTGGGGATCGGTGATGTATGCATCAAGACAAATATGGGATGCACCTTGGTTTTAAAGAACGTGCGGCATGTACCTGATTTGCGGAAGAACTTGATCTCGGGGATTGCTTTGGACCGAGATGGATACGAGAATCACTTTGCAAATCAAAGGTGGAGACTCACCAAGGGATCATTGGTGATTGCAGAAGGAGATGCTCGTGACATGTTATACTAGACAAATGCAGAAATTTGTCGAGGTGGAGAAAGCACGATAGCTGATGTTGCCGAGCAGGGGGATCAACCTGATGAGATTATTGATCAGGGGGAGCAAAACGCTCTCAAGGTGGTTCAAAGGGACAAGTTCAAGTTATGCAAAGAACTTGTCGGCATGAGCTCTATCTGAGAGACAGGAGATCCCTCCTTCAGGTGTATGGGACTGGAGGGGGAGATTGTTGTGGGGTCCAGCCCCATCCATGCAAAATGGGAAAAATATGCAAAATGTTGGAAGCAAATTGGCTGGACGGTGCCATTGAAAGTCTGCAATGTTTGGCAGACTTGTTTGAATTTCTTGGCATCAGGTGATGTAAGCCATGACATCACAAGGCCATTTTACAACTATAAATAGAGGCATTAGTTCCTCAGTTGAGGTATCCACTTTCAGAGAGTATTAGAGAGAGAACAGTGTAAGAGAGAATACACAGTGTAGGAAAATACTCTGTGAGAAAAAATAGAGAGTGTGAGCGGTTGTATAGTAAGGTGAAAAATCAAAAGAGGGTTATTTCTTTTGTGAGTGTGTAGTGGTATTTACTACACGGTGTAAAAGTCCTTGCTATAGTGGAATTATTTGCTCCTCTCGGGCCGTAGTTTTTCCCTTAGTTCAGAAGGGTTTTCCACGTAAAAAATCGTGGTGTCCTTGTTATTATATTTTATTCTCTTTGATTACCGCATTTTTCAATACTCCATTAATATTGTTGCTATTATACCATGAATAATATTTCTGTGTGGGAATTAATTTTCCCAACATAGCTTTCTTGACATATGAAAATACCTTCCTCCATCTGCTTCACTTCCATACCTATGTAATATGACATGAGCCCTATGTCCGTCATATCAAACTCACGGGACATAGCTTTCTTGAAATCTTCAGACAAATTGGGGTTATTACCCATAAAGATAAGATCATCAACATAAAGATAGACAAGTGAAATATCTCAATTAGTATGAACTTTAATATAAAGAGCATATTCTTTGAGACAACGAGTAAACCCTTTGTCTTGAAAATGCTTGTCGATGCGACTATTCCACGCCCTTGGAGCTTGCTTCAATCCATATAAGGCTTTGTTCAATATAAGCACTTTATCTTCATGATTTTTGACCTCAAAGCCCAATGGTTGCTCAACATAGATTTCCTCTTCAAGATTGCCGTTCAAGAAGGCTGACTTGACATATAGTTGATGGATTTTCCACTTCATTTGTGTTGCCAAAGAGATAAGTAATCGGATCGTCTCCATGCAGGCAACAGCTGCATAGACTTCATCATAGTCAATGCCATGCCTTTGTTTGTAGCCTTTAGCCATTAGTCTTGCCTTGTATCTCTCTATATCTCCATCAACATTCTTCTTTGCCTTGTATACCCATTTCATTCCAATTGCTCAATGACCCTTGGGAAGAGTTGTTAACTCCCTAGTATTGTTCTTCTCTATTGACTTGATCTCCTCCTCCATGGCTTGTCTCCACCTTTTGTCTGTAACAGCTTCATCAAAGTTCAGTGGTTCACTATCAGCAAAGAGACAATACAAAAAATCAAAATTAGTAATTTGATTTGTATTATCGTAGAGTTCTGCAACAGTCCTCGTTCTTTCACGTGCTTCATTTGAACTCCCTGGAAAGGAAGGAGATGCAACATGGTTGGGGATGGAGGTGGAGTTGTGTCTTATAAGGGTTCCTCGGTCTCTTGTGCTTCTTCTTCATCATCTTCAAAGTACAGAAGAAAATCATATATATTTTCTTCCTAAGATTCCCAATTTCATGTCGCTTCTTCATCAAATTCAACATCACAGCTCACCACCACTTTGCCATTTGCCAGGTTGTATAACTTGTAACCTTTTGAACTCGTGTCATAGCCAACAAACACATGCTTGACACTTCGATCATCAAGTTTAGCTCTTCCTTGATATGGCACATGAGCGTAGGCTATGCTCCCAAAGATTCTCAAGTGTCTGACACTTGGCTTCCTTCCGCTCCATGCTTCTTAAGGAGTTTGATCTCTAACATTTCTTGGTGGAGATCTGCTGCTCAAATAAACTGCGCAAGAAACAACTTCGGTCCAAAATTCCTTGGGCATGCTTTTAGCTTTTAACATACACCTAGTCATATTAAGAATCATTTTTTCAACAACTCCATTTTGTTGTGGTGAGTAAGGTACCATTAGAGGGAGACGAATTCCATGAGATTGACAAAAGTCATTAAATTCTTTTGAAGTAAATTCGTCTCCTCTATCGGACCTTAAAGCTTTTATTTCATGGCCATTTTTCTTTTCCACAAGTGCTTTAAAATTCTTAAAAGCAGCAAATGTTTCAGATTTTTGCTTCAAGAAATAGACCCAAGTCTTTCTACTAAAATCATAAATGAATAGTAGCAAGTATTTAATTTTACCGAAAGAAGGTGGATTGATTGATCCACACAAATCAGTATGAACAAGCTGGAGTGGCTTGGTAGCTCTTGATGTGGCCTCCTTCAGAAAACTCTTCCTTGCATGTTTGCCAAGAAGACAAGCGTCACACAATTGATGGGGATGGTTGATTGAAAGCATTCCATTCACCATCATTTTTTCTCCCAATGATTTGAGCGCTTCAAAATTCAAATGCCCAAATCGCATGTGCCAGCACCATGACTCATCTTTGCACATTAACCTTCAAACATTTTGCATCAATTGTCTTAAGATTCAAAGTAAACAATCTATTCTTTGCCATTTCAACTTTAGGAATTAAGTTTCCATTTGAATCTCTAATCCAAAGATGCATATCTTTCATATGAATATCATATCCTCTTTCAAGAAGTTGGCCCAAACTCAAAATATTACTTTTTAGTTTTGGCACATAATAAACATCTTAAATCATCTTATGGCCACCATCTTTAGAGGAGATTAGAATTGTAGCTATCCCTTCAATTTGGATCTTTGAGGAATCTCCAAAGGACACATTGCCTTTCACTCTTTTAATGAGTTCCACAAACTTGTCTTTGCATCCACACATATGGATGCTTGCACCATTGTCCAAATACCATGAGCTCCAATTATCCTTGTCACCTTTCTTGAGTGCTAACAACAATGTTGACTCATCTTATTCTTTGTTGTCTTTTGTTGTCAACAAGGTTAGCTTTCTCTTCGACATTACTACGGCATTCCCAAGAGAAATTGATATGATCCTAACTAGGATTAGGAAAATAACAAGAAAATAAAATGGTAAAAGCAAGACCCAATTTGAATTGATTTGGAATTAAGAAAATGGATTAGGAGGTGAGGCCTAATCACCCCCTTAAAACAACAAACAAAATGAACCTATACGAATTGATCCTTAATTAGATCTAATCCAATTGCAAACCAAGGAAAGAAAGTGCTCAAGCAACATGCTTAGCCAATGTTCACTCTCAATAATTATCATCCAAAAAACTACCCTAGAATAATGAGATAAGAAAGCTTATATAGTATCTACTAATAATGGCATAACATTGCCTTAATTGGCTCTAAAGTGGGCTGAAATAAAAGTCATTAACTTGAAGTGGGCTTTTTATCATCGTCTCAGTACTATCGCGACTGAAGGGGCGCGATCACGATAACCAATCCAGCAGTGCTTCGTGAACGCGCCAAATGCCACGCATTCGCGAAGGATAACTTCCTCCGCCTCTGCGCGATCGCGTTTGGGACCTTGCGATCGCGTTGAGTTGATTTTGGTGCTGAGGCAGTAAGTGTTGACACCCAATTTTGTCCCTCATTTTTTAAAAATTGGCTATAATTTAACTTAAAGATGTAATCTGACTATTTGTGCAAATTTGCATTAGAAGGCACGTATGATATTACCTATCTATACATTATATACTTAATTGTGGATGTGTTACGTAATTTTGCATTATTTAGGCTATTTTTCAAAACTATGACCGTTTGTATAATTTAATGCATTTACAATATTTTGGTAAATATTTGTGGCCATTTATATTTATTTAAGTTCCTGATTTTCTTCTACGTGTGCATTTTTGCAGTATATATACATATTTATGTCTTATTTATTTTGCACATTTAGCTAAATATAGGTCCGATTAAATTGTCTAGTCCAAATTCTACGCCACATATTTTTATTTTCTTAACATGTTTATTTTAATCCTATTTTTCTTTTAATCTAAACAAAATTCTAACAAGATATACTCACATTTTTATCCCATAATTACTCCTTCCAAAACTATAATTTTCAATATGATTACACTACTTTTATTTCTCTAACTAAATAAACTCTTTGTTCCTACCTTTTTGTCATTATTTTTTTAATGCACTAGCCAAGCCAAATTATGTCCAAATCTTCCTCCAATGTTTAGGTAATTCCCATTTCATCTCCTATAAACCTCGGCAATCTCGTTCCCACTGATTTCTTATCCTCTTTGAATTATTCTTCCTTATCAATTATACATAAAAATTGCTCACTATCCCTCTTGGATCATTTTTCCTTTCTTGGCACCAAATCAGTTAAATAACTTGCTTTTTTTTACACAATTATTTTTAAGCGAAAATATCTGCTAAGAATCTAGACATTGTTTTTAGTATTGGTACAAAGTTCTTGTGCTTAATTCCTTCACTTTATTGATCATATGAGGTTGACGTTTGAAACTAACAGATTTATTCCAATTGATTATAATTTATTCTAGCAGCGCCTAATCTTATGAAATTCGCCTTTTGTTCTTTAAACTCTTGCACTATAAATACCGAAGGCTTTTGGCATTTGTGAGGGGGGGGCGCATCGGGAGTAGCAGTATCATACAGCTCCCCTCTCATCTTCTTCCTCACACACATACACCACATATACACCAAATGAGCGGCCACCATATTTCTCCTACCCCACCATCAATCACACGCCCCTCCCTTCATATTTATCTCTTTTCAATTTTCCTAAGATTTTCCTCCTCTCCATGCATTGTATTATCAAGAACAAGCCTCAACACCTTTAACCATTTCCCGTTCCATTTTTTACAGACCTCGTTCATCATCAGGCAATACACGCACAGACCCACTCCCTTTTTTCTTCTTCTTCGAAACACTTACCTACATCACATCTTCACTTACAAACATCGTCTCCTCCCTCCAACTTCTCACTTACACCCTCACACTCTCAAGTTATCAATATTTCTCCTCACTTACACACAGAAAATGCCATGAAGTAGTCACATAATATAAGCAGCGACTACTGCTGGAGTTCTCAGTGAAGGGATGACAACAAAGATCCGCCAACGGAATACTTTGAATGACGGCTGGAAGTGCACTACCGATAGCATGGAGCCGCGCCTGCGTTCAGCTAAAACTCCAATGCCGATGCCGCTCGTCTTTAAAAGGTCGACTCTTCCAATACTCTCTGTAATTGTTTGGTTTGCTATCATTATAGTTAAAATCAATCTATGATCGTAGATAAATTTTTCTTTATTGAATGGATGTCTGACATTAATTCGTTGTGATTATATAACAAATACACTTGCAAGGAAATAATAGGATCATGTGATATGAGATATATTCAAGACCACAAGGAATGCACTCGAGAAGTTGTTCTGACTATGCTTCATTTGTGAATCTTGTTTAAAATCTAGCAACCTTCCTAATAGCTTAATCAAGAGATATTGAAATGAGGTCTTGAAAAGTGTGCCATCTAAAGCATGTATTTGGTACATTCATATGGAATACTTCGTTACTCACATGCCCGCTTATTCTGCTTTAGCGTCATTCTATGCCCACTAGTGGATTTTCATACATACGAGAACTAACTGTTGGAATTATTCTTACCATAAAAGTTGCATGGTTAATTTCAGCATTTCTTTTGTGATTAGCTAAACATGAAGAATAGACATTCTCTCACCCCCTTGAATAATTTATGCATGTACACTATAATGGAGTGGCGTTTCTACAACATACAATGGCATCAACACATGAAGATCTAGCAGAGTAGTCAACCTTACCAAGGTCAGGTGCGTTCAGGGATGTGATGACAATGGCAGGCTAATGACTTCTTGAATGAAGAATACACATATAGCTTTATAATACTAAAGCAATTTGTTACTCCCTCGGTTTTGATTTGATATGTCACTATCTTATGAGTTTTAAAGATTTACCGCTTTTACTATTTTTGAAAAATAATAAAAAGATTTACCGCTTTTACTATTTTTGAAAAATAATTTTAATTTTCTCTTAACTATTTAACAGGTTTTAAAATTTAAATACTAAACTATTTTTAAGCTTTACATTGTTTTCAACTAGCAATGCTTCTAAGACAGAAAACAACTTTTACTCTTATTATTTACGTTAAATCATTTTGGGATTAAATACTATTTTTTTTAAAACTAAATATTTTAATACTTCTTTTGTCTCGTCTAGAAACGTTTAAGATTGTTGATCATACAAAGCAAAATGAGGAGAAGTAACATCGGACTGGGCCCTTCTCTCGCCTCGCCTATACCTGATCCCGCATTCTTCTAAATTTCTATAGTTCATTTATTTGTTAAGTTGTTGATTATTTTCCCATATTAAATTCGCCACAATTTAAGGTGGCGCATGTCTCTATTAATATGTATTTTTTTTGTGTGAAGTATTATATTCGAAAGGATGCTTTATGGAGAACTCAAAAGATCTCGTTCTATCCTCAGCTTCATATATAAAATATGTTGTATCGTAAAGCATTTATTTTGGAGACTTGGGATTGTATTGATTATTGCTAGCTTTCGACCCCTTTAAGATATAATATAATTCAATATTTTCTTAGTTAGAATATCATTTAAATATTTAGACTTTTATGCCTGATAATTTAATTGATTGACCTTTTACTTTAAATCCCAATTATTAGTCCGGTCGGGAACCACACTTTGTGGAATCTGAGAGGTGCCTAACACCTTCCTCTTGGGTTAATCTGAACCCTTACTCAGAATTCTCGGTTCGTAGATCAATTATCAAAGTTAATATTAAAATTGGCTAGAAACAAAATAGGTGCCCTAATACGCCTAGTTAAAAAATATGTTAGGTGGCGACTCCAAGTCTTTACCCGCGAGTCTCAATAAGTCGAGCCATGTTTCGAACCCTTACGGGGTTCGGGGAAAAATGGGCGTCGACAGTAAGCATGTAAACAGGCCCTGCAGCCTCCAATATTTGCCCAAGCTGCTTCACTTGTTCACTTTAGCCATCTTTGCCTTGATTCTTGGCTTCCAAGCTCTTTTGAAATACTCTAAGCTTTTGATGTTAAGTCTAAATCTGCCAATGTCATGAGCGCCAATCCGGTTTGCATCATTCCCTCCTTCTTTAAAGAATTCGTCCTCGAATTTGGACCTCAATGGCTTTAGAATGCCCAAAAATAAGAACTAGCCATTCGAACAAACCATTCTTGGCTTTAGGAGAGAACGACACCTCAAACTTTTTTGTAGCCCAAGAAAATTCTTCCAAGTGTCTTACCTCTTTATAGATCCTCTCTTGATGTTCTTTCACAAGTATATCAAAAATGTTAGTAAACTCATCAAGAAAAGGATTAACACATCTATACCCATAGATATTTGGCAATGCCTCAAATGAGTTATTTTTGCACTTCTTTCCAGAGGCATTCACAAAATCCCTCCAAATTAAAACCTCAAAACTAGGAATAGAGTAAGTAAAGAACATGACACTAAAATGTGCATCAAGCAAGTTACTACTACTATCACTAGTGTCTCCCTCCTTCTTTAAAAGACACTTTTCATTTTTTGGAGGATAAACCAACATAACACAAGCTTTTAACAAATATTTTGAGAGTTAGCTTGCTAACATCCACACAATTAACACTTTCAAGCAAGTCACAAGAATAATTTCCCCAAGTTATGCATCCCTTAAATATTGACTCATCATTTTTATCAAGTGCAAACAAATTCAAAAGGAAGGTGTCATCCAAAGAAACATTAAAATCATCAAGTGAAAATCTTTCAAGAACACAAATGTCAATCAAAGCAACATTATCAATGGTGTCCATACACTCAAGCTCACTTTCCAAAGTAGAATCTCTACCAAGCACAAAGTCAAAACTAGGACAAACCAAAGAACATTTCACCTTTTCACTTGTACACTCACTTAACAACTCAAACTATGATTTATCAATTTCAAACAAAAATGAAGACAATTCATTATCATTCAAACGTAACCTTCACTTCCTTCAAGTAAGTGCACACCTTTCAATCCATCACTATTTTCAATTTGACATAAACAACCACCAATACCATTATCAAGAAGGCTACCACTCAAAGTATCACAAGGTCCAAGCAATTCTGTTTCTTTATTCACAAGAGAAATGTCATTGTCATCATAAGAATAATTAGCACAATCATCATCCAATCCTATATTCTTTATAGAAGTCATGAAACAAAATAAGAAATGAATTTTAATCATGCTCTCTTGATTTTCAATATCACCAATATGACCACTTTCTCTAACACATGACATGACATTTGCATTTTCCAACTTCATTTCGTTGTTGCTTGTACAAATAGAATTCATGCCTTTACAAGTTAAGGAATCTACACAATTTAATTCACTTGTAAAAAAGACAATCATTCTTTGACAAATTAGCACCAAGAGTAGTGTTCCTATTATATAAAGACAAATTAAATTCATCTTCATGGAAAGAATTTAAAGAAATACTTTCTATCTCATGTGCTCCAACAATGGGTATAACACTAGTTTGACAAAATTCTAGCTCACAATCAATAACACACTTTGCTACACCATTAAGTTCAACTAGTGTATGCTCCAAATTGCCAACTTGACTTTCAATGCAAGGTAAAGAGTCACCAATTCCCACAAAATTAAAGCTATCTCCCCAACTCAAATATCTATCTAACTCTTCCAAAGAAATACAAAAGTTAGGATTAGCTATTTTACCTTGAAGCACCAAAGAACTTTCTTTACCTTGAATTTCAAGATTAAGGCTTACTTGACCAATTGGAGAAGCATTTGCGACCTCATCATTTTCTTTCAAGCAAGAGTCTTTTTTCAATGATGACTTATTTATGCTATCACTTCCACAAGAACCTACAAAAGAGACATCACTACTAAAAGAAGTAGTGAGGGAGTTAGAGTTAAAGCAATGAGTAGCCTCTCTTATGCTCTCTTATTTTTCTTGGCTCTCATTTTCTTTTTCCTCACTCTCTTCATTCTTTTCTTCCTCACACTCTCCATTTTCTTTTGCTGACAACTCACTCTCATTTTTCAACTCATCCTCTCCTTTTTCTTTTCTTGAATGTCATTTTGCTCACCCTTACTGCTCTCAATCTTTTCTCTCTCACGATTTCTTTTGATTGGAGTATCAAGGTTACAAGATAAATCATCATGGGGAAGCTTTTTTTCTACCCCAAAATGGATCCTCAAATTTTTCTTAATATCTTGCCAAGTGGGCTTTGGTGTCCAAGGAGGTTCCCAAGGCCGCCCACTACTTAGATTATAACGGTTTCTCAAGTCTAGGGGAAGAGCCCATGTCTCCAAAGTCAATTTATCCAACTCCTTACAAATGTCTTCGTGCACAAAGATCTCCTCCAATTGAGATTCCCAAAGGACATAGAGCTCCTTTTTATATTTTGCATGCAACTTAGGCAATTCTATGTACCTCTTATCCCTTTTACTTTGGCCTTTTCTCTTGGCAATTCTAAACGTGTCATCTTTTTGTTCCGAGACTTCAACTACCACAACTTGCTTGATCTTTCCATTTCCACTATTAGGTAGTGGAACTTGCTTTGGAGGATCTTGAGTAGGATCATTTGCTTGCGGAGTGTCATTTGGAGAATATGTGTCTTGGGCTATCACATGAGAATATCGGTCACCCGCCCGAGTAAGCCTACTAGAGCCATCATCACGCACACCCGCGGCCGGAGGTGTCTCCACTACTTGCTTTCCCATTTCTTGAAGCCTATCTTTTTGGGATAGGTCATCAACCGTCTCCTTCATCCCTTTGAATTCATCTTGCATTGAATTAACACTCGCCATCAAGGCTTGCAACATGGTTTTGGCCTCCATGTCCGCCTCTATTTCCTTTTGAGCCATGGTATCTACAAACAATCAAAGCAAACAAGGTTAGTAGAAAAAGTCTTCACCAATGCACTCCCTAAGTGTTTACACTCGATTTGATGGCACTCAATCCACTCTTTTTTTCACTCAATCGATGGCTTTTACTCTCTCGAATGTTCTCACCACTCTTGCCTTTTACCTCTTGTTGGCAAAGTCAAGTTGCTTTTCGCACTCAATTCCGATTTAACAATCGAACTCGATCCAATTCGGGATGGAATAGAGTTGATGTGGCTAAGAACGGACAATGAAAGCTAATCTGACGGAATTAGAAAAAAGTCAAGAAAATGAAGAAAGAAAGGCTCGAATCGAATTGGCACGAAACGGATTCGGATTTGGATGAAATTTTGTTTATGATCTATAATCAACTTGTTTTTGCTCTAAATTTGAGATATAAGCTCCTTATATATCCGTAAACAAACTCCCATGATCAATTCTTCAAAAATAACACCCAAAATGCAAAAGCCCCAAATCTTTGTTGAAGAACCCTAGATTTTGATTCTTCAAATTAACACCCCAAATATTATATTTTGTTCAATTCCTTCGAGAATCAGCTTCTAGAATCATCAAGAAATAATTGGTAACAAAAATCTCATCCAAAGGAAACCTAAACCTATGAATTAATTTTTGAATTTTTGATTTTTTTATGATTTTTCAGATTAAACCTTCATCCAAAGCAAGACCCAATTTGAATTGATTTGGAACTAAGAAAATAGATTAGGATGTGAGGCCTAATCACCCCCTTAAAACAACAATCAAAATGAACCTATACTAATTGATCCTCAATTAGATCTAATCCAATTGCAAACCAAGGAAAGAAAGTGCCCAAGCAACATTCTTAGCCAATGTTTACTCTCAATAATTATCATCCAAAAAACTACCCTAGAATAATGAGATAAGGAAGCTTTTATAGAATCTACAATAATGGCATAATATTGCCTTAATTGCCCCTAAAATGGGCTGAAATAAAAGCCATTAACTTGAATTGGGCTTCTGATCATCGTCTCAGCGCTATCGCTACTGAAGGGGCGCGATCGCGATGACCAATCCAGCAGTGCTTCGCGAACGTGCCAAATGCCACGCATTCGCGGAGGTTAACTTCCTCCGCCTCTGCACGATCGCATTTGGGACCTCGCAATCGCGCTACACAGTTGTTTGTCCATGTGCGATCGCGTATGTGGCCACGCGATCGTGTTGAGTTGATTTTGGAGCTGAGGCAGTAAGCATGTAAACAGGCCCTGCAGCCTCCAATATTTGCCCCAGCTGCTTCACTTGTTCACTTTGGCCATCTTTTGCCTTGATTCTTGGCTTCCAAGCTCTTTTGAAGCACTCCAAGCTTTTGATGTTAAGTGTTAATCCGCCAATGTCATGAGCGCCAATCCGGTTTGCATCAGAAATGGCCAAATTTATGACAGTTGCAACACTCAATTTTAGATTTGTCATACCTTTTTCCATTCATCTCTTGATAGTAACCACGGCATCTTCCTCCTCTTTGTCCACGACTACGACCTCGACCTCTAAATGTTTGAAAGCTTTTTTCTTCATTGTTGAAGTTGTTACTATTACTTCTTCCTCTTCCTCGACCGCCTCGGCGTCTTCCTCGTCCATTTCCTCTATAGCTCTTTTCACCTCCATAATCTTTGAATGATGCATTGGTTTTAAGAACGTACGCTAATGGCTCTTCTTGTCTCCTCTTGATTTTTTTCTTCGTGGGCTTGTAAGGAACCTCCAGTTGCTCCGTCAACATAACGTCTAAATCTTTAGACTCCTCAATAGCACACATCACATAATAAAATTTAGGTGTTAAAGAACGAAGGATCTATTCTACCACATGAATTTCTTCCATTTCTTCCTCCTACCTTTTTAATTGATTCACAACAGCTTTCACTCTTGAACAATAATCCGAAATGGATTTGGATTCCTTCATTTTTAAAACTTCAAAATCAGACCTTAGAGTTTGAAGCTTTATCTTTCTCACTTTATCAACTCCTTGGAGAGAATTTTGTAAAATCTCCCAAGCTTCTTTGAGGTGGTATCATTGGATACCTTCTCAAACATGGCATCATCCAAACATTGGTGGATGAGAGTGATAGCTTGTTGATCCTTCTTTCTAATTTTTACCAAGACATCTTTTTCATTTTGAGGCAGAGCTTCCTCATTATCGGGTATTGTATACCCACTACGTACAACCTCCCACACGTCTTAAGAGCCAAGAATGGCTTTCAATCATAGGCACCATTTTTCATAATTTTCTTTTGTGAGACGAGGGTATTAAAAAGCGAGTGTACTATTATTTGCCATGGCTCTGATACCACGATGTTGTGAAATAATAGTATACCCCAGGAATATTTTCCACAATAATACACAAGAATAAAAGAGTACAACGACACCAAGTTTCTTAACATGGAAAAATCTTTTTAACAAAAAAGTAAAATAATCACGTATTGAGAGGAGCAAAATAACTTCACTACAGTGAGAAATATTACATACTATCGTCGTAGACTACTACACACTCAAAAAAATAACTCTCTTTATTTTAAAGACACCTCACTATGATATTGCTCATACTCTCTATTTTCCTGCACAGACTATTTTCTTTCCGTCTGTAGAATACATTAAGCAACTACTGTGTTGCTTCTGTTTTTTTTTTTTTTTTTTTTTGGTGTGTATAAACTGAGAAGGCAACGTCTCTATTTATAAGGAGAGTTGCCACCCTCTCCAACCAATCATAATGCTTTAATTTACAATTTGCAAATAGCATATTGCATTGCAACTTGTTCCGCCGCCTTTGCCAACTGTTCCACCAATTACATCTTTTTTTTCTTTTTCTGTTTCTTTTTCTTTTTGTTCCTTTTTGTTTTCTTTTTCTTTTATTTCATTGGGGACTGGACCCCACAAGTTGTACTCTTTCCTATGTATTCCTCCTCCTTATAAGTTGGATAAACTGCAAACGAAGTTGAGGCTTACCATTTATTAAGCACCTTGTCTGGGAATATCAAGTGAAGTTCCGTTCTATCTCCAAAATTCTGAACTTTTCTATTGGTGGGTGTTCTTAGTATCTGCTTTCTTCTGAACCTTACAGATGTGTTTTGCCTATAGTTACTTCTTTGTTATGATGGACATGAAGTCTACCTGTAGCTTCTTTCTTTCACTTTTGGCTGTTGCCCGTGGGGTTTCTGAGTGACTGAGTCTTGAATAGTAGTGTTGTTCACTCATCATAATACCATCTACCGTTTATCTGATGTGTGTGTTCCTCTTTGCAGCCAATGAGAGCACAAGGAAGCGTGTTATATTTTACACAATTGGTGAATATTTGCTGCTTATATTAGCTAGTGCTCTTCAGGTTGTGTATATTCGATCTCTGTTCAGCAGGTCAGTTAGATATAACCGGGTTTGACAAATCTAGGTTGAGGCATAGTGTTCTGTTCATTTCACCCTTTTGTTCTACAGGAACTTGAGTTGTTTTTGTTAGCAATTGAAGTCTGAGAGGAAACATCCTTCTGCCTTCTGTAGCATCCGGTTCTAAATTATTTGCAAGGATTTTCTCCAATCTCAAAAGCTGGTTCACCTTTCTAAGGATGATGGAATCTTAAGTTAGGCGTACTTGAAATTAATGTGTAAAATTGGTCATTATTTCAGGTTAGACTGCTTCACGCATCATCCTGGAATTGCATGCTGCTGTTATCTGTAACTTGTTCAAAGTTGTGTCATATGTTGGAGAGATGGATGGTATTATTTTTATTCAATCCGCTTTGTTTTGGTATTACCACATATTAAAGAAATCCAAAGACATATCTAGTAAGACACTTAAAAGGGAAGTAGAAACGGAGGAAAAAGTTGTAGCTGATGAATTCAATGGATAGGGCTCGATTGTGACTTTTAATTTCATTTACTTGTGTACACATGAAAAGTCGAACATTCTAGTAAAAGTAGCTGACTTTTCAACATCCTTTCCTCTGGCATCTTGGCGCAATGGTGATCCATATTTTCCAGCTTATAAGCGTCTTGTGGGAATTCTTTCTCCCTCCATCTACCAAAGTTGTAACGGTGAGCTGTGACATTGGAATGGAATGAATTGTGTTTGAATAACTATATCTGCATAGTCAATTCTAATTTTGTTTGATGAAAATTGAAAAGTAGTTGATTGAAGTTGAATGTCGCTACAATTTCAAAACTACAAATATCTCTCTTTGGAATGGCATAGAGCAATGTTGTTCTGTGTGATTTTCGGGCAAATTATAATTCCTGAGGATTGATTTGACTACATTTAGTTATGGAGGTAAAATCCATTGAGCTCAACCATCTACGGTAAACTTGCTAGTCAGGCTCATGTAGAACTACATGTAGCTCCTGTTTCTTCATTGTTGGTAATTCATTTCATTAAACAAATTTTCTAATTTTGTTTAATAAAATCCCAGTATAAAATATTTGGACTTTAAAAATTTTAGTTCAAAAATGTCAATACAAAATACTTGGTACTTCAAACATGAAGTTCTAGTAAAATTTTATGAAACTTTGAACAAACCCCCTACCAAAACAAAGCTGGGGTTTTTTATTTATAAGTATTTGCAAAACAAAGCTGGGGGTTATTTATTTATTTTATTTTTTTGTGTTTGAAAGCAACGTGCTTATCTTGTTCTAAAATATATTAACTTTCGTATTTTGACAAAAGTTTTTTCTCACATATGTGTTATGTTTCAGCTAGGATATATTTAGTTTTTCAAACCTATTATTTTGAAAATTATTTTCTTTTGATTATATGCTAATTATATAATCACGTTGGCCTCCTAATACCAAATACTTCGAAATTCAATAATTAATTTGTCTAGAGAGTATATTATTACCTCCTAAGAATAAATTATTTCTTGAAATATATAATAATTTTTTCATAATTTGATACCAGATACTGCATATGTACTTGATAATTTTATTAACTTGAAAAAGTCTTTTTAAAAGTTCAAAGTATGTCTCCGGTTTATGTAATAGAGAGAACTGTTTGAGAAGTTATATTAAAATATTGATTAATATGGACCAATCCATTTTCAACCCGTTCATTAACTTCCCAACCCATTTTTTACCCAGATAAAATATGGCAGGTTGAGTATTGAACCACTTTTATTCAACACGTTTTAAACTCGTCCAAATCCGACCCAACCCTCCCATTTGCCACGCCAAAAGAGATGCAAGGTACAAGCTCGGCTACCATCTCGAGACGAGAACAATGTCAGAATCTTGTCATTTCGAACCCATTGACTGTAAATCCTCCATCAACCGCTATAACTTGCCCAGTGATGTAAGATGCCCCAGGTAGACAGAGGTAAGCAACCAGGGATGACACTTCTTGAGCTTCTCCAGGGCGTCTAAGGGGAGTTCTAGATACTACTCCATCCAAAAATGTTTTATTTTCGAGCACCTGCAAAAGGAAACCATGAAATTCAGCAAAATGAGGTTAAGTGAAACGATTATATAAATATAAATATAAATACAGTAAGGGCTAGATTCAATAACATTAACCTCCAGATAACAAATCTCTCGAGATGCTACTGCTCTTTCACATATATAATCATCTCCATAAGGAATGGAACTGGTCCTATTTGTGACATGAATCATCAAAATACTTTGGGAATAAATATAACCAAAAGAACTCCTAGTCTTCGAAAACATTCAATCATAACATAATGGACTACACAAACATTATGTTAGACGATGGCTAAGCCTAAGCCATGTACTTGCACAATGGCTAGCTGTTTCCAATTTGGCCAATACAACTTTTGTGCAGCGCTTGGTCAAAAGGCAAAAAGATAGTTCGCCCCGTGTTCATGTGTGGCTGCATGCTGTATATTCAGTTTGTTTCTCGTGAACTATAAAAATTCTTAAAAGGTCATTTGGTCAGCCTGTAATATAGACTGAACTGCATCATGAACCAAACCGACCTTGAGAGAACTATTAAATGAAATACGTGTGTAGCATGACTATCTGCTTGGGCTTCGACGAATCGAAGATAGGTTTTGCCTCACTACCTGTCAAAATGTGTTTCTCTAACAAGTACTTCTGCAAAGATATTCATAAACTCAAATGCATAAGCAAGATCAAGAATATTACATGTTCTACCGTAGACGTCTTGATATACCATGGTGCAACACCATTAATCCGAATGTTATCTTTTGCCCATTCACAAGCCAAATTTCGTGTGAGCTGATTCATTGCTCCTGAAGTTAGTCCGCAAAACAAAAATATCAGCTTTACCTTTCAATTGTTCAATGACTTAAAAGAGTGATCGTATGAGTACAGCTAACCTTTTGTTGCTCCATAAATAGAACCAGAGGACAGGTGCACTAGACCTGCAACAGAAGAGATAAAGACAACAGATCCATTTCCAGATGCTTTCGGAAGAGGATGAGCGAGTTGACACAGATGGTATGCAGATTCTAAGTTGGTACTAAAGAGACGAGCATATTCTTCAGCAGTGTAATCAGTAGTGGGGTTCCTAATGTTTGTCCCAACATTGTTTACCTATGGCCAGAAGATACATCAATAACATGGTTCAGCAAATTTAAAATGTCTGAAAACGGTGCCATCTAAAACAGAATGTATACATGTCCAAGAGCAACACAAAACTTCCAGATGAAAAAGCAACTGATTTATTCAGGATTTTTAAGAGGATCCAGAATCTTAAGAGGATCCCCCTGGAATTTAGAGTTTGAAATCACACGTAATAGCCCTAATCTATATTAGAACCTTATAAATCAAACGTAGTCCTACAAAGAACTCTTATCAATCAAAAGAACGTTAATGTAAAGTAGCATACAAAGATGTGGTCTAGTGGTCAATGAAGTGGATGCAAACCTTGTGGAGACTAGAATTCAAATTCCAGATGAGACAAAGAACACTAGATGAATTTTTTCCATTCGCCTAGGTCTTGGTAGAAGAGTTATCTGTACCTGATAGAATAGTCGAGGTGCGCACAAGCACGCTTACGGAAACTAGGCTCATTCCATCTATAGTTCCTTTCTTCCACTATTAAATCATCGATGTTTAGCTTGTTTGTACATTACTTGGCACTAGCATGACATCATTAACTAAGTGTTTAAAAAAATTTTGCCCACTATGAGTATTTATTTTGGGTTTCATACCTGCTAATTATGCAGGGGTTAATAGAAGAATGGACTATAATTAATCAAACAAACATTAATGAAAAGTAGTACCAAGAATGTGGTCTAGTGGTCAATGAAACGGGTGCAAGACTTGGAGACCATGGCTCAAATCTCAATAGATACAAAAATATTTCTTATCATCTATCCAAGATTTGGTGGACGTATTCATTGTAAGTAGTAGTTATTTTATAAATACCATATAACAAACAATTAATTAACACTCACAAGAATGTTGAGCTTCCCATCAAAAGCAGATGAGACATTTTCTAAGAGCTGAATTCTATGTTCCCTTGAAGAAGCATCACAAACAGAACCCTTTACACTTTAAAGCCTTTAGCAGTCCATTCTTGTAACCGTTCATTAAGTTCTATTTCATTTCTTGAACAAGTATACACTGTTGCACCCAATTCAGCTAATTCCTCAACAACAGCATGTCTAAAAACAATATGGACATACATCAGATGAATTGAATTTCAAGAAACATCTAGTACTAAAAGGAGTTATTGAATTTACCCAATTCCACGTGTGCCACCTGTAACTAGAGCTGTGAATCCTGAAAGTGACCATCTTGAACTGCTCCTACCAGTGCTTGTAACCTGAACCTTCGCCATGAAAACTATACTTTCTTCAAGTTTTTAAGTTTAAATGGGGTAAACAAGAAGGGGCTCTAAATATAGTTGAGGCTACTGTGGTATTAATTCAGGGGAGAATTCATAAATAACCAATATAAAAGTATTGTATACAATCAACTAACCCTGTCAAAATATAGCCATGTCAATTCCTAAACCCTATAGCCATATCAATTCTTAAACCCAACCCTATATATATATATATATATATATATATACAAAAAAGGAAATAATTCAATAAAATTAGTTAGCTACAGATAAGGAGTCATGAGTCTTTGACTTCATTAAAAAGGAAAACACTCAAAAAATCTGTCAGCTATAATCAGGGAACCATAATCAAAATTGCAAAAATAATCACAAGATATTCAGTTCCCCATGATTCCTTCATACCTTATAAACAGACCGTATTCTGTTTTGTTAATACATTATTCACTTTTTATTTTTATACAACATCCATTTCTAATCAATTTTCATACATATAGTATCAATTTTTATTAAGTAAAGAATCCAGTGTTGGTCGAATGAGAAATTTTATTTCAATCAATATAAGAATATACATCCGCTAGTTCATATGAGTCTCTAGAACTAGTCCTCTTATACATTAACTTTACCATACCTATCTATTAGTCTTAATATATCATCTATATACTTTAGACCGGAAATCTATTCATACTTTCTAACTCTTTTGCCCACTTGCATTGCTTCTATCCTCTGATATGCAGTTGCAGTGCTATATATCTAAGTAAAGAGTGTCAGTGTTTTAATTTCACAATATTCACATTTAGTTCATAAATCATCCTTTTTTTATTCATACAATATTTCTTGTTTATTCATACAATATTCACTGTTTATGCTTTTTATTTTCACAATATTCACATTTTATTTATAAAGCATTGATTTTTTATTCATATAATTATATTTTTTTACTCATACAATATTCATAATTTATTCATATTATGCGTTATGGAAATAATTATCTATAAAATATTCAATTGATACGCATATATTCTTCTTGGGTGATTGTTAAAATTGGAAAAATAAACAGCAGGATTTTAGATAATATTGATGCTTAATTTTTGGATGTATTTACATTTAAATCTCATTTATTTCAATTGTTGTGCAACAAGGCCATCATTTAATTTACAATGTGCAAGTTATTGTTTCTTGGTAATTAAAGATATTGTTAATCACCTAAGGTCCATTATATTCATAGCAACGCAAAACACAGCCGGCTATATAATAGAGCATCAAACTGTTCACTAACTAGTAGCTAATAGATAGCTTATCACTGCCTAACTTACTAAAAGATATGCTTCTGCAAAGTATGTTGTAGACTATCAGCTGCCAAATGCAAGCAATTTCTCTAGCTATTTCTTCAAATCCTCTGATTGACCCTTCAAATATTTATTTATTTATTTATTTATTTATTTATTTTCTTGGTTTCGTTCATTCCAAAGTGCAGCAATAAATTCAGAGTACAAACTCATGAGCTTATTATTCTAGATTGGTACAAGTTGAGAGGCTCGCACAACGAGCTATTAGCTCAGTGATAGAACGCGCTCCTGATAATTACGTCATTGTGCCTTTGATGTGAGGGCTCTCATCTACATGAATAGTTCAATGTGCTCATCAGATCCTGATCCTAAGATGTGAATCATCCAAGGCACGTTAATATGGCGTACTCCTACTTGAAAGCTCTGGCTCGCACTGACCATTTTCTTGTCCTCTTAATTAACTAGTCCAACTGTTTTTTTTTTTTTTTTTGGTAAGTACGACATATTATAAATAAAATAGAGTTAAGTTGGATTACATAAGGAGACCATACTACTGTTAAGAGTTTCCGTATGGCCTGAAGTACTAGCATAATTAGAAACAGCAGTGGATGTTAATCCATAAGCACAGCCTAATTTAGCTAAATTATTAAAATTAGCTTCCGATATGGTAGTAGCAAAAGTTTTTCCCCCTAGATCATCCATGTACGCTTGATGCACAAAATTTGGGGGCATGGATAAAAAGTAGCTTCATTGGACTGTCCAGGAGCTCCTTTGGCTAGAAGATGAGCCACTCTATTACCCTGTCGGAGATTATGCTGGATCATTGGCATCTGCAATTGGAGCATCATTAACCTGTATTTTTGAACAATGGGTTCATAAGATGGGTGAGAGTGTTGTAATAATTTAATCACATCTGTGGAGTCAGATTCTACTACTATAGGAACAAGATTTTGATCAATAACTAGGGTAAGACCATAGTATAAGGCTAAGATTTCTACATGGGTTGCATTTAAGGCATTGACCTTCTTATGAAACCCTAAAACTCAATGACCTCTGCTGTCTCTAAGAACTCCCCCAATGCTGGCAGTTTTGGTAATATGATTGAAGGCTCCATCTATATTGAGTTTAAAGGTTTTCTCTTCCGGGGGTTTCCATCCTATGAGGAATTTTCTAACTTCATTTTTCCTAACATATCTAGAGGTTAAGAACAGAAATTCCATTAAGCGAGAATTGACCATTTGATGGGAGATTTGCCTTGATTGGTTGTTGACATTATTAAAATTTCGATTTAGCCAAAGATTCCATAATGCAAAGGGAAAATATTCTAACCAGTTAGAATATTTAGTAACCGTGTTGAAAGAAAGATGTCTCAAAGTATCCATCCAAGTAGTAGACTCATTAATAGTAAAAATATAAGGAGTAGTAGTCCAAAAAGATTGAGCGATGGGACATTGGATAAAAATGTGAAACATGGTTTCACTTATATTTTTACAAATAGGACAGTTACCATCAATATTGATTCCAATTTTGTTAAGATAAAATCGAGTAGGGAGACGGTTATGATAACACTGCCACAAGAAGGATTTTATTTTGTTGATGGTCTTTAGGTCCCATATCCAGTTGAAGTCTTCTCTGATGGTAGGGTTCTTTTCTATCAAGTCGTAAGTCGAGCTTAGCTTAAATATACCATTATTAGTAGCATTCCAAACCGGATAGTCTCTATTGTCCTTAATGGAGGAGGAAAGGGTCATCTGGATTTGGAGCTTTGTTTCAAACGGAATCTCAAAAGATAATTTTGAGTAAGCCCAATTACTATCTTGGATGAGAGAGGCAACAGATGCACATGACTCTTGATAAGTAAGGGGACCAATAAATTGACTCCTGAGGTTTTTTTTATTAGGGAGCCAACTCTGGTACCAGAGAGAAGTATGACAACCATTACCAATGATCCAGAAAGCGTTATTATTGCAGAATTCAAGGCTCCTAGAAATATTCTTCCAAATGAAAGATGGAGATTTAGACTTATTAGCTTGATATCTATTTCTAAGAGTAGTAGCCCAGAGGGAGGAGTGATTTGTAAGAAATCTCCAAGTTAAGGAATAGATAATAGCATGATTCTTGGTTTTAGCTCGAACAATAGAAAGGCCTCCCTGATTTTTTGGTTTAGCCACCGTTTTCCATGATAGCAGATGAAGTTTCCTATTATGACTAGTAGAACCCCAGAGGAAGTCTCTCTGAATTTTGTCCACTCGATCAAGAGTCTTGGCAGGTAACATATGGTACTGCATAATATGATTAGGAATAGTATTCAGAGTTGATTTAATGAGAGTGGTCCTACCAGCCAGGGTGAGAAAGTTTAGCTTCCAGTTTGCAAGTTTTTATTGTAAATTATCTATAAGGAATTGATAATCCGTATGCCTAGGAGTGCGATTGAGAATGGGGAAGCCAAGGTATTTTCCAAAAGATCTCTTAATATTGATGTTAAGAAGGGATCCTAGATGGCTTGCTAGTGAAGGAGTTGTATTTTTTGAAAAAAGAATTTTAGATTTGGCGTTGTTAACTTTTTCTCCTGAGAGGTCGCAAAATAAATCCAACGTTGATTTAATAGCCAGGACAGATTTTTCATTTGCTTTGGCCGTAAAAGTGAGATCATCCGCAAAAAGAAGATGGGAGATTTCAGGTCCTTTAGGGGATAATTTAATAGGATTCCAAAGGGCCAGGTCGACATTATGGTTTATGTAAATAGAAAGAAGTTCTAGGCATAAGATAAAGATATAAGGAGACATAGGGTCACCCTGCCTTATGCCTCGAGAAGGATTAAAAAATGGGGTTTTTTCACCATTTACCAAAATTGAGATAGAGGAAGATGTGATACATGATAAAATTAGTCTTGTAATATTGGGGAGAAATTTGAAAAAGAGTAGCATTTTGCGAATAAAGGACCACTCAATTCTATCAAAAGCCTTTTCTATGTCAATTTTGATGAGCATTTCACCTTTTGAGCCTTTCATTTTAGAAAATTTACTAACGATTTCTTGAATAATAATAGCATTATCTGAAGCCCTTCTATTTTTGAGAAAACTTGTTTGACATGGACTGATAAGGATATTTAAGAAAGGTTTTATTCTATTAGCTATTATTTTGGTAATAATTTTGTAAATTGTATTGCATAGGCCAATTGGTCGAAAGTTCTTTAAATGAACAGCATTTTTGAATTTTGGAATTAAACATAAGTAGGTTGTATTGGCAAAGTCCGGAATACTAGAGGATGAAAACTTGGTGACAAAAAGAGGTAACAGGTTCCTCAAGGATATTCCAATACTTTTGAAAGAGAAAAGGATGAAGACCATCCGGTCCAGGGCTTTGAATGGTTTAAAAGAGAAAACAACTTGTTTAATTTCAAAATTTTGAAGAGGTTTATCAAGACAAGAAAGTTCTGTCCTTGAGTACCAACTATGATTATGAGATTCTGGAGTATAAGTACTAGACTCATGATTCGTAGAGTAAATAAGACTGAAGTATCCTAATACATGTCTTAAAATAGCTTGATGATCAAAGATAAGATTACCACCATCATCCTGAAAGTGAGTGATAGAGTTCCTTCTTCTCCTATTAAGGGTAGAGACTTGGAAAAATTTTGTATTAGCATCTCCTGAGTTTAACCAGTTAATCCTAGATTTAAGCCTCCAAAATTCCTCCTCATTCCTTAGAATAATGTTAAGATCACCTATTAATCTAGCTTCTAGGTTCCTCAAGAAGATGCTAGTGGGATAATTAACAGAAGATTGAATACCATTTAGTCTAGCAAGAATTCTTCTTTTATCTTTAAAGATATTACCAAAAACAGTTTTGTTCCAAGATAGAAGCTGCTCTTCAAAGAGCTTAGAAGCATCTTGAAAATTTTTATCCTTCCAGACCATTCTAGTTATCTCTTTAAAATCAGGATGAGACATCCACATAGTTTCTAATCTAAAGGGCTTATTATTACTAGCAGGAGTTCTTTTATTAAGGCTAATAAGAACAGGGTGATGATCGGAGTAAGTCTTAGGCAGATGAATTATGGAGGCATCAGTAAAATTAGTGACCCATTCATCATTGGCTAAGCATCTATCCAACCTTTCCAAAATGAGACTAGAGCTAGTTTTACTATGATTCGACCAAGTGAACCTTGGACCCTTAAAACCTAAGTCCATCAACTTGCAGTAATTAATACAATTCCAAAAAGTATTAGCATTCTTATAGTTCATAGGATTACCACCATACTTATCAGATTGTTTAAGAATTTGATTAAAATCTCCACTCACAAGCCATGGACCCTTATAATTATCGTATATAGTAGCTAGATTTTTCCAAAGCAAGTTACGGTTAGAACTACTAGTGCTAGCATAAACAGTAGAAAAAAGCCAAGGGAAATTAAGAGTAGAGTTGTTTACCTTTATCATTGCATGCACTTCATTACCATTTATATGGACATCAGTAATAGAAACCAAGTCATTTTTTTACCAATTATCGTAATCCAACTGTTGAGATCAAGTGAGTACAATATTTGTTTGCACCTGCAACCACTTCATTAATCAGCCACAAAAAAAATGTTCTCTATTTTCCACATAACTATAGTACATCACACAAGCAATATTAATTGTTAATCCCCACCTAGATAGCTTGTACAGTAATTCTTTATGAACTTGACGACACATTATGAACACAACCTTTAGGCTTTGTACATTACTGAACATGAGACCCTTCCATGCTATCTTAGGATGTATTTCTGTGATTTTATGAGGTTCTTACTAGTATTCTGCTTAGATTCTAAGCTAGAAAATAAGAACAGATGAATTGTATGTGTAAGCTAGAGAGAGAAAGCGGAGAGAGAAAGATGAGAGGAAATAAGTTGCATTTCTATATTGAAAAATTACAACTAACTCACAGCTAACTACACCTACCCCTATTTATACACATTAATTTCTCTAACTAAATATCTAACTGACTTACTCAACTAGTCACAACTAAATGTACACTTTAATTTATACCCCTATCTGTACTCATACAAGTCTTCACTCTCATGTAACACCTGTCTCAATACTCCCCCTCAAGCTGGTAGGTGCAAAGACATTCAGCACTACCAGCTTGGACATTAAGAACTCATGCTGATTTCTGAACAATGCTTTAATCAATATGTCTGCTTCTTGTCCCTTTGTTCCAATGTGTCTAGTCCTCACTATCCGTTGTTGTATCTTCTCCATTATAAAGTGACAATCAATTTCTATATGTTTCGTTCTTTTATGATATACTGGATTTGCTGCTATCTGCAGTGCTGCCTTATTGTCATAGAATAGATCAACATGTAACTCAATCCTTGATCCCAGCTCTCTGAACAATCTTGCTACCCATAACAATTCTGGCAATGTTGAAGCCATACTCATGTACTCTACTTCTGCAGAGCTTTTTGAACTGTACTTTATTTCTTTGATTTTCATGATATAAGTGAATTCCCATGCTTGATTATAAACCTTGTCACAGACTTCCTTGTGTTCAGACAAGATGCCCAGTCTGCATCATAGTAATCCACCAATTTATCACTTCTGACACTGCTCATTAGAATTCCCATGTCTGGTTCTCTTTTGATGTATCTTACTACCCTCAAAGCTGCTTCCCAATGAGATTTTTTGGGTTGTTGCATGAACTTACTGAGTGTTTAAACTGCAAATGCTACATCCAGCCTTGTCAAGGTCAAGTATAGTAACTTCCCAATCAATTTTTGGCACTTCCCTTTGTCCTCTAGTAAATCATCATCTGTTGTCCCCATGATCTTATCCAATTCCCTTGTAAATTTCTAGTTACTACCTAAGGGTGTCAGGCTAGTTTAGCTCCACTGAGCCCCAAATCTAATATCAGTTCCAATGCATATTTCCTCTGATTTATGAGGATTTCTTTTTGTGACCTGCTAAATTCAATTCCCAGGAAGAATTTCAACTCTCCCAGGTCCTTGATTTTGAATGCCTTTTGCAATCCCTCCTTAGTAGCTTTAATCATGTCAATGTCATTGCCTATAATTAACATGTCATCTACATAAACTAGTATGATGACTATGCTTCTTCATTTCTTCTAGGTGAACAAGGAATAATCCAGACAGCTTTGATGAAAACCTTGCTTGACTAATGCTTCTATCAACTTAATGTTCCACTGCCTGCTCTCTTGTTTTAGACCATATAGGGATTCGTCAAGTCTGCACACCACTCTTTTATGCTCCCCCTAACTTGCAAACCCTTCTGGTAATTGCAGATAAACCTCATCATATAGGTCACCTTGCAAATGGCATTATTAATATCCATTTGCTGAAGAATCCATCCTTGTGCAGCTGCTATAGGAACAACAGCTCTAACAGTAGCTATTTTGACAACAGGGGAGAAGGTTTCATGATAGTCAAAACCTTCTTTCTGATTGTACCCCCTTTGTTATTAGTCTGGCTTTAAATCTCTCTACAGTATCATCAGCTTTTTACTTCACCTTGAATACTCATTTACATCCAATAGCTACCGTCCTTGGAGGCAACTTTACCAACTTCCAGGTCTTGTTTTCCTCCAATTCTTGTATTTCTGCATGCATTGCCTCCACCAATCTTGGGTCCTGTTATGCCTCTTTGAAAGTTCTAGGTTCAACTATGGATATGAAGGCTATTAAATATCGCTAATAGTGTTGTTTCAGACCACTGTAGTCTACATAGTAGCACATGGAGTATGGTCTGGTCTCCTCTTGTGTTGCCTATGTTGTTATATAGTCTGTCATCCAGGTTGGTTGCTTCTTTACTCTGTCTGACTTTCTTACTGCAGTTTCAGCTGGTTCTGGTTGTTGATGTGGTTGAGCCACTTCCTCATCAGTCTCATCATCAATCACCTCATGATGTATGCTACCTGAACCATCAACCTGTGCTTCATCAACATGAAAGTATCTTGGGTTTTGCATATCATCTTCTTGGTGATCTGCCAATGTATCTTCCAGGTTTATATCTTGAGATTCATCAACTCCTTGGTCTAGGAACACTTGCTTGGGTCCCTTGTTCTACTTCATGAAAGGAAAATAATTTTCCCTGAATGACACGTCTCTGTTAATGAAGAACACCCCTTTTGTCAAATCATGTTGTACATATCCCTTGGTCACTTCTGAATACCCCATTAGGACTGCTGGCACTACCCTTGCTTCAAATTTATCTATGGTATGCACTTTCTTTGCATAACATAAACAACCAATTGTCCTCAGGTGTTCCAGACATGGCTTCTACTTGTGAAATACTTCATAAGGACTCTTGTTCTTCAAAATTGCAGTGGGCAACCTATTCATAATATAAGTTGCAGCTAGCATTAGATGTCTCCAGAACCTTAATGGGATATTACTTTGAAACCTTATCTCCAGGATATGCCTATGTTTCCTTTCTACAATGCCATTTTTTTGTGGAGTGTAAACACAACTCCTTGGTGAATTATCCCATTGGAATTCAATAGCTCACTACAGTCTGAGTTTATAAATTTTCTCCTATTATCTGATCTCATTACCTTGATGTTTCTGTGAAACTAATTTTGCACCAGCCTGATGAACCTTCTTATTATCATCACAGCATCACTTTTAAGTTTCTGCAAAAATAACCAGGTCATCCTGGAGTGATCATCAACAACAGTCAAGAAGATTTTATTCCCATCAATGGTATTTACATTGTAGGGTCCCTAGACATCCACATGTATCTAATTAAAGACTTCCTTAGCTCTATTTACACTTCTAGTAAAAGGCAATCTTGTATGTTTAGCTAGTGGACAGATATTGCAACTACTACATGTCTTATTACAATCACCAATGGGTAAATTCATAGCTAGCTTTATTATTCCTGCTGAAGTGTGTCCAAGTCTCCTATGCCACATTCATGCATCCACCTTTTCCTTCCTTGCATTCAGCCCTACTTCCTTATTATTGTTGCTACCTTTGGATGGACTCTTGAGGGATCAAGTAAAGGCTATCGTTCTCTCTACCAATCTCATTCACCCTCCCAGTATAATGGCCCTGGAACACACAAAATTTAGGAAAGAAGGTAACTGAACAATTAAGATCTCTTCTGATTCTAGACACTGACAATAGGTTATACTTGAACTCTGGTAACAACAACACATTCCTGACTGCATTATCTCCAACTATCTTACAAGATCTTACATGTGTCACATGTGTCACCTTCCCATTTGGCAAGTGTACTCTCTTACCCTTACATGTTTCTACATTGTCAATCAATAGGTTCATATCATGGGTCATATGATTTGTAGCTCCAATATACACAATCCAATCTCCCTTATCAGAATTCACAAAAAATGCTTTATTGATACCTGCCATGTTTGCACATCCTTCATTATTGTTTTCCTTGTTGATCATGTTGAGTATCTGGTTGAGTTGTTCTGCTGTTAGGTAAGGTAACCTGACTCCTTTTGATGATATCATCTTCCCATTATCTCCTGCATTGGTGCTCTCACCCAGATCCAATTTCCTAAAATCTTCACCAATAGCATTATGTGTTGTATTGTTCCTGTTGTTGTTGTTTCCTCCATAGTAATTTCCACCTGATTCTCTTCCAATTAACCAGACTGTCTGTTATCAGTCCCATACTGATTCATTGCTTTGTTGTCATAAACTCCAGCATTATATCTATTACCTCCATAGGATCCATTACTGTTGTTCCCCTGTTTCCTCTTAGGCTTATAATCGTCTGGATATCCATTCAACTTCCAGCAATCTTCCTGTGTATGCCCTTTTATATTCCAGTACTCACACTTCACATTATAGTTCTTCTTTTGTTTCTGATTATTTCCTTTCTTTATGGTCATTAAGGCAGTTACTTCATTTTCATTTGTTGCATAGCTATTCGTTATTACTCTCTGACTCTTCCTATTAATTAACATAGAATATGCCTCATTTACTGTAGACAAGGGATTCATCAGTATCTGCCCTCTTGCCTGTTCATAGGACTCATTGAGCTCCATAAGGAACTACAACAACTTCTGCCTACGCATATGCTTCACATAATCCTGTGACTTTTCACACTCACAACCAGGCGTTGGAGTAATACACTCATATTCATCCCAGAGTAATCACTATCTTGAAAAATAACCAGAAATAGAGTTTGTAACTTAACTCGCAGTTGCAATCTATTTGTGCAATTGGAAGATTCTAGAACCATTCACCTTGTCAAATCTTTCCTTCAGGTCAGTCCACACACTACTTGCATTTGTGGAGTACACAATTCCGCTAAACAACTCCTTCGAAACACAGTTCAGAATCCAGAGCACGATCGTGTTGCACCTTTCTCACTGATTTTACAGATTTGCTCTATAATTCTCCTTCCTACAAGTTCCGTCGATGAACCCTAGCTTGTTTCTTCCAACAATTGCTATTCTCATCGCACGACTCTAGACGGAATAATTTTCGATCCGGTCAGTTGCAGTGCAATCAACGCTATTCCCGACGTATCTGATGCATGAAAAAATAGTGGATGATTATGATCAAGTTCCTGATTCATTGCGGGATTTGGTACATTTCCCTGTATTCCTCCATTGTTTTGTTGATCCGCCATTGATGCAAAATCAAGCTTTTAGGGTTAGGGTTTCTTCAAATTTGATGAATCTAGACAACACTAATGGCCTGTGAGCTCTGATACCATGTGATTTTATGAGGTTCTTACTTATATTCTGCTTAGATTCTAAGCTAGAAGATAAGAACAGATGAATTGTATGTGTAAGATAGAGAGAGAAAGTATAGAGAGAAAGAAGAGGGGAAATAAGCTGCATTTCCATTATTGAAAAATTACAACTAACTCACAACTAGCTACACCTACCCCTATTTATACACATTAACTTCTCTAACTAAATATCTAACCGACTTACTCAACTAGTCACAACTAACTGTACACTTTAACTTACACCCCTATCTGTACTCATACAAGTCTTCACTCTCATGTAACACCTGTCTTAACAACTTCAAGCACCCACTAGTAGATAGGCATTTGTCAAATGAATTAAATGTTTTATTAAAAAATTGAAACTCAAGAAACATTTAGCAAATAAAAAAATTTTAAATTTACATAATTCCACGTATGCCATCGGTTACTAGAGCTGTGAATCCTGAAAGTGACCATCTGGAACTGCTACTAAGTACTCCCAGTGCTTGTACATTTGTCATGAATAGTGTACTTTCTTGAAGTTTTTATCTTTTAATGGGAAAGTAGGGGGTTCCGAATATGTTGAAAATAAGTCAATACTGTGTGTATATGAAGTGTATCATGAATTTTGGAAGGGAATATCAAATACCTATACTGAAATTTTATCTTGCATTAACTCATATTTTTCTATCGATTTTAATATTACAGAAATCTTCCTTTTTAAAAAGAAATCAGATAAGGTTCTCTTTAATATCGAAAATCTTAATAGGACATTAGAGTAGAGGTGTTCGCGGTTCGGTTTGGTTGGTTTTAGGTAAAATCATAACCAAACCAACTTAGTCAGTTTTTAAAATATTACAACCAAACCAAATTAAATATAATTTAAAACCATCAGTTTGGTTGATGTCGGTTTGGTTAGGTTTAAAATAACAATGAAGATAAGAAGGATGATGAAAACAAATATACATATTTTCCTAGCCATACCTGAGACATTTTACAATTACTTTTAGTGAATCTTTTTGTTCATCCACGTTATTGTTTATTTGAGAACGGATCATGAAGTGTGCTAACTATTAAACACTTGAGATTTATTTTGAGAAAGGATTGTGGTGTGTAAAAGTTACAATTTTAAAGTTGATTTACCTATTTCAAGGTTCTGATGGTCAGTGGCAGATTGACGATGGACATAAATTTAATTAATTATCCCTGTAAATTTTTCTCTATTGATTAGCTAAAGGGTTGTGTGAAAATGAATTGTCGTGTACTAGTGTTTAGCATTTCCTAGTTGTTAAGGTTTATAGAGTTGAACTTTATTTTTTTCTACTCTCTTTACTAACTGCAAATGAGCCTTTGGACTAGGAGTTAAAGGATAGGATCTAAAGGCCGCTAGTTTAGAGTCTTTGGACATGTTATTTAGTGTTTGGTATAAACTTTTATTGAAAGATGTTTAAAATAAATAAAATTATTTACAAAAAATTATATAATTAAATACATATAATTATAAATTATGTATATAATTTATCGGTTTGGTTTGGTTATTTCTTTGATTTTTTAAGTAAAACCAAACCCAAACTAATTATTGTCGGTTTTTAAAAGCTTAAAACCAAACCAAATCCAACAAAATAGCGGTTATTTTAATTAGTTTGGATTTCGATTTGGATCGATGTTTAACCAAACCATGAACATCCCTACACAAGACTGTCCAACTTCTAAGGCAGTTCAAAATACGACATCAACTTAGGTACAACTCTTCAATCCTATTGCAAATTATCATATGGTTGATTAGAGGGAGTAAATTGTTGACAACAAAATGTGAGTTATAATTTACACCAAATAATTTCACCCGATATCCGTAAAATTGACTTGTTTTGGGAATTTGTCCTTATTTATCATAGTTTTAGTAAAAGGACTTCTGCTCTCGTTCCCTCTTTTATTTGTTTGAAGCATTTTGTAGGCAATAACTCAGACAATTAGTGAGAGAATGTATGAAAAGATCAAGGGTAAGTATTGCCTAAGCTACACTTTAATTGTCTGGAAAATTAGGGACGGCATGAAGGAAGGTGCTGCCTAGACAATACTTCAGGCAATTAGCTAGGACAGTGTCTGAGAGGGTCGAGGGCAAGTATCGCCTAGGAAGATTGAGGAAAAGGGATAGGGCAAGTGATGCATAGACAATACTTCAAAGAAATTAGTTAGGAGAATGTAGGAAGGGATTGAGAGCAAGTGTCGCCTTGAAAGATTAGGGAATGGGTCAGGAAAAGTGCTGCGTAGGCAATACTTCAAACAATTAGCTAGGAAAATATAGAAAGGAGGTAAAGGACAAGTGTTGCCTAGAAATATTGGAGGAATAGGTGAGAGCAAGTGCTGCCTAAACAATACTTCTAGGTAATTGCTATGAGAATGTAGGAATGGGTGAGGGGCAAGTGCTGCCTAGGCGGTACTTTTAGATAGAGAAAAGGAAGGGCGTAGATACTGCGCGTCATTTGTAAGATTCATACTGGTATTTTCATCCAAAATATATTCATTAAATCAAATGGAGGTCATTTTTTCTAAACCACTATTATGGAGGTAAAAGGCAAACCAATTACCTCGATGTCATAGCTCTGTAAATATCCCAATTTCATTGGGCATGTGGTTGGGCTTTACTTTGTTGAGGCAGGGGGATATTTACAAAACTATGACACCGCATCAAATGGTTTGTCTTTCTGACCCCCGTAATAGCAGTTTAGCAAAAATGACCTTCGCTAGGTTTAATAAATAAATTTCGGACGGATATACTCCTACTAATCTTACAATGATACACATATTCCCGCCCGCCATTTCTCGTAAGTATTGCCTAAGAGGTAACACTTGACTTTGACACCCTCTTGTTTAGGCAATATTTGCCCTTGTATCTCTTACCATATTCTCCTAGATAACTTGACGTGTTGTGTAGGCAGCACTTGCCATTGAAATTCTTGCCTAGGAAACACTTGCGGCAACACTTGGCGTTGAAAAATTCTTGACTAGGTAACACTTGTCCTTTGACATCTTTCCACATTCTTTCAGATAACTTGAAGTATTTGCAAAGGATGAAGCAAAGGTCATTTTATCAAAACTGTCTTAAACTGTGGCAAACTCTCAGAACCAGTCAAATTTGAGGATTGGGTGAATATTTTTGAAGGTTGTCAAATAAGTCCATTAATGCTAAGAGATCTATTACTGTCAGTGAGGAAGATCTACACTTACACAAGAGACTAAACAAAAATTAGCTGATAGCATATAATTTGATTATACATAGAGTATTTTCGAATAGAGCGGGGGCATTTTTTATTAATAGTCCAGGAGGCGCTGGAAAAACCTTTTTGTATCATACTTTATTGGCTACTATGAGATCTATAGGGTATATAGCTTTTGCAACCGCTACTTTCAGTGTTGCTACTTCTATTCTCCCAGATAGGCGTACTGCACATTCACGGTTTAAAATACCTATCGACATTGGTGAAAATGTCAGTTGCAATATTAGCCAAAAAAAAAAAAAAGAGCACTTGCGAGTTTAATTAGAGATGCAAAATTGATCGGGTGGGATAAGGCATCTATGGCGAGAAAAAAAAATGGTGGAAGTTTTTGATTTGCTATTGAAAGATCTTATGGATAAAAATGTATTATTTGGTGGAAACTGGAAAGGTTGTTTTTGGAGGCGATTTTAGACAAACTCTCCCTGTTGTACGGAGAGGAAAAATTTTCATCAACAAAATTCTGTTGTATTTAAGTATTTGGGCTGAACTTGAAAAGGTTCATTTGTCTGATAACATGAGGGCCAGAACAGAACATGCATTTTGTGATTACTTGCTAGAGTTGGTAATGGAGAAGAAACTGTTAATTCCACAAATAAGATAGAAATCTTAGAGTCTATAATTATTTCATTCACGACTGAAAAAAATCTTTAGATAAGTTATTCACAGTTACATATCCTGAGTTGAAATTTGATTCTAATGCTTCTTATGCAAACTCCCGTGTAATATTGACAATAAAAAATAATTTCGTCAATGAAATCAATGACATGCTTATTGAACGATTCCAGGGAAAAGCAAAGACATTTGTCGGTATTGATGAGACTATTGAATTGGAAAATCACACACAGTTTAAAGGCTTATTACATAAATCATGCAGGCTTGCCTCCTTATATGTTATCTTTGAAAGAAAATTGTCCAATCATATTATTATGAAAGTTAATGCAATTCCATGCGACTAACCTGTTTTGAATTTAAAACCCATGTTATAAGTACTAAAATTACAACAGGAGATTTCAAAGATATGCACGTATTTATCCCAAGAATTTAATTATTGTCTTCACAGGACAAAAAATTACCTGTTCAATTTATAAGGATACAATTTCTGTAAAATTGTACTTTGCTATGACTATAACTAAAGCACAAGGTCAGACACTAGATTTTGTAGGAATTTATTTGCGTGAACCTGTATTTTCGCACGGTCAACTTTATGTTGCCTTGTCAAGAGCAAAAAGTTTGGATTGTGTGAAAATTGTTGATTCGACCACCTACGCCGACTAGCAACGATGAGCATTCAACATGTAACATAGTTTATGACGAAATAATTCAAAAGGTAATCCTGTGATGTTACGACATTTCTTTATAGAAAATTAAAAGGGAGACAAAAAAAAACTACAAGAAGTATGTTTGTGTTTATCTTTCATTATTTGTTGTAAGATTCTTCTATATCTATGTCATCTAACTGCTTGTATGTTTTGGCATTTATACGTTGACCATATGACAACGATATACTTTTCATGCTTCCTCATTAGATGTGTTATGTGTCCTAATAATTACACTTTCTCTTAACTACCATGCAACATAGAAACCATAGTAGGGATCTAATCCATGTGTAGGATGCTTCTGTGCAAAGATGCTCTTGACTGACTGGTTTGTTTTCATTTTTTTTAACTTAATATGGTAAAAGAAGAAAATTACCCATAATTTCTTTTTAATTGAACTCTTAAAGTTTAGATCTCTACATAAAGATTTTTCTTTCCATCTATCTTTACAGAAATTATTATCGTATGTTATGCATGAAATTTTAGGTATGCTGAATTTTGAGAAAAAGATAGTTCAACTTATTGAGAAGATCATTGTGTTCGAGTTATGAATTTTTACTAGTTGAATCAGAGTAGCAAAAGCTATTTAAATTGGTACATTTAAGAAGACTTAGGATTGGGTAAAAGTTGCAACCCCTTTATCAGGTATGTTTGAAATTTTGTATTTTCAAATGTTCTTTCAAACTCCTTTTGGAGTTTATGATAAAAAAAAATTAATATTTTACTAAGCAATCGTGCTCTGTGGCTCAAGCTTGAGAGAACATTGTAAAATATTTCGATTGGAACACTGTTGCAACCAGTTCAGCACAAGTGTAGAACAAACAAATAGAACATAAAAGGAGAAGACAACAAATACCACCAGGATGTATCTGATTGCAGTTGCTAGTGAGATCTGGTACTTCTCTATTAATTTCGATTTCTGTGTTACTTTTATGATGTTTTGTTGTTTTTATGCTCCGCTTACATTCCATTTCCTCTTTTGAATGTTTTTCCTGTTTTCTCTTTCTATGGTTTATTTCTAAGTTTTGTCATGTATTGACAATCTATATATTGTAATTCTTACTGTTGTGTGTATTGGGGATTAGAAGATAAGTTAATAAAAGTGTTCAATTAGTTAAGTTGTTGATTAAGTTTATGATGTTGCCACTCTGCTTAACTTCAAGTTTTTATGGATTCGGCATGATAAATGACTTGGTCAAATTGTCCAGGAAAAATTGTAGATCTATCTGGTTCATATCCTATAAGATTGGAAGAAGAATAAGAAAAATAATTTTATGTGATGGTGTTAGAGGGAGCATTTCTTATAATGTTAATGATAGATAAAAATATTCATAATTGTAGGATGATAACTTATAAAATTTCCACATTATATTCGAAGAAGAATGGACTATATGCAGAAATATGTCAATTGATTTCAAGAAATTGTATGTTCCAAGCTACCGTAACTTTCAAGTCCAATTAGCTGATGTTGGATATCGCTTTAGAGAGATTGCATCTTAATATTTCAAACTAAGTCTCAGCTTGAAAGTTCTCTCTACAGTGAATAACAATGCCATGAATTTTCTAAAGTTGAAGTTTTTGAACCATTGTATTGATAAATATCAACATAACTGGTATAACATAATATAAATGCGAGAAACAAGAAAATTATGCATTTGAGATATTTAATAGAGAGAAAGGCTGATATGTCTCATTTTTACTATTCCACTTTTTAGTACCTTTGTGTTTTCCATGCAATTCTCAGTGATGCTCTCCAACCGCCACAAAGCAGAGTCAATAGTGTAAATCACTTGCATCGTGTTTAAGCAACAACAAAGTCCTAAAGTTTCAAGTTGAAATAAGGGATTAATGATAGCATTGGTTTAGACTCAGAAATTTTACAACATAATTCGAAAACTAAGAAAGTTCTTCCCTTCTTTTTTTCCATTAACTTTTCATCAAACCATAACACAAAAGCATATTGTTTTCACATGGCCAACCTGCATGCCAAAATATAGAAGCAGTTACATGATGTAAATAACAAAGAATCTTAAAATGAATAGTGAAAGATACACATGAACATACCTCATGTAGCTTCTTTTGTCTCCTTTTTGATTCTATAGGAAAATGTTGTAACATCACATGATTGCCTTTTGTATTATTTCATCATAAACTATATTACATATTGAATGATCATCAACGCTAGTAGGCGTAAGCGGTCGAATAAATAATTTCACACAATCCGATCTTTTTGCTCTTGATAAGGCAACAAAAAGTTGACCGTGAGAAAATACATGTTCACGTAACTAAATTCCTACAAAATCTAATGTCTAACCTTGTGCGTTATTTATATATAGTCATAGTAGAGCACAATCTTACAGGGAATTGTGTCCTTGTGAATTGAACTGGAAACTTTTCATCTTGTGAAGACAGTAATGGAATTCTCGGGATAAATACATGCAGGTTCTTGAATCACCTGTTTTAATTTTAGCACTTATTAGATGGGTTTTAAATTCACAATAGGTTAGTCATGTTCCATTGCATAAAACTTCGTATAGATTTAAAGTTTTGTAATAATTTAATCGAACAATTTTTTTTGAAAGGTAACACATTAGGAGTCAAATCTGTAGGACTAAAACTATGTAATAAGTCTTTAAATTGTGTCTGATTTTTTAATTCAATAGTCTCATCAACGCCGACAGTTTTCTGCAAGGCTCATAGCTCACGTTATTCTATTCATCCAGGCATTACTAAGATGTATCAGGATCTCTGAGAGCTATATTGATGGAAGTGGATGAAGAGATATGTGTTTGATTATGTGTCTCGCTGCTTGAACTATTAGGAAGTTAAGTTCGAGCACCGGAGACTGACAGGGTTAGCTCATGCATTGTCCATTCCCAAGTAGAAGTGGGAGCAGATCACTATGGATTTTGTGGTTGGTCTGCCAAAGACCCTGCAACGCCATGTTCTATTTGGGTCATTGTGGACAAACTGATTAAATCAGCTCACTTTATCTCTGTGAAGACTACTAATTCAGCTAAGAGATTGGATTGGATTGGATTGGATTTTCATTGAGCAGGTGGTTGGGTTGCATGGCACTCCCGTATTTATAATCTCAAATCGGGGTTCCCAGTTCTGTCAGTCTTTTCAGAGGGAGTTGGGACCCAGGTGCAGCTTAGCACGACATTCCATCTTCAGACTGATCGTCAGTCTGAGCGGGTTTTTCAGACCCTGAAGGATATACTGAAAGCTTGCGCATTAGACTTCGGAGGCCATTGTGATGATCATTTGGGCTTAGCGGATTTATTTTATAATAACAGCTATCAGTCCTCCATTAGAATGGCTCCATTTGAGGCCTTATATAGCCATAGATATCTGTTGAACCCAAAAATTACCGGTTTAAGGGCAAGTTTCGGGTATATGTTCAACATTATGGAGACTCCAAAGGGTTTTATTTGGAGTCGCCACCTACTTTTAGGAAAATTAGCAACCCAGAGTTAATTAAATGAGTGCATTTTCTCCCTTTTATAAGAGAAATATTTTTCAGAGATTCTATAGATGAGCGGTTCATTTAATTTCGAAAGATCCTTATTATTGGAGCACTTTCGAAAATCCGCCAAAAGGCGGTTAATCCAGCAGTTTTCACGAATTTAATAAATAATAACTTAGAAGTTTTAAAGCTAGATAAGATATATAAATAAATAGGCAATAAATGAATAGATAAGTAAAGGATAACTGATTAATTAAAATGATTAGATACATGAACAAAAATAGATAAATAAATAAATAAGGAAGTTAATAATTACTTAATTAATTAAATAATAAGTAAATAGATAGAATAAATAAAGAGTTAATTGAATAATTAATAACTTAAATATATATATATAATTAATTAAATTAAATAAATAAATAAATAAATAAATAAAAATTTAAATAATTAATAAATAAAATAGGTAAATAAATTAACTATTATTTAATAAATTTCGATTTTAAGAGGATGAATTTTAATTGTTGCTTTTTACTTTACACTTATTAATTAACAGAAGATTATTAATTTTCTTAAATTAATTGGCAAGTCTCAAAGAAAAGACGAAAAATAATTCCATAAAGTAATTCTAAACATGCAATAAGAATTCTATTCTACAAAATATTCTATCCTAAAAAAACTACTAGCCCGGTTTGCAGGGATCCTAAACATGGATTCTAAAGGGACGGGAAAGAGGGAGTTTAGAAGATAGAATCCAGAAATGCAATTTTAGCTCCAAGCACAATATTCATTCACCCAACGCAAATATAATCGCCCCGGATGCGAATTTTACAAACTTATTTTCCCAGAGTGTTCAAGTCAAAACTAGAGATAAAGAGAATTAACATGCAAATAATGAAAATTGGAGAAACAAATAGACATGTATGAATACGATCGCACTTGTCACAAATAAACAAGACCGCACTGGTCACAAGCAGATAAGACCGTACTGATCACAAATACAAAAGACCGCACTGGTCACAAATACAAAAAGATCGCACTGATCACAAACATCAAGACCGCGCTAGTGACAACCATATAAAAAGACTGCACTTGTCACATATACAATAAGACCGCACTGGTCATACAGTAGTTTCAGGATTCCATTCAAAATGAATTTGATTTGTAGATCAAGGGCTCAAACTAGAACAGTTAGAAACCAAAGAGAAGAAAACATGAGTTAAGATATAGACCTACAAGCTCCTATATACTGAACAAAACTGAACTGGAACAATCTCTATACTATCTATTTTATTTATCTCACATAAACAAAGAAGACATCTAGACTCTACTCAAGGAACTAAATAACACTTGAAACAAGAAACAACCCTGAAACTTTATACAATCCCCTGAACAAACCTATAACTCCATTACATTTGCAACATCTAGGAAGACAACCCCTTTTATTACTTCCAGGACACCATTGCCAACCTTGCTAGCTACCAAGAATGAAATAACACCAACACTCTCTCAGACCTGGTGCAGCTAGAAACCAACCAGAGCATCAACCCTTCTCCTGCACGCCAAGACACACCCTGAACCCTTCATGCTACTCCTACCAGACCTCCTCCAACCAATTGCAGACCATGAAACAATCTGTCATATCCTCACATAACACCCCCAAACAATCAGAGAACAACAAGACTACTAAACTACCAGAACAGACCTTCAGCACTCCCTCACTCTCATACCTCTCCAAAAACAACCTCACTGTCACTGCGTAATACCCTCTCTAGATTCCTACAAACTAACATGAACTCTCAAGACACCCACAAACCATGAAATCACCTCCTTCACACCTTTGAAAACTACCAGAACCTAGCTAACACCTGTTATACTCCCTGCCTAAAGCTTCAACATTCACCCAATGAAACACCATATCCTACAATTTTTTTATACCCCACAGAACAAGAACAACTCCTCCACTTCTCTAAAAATAACCTGTTAAACAAGACTGCTTTCCATACTTTTGGCTCATTTCCATACTTTTACATGTCTGCTTAGGAAAAATTCAGTGACAATCCATCCAAAATCATCATCTATCAATCCTAACCTAATTTTTTTCATTAAGTCATGATTCTTAGCTAGAATTTCTTGAAATTTAATTGACAAATTAGGTTAGAACCCTAAAATTTATGAATTAGGGAATTTGATCAATTAGCTAGAATTTCTTGAAATTTAATTGACAAATTAGGTTAGAACCCTAAAATTTATGAATTAGGGAATTCGATCAAATTGAATTCGAATATGAAAACTAATGATACCATTGAGCTCGTGAGATTATGAGGATTCCGAAAATGTATAGTTTATGGGTTTCGGCTAAGCTCGAGCTGGAGGTATTTTGGTATTTTTTTCTTCTTTCACTGTCTAAAAGTTAAATACTCATTTTTCGGGCATCTATAAGTGCGAATATATTTCTTTGGCTCAGAAAAATATTATTTTGAGGGACGTCGGAATGGAAAAGAAGTCGTTCAGTAGTTGTTTGGACCCATGACTTAAGGTATGTGATAGTATCCATTTCTTTTATGGCATTTGGCCTTATAGATATTCTACCACATATTTCTTACGTGTGTAACTACCGATAGGTGTACTGTCTACGCCTAAGCTTCGGCTTTGCATCGTATTTCATATGTTATGACTTTTTATTGCTATTGCATTGAGCATAGGAGTATTGTACTTCAGTTTGGGTTTGATATGTACTTCCAGACAGTCAATGAGAGTCCAGCGCTGGTGAAGAGTGTTGCATATATCTCCTGGTAGTCGAATAGAGTCCAGCACTGGAGATAGGTTCCTGGCACATATGACCCATTGCATCATAATACATTTTTTTCACATCTTTATGTGTGTTTTGTAAACTATATGGACTTATTGCATCGTTTATTTGTGATTGGCTTAGTTGATTGGTAGTTGTTAGTCTATTTTCCCTTGGCTAGTGTACCCTCTTACCCTTACCATATCTCCAACAACACATTCCTGACTGCCTTATCTCCAACTATCTGACACGACCCGATTTTTCGGCTAGGCCGTGCGGGCACCTGACATCCTCCCCTAGACCCGCCGGGAGAACCCTTTTGAACTGAATTCATGAAAATTTATATAAATCCAACTCATAAAAAAGACAAGACTTAGAAAAAGCAAAGACATACTGATACCTCTAAGCTGTACAAAAGAAATTACAGCTGACTACCCAATATACTGGGTTTAGGGCTATCCAGACTAGACATCTAAGAGTAAAAAAAATACATACACCTCCTGAATGGAGCAAAATACGACTGAAATAATAAATATACCACTGGCGGCCATCCTGAACCGAAGATGGCTCACCCTGACAGCTGAAGTTGTCTTCGCTCCTTAACAACGTGGCGAACTTAATCCTGGAGCGAACCTGCCGAAATGAAAAAGATAGACAAGAAAAAAAACAACAAACAAGGGTGAGTCAAATGGACTCAATAAGTGGGGCAGAGTAGCCAACTTAAAGAATAGAATAGCTAGCTAGGGAGAAGAGAAGCAGATAAACCAAATTCCTCTTATTTAATTTATAAAAAGACAGAGCCAGATAATAACTGGAAACACGTATGGAACCATAAACTCATAAACAACCAGGAATATAGGATAGACAGAACATATAGTTATCCCGAACATATCAACAATCAGAAATACATCTTATTATATGTAAATATTGTTGCGGCGTGCAACCCAATCCATATGTTTATAATGTTGCGACGTGCAACCCAATCCATATGTTTATAAAGTTACGGCGTGCAACCCGATCCATATATTTATACTGTTGAGGCGTGCAATCCGATCCATATATTTATACCGTTGCGGCGTGCAACCCGATCCATATATTTATAATGTTGCAGCGTGCAACCCGATCCATACAACTAAAGCATATAAACCAATTAGGGATACAAAATAGCTAGAAACATACAGGCAAACTGAAATATGTCCACACCATTGTATTCATACAGCATATACAAAGTACAGCATAATAGTCACACAATAGTCAGTATGCGGTGCAATGAAATGGGATGAATGCGGTATGATGCAATGCAGTTACATGTGCCTGATACCCATCTCCGGTGCGGGACTCTCATCGTTGACCAGGAGATATATGCAATAATGACCCTTCGCCGGCTCGGGACTCTCATCGATTACCGGGAAGTATATGCAATGATGACCCTTCACCAGCTCGGGACTCTCATCGATTACCGGGAAGTATATGCAATGATGAACCTTTACCAGCTCGGGACTCTCATCGATTACCGGAAATTATATGCAATGATGACCTTTCACCGGCTCGGGACTCTCATCGATTATCGGGAAGTATATGCAATGATGACCCTTCACCGGCTCAGGACTCTCATCGATTACCAAGAAGTATATGTCATGCTCAAAACCAGAGTAAAATGCTCATATGCTCAATGCAATACCAACAACAGGGCATAACATATAATATACAATGTAAATTCAAAGTTAAGGTGTAATGAGTACGCCTATCGGCAACTACACATGTAAGGAACACGTGATAGAATATCCACAAGGCCAAGGGCCTCCAAAGAAATGGATACAGACACTTACCTCGTTCTACTGCTACTCAACAACCGCTTTGTCCTTTGGATTCGTTGCAAAACGATCTTGCTTATTCAATAAGCAGAAAATAGATCAAATTAGGCTAAAGGATCCATTCCCTACATCTTAGAGCAATCCGGTTAGGAACCTAATACCCTATTCGCATACGTTATACGCAGGCCAGCCCTATGTATAAGGTTCAAAGTCACATAATAAAACCCTGAATAAATTACATTTATGAGTTGCCCGTAACTTCCTAAGTACGAATATATAATCAATTCCAGTATCGGGGTCCAATTACCCTTTAAACTATCAATTTAACTTATTAGACAATGTCTAATATCCTAATGTTTACCGATAAAATATATTCAAACACACGTAATAAACTCCAACAATAAATAAATTTCATTACCCTGAATGTTTCAGAGTGGAAATTCTACTATTTTACTTCTCCTTTTTCTTTTTCTTTTTTTTTAATTTTCTTTATATGTTTTCTTCACTGCGTTATTTTTTCGTTCACTTACTGTTTCCGTTCCTTTATCTTAACGCTAAGGACTTTTATATCCCTTAGCAAGTTGCACCACCTTCCTTTATTCTTTTTAATGTTTTTCTTTTAAAAATTTGCTACAACAACTTAAATTAATGGAACCCTACGAAATTCGAAATAATCCCAAATTTTGCATACAAGTTATACAAAATATATATAACATACTCGCCAAGGCGGATCTCAAATCAGATTCCCAAAACTCAATATGCGAATTAAATGGAAAAAGATCAAATTACTAATTTTCGGAACTTTAGCCGAAATCAACCGAACAACCTCGAAATTCACTTCCGAAAGTTCACACAAGTCAAAAATAATCATATGAACCTAACAGCGGTTTCAGATTTTGAATCGGAGCTCATTCACAAAATCGAGCTCGAAAATATTTTTTTAATATTTACCGATAACGGAAACTGAAACCTTCTTCGGATACCTACCAAACGAAGTCTGATTTAGCTCAAATTTTATAGACAGGTCCTAATGGACTTTATAAAGATTTTAAAATTATCGGCAGGTATATCAGGGCCCTAATTCTCGAAACGACTACCTAAGGTCATTTCATTCTCCTCCACTTAGACTCTCGTTCGTCCTCGAATGACCTTGAGTCTAAAGCATATTCACACAAATAATAAGAGAACTTGCATGACCTTCATAAACTACTCCATGGACATTATCTCATGATTACAGAATCAGAATTATAACGCGCACATCAAACTCTTGGATAAAAACATAGCTGGATAATATCATAATACCACCGCGCAGATTATTCTGACTAAACTGTCCTTTCCTCGATCATGAGGGAGAGTTCTACATTGTCGGAAAAAAAACATACGGGACTCTGGATGGATTAACATAATTTCGACGATGAATTGCCTCCGCGATATACTTTTCGATATAGAACAAGTTGATGAAACAAAGAATTAGCCCACGCTTCAACAACGCCTTAAATATTTAATATGAGCATTCAGTATTGGAGAAAGACTCATCCACTTAGAGTATTAACTCATACAGCTAACTTGAATAGAAATAGCCATCCTCATACAGTCTGCCGGACTAAGGAAGACATATCTAAAAACACAATGCGGCTCAGACCTGAGCTACCAAATTACTCTCTCGAGTTGCCAAACATCTGCATCTCGAGTTCACAACTCCATACCTTTGCCATAAGCACCACCGCTTGACAGCTCAATTCACGGGTCGGACGACACTCTCCATTACCCTTAGTAGCCTTGAAACACAATAATGTGCTTACTCGTTACCTTGACACGCACTGTCTCAACACAGGGAACATCAAAAGCGGCTACTAACCGCCCAAGCTCACTAGTGCCGGAAGAAGAATAGATAGAAATGAACTGAGGATAGGAATAATTAGAGCTTTAGGAAGCTCATCTTCTTATTTGCTTGGCAACCAGAGCTAGACTACTTTCAATCATGCTAGCCAAAGAATCGCAATTGAAGAAATAGACATTAAATTATCTTTATGGAACAACATCCATGCCAATTTAACCCTTCTATAAAAAGGAACTCCAACAATTTACCGGAAAACCCTTTTATAACCGAGACAAGCTCATACAATAACATGACTCTACTACCGTCTCGAACCAAGAGGAGACACGTAGATCGAATATTACTTACTAATCACTTTAGACCGGAAGAAACAATGACACATTCTGATGGCGAAGAATAAGAATCTCATCATTCTACCAACATTGAGTTCCGAGAAGAGAGGTAAACTAATTTGACATAATAATAGAAGGTGGCACGACAAGATGCCAGGCAGACAATAGTGATACTCACTGTCAAATCTCTCATATTTAGACCAGATAAATTAGCAGGGTCTCACAAATGCCAGGAATAAATCATACCAGAAGCTCATCCCTCTACCGCAACTGATTCTTAATAGAAATAATACCCAAGGAAGCCATGGAAACATGGTAAGATAAATGAAGTCCAGAACGATCGGAAGAATCAAATCTTACTCCCATATAATGGAAGAAGAAATACATGGGTGCACTACATCGGATACCCCAGCATCCTGCCATACTGGCAGTTCATAGAACTGCCTCTGCAGTTGAGCTGAGCCACTACCCTGATAAGCACCTTCTGAAGAACCACTGCCACCACGCTCTCAACCTCTACTGGATGGTGGTATTTCTCTGGCTGATTGAGATCTAAATAAACTCCCATGCGACTGTGCAGATGCCTGAAGACGAAAGAAAGGACGACTGCCTACTTACCGGAGTAAGGGAAAACTCCTCAAGGGATAACCAGACTCACGACAATGATAACATCTTTTCGCTGAAAATGGAAGCTGGACAGATTGTTGAAAGCTACAAAGAGAAATCTGAGTCTAATCTTGATGAAATATTTGCGCACTCTGAGAATCACGCTCTACAAGCTGAGATAACTTGGCAAGTGACCTCCTACAATAATCAGAACTCTTACCTCCAAATGAGCTACCATGGTGCCCACCAGGGACGTGGGATCTCTTGCTTTCCCGCTCTAACTTGTGGTATGCCTCATACCTTTGAGCTATATCTACAACAACATCAAATGAAGTCCCGACCTTAATCTCTCGAGCTATTTAGGACCTTAAGGAAGGATAAAGTCATCAATTAGATGTCCCTCCATTTTTCGCAATTTGACTATATTTAATTAAAATTATAATAGTAATTTTTCAAATAAAACTGCATTAGATGGCATGCATTTTACATGTGTAAAATTATTATTAATCTCCTATTTATATAATATTTATTTAATTGTGACTATATTACGTAATTACACTCTTTTAGGCTATTTTCTAGACTACGTATGCTATTTTATGCAATTTAACGCATTACGACATTATTTAATAATTATTTGTGGCTATTTATATCTAATTAGTATTTTTTGTGGTCATTTATATTTATTTATAATTAATTACATTTATTTATAATTATTTATGAACTTTCCTATTTTTAAACTAATTATTTATATTTATAAATATTTTAATTAAATACTAGTCATTTTGCTATTTCACAATTCAATTTCCATTACATTCAATCCACATCATTACCCTTTGTCCACGTGTACGCCACCTAAGCTCCACATAAGCCTACTCCTCGCTAAATACATGTATAGCAAAACGTACACACACACATAGCACATGTACAACTAACTTCTGCACGAAGTACAACCCCTCAAAGCCCCATTTACTTATCCATCTCAGTATACTTACTTATACACTCATATGTACACGCGCCTACGTGGACAGATCTGCACCGTTCGTTCATTTAATCCAATGAATCAGAACAAATCTTGTGTTTTAATATATCCAAACACACACCCACATTGCAATACCCTAGAACACTTCTCTCATTTACACACAAGAAATACCAGCCGCCGATCCCATTTCCCTCTGTCCCCCTTTCCCTTCATTTCAGTCCACATACACCACGCCAAATCCGTCGTCTCCTCCGCCATCGAATCCGCCGTAACGCCGCTCGTCCCTCTCTCCCCCATTGTCGCTTTCACACGGAAAAAGGGAAAAAAATCATCCTTCTCCCTGTTTCTATGGAAATCGAAAAATGAGAAGAAGATATTGATGAACCTCGTTGAATCCGGACATGATACACTATGATTTAGCACAAACAAGGCAAGCAGTCAAGGATTCGAACTCGAATTGTTGAAAATGAACAGAAACTGATCGGGTTAGGCATGACCCGACCCAAATTCCAAACGGGTAATACCTTTCCTATTCTATTTCATTTTTCTTTGATTTTCATAAGAAATCTATAGCATGTGTGATTTTCAGATTTTAACCATGCCTATTTCACTATTTATAAAAAAAAAATAGTTTCGTGCGACTTTTTTAAGAAAGTTCAGCTGCTATAATTATTTGATGTTCATGTCCTGGCTTTTAATTTTTTGAATTACGAGTCTTGAAGTGTCTGGTCGTCTGGGGATTGGTACTTGCTTAGTTCTGAAAATCTGATTAGCACTTGTGAGATGACTGCTATGGTTGCATTTCTTATTTGAGTTAGGGATGGTTAAAGTGAACTCGTCTTCCCTAGGATTGTCGGACAGACTAGTATGTTACATGCTTGCAACATCTACGACCTAAAATAATTTCTTTCCAACTAGAACTAAATATTCCTTGGCATTTGTTATTGTGTATTTGCCTAAGTATGTGGATGTTTGCGTGATGTTCAGAAAAGGAAAATCGTTTGAAACCTTAAGTTAATGATCTATTTTTGGGAGAATTGCATATTGACATCTTTTCAATTAAGTTGAATTGGACAGCATGTTTAAAGATGATTAATAGGTGGATAGGCTTCTTTATTTAGACTTATAGCTGTTAAGATTCAAATTTGATTGACAAGTATAATCCTCTTGCCTTATTTAGACAAGTTTCCATGTAATTTAGCCTAAAATCAGCCCTATTTGACACCATAAATATCAACACTCTCTTACACTTTTGGGGACACCATCAGACACCATCTTTAACTCCTCAGGACATACTCTCTACACCTCTCACACACAGATACATCCCTGAATACACAACTACAGACCTTTTAAAGACATCCCTGAATATATCTACACTTAGTACACCCTGGAGACTCCTTTCTTCTTCTCCACACCTCTGAGTACCCACAAAACAGAAGAAAAGTTGTCTCTCTTTCTTTCTCATAGAGTTTCTGATCTTTGAATTGTTTGTTCACTGTTTATTTTTGTAGTTGGCTTTGGCTGGCTGAAAACCAAGGGAAAGTGTATCTTCTGCTTGATATCCTTGGCTGTTGTCTGTGCTTGGTGTGTCATTTATGTTCCTAGTTGATTAACTGGCTCCAAGACAAGGTAAATTCCAACAATAATCAAGTCTGTTCACTTGCTTTCCTATGCTGCAGCTCTTAAAGCTAAGTATACTCTTACAAAACTTGCTATGTGTAATGTTTAGTGTGGTGCTTTGTCATCGCTCTCTATGTGACATGGGTTCTTTATGTTATAAACTGTTGGGATTTATTCCACGCCATAACTAATACTTTATGCAGGTTATAGGATAGCCAAAAGGTTATACCATATGCTAACAATATGTTGCAGGTTCTTAGAATTGATCAAATTTCTTATCGATTGGTTTAAGGCACAAGAAAAGCTTGAGAAATATGGGAAAGAAGGCATTTATTCCTCCTCTCTTTATTATCTTAAATCAATATTATAATTAAAAACTATGATCATGTGTTTATTAGGTATTAACGGCATGTATAAAAACCGTAAGGTGCAAGTTAGTATTTAGAATAGGTACTACAGCTTGCACGCTGCCAAGGGCAGTTGAAATTGGCAATGAAGGGGCGACCTCTAACTTCACTCTTTAAATTCTATGTGTAGAAGGGCCAAAATAATGATGCATGTCGAAAATTGGCTTATTGGTGCAAGTAGTAAAACTGAACATTGTGGTAATATCTTTATAGGTTTTAAATTGAAAATTGATAGTCTTTTAAGCTACGCTAATATATGAGAGGATAAACTATCTTTGAAAATTGCTAAAAGCGCAATGCAACGCTAAAATTGGCTTATCTCTGCAAAGCTAGAATTCTGGAAACGTAACAGTACCCCAGTCTAGGTGAAACTGGCAGAAAATGAAGGACAATGTAAAAATTGGTTTATTTTTGTAAATTATACATTCTGAAACAGTGTATCTTAATTTTCTTGAAAGTGGTTAGAACTTAAATTTGAAATTATTTTAGGCTATTTATGCAAATTGAGTATGCTGAAAGCTTAACAATAGCTTGTGGGCTTTTGAATTTCTATTACATTTTACTAATTTAACTTAAAAGTCCACTCTTCTTTTAAGTTTATAATATTGTCATTATTTGCTTATGTGTTAATATGACTGTTCTTTAGGTGACGCCTAGATGTCTAGATTTGGGGCACTGAATAAACTTAGGAGAGTCTAGATATTTCATATTTACATTAGTAGTCTCAACGGCCTCTGAGACACTAAGTGGGACGCTAGTGAACCTTTAGGACGTTTTAAAATGTTAGTAAGCGTTAGCTTAAATACTTAAAGAAGGCATGGGGGTCAAGGGTAATTTAAGCCCCTCGGATATGATGGAAATTACCCGAGCTATATTTGATAATGGATTCTGAAACTATCGTCCCTTACGAAAGCCGTGTTCTGATCCGAATAGGATAATAAAACCTAGGGTTGTTTATTCAAATGTCTAGTGGTTATTTATTGTTTAATTTATGGCTATTTATGCAACATAACTATTATTTTAGATTACTTATCCAAATGTATTGAATTGCCAATTTGTTTATTTTGCATCCCATATTCCTTTTATTTACCTTATTTAGCTTTCGTCCTTTATAAGCAATATGTTAAACCCAATATAGAAATCGGCAGGGAACCATGTTCAGTGGAACCTAGGAGGTGTCTAACCCCTTCCTTCTAGGTTATTTCGAACACTTACCCGAATCTCTGACTCATAGACCAACCCGAAGTTAATTCTTTAAATGAAATTAGAAATTAATAGGTGACCTAATACGCCTAGGAAATTTATTAGGTGGTGACTCCAAAACCTTTAACTCAAACGAGTTACCCAGTCAAATCCAAAATCTGACTCGCCTCGAGTTGACTCCAAAATCGAGTATGGCAGAATGGTTGACTTGTGCATTCTGGCCGAGCATCAGTACCGGACGAGAGCCAAGGGACCAGTTAAAACTCCTCCCCCCTCACAAACTAGAAGAAGAGGAAAGCGAAACATCATGTCTGAGTTGAATAATGTTGCTCTTAGTGACGATAACATTGGGAATAATGGGACACCCTGCAAACCTGCCTTGGTTGGGTATGATGAACATGTTTCTACTTTAGAGCAAAGAATTAAAGAACTTGAATAGAAACTGACAATGGCCAGTTTACCCGTTGGTAACTCCGTCTATTTAAGGGAATCAGTCGATCCAAGTGGGTCAGCCCGTCCTAATGGAAAGGACCCTATACACCCAACTGATCCCTCTGTTGTTTACCAAACAATACCACCAGCCACATACCAAGCAGCGTCACCTGCTACTTACCAAACAACACAACCAGCTCCTTACCAAACAGCACCACCTGCTACCTACCAAAGAGCACCGCCTCTCTATCAAGCACCACCATCTACTTATCAAGCACCACCTTCTGCATACCCTACTTACTCAAACACAAGCCTACCTCACACTAATGTCACAAATTCGCAACCTTACAATCCTATGTTCACTGTTGAAGCCAAACAACTCACTTCACCCGTCAAAGACCATGAAAACTATGAATGGGCGGAGGATGAAACCAATGATGATGGGACGAAAGAGAAAGTCTATAAGCTAGAGGCAGCCTTTAAGAAGTTCGAGTTAGGCAAAACCACTGATGGTTTAGCTTATGAAGATTTGTGTATCTATCCTACTTTGAAATTACCTGACACATACAAGATACTAAAGTTCGACTTGTTCAATGGCACTGGCGATCCTATGTCACGTCTGAGAACATATTGTGACAAGTTGATTGGAGCAGGGGAAGACGAGAAAGTACGAGTAAAGCTATTCAGCCGAAGCCTGATTGGAGATGCTTTAAGTTGGTTTTCTAAACAAAAACCAGGCACATGGCTTGGTTGGGAAGATATGGCAGTGGACTTTGTAGAAACATTTGGGTACAATACCAAAATGGTACCGGATCGCTTCTATTTAGAAAAGTTGAAAAAGAAAGCCACAGAGACGTACAGGGAATATGCTACTAGGTGGAGAGCAGAAGCTGCCAAGGTGCAACCCGCCATGAACGAGAAAGAAATAGTCAACATATTCATTCGCATACAAGAGGATGTATATTACGAAAAGTTGTTGCATATGAAGAACCAAACATTTGCAGATGTAGTGTTGATAGGAGATGACATAGAACAAGAGTTGAAAAGTGGAATGATTATTAGCTTAGCTGCACTACAAGCTGCTGATAAGGTTATCCTAGCTGGAAATGTGAGTCTCTCCAAAAAGAAGTAGGATGAAGTCTCTTTTGCTGCAAACATTCAAGACCCCGCTCACAACTACTATTATCAAACACCACCACCATTCCATCCCTACCCTTATACATTATCTGAAAAATATATTTACAACACTCAACCCACTCTGCCTATATTCCACACCCCAGCACCAAGTCGTCCATCATACCAGCAAAATACTCAAACTAACTACCGAAACGAATCGCCATACTCTCCTAGGCCTCGCCGTGAGGCAAACTGACACGGCCCTGAATCTGGCTATGCCGTGCGGGCACCCGACATCTTCTCCTAGACCCGTCGGACGAACCCTTACCAATTAAATTAGGAAAATAAATATAATTCAATTCATAAATAAGAACAAGACTTCAAAAAAACACAGACATACTGATACCTCTAAGCTGTACAAAAGAAGTTACAGCTGACTACCCAGCATACTAGGTTTAGGGCTATCCAGACCGGACATCTAAGAATATAAAAGAAGACAGATACCTCCTGAAGGGAGCAAAATACAACTGAAATAATAAACATAAAACTGGTGGCCATCCAGATCAAAAGTTGGCTCACTCTGACAGCTAAAGTCGCCTTCGCTCTTGAACAACGTGGCGAACTCAATCCTGGAGCGAACCTGCCGAAACGAAATAGATAGACAAGAAACAAACAACAAACAAGGGTGAGTCAAAAGGACTCAATAAGTGGGGCAGACTAGCCACCTCAAAGAATAGGATAGCTAGCTAGGGAAAAGGAACAGATGAACCAAATTTCTCTTATTTAAATTATAAAAAGGCAGAGCCAGATAATAACTGGAAACACGTATGGAATCAAAAATTCATTAACAACCAGGAACGTAAGATAGCCAGAACATATAGGTATCTCGAACATATCAACAATAAGAAATACATCATGTTGCGGCGTGCAACCCGATCCATATATTCATCCTGTTGCGGCGTGCAACCCGATCTATATATTCATACTGTCGCGGTGTGCAACCTTATCCATATATTTATACCGTTGCGGCGTGCAACCCGATCCACATATTCATACCGTTGCGGCGTGCAACCCGATCCCTGCAACCCAGAATACGAGCCAAAAATATACAGGCAAACTGAGATATATCTACGACATAGTATACATACCGCATACATAAAACACAACACAATACACACAATAGTAAGTATGCGGTGCAATGAAATGGGATGAATACGGTACGATGCAATGCAATCACATATGAATGAGATGGGATGAATGCGGTACGATGCAATGCAATCACATATGCCTGATACCTATCTCCGGCGGGGGACTCTCATTGTCTACCAAGAGATATATGCAATAATGATACTTCACCGTCTCGGGACTCTCATCGTTACGGGAAGTATATGCAGTAATGACCCTTCGGTGGATCGGGACTCTTATCGATTACCAGAAAGTATATGCAATGATGACCCTTCACCGGCTCGGGACTCTCATCGATTAACGGGAAGTATATGCAATGATGACCCTTCACCGGCTCGGGACTCTCATCGATTACCGAGAAGTATATGCAATGATGACCCTTCACCGGTGCGGGACTCTCATCGCCAACCGAGAAGTATATGAAATAATGACCCTTCACCGGTGCGGGACTCTCATCGCTAACCGGGAAGTATATGCAATAATGACCCTTCACCGGTGCGGGACTCTCATCGCCAACCGGGAAGTATATGCAATAATGACCCTTCACCGGTGCGGGACTCTCATCGCCAACCGGAAAGTATATGCAATGCTCAAAACAAGAGTGCAATACTCATATTCTCAATATAATACGAACAACAGGGCATAATATATACTATACAATGTAAATTCCAAGCTAAGGCGTAATCAGTACGCCTATCGGCAGCTACACACATAAGGAACACGTAGTAGATTATCCACGAGGCCAAGGGCCTCCAAAGAAATGGATATAAACACTTACCTCTTCCAAAAGTTAGTACGGCTAATCAACAACCGCTTTATCCTTTGGTTTCCTTGCCAAACGATCCCATTCTATTCAATAAGCAGAAAAATATATCAATTTAGGCTAAAGGCTTCATTCCTCACATCTTACGGCAATCCGGTTAGGAACCTGATACCCTATTCGCATACGCAATACGCAGGCCAGGCCTATGTATAGGGTTCAAGGTCACATAACCAAACCCTAAATAAATTACATTTATATGTTGCCCATAACTCACTGAGTACGAATATATATTCAATTCCATTATCGGGGTCCAATTGACCCTTTAAACTATTAATAGAACTTATAAAAATGATGTATAATATTCCAAGTTTTACTGTTAAAACATATTCAAACACACGTAATAAACTCAAATAATGCATTAAGATCATTACCTGAATGTTTCGGAGTACAGATTCTACTATTTTCCCGACTCTTTTCTCATTTTCTGGCATTTTTTTACCTTACTGCATTTTTTCATTTTTCTCTGTTTCGTTTCCGTTTCTATTATATGTTTTCTGGAATGTTTAGGCTATGGGATTAGTATCCCATAGCACCGCCCATTGAATCCTTTTCTTTCCTTTTGTCTTTTTGTCCTTTTTTTTAATTTTCTTTTACTTTTCTTTTCGTGATAAAAATTAAAAAGTACCCTACGATATTCGAAATAATTCCAACTTTTGCAGATAAGTTATACAAAATATATGTAGTATACTCGCTAAGACAGATCTCAAATCGGACTCCTGAAACTCAATATGCAAATTAAATGAAAAAAAGTCAAATTATTTAACTTTCGGTATTTTAGTGGAAACTAGCCGAACAACATCGAAATTCACTTTCGAAAGTTCAGAAAAGTCTTAAATAATCATACGAACCTAACGGCGCTTTCGAATTTCGAATCAGAGCTCATTCGCCAAAACCGAGTTCGAAAATCTCTTTTTAATATTTATCGACAATAAAAACTGAAACCTTCTTCCGATGCCTACCAAACGAGGTCTGATTTAACTCAAATTTTACAGATAAGTCCCGATGGACCTTACGAATATTTTAAAATTATCGGCACGCCAATCGGAGTCCTATCTTCCGAAACGACTAACCGAGATCGTTTCATTCTCCTCCACTTAAACTCTCGTTCGTCCTCGAACGAGCCTAAGTCTAAATAAAAATTCATATAGATAACAAGAGAACTTGCATGACCTTCATAAACTACTCCACGGGCATTATCTTTTGATTATAGAATACACGCACATCGAACTCTTGGAATAAAATATATCTTGATAATATCCTCACATCATTGCCCAGCTTATTCTGACTAAGCTGATCCTTCCTCGATCTCGAGAGGAGAGTTCTTATATTTTCGAAACAAAGATACACGAAACTCTGGATGGATTAACATGATTTAAATCACCTCGTCGATATACTTTATGATATAGAACAAGTCGATGGAACTAAGAATTAGCTTACGCTTCAGCTACGCCTTAGAGATTTAATATTATGATTCGGTATCAATTGGAGGAAGACTCCTCCACTTAGAGCATTAACTCATGCCGCTAACTTGAATAGAAATAGTCATCCTCGCACAGTCTACCGGACTAAGGAAGACATAGCTAAAAATAGAATGCGGCTCAAACCTGAGCTACCAAATTACCCTCTCGAGTTGCCAAACGACTGCAACTCCCGAGTTCACAGCTCTATATCTTTGTCATAAGCACTACCACCTGATGGATCAAATCAGAGGTCAAATGGTGCCCCTCATTACCTTTAGTAGTCCTAAACACAACAATGCGCCTACCCAGCTACCTTAACACGCACTCTTGCTCCATACAGGGAACATCATAAGAGGCTACTGACCGCCTAAGCTCACCAGTGTCGAACAAAGAAGAGATGGTAATGGACTGAGGATAGAAATAATTAGAGCTTCAGCAAGCTCATCTTTTTAGTTATTTGGTTACCAAAGATAGACTACTTATGAGTCACACTAACCGAAGAATCGCAATTGAAGAAATGAATATTAAATGAGCTTTATGGAACCATGCCAATTTAACCTTCCAATAAGAAAGGAACTCTGACAATTTACTAGAAAACCCTTTTATAGCCCATATAAGCTCATGGGATAACATGACTTTACTAGCATTTTGAACCAAGAGGAGATACGTAGATCGAATATTACTTACTAATAACTTTACACTGGAAGAAACAATAACACTTTCTAATGGTGACGAATTAGGATCCCAGTATCCTACCAATATTAAATTCCAAAGAGAGGTAGACTGACTTGACATTATAACAGAATGAGGCACAACAAGATGCCAAGCAAACAATACCGATACTCACTCACAAATCTCTCATATTTAACCCAGATAAACTCGTAGGGTCTCACAAATTCCCTGAATAAATTATACTAGAAGCTCACCCCCTACTTAATAGAAACAATATCCAAGGAAGCCATGGAAATATGGTAAGATAAACGAAGTCCGTACCGTTTGGAAGAATCAAATCTTACTTACATATAAGGGAAGAAGAAATACATGGGTCTACTACATCGGATGCCTCAGTATTCTGCCAGACTGGCAGTTCATAAAACTGCCTCTGCGGCTGAACCAAGCTGCTACACTGATAATTACCTTCTAAAGAATATCTGCCACCACGCTCTCAACCTTTACTGGATCGTGGCATTTCTCTGGCTGATTGAGATCTAAATAAAATCCCCTACGACTGTGCAGGTACCTGACGAGAGAAAGGATGACTGCCTACTCGCCGGAGTAAGAGAAAACTCCTTAAAAGATAGCCAGACTCACCACAATGATACTACTTTTTTGCTGAAAAATGGAAGCTGGAAAGATTGTTGATAACTGTAAAGAGGAGACTGAATCTGATCTTGACGAGCTACCGGTGCACTTTAAGAATCAAGTGACACAAGCTGAGATACCCTAGAAGGTGACCTCCCAAAATAATCAGAACTTTTACCTCCAAATGAGGTACCATGGTTGCCCACCAGGGCCACGGAATTTCTTGCTCTCCCACTCTAACTCTTCCCCTTATAACTTATGGTATGCCTAATACCTTCGAGCAATATCAACAACGATATCAAATAAAATCACAACTTCAATCTCTCGAAAGGCTCATGGACTAGTTCTAATACATATTCAGTCATTCTATATAATTCAATCTCATATTCTGAAACACCAACATGCTAACCGATAGGCTACCCTGTCCAATCCACTCAAACTGGCAACACTATTCATCTTGCTCGCTACTCGAAAGAAACTTTTCCACGAATCTAGAAGAAAAATCAAACCAAGTTAGCTAATAAGAGAGCGGCCCACCAATTCAAGGCTGGACCCTGAAACTGGAAAGAAGAATAATCAACAGCATACCGCTCGATATAATCAAGAGCCTAAAGGATACGCTGACATCATTTTATTTTAAAAAAACACTTACACAGGATTATCGAATGCATCTCTTGGGAATATCGGGATGTTCAACCGCGTAAAATAATGCAACCTCTTTAGGCACTCGGACCGAATTGATACCTCGGCTAGCTAACCAGCCAGAAAAATTGGTGGCGCAACACATGCTGCATTTGGAACATATTTTACTGGGGCAATATTAAGAACTGGAATAGGAGCTCCCTGAGACCGAACGTCCACATCTGCAGCAACCTTATAAGCTGCCTAGCGAATAATAGGTTTTTGCGGTATCTGCGTCGCCAAGATTCTCGTAAAAGCATCGTAGAGAGCCAAGGGAACCACAAGGCCCTGCTCCCTGTCCCATTGCGAGCTCGTACAGCTGGGACCTCCGTAACTAGATCGTCAGCACGATCAAAACTCTCGGGGCTTCATCAGTGCTAACCCTAGGCTAGACTGCTTCGTCTTGAACTCATACTGTTTGTTGATTCGTCGCACGAGGGTTCACAATTACCACGAAGGAATTAACGAATTAACAAAAATACTTTTGAATCCTAGACCGACGCACGATTAGAAATGAAGGAAGTGAAACTTCCTAAATGCCATCATAGCCTCTCGTAGATAAGTACGGACGTCTACGTACCCATCAGCGAGACTCTACTAGACACTGTCTTAGTCTGGATAAACTCTAAACCGGGCTCTCATACCAACTGACAAGGCCCTAAATCTGGCTAGGCCGTGCGGGTACCCGACATCCTCCCCTAGACCCGTCGGGCGAACCTTTACCAATTAAATTAGGAAAATAAATATAATTAAATTCATAAATAAGAACAAGACTTAAAAATACACAGACATACTGATATCTCTAAGCTGTACAAAAGAAGTTACAGCTGACTACCCAACATACTAGGTTTAGGATATCCAGACTGGACATCTAAGAATACAAAAGAAGACAGATACCTCCTTAAGAGAGAAAAATACAACTGAAATAATAAACATAAAACTGGTGGCCATCCAGAATAAAAGTTGGCTCACCCTGACAGCTGAAGTCGACTTCGCTCCTGAACAACGTGGCGAACTCAATCCTGGAGCGAACCTGCCGAAACGAAATAGATAGACAAGAAACAAACAACAAACAAGAGTGAGTCAAAAGGACTCAGTAAGTGTGGCAGACTAGCCACCTCAAAGAATAGGATAGCTAGCCAGGAAAAATAAATAGATGAACCAGATTTCTCTTATTTAAATTATAAAAAGGCAGAGCCAGATAATAACTGGAAACACGTATGGAATCATAAATTCATTAACAACCAGGAATGTAAGATAGCCAGAACATATAGGTATCCCGAACATATCAACAATTAGAAATATATCCTATTGCGGCATGCAACCCGATCCATATATTCATCCTGTTGCGGCGTGCAACCCGATCCACATATTCATACTGTTGCGGCGAGCAACCCAATCCACATATTTATACTTTTGCAGAGTGCAACCCGATCCCTGCAACCCAGAATACGAGCCAAAAATATATAGGCAAACTGAGATATGTCTACGACATAGTATACATACCGCATACATAAAATACGACACAATACACACAATAGTCAGTATGCGGTGCAATGAAATGGAATGAATGCGGTACGATGCAATGCAATCACATATGAATGAGATGGGATGAATGCGGTGCGATGCAATGCAATCACATATGAATGAGATGGGATGAATGCGGTACGATGCAATGCAGTCCTATATGCTTGATACCTATCTCTGGTGCGGGACTCTCATTGTTTACCAGGAGATATATGCAATAATGATCCTTCACCGGCTCGGGACTCTCATCGATTACCGGGAAGTATATGCAATAATTACCCTTCACCGGCTCGGGACTCTCATCGATTACCAGGAAGTATATGCAATGATGATCCTTCACGGGCTCGGGACTCTCATCGATTACCGGGAAGTATATGCAATGATGACCCTTCACCAGCTCGGGACTCTCATCAATTACCGGGAAGTATATGCAGCGGGACTCTCATCGCCAACCGGGAAGTATATGAAATAATGACCCTTCACCGGCGCGGGACTCTCATCGCCAACCGGGAAGTAAATGCAATAATGACCCTTCACCGGTGCGGGACTCTCATCGCCAACCGGAAAGTATATGCAATGCTCAAAACCAGAGTGCAATGCTCATATGCTCAATACAATACCAACAACAGGGCATAACATATACTATACAATGTAAATTCAAAGCTAAGGCGTAATGAGTACGCCTATCGGCAGCTACACGTGGTAGATTATCCACGAGGCCAAAGGCCTCCAAAGAAATGGATATAAACACTTACCTCTTCCAAAAGTTAGTACGGCTAATCAACAACCGCTTTATCCTTTTGTTTCCTTGCCAAACGATCTCACTCTATTCAATAAGCAAAAAAATATATCAATTTAAGCTAAAGGCCTCATTCCTCACATCTTACGGTAATCCGATTAGGAACCTGATACCCTATTCGCATACGCAATACGTAGGCCAGGCCTATATACAGGGTTTAAGGTCACATAACCAAACCCTAAATAAATTACATTTATATGTTGCCCAAAACTCACTGAGTACGAATATATATTCAATTTCATTATCGGGGTCCAATTGACCATTTAAACTATTAATAGAACTTATAAAAATGATGTATAATATTTCAAGTTTTACTGTTAAAATATATTCAAACACACATAATAGACTCAAATAATGCATTAAGATCATTACCTAAATGTTTCGGGGTAAAAATTCTACTATTTTCCCAGCTCTTTACTCATTTTCTGGCCTTTTTTTACCTCACTGCGTGTTTTCATTTTTCTTTTTGTCCTTTTTTTTAATTTTCTTTTACTTTTCTTTTCGTGACAAAAATTAAAACGGTGCCCTACGATATTTTAAATAATTCCAAATTTTGCATATAAATTATACAAAATATATGTAGTTTACTCGCTAAGACGGATCTCAAATCGGACTCCCGAAACTCAATATGCAAATTAAATGGAAAAAAGTTAAATTATTTAACTTTCGGCATTTTAGTGGAAACTAGCCGAATAACATCGAAATTCACTTTTGAAAATTCACAAAAGTCATAAATAATCATATGAACCTAACGGCACTTTCGGATTTCGAATCAGAGCTCATTTGCAAAAACCGAGTTCGAAAATCTCCTTTTAATATTTATCGACAATAAAAATTGAAACCTTCTTCTGATGCCTACCAAACGAGGTCTGATTTAACTCAAATTTTACAGACAAGTCCCAATGGACCTTATGAATATTTTAAAATTATCGGCACGCCAATCGGAGTCCTATCGTCCGAAACGACTAACCGAGGTCGTTTCACAAACCAAAGACCCAAAACAAACTACACTGCAATAGCTGAATCCCGCACCCAATAGTTCGAGAGGTTGAGAGCTGCTGGGCTTATTGTCCCAATCCCTCAAAAGGTGCCAGACAATCCTTCACCACACTTTGATTACAGCAAAAGCTGTGCATACCACTCAGGTGGATTGGGGCATGAAACAAAGAGATGTTTTGCATTGAAAGATAAGATTCAATACCTAATAGATGAAAAGGTCATTCATTTGAAGACGCCAAATGTGCACAATAATCCACTACCCAATCACGGAGATGAGAAAGTGAATATGATTGACGTCGGCAAAAAATACAATCTGGAAGGTACAATCATAAAGGCAAAAACAGCGTTCGATGAATACCAGTTTGGCATGGGGTACATCCTGGTTTGCAAAAGAGAAAGCACTACAAAGGACACAAGAGATTATCATTCACTAGAGCAGTTTATTCTAACTCTGTAACAAGCCTCCATCCTTTCAAGCTACGAGAAAACTCTCGAGGGAGGAGGACATGCCAAAGAGGTTAGTGATGTAGAAGATGATCTGACCGGTCTAAAGGAGCCATTCGCGGAATAATGTGATGCAGTACCCAAAAAGCATACTGAGGCCCTGAACATCCTGAAAGTTGAAACTGGAGTTGTGCCAAACAACTGAACCTACAGCACATTTCGAAGATGCCGACAACCTTAGTGGAGCTGCGGCAATAGTTGTTTTCCTAAATAAAACACGACTCCGAGTCGCTAGCTTTTACTTTCTTTGTTTTTCAACTTTGTTTCATCGTCGTTTCCTTTCAAAGACTGTTTCTCAAGTCAAATAATAAAAGCATTTTCTATTTTTCATTTTTGTGTATGCATCATTTACTTTCTACAAAATCATTTTAATTCCATTGAATCTATGACTGCGATGTGAGAAAGCAATCCAAAACGATGAGTACAAACCAGGCTATGATAATTTTGACAAAAGACACTTGAGGAACTTCATGAAGATCTTATAGCAGACAACTGAGGCAAGAACATATTGAGGAAGATGACTTAAGGCGAAACAGTAGATATACAAGGGGCATAATTAGACAATCCCAAACGGACCAAAAGCTTACTCGAGCAAGTGACGTTTACGGATAGCAAAGAATGAGCACAACAAGCAATAGAATAAAAAAGGCGTTTACCAAGAAAGTTAGCGACAGACAGTTGATCCTAGAATAGAATTCTCTAAATCGAGACAAAACTCATATACAATCAAGAGATACTACAAATCAAACAGCATTTATCTTTATTAGATTCGAACTACGTAGTGACCTAATTCCCAAAAGGGGATACGTAGGCAGCCTACCCAAGGCACGGTCACATCATAAGAGGATTTTATTGGACTCTAGGGCAGAATTTTTTGAGTTTCCCTCAAAAAATTCAAAGAATACATCACAACACACTAGGGCAGAATTTTTGAGGGACCTCAAAAATTCAAGGAAAATACAAGTAGCATACTTGGGCAGAGAAGACCTTTGAGCAGCAAATGGATATAGAGGAGATTATGTCCAAGCAACACGCCGCATTTTATGATTCAATGGAATAAATTCACATTACTCTTTAAACATTATTTTTTCTCAAAACACATGCATATTCCATTTTTGTTCTCTTTTTTACCCACAGCTCGACTAAGGTTTGACACTCGAAAGAGAGATATTACAAGGAGGAAATTATACAAGTTGCAGCAGCAGAGTGCAGTACAACGAATACACAAGTCAACCTCCCCCAATTTCTTTGATCGCAGGTTTACACAGGTATCAAGTATACCTAACAACTCTTGCAACGCAAAAGATGGCATCAAAATTGCATGCATAGAATCCATGTCGGTGGATATATAGGGTCCGCGTCGGTGGACATGACATATATAGAATCCATGTCGGTGGATATATAGGGTCCGCGTCGGTGAGCATGACAAGCATAGAATCCATGTCGGTGGATATATAGGGTCCGCGTCGGTGGGCATGACATCATTTGACAAGCATAGAATCTGCGTCGGTGGATATATAAGGTTCGCAGTGGTGAACATGACAACAATTTGCAGTAGAGTAAGGTCCGCATCAGTGGGCATAGCATTGGAAAACACTTGGATGAGACATCGCTCAAGCAAGCATAAGATAAAACAACCACCCGACTCAACACGGAAGTTTACTTTATCTTTATCTTTATATCTATTGCATTTATCATGATCATGCTGCAGGGTACTCCCCGATCTCTCGACAAGCCCCTGTGTCATACTCTTACGCCTACTCCCAACATCACTACCAATTATGCAACCGCAAAACCTCAAACACATACAAAGAAAAGCCTAACCCTACACACAATGCCTTTTGCTACACCCGCAAGCCACCTATTTTGCCGAGTTCCAAGCTACAAATCCATACTCACACCTGTGATCTGCCTAATCTCCCCTTGTCGATTGGGTATCATCTTTGTGTTCCCTCCTAATTCGTGCCCATATGCGTCAATCATGCGTATTTTCGTGCTTAATCGTGCCCGTCTGCTCGAATCGTGCGCATTCATAAAATTCACTCCCCAAATGTTTCCAAGCTCATTCAAGGCAATATTAAAGGCAAGATGACCCATTTATCGAGATGAAGTGGAAACTATGCCCGTGTAAACTCCTCTTTATGGGTGTGTCGTCCACCACATCTTCATAACTAGGATGATTATAATCCTCTTTTCCCACGCTCGATCTATCGATGTTATTTCATCTCCGACAATGCCTCTGCTTTATTCTTCATTCATCTTTCCAAAAGGCAAAGCATACACGAATCCAAACTTTACGTACTTGGATAAGTTTAGTCTTTACATCCAAAATCGTGCGTCATAAACATCTCACACAGGCAACATGCCATTCTAGAACTACACGCGGCCTGATTCTCGTGAAACCCGAGATATGTAGACAACTCAGAGACCGGGGTTCGGCAAAAAACACCCCAAAACTTCCAATTTCCCCTTTCAATCATTTCGCCTTTCAGTCGTGACAAAATTGGCTATTCCGTCAACTATCTTTGCCTGAAGACTCTTTCATCATCTCTGTGGAAAGAGTGGCAGCTGTTGACACCCAATTTTTTCCCTCCATTTTTTGCAATTTGGCTTTACTTAATTAAAATTTATAATAGTAATTTTCCAAATAAAACTGCATTAGATGGCATGCATTTTACATGTGTAAAATTATTATTAATCCCCTATTTATATAATATTTATTTAATTGTGACTATATTACGTAATTACATTCATTTAGGCTATTTTCCAAACTGCGTATGCTATTTTATGCAATTCAACGCATTACGACATTATTTAATAATTATTTGTGGCTATCTATATCTAATTAGTATTATTTGTGGTCGTCTATATTTATTTATAATTAAGTACATTTATTTATAATTATTTAAAAAATTTCCTATTTTTATACTAATAATTCATATTTATAAATATTTTAATTAAATACTAGCCATTTTACTATTTCACAATTCAATTTCCATTACATTCAGTCCACGTCATTACCCTTTGTCCACGTGTACGCCACCTAAGCTCCACATAAACCTACACCTTGCTAAATACACTTATAGCACAAAGTACACACTCATATAGCACATGTACAACTCACTTCTGCACGCAAAACAACCCCTCAAAGCCCCATTTACTTATCCATCTCAGCATACTTACTTATACACTCATATGTACACGCGCCTACGTGGACAGATCTGCACCGTTCGTTCGTTTAATCCAACGGATCAGAACAAATCTTGTGTTTTAATATATCCAAACACACACCCACATTGCAAAACCCTAGAACACTTCTCTCATTTACACACTCAAAATACCAGCAGCTGATCCCATTTCCCTCTCTCCCCCTTTCCCTCCATTTCAGTCCACATACACCACGCCAAAACAGCCGTCTCCTCCGCCATCGAATCCGCCGTAACGCCGCTCGTTCCTCTCTCCCCCTTTGTCACTTTCACACGGAAAAGGGAACACAAATCATCCTTCTCCCTGTTTCTATGGAAATCGAAAAATGAGAAGAAGAGATTGATGAACCTTGTTGAATCCGGACATGACACACGATGATTAAGCACAAACAATGCAAGTAGTCAAGGATTCGAACTCGAATTGTTGAAAATGAACAGAAACTGATCGGGTTAGGCATGACCCAACCCAAATTCCAAACGGGTAATACTTTTCCTATTCTATTTCATTTTTCTTTGATTTTTATAAGAAATCTATAGCAAGTGTGATTTTCAGATTTGAACCATGCCCATTTCACTGTTTATAAAACAAAAAATAGTTTCTTGTGACTTTTTTAAGAAAGTTCAGCTGCTATAATTATTTGATGTTCATGTCTTGGCTTTTAATTTTTAAAATTACGAGTCTTGAAGTGTCTGGTCGTCTGGGGGTTGGTACTTGCTTAGTTCTGAAAATCTGATTAGCACTTGTGAGATGACTGCTATGGTTGCATTTCTTATTTGATTTAGGGATGGTTAAAGTGAAATCGTCTTCCCTAGGATTGTCAGACAGACTAGTATGTTACATGCTTGCAACATCTACAACCTAAAATAATTTCTTTCCTTCAAACTAGAACTAAATATTCCTTGGAATTTGTTATTGTGTATCTGCCTAAGTATGTGGACGTTTGCGTGATGTTCAGAAAAGGAAAATCGTTTGAAACCTTAAGTTAATGATCTATTTTTGGGAGAATTGCATATTCACATCCTTTCAATTAAGTTGAATTGGACAACATGTTTAAAGCTGATTAATAGGTGGATATGTTTCCTTATTTAGACTTATAGTTGTTAAGATTCAAATTTGATTGACAAGTATAATCCTCTTGCCTTATTTAGACAATTTTCCATGTAATTTAGCCTAAAATCAGCCCTATTTGATATTATAAATATCAGCACTCTCTTACACTTTTGGGGAAACCATCAGACACCATCATTTACACCTCTGGAAACACTCTCTACACCTCTCACACACGGATACATCCCTGAATACACAACTACAGATCTTTTGAAGATATCCCTGAATATATCTACATTTAGACAAGCTTTAGATACCTCTAATACAACTGTTGTACACCCTGAATACACAGCAGAACACCCTGGAGACTCTCTTCTTCTTCTCCACACCTCTGAGTACCCACAAAACAGAAGAAAAGCTGTCTCCCTTTCTTTCTCATAGAGTTTTTGATCTTTGAATTGTTTGTTCACTGCCTATTCTTGTGATTGGCTTTGGCTAGCTGAAAACCAAGGGAAAGTGTATTTTCTGCTTGATATTCTTGGCTGCTGTCTGTGCTTGGTGCGTCATTTATGTTCCTAGTTGATTAACTGGCTCCAAGACAAGGTAAATTCCAACAATAATCAAGTCTGTTCACTTGCTTTGCTATGCTGCTGCTCTTAAAGCTAAGTATACTATTACAAAACTTGATATGTGTAATGTTTAGTGTGGTGCTTTGTCCTCGCTCTCTCTGTGACATGGGTTATTTATGTTATAAACTGTTGGGGTCCATGCCATAACTAACACTTTATGCAGGTTATAGGATAGCCAAAAGGTTATACCATATGCTGACAATATGTTGCAGGTTCTTAGAATTGATCAGATCTCTTATCGATTGGTTTAAGGCACAAGAAAAGCTTGAGAAATATGGAAAATAAGGCCTTTTTTCCCCATCTCTTTATTATCTTAAATTAATATTATAGTTAAACACTATGATCATGTATTCATTAGGTATTAACGGCATGTATAAGCACCATAAGGTGCAAGTTAGTATTTAGGATAGGTACTACAGCTTGTACGCGGCTAAGAGCAGTTGGAATTGGCTATGAAGGGGCCACCTCTAACTTTACTCTTTAAATTCTATGTGTAGAAGGGCCAAAATGATGATGCATGTCGAAAATTGGCTTATTGGTGCAAGTAGTAAAACTGAACATTGTGGTAATATCTTTATAGGTTTTAAAGTGAAAATTGATAGTCTTTTAAGCTACGCTAGTATATAAGAGGCTACACTATCTTTGAAAATTGCTAAAAGCGCAATGCAACGCTAAAATTGGCTTATCTCTGCAAAGCTAGAATTCTGAAAACGTAACAGTACCCTTTTCTAGGTGAAACAGGGTGAAAAGGCAAGACAGTGTAAAAATTGGTTTATTTCTGTAAATTATACATTCTAAAATGTTAGTGTATCTTAATTTTCTTGAAAGTGGTTAGAACTGAAATTTAAAAGTATTTTAGGCTATTTATGCAAATTGAGTATGCTGAAAGCTTAACAGTAACTTGTGGGCTTTTGCATTTCTATTACATGTTATTTATTTAACTTGGAGGTCCACTCTTCTTTTAAGTTTATAACATTGTCATTATTTGCTCATGTGTTAACATGGCTATTCATTATGTGACGCCTAGATGTCTAGATTTTGGACACAGAATAAACTTAGGAGAGTCTAGATATTTCATATTTACATTAGTAGTCTCAATGGCCTCCGAGACACTAAGTGTGACGCTAGTGAACCTTTAGGACGTTTTAAAATGTTAGTAAGCGCTTTAGTTAAAATACTTAAAGTGGTCATGGGGGTTAAGGGTAATTTAAGCCCCTCGGGTATGATGGAAATTACCCAAGCAATATTTGATTGTGGATTCTGAAACTATTGTCCCTTACAAAAGCCGGGTTCTGATCCGAATAGGATAATAAAACCTAGGGTTGTTAATTCAAATATCTAGTATTTTTTTATAACTAATCCAAATGTATTGAATTGCCTATTTGTTTATTTTGCATCCCATATTCTTTTTATTTACTTTACTTAGCTTTGTTCTGATCACAGTTCGAAGCATAAAGCCACGAAGTATGTGATGAATTTTTCTTGGCAAGTGAGTAAGCTACGAATACAAATGCAAAAACTGTGTTTTAAGCAAATGGTGCGGGGTCTGACTTATTCAGGGGAGATGAAAGACAAATAAAGGGATCAGGGGGGCTTTATGATCGGAGAAAAAGAGGGGGCGTGATCGTCCTTTATAAGCAATATGTTAAGCCCAATATAGAAATCGGTCGGGAACCACGTTTAGTGGAACCTAGGAGGTGCCTAACCCCTTCCTTATAGGTTATTTCGAACACTTTCCCGAATCTCAGACTCGTAGACCAATCCGGAGTTAATTCTTTAAGTGGAATTTGACATTAATAGGTGACCTAATACGCCTAGGAAATTTATTAGGTGGCGACTCCAAAACCTTTAACTCAAATGAGTTACTCACTCAAATCTGAAACCCGACTCGCCTCGAGTTGAGTCCAAAATCGGGTATGACAGAATGGCGACTCCGCTGGAGATTAAATGTTCTAACCATTACGATTTTTATATTGGGTTTATTATTGCTTTTATTATTTTGTATTCAATACTAACCTTTTCTCTTTGCAGGTGGGTAGCATTTTATATTTTTCCAATTTTTGATAATATGATATTTAGTATATTATGGTACTATTTGTTGCATTTCGTTCATATTCCTCCACTCCTGGAAAATTGACACTTACACACACACAAACGATTACGTGGAGCTCATGGTCATTTCACTCTCAAAAAAAGCCTTTAGGAGGAATGTTTAGAATCTAGTTGGTCCGTGGTACAACCAACAATTCTAAACGTTCCCACCTCTTGGTTGTCCACCTGGGGGAACCATGTCCTTGTCTAGATTAGCCAACTCTTAATGAAGACTCTGTTTAGGGATCATTCATCATGTCATATCTAGGGCCATTTTGACTTCGGCCCATGTCTAAGTCTACTAGTTCACCATATTTGAATGAACCAAACGGGTTTTCGACTCAAAGGGATATTCAAATTTGTTACATCCGCATCTATTTAAAGTTGAACGTGTCTAAATGTAGACCATTTGTTCTCAAAAGTGTGGATCATCCAATTATTTTTTTTTTGGAGGATGTCACAAGTCGAAGATTTGGAAGATCAAATAAAATATAGACTTTAAATTGATTCTTCTACTTTTGTGTAACAAAATCAATTATTTATTTCTATAAATAGAATTCGTTATAGAAATAAATTATTTATTCCTATTTACATATGGAATTTTTTTTCAACAAAGAATTTTTTTTTGATTACGAACGAAATAAATTTTTATATTTTTATGAAAACCAAATCATAGACTATACACTAATTTCTTCTACTTTTAATGTAGCAAGATCAATTATTATTCCTACTTACACAAAAGATGTTATTCTACATTTATATAATAAAATTAATTATTTTATAAAATTATTTTTCTACTAATTTTAAGTTATGAGAACAAATGGGATGACAAACGATACACATTCAATTTTAAATATCATACTCAAACTTAGGAAGACTTAACATCCTTAGCATTTTAAAGTCCATAAGCGAACTTCGTCCAAATGACGCCTATCATGCATCTTATGTGTGTTGGTTTTATTAGTCCTACCTCCGATACAAGAGAGGTCCCTTGCATTATAAGGAGTGATATATTTTGCATTTGGTAATTATTACCTCGACACTAACTTATTGTTTTCATGCTTAAGTTTTACTCCCACTCCTGAGGTTGACTTGTGCATTCTGGCCGAGCATCAGTACCGGACGAGAGCCAAGGGACTAGTTACAACTCCTCCAGCATTATATCCATTACCTCCATAGGTTCTATTACTCTTGTTCCCCTGTTTCCTCCTAGGCTTCAACTTCCAGCAATCTTCCTCCGTATGCCCTTTTATATTACAGTACTCACACTTCACATTATAGTTCTTCTTTTGTTTCTGATTATTTCCTTTCTTTATGATCATTAAGGCAGTTACTTCATTTTCATTTGATGCATAGCTATTCGTTATTACTCTCTAACTTTCCCTAACAATTAACATAGAATATGCCTCATTTACTGTAGGCAGGGGATGCATCATCAGTATCTGCTCTCTTGCCTGTTCATAGGACTCATTGAGCCCCATAAGGAACTGCAACAACTTCTGCCTACGCATATGCTTCACATAATCTTGTAACTTTTCACACTCACAACCAAGCGCTGGAGTAATACACTCATATTCATCCCAGAGTAATCGTAATCTTGAAAAATAACCAGAAATAGAGTTTGTACCTTGACTCGCAGTTGCAATCTGTTTGTGCAATTGGATGATTCTAAAACCATTCACCTGGACAAATATTTCTTTTAGGTCAGTCCACACACTACTTGCATTTGTGGAGTACACAATTACGCTAAACAGCTCCTTCAAAACACAGTTCAGAATCCACGAGAGCACGATCGCGTTGCACCTTTCCTACTAATTTTCCTTATTCGCTCCATAGTTCTCCTTCCTGCAAGTTCCGTCGATGAACCCTAGCTTGTTTCTTCCAACAATTTTTATTCTCATCGCACGACTCCAGATGGGGTAATTTTCCGATCCAGTCAGTTGCAATGCAATCAACGTCGTTCCCGATGTATCTGATGCATGAAGAAATAGTGGATGATTATGATCAAGTTCCTGATTCATTGCAGGATTTGGTACATTTCCCTGTATTCCCCCATTGTTTTGTTGATTCACCATTGATGCAAAGCTTTTAGGGTTAGGGTTTCTTCAAATTCGATGAATCTAGACCACACTAATGGCCTATGAGCTCTGATACCATGTGATTTTATGAGGTTCTTACTTATATTCTGCTTAGATTCTAAGCTAGAAAATAAGAACAGATGAATTGTATGCGTAAGGTAGAAAGAAAAAGTAGAGAGAGAAAGAGGAGGGAAAATGAGCTGCATTTTCATTATTTAAAAATTACAACTAACTCACAACTAACTACACCTACCCCTATTTATACACATTAACTTCACTAACTAAATATCTAACCGACTTACTCAACTAGTCACAATTAACTGTACACTTTAACTTATAGCCCCTATATGTACTCATATAAGTCTTACTCTTATGTAACACCTGTCTCAGCAACTTTAAGCACCCACTAGTAGATGGACATTCGTCAAATGAATTAAATATTTTATTCAAAATTGAAACTCAAGACATTTAGCAAATAAAAGACTTTGGAATTTACATAATTCCACGTGTGCCCTGATAACTAGAGCTGTGAATCCTGAAAGTGACCATTTGGAACAGCTACTCAGTACTCCCAGTACTTGTACATTCGTCATGAATAGTGTACTTTCTTGAAGGTTTTATCTTTTAATGAGAAAGTAGGAGGTTCCGAATATAGTTGACAATAAGTCAATACTGTGTGTATACGAAGTGTATCATGAATTTTGGAAGGGAATATGAAATACCTATACTGAAATTTTACCTTGCATTAACTCATATTTTTCTATCGATTTTAATATTATAAAAATCTTCCTTTTTAAAAAAGAAATAAGATAAGGTTCCCTTTAATATCAAAAATCTTAATAAGACATGAGAGTAGGGGTGTTCACGGTTCAGTTTGGTTGGTTTTGGGTAAAATCATAACCAAACCAACTTAGTCAAATTTTAAAATATTACAACCAAACCAAATCATATACAATATAATTTAAAACCATCAGTTTGGCTGATGTCAGTTTGGTTCGGTTTGATTCAGTTTAAAATAACAATGAAGATAAGAAGAATGATAAAAATAAATATACATATTTTCCTAGTCATACCTGAGACATTCACAATTACTTTTAGTGAATTTCATTTAACTATGGTGCCATTTTGTTCATCCACGTTATTGTTATTTGAGAACGGATCATGAAGTGAGCTAAATTTTAAACACTTGTGATTTATTTTAAGAAAGGATTGTGGTGTGTAAAGGTTACAATTTTGAAGTTGATTTACCTATGTCAAGGTTCTAATGGTTAGTGGCAGACTTGCGATGGACATAAATTTAATTAATTACCCCTGTATAAAAATTTCTCTATTGATTAGCTAAAGGGTGTGTGAGAATGAATTGTGGTGTACTAGTTTTTAGTGTTTCACAGCTGTTAAAGTTTATAAAGTTGAACTTTATTTTTTTCTACTTTCTTTACTAACTGCAAATGAGCCTCTGTACTAGGAGTTTAAGGATAGGGCCTAAAGGCCACTAGTTTGGAGTCTTTGGACATGTAATTTAGTGTTTGGTATAAATTTTTAATGAAAGATGTTTAAAATAAATAAAATTATTTACAAAAAATAATAAATTAAATACATATAGTTACAAATTATGTATATAATTTATTGGTTAGGTTTGGTTATTTCTTTGGTTCTTTAAGTAAAACAAAACCCACACCAATTATTGTCGGTTTTTAAAAACTTAAAACCAAACCCAAAAAAGTAGTGGTTATTTTAATTAGTTGGATTTGGATTTCGATTTGGATCGATGTTTGACCAAACCATTAACTCTTCAATCTTATTGCAAATTATCATACAGTTGATTAGAGGGAGCAAACTGTTGACGACAAAATGTGAGTTCTAATTTACATAAAATAATTTCTCCCGGTCCGTAAAATTGACTTGTTCTGGGAATTTGTCCTTATTTATCATTGTTTTAGTAAAAGGGCTTCCGCTCTCGTTCCCTCTTTTATTTGTTTGAAGCGTTGCGTAGGTAATAACCCAGACAATTAGGTGAGAGAATGTGTGAAAAGATCAAGGGTAAGTGTTGTCTAAGCGACACTTTAATTACCTAGGAGATTAGGGACGACATGAGGAAAAGTGTTGCCTAGACAATACTTTAGGCAATTAGCTAGGAGAATGTCTGAGAGGGTCGAGGGCAAGCATCACCTAGGAGGATTGAGGGAAGAGGTGAGGGAAAGTGATGCATCATAGACAATACTTCAAAACAATTATCTAGGAGAATGTAGGAAGGGGTCGAGAGCAAGTGTTCCCTTGAAAGATTAGGGAATGGATCAGGGAAAGTACTGCCTAGGCAATACTTCAAGCAATTAGCTAGGAAAATATAGGAAGGGGTCAAGGACAAGTGTTGCCTAGAAAGATTGGGGGAATGGGTGAGATAAAGTGTTGCCTAAACAATACTTCAAGGTAATTGCTATGAGAATGTGGGAATGGGTGAGGGGTAAGTGCTACTTAGGCGGTACTTTCCGATGGAGAAAAGGGAGGGCGTAGATACTGTGCGTCATTTGTAAGATTCATACGGGTATTTTCATCCAAAATATATTCAGTAAATCAAATGGAGGTTATTTTTTCTAAACCACTGTTATGGAGGTAAACCAATTACCTCGATGTCATAGCTCTTTAAATATTCCAATTTCACTGGGCATGTGGTTGGGCTTTACTCTGTTGAGGCAGGGGGATATTTACAAAACTATGACACCGTGGCAAATGGTTTGTCTTTTTGAACTCCGTAATAGCGGTTTAGCAAAAATGGACTTCGCTAGGTTTAATAAATAAATTTCGGACGGATATACTCCTACGAATCTTATAATGATACACATATTCCCGCCCGCCATTTCTCGTAAGTATTGCCTAAGAGGTAACACTTGATTTTGACACCCTCTTGTTTAGGCAACATTTTCCCTTGTATCTCGTACCACATTCTCCCAAATAACTTGACGTGTTGTGTAGGCAGCACTTGCTATTGAAATACTTGCTTAGGCAACACTTGCGAGAGCACTTCGCGTTGAAAAATTATTGACTAGGCAACACATGTCCTTTGACATCTTTTTACGTTTTTTCAGAAAACTTGAAGTGTTTCCAAAGGATGATGCAAAGGTCATTTTATCAAAACTGTCTTAAACGGGGACAAACTCTCAGAACCAGTCAAATTTGAGGATTGGGTGAATTTTTTTGAAGGTTGTCTAATAAGTTCATTAATGCTGAGAGAACTATTACTGTCAGTGAGTAAGATCCACACTTACATAAGAGACTAAACAAAAATCAGCTGATAGAAAATAATTTGATTATACAGAGAGTATTTTCAAACAGAGCAAGGGCATTTTTTATTAATAGTCCAGGAGGCGCTGGAAAAACCTTTTTGTATATAGATTTTGCAACCGCTACTTTCGGTGTTGCTACTTCTATTCTCCCAAGTAGACGTACTGCACATTCACGGTTTAAAATACCTATCGACATTGATGAAAATGTCAGTTGCAATATTAGCAACATAAAAAAAAATAAAAATATAATAAAAAAGAGCACTTGCGAGTTTAATTAGAGATGCAAAATTGATCGGGTGGGATAAGCCATCTAAGGTGAGAAAAAAATAGTGGAAATTTTTGATTTGCTATTGAAAGATCTTGTTGATAAAAATGTATTATTTGGTGGAAACTGGAAAGGTTGTTGTTTTTGGAGGCAATTTTAGACAAATGCTCCCTGTTGTACGGAGCGGGAAAAAATTTCATCAACGAAATTCTGTTGTATTCAATTATTTGGGCTGAACTTGAAAAGGTTCATTTGTCTGAGAACATGAGTGCCAGAACAGATCATTCATTTTTTGATCGAAAAATGGCCAAAAATACCCCTAGCTTACTGAAAATTATTTAATTTTACCCTTCGTCCACCTATGCGTCCCCAAATACCCCTACCGTTAAATTTTCGCTTAAAATTGCCCCGAAAACTAACGGCCAATCCATGTCTGTATTGTGGGTCGCACCTAATCCTATTTGGCACAACATAAATTCTCCACGTGGATTCCCTATCCTAGTCAGCTTAACCTCAACTCAACTACTTAACTCTAATTCAAATACTAACCTAACCCAATCCAATACTAACCCAACCCACGAAATAAATACTTCCCACCTCAAAACTTCAGCAATACACTCACTTATATTACAATATACTCCATTTTCAGCCTTTTTGTTTCTTCATCTCGGTCAAATTTTTTTAAAAATTTGAAGCCATATGTATGAGAAATATCAGAAAGTTTAGGTGACTCATTTCAGCCTTGTAGATGTAGGTGTTGGATTATTACGACTCAATTAATGGCAAAGACAGATAATAATTTGGACATAGATTCTTCAAATGTCCACGCAATAGTGTAAGTATTTTTCTTGTCGACTCGATTAGTTTTGAAATATTGATCATATTATTATGTATATTGGTTTTTATATGTTGTTTTTAGGTTTTCTTTTGTGGGTATTGGGAATGGCATGACGAGTTTCTCCGCCAAGCTTCATCCGCTATTTCTAAACTAAAAAGCTCATTGGAGGATGTTCGTGAATAAAGGGACATGTTGAAGAAGAAGATTGATGATATTGGAGTTGCAAAGTCTTCTGAATTGGTCAAAATGGATAAAGTAAGAGAGAAAGTTAAGAGACTGAAGATCGTTATCTTATTATCATGGGCTTTTTTAGTCGGGTATATAGTTTCCACTTGCCAAGATGGTTTAATTTAGGCTAATGGGTTGGGTTAGTATTAGATTGGGTTTGGTTATTATTTGAACTAGAGTTAAGCGGTTGAGTTGGGGTTAAGCTGACTAGGATGGAGAATCCACGTGGAGCATTTATGTTGTGCCAAATCGGATTAGGTGCGACCCACAATACACACATGGACTGACCGTTAGTTTTTGGGGCATTTTAAGCGAAAATTTAACGGTAGGGGTACTTGGGGACGCATAGGTAGACGAAGGGTAAAATTGAACAATTTTCAATACGTTAGGGGTATATTTGACCATTTTCCATTTTTTGATTACTTGCTAGAGTTGGTAATGGAGAAGAAACTAATAATTTCGAAAATAAGATAGAAATCTCAAAGTCTTTAATTATTCCATTCACGACTGAAAAAGAATCTTTAGATAAGTTATTCATGTTTACATATCCTGAGTTGAACTTTGATTCTAATTCTTCTTATGCAAACTCCCGTGTAATATTGACAATAAAAATAATTTCATCAATGAAATCAATGACATGCTTATTGAACGATTTCAGGAGAAAGCAAAGACATTTGTCGGTATTGATGAGACTAATGAATTGGAAAATCACACACAGTTTAAAGATTTATTACATAGTTTAGTCCTGCAGACATGCCTCCTTATGTGTTATCTTTGAAAGAAAATTGTCCAATCATAATATTAAGAAAGTTAATGCAATGGCATGCGACTAACTTGTTGTGAATTTAAAAACCATGTTATAAGTGCTAAAATTACAATAGGAGAATTCCAAGATATGCACGTATTTATCCAAGAATTTCACTATTGTCTTCGCATGAATAAAAATTATCGCTTCAATTTATAAGGATACAATTTCTGTAAGATTGTACTTTGCTATTACTAGAAATAAAGCACAAGGTCAGACACTAGATTTTGTAGGAATTTATTTACGTGAACCTGTATTTTCACATGGTCAACTTTATGTTGCCTTGTCAAGAGCAAAAAGTTCGGAATGTGTGAAATTGTTGATTCGACCACCTACGCCGACTAGCAACGATGAGCATTCAACATGTAACATAGTTTATGATGTAATTCAAAAGACAATCTTGTTTGTATTTATCTTTAATTAAAAGGGAGACAAAAAAAACTACAAGAAGTATGTTTGTGTTTATCTTTCATTATTCATTTTAAGATTCTTCAATATCTATTCCGTCTAACTGCTTGTATGTTTTGGCATTTATACGTTGACCATATGGCAACGATATGCTTTTCATGCTTTCTCATTAGATGTGTTATGTGTCCTACTAATTACACTTTTCGCTTAAGTACCATGCCACATAAAAACCATAATAGGGGCCTAATCCATGTTTAGGATGCTTCTGTGCAAAGATGCTCTTGACTGACTGATTTGTTTTTATTTTTTTTAACTTAATATGGTAAAAGAAGAAAATTATCCATAATATTTTTTTTAATTGAACACTTAAAGTTCAGATCTCTACATAAAGATTTGTCTTTCCATCTATCTTTATAGAAATTATTATTGTATGTTATGCATGAAATTTTAGGTATGCCGAATTTTGAGACAAAGATAGTTCAACTTATTGAGAAGATCATTGTGTTCGAGTTATGAATTCTTACTAGTTGAATCTGAGTAGCAAAGGCTGTTTAAATTGGTACATTTAAGAAGACTTAGGATTGGGTAAAAAAGTTGCAGCCCCTTTGTCAGGTATGTTTGGAATTTTATATTTTCAAATGTTCTTTCAAGCTCCTATTGGAGTTTATGATAAAACAAATTAATTTTAATATTTTACTAAGGAATCGTGCTCAGTAGCTCAATCTTGAGGGGACCTTGTAAAATGTTTTGGTTGGAACGCTGTTGCAACCAGTTCAGCACAAGTGCAAAACAAATAAATAGAACATAAAAGGAGAAGACACCAAATACCACCAAGATGTATTTGATTGCAGTTGCCAGTGAGATCTGGTGCTTCTCTACTAATTTTGATCTATGTGTTACTTTTATGGTCTTCTGTTATTTTTATGCTCCGCTTACATTCTGTTTCCTTTTGTGGATTTTTTTTTCTAATTTCTCTTTTTGTCATTTATTGCTAAGCTTTGTCATGTATTAACGGTCTATATTTTGTAACACTTACTATTGTGTGTATGGTGGGTTAGAAGATAAGTTAGTAAAAGTGTTCAATTAGTTAAGTCGTTGCTGAAATCATTTTTATAATTCCACTTTTTAGTACCTTTGTGTTTTTCATGCAATTCTCAGTGATGCTCTCCAACCGCCACAAAGCAGAGTCAATAGTGTAAATCCCTTGCATCATGTTTAAGCAACAACAAAGTCCTAAAGTTTCTAGTTGAAATAAAGGATTAATGATAGCATTGGTTTAGACTCAGAAATTTTACAACATAATTCGAAAACTAAGAAAGTTCTTCCCTCTTTTTTTTCCATTAGCATTTCATCAAACCATAACACAAAAGTATATTGTTGTCACATAGCCAACCTACATGCCAAAATATAGATGCAGTTACATGATGTAAATCATAAAGAATCTTGCAACGAATAGTGAAAGATACACATGAACATACCTCATGTAGCTTCTTTTATCTCCTTTTTGATTCTATAGGGAAATGTTGTAACATCATATGATTGCCTTTTAAATTATTTCATCATAAGCTATGTTACATATTGAATGATCATCAACGCTAGTAGGCGTATGCGGTCGAATAAATAATTTCACACAATCCGATCTTTTTACTCTTGATAAGGCAACATAAAGTTGGCCGTGCGAAAATACATGTTCACGTAACTAAATTCCTATAAAATCTAATGTCTAACCTTGTGCGTTATTTATAGAAATAACAGAGCACAATCTTACAGGGAATTGTGTCCTTTTGAATTGAACTGGAAACTTTTCATCCTGTGAAGACAATAATGGAATTTCCGGGATAAATACATGCAGATCCTTGAAATCACCTGTTTTAATTTTAGCACTTATTAGATGGGTTTTAAATTCACAATAGGTTAGTCATGTTCCACTGCATAAACCTTCGTACAGATTTAAGTTTCGTAATAATTTAATTGGATAATTTGTTTTGAAGGATAACACATAAGGAGGCAAGCCTGCAGGACTAAAATTATGTAATAAGTCTTCAAAATGTGTCTTTTCCAATTCAATAGTCTCATCAATGCCGACAAATTTCTGCGAGGCTCATAGCTCGTGTTATTCTATTCATCCTGGCATTACTAAGATGTATCAGGATCTCTGAGAGCTATATTGATGGAAGGGGATAAAGAGATATGTGTTTGATTATGTGTCTCGTTGCTTGAACTTTTAGCAAGTTAAGTTTGAGCACCGGAGACCGGAAGGGTTAGCTCATGCATTGTCCATTCCCGAGTCGATAGGAGCAGATCACTATGGATTTTGTGGTTGGTCTGCCAAAGACCCTGCAGCGCCATGATTCTGTCTGGGTCATTGTGGACAGGCTGATTAAATCAGCTCACTTCATCCCTGTGAAGACTACTAATTCAGCTAAGAGATTGGCTTGGATTTTCATTGAGCAGGTGGTTGGGCTGCATGGCACTCCCGTATTTATAATCTCAGATCGGGATTTCCAGTTTTGGCAGTCTTTTCAGAGGGATTTGGGGACCAGGTGCAGCTTAGCACGACATTCCATCTTCAGACTGACGGAGTCAGAGGGGGTTATTCAGGTTATGGAGGATATACTGAAAGCTTGTGCATTAGACTTCGGATGCCATTGTGATGATCATTTGGCCTTAGCGGATCTTTCTTATAATAACAGCTATCAGTCCTCCATAGAATGACTCCATTTGAGGCCTTGTATAGCCATAGATATCTGTTGAACCTCAAAAATTACCGGTTTAAGGGCAAGTTTCTGGTATATGTTCAACATTATGGAGACTCCAAAGGGTTTTCTTTGGAATCGTCACCTACTTTTAGGAAAATTAGGAACCAAGAGTTAGTTAAATGAGTGCATTTTCTCCCTTTCATAAGAGAAATATTTTTCAGAGATTCAATGGATAAGCGGTTCATTTATTTTCGAAAGAAGATCCTTATTATTGGAGCACTTTCAAAAATCCACCAAAAGGCGGTTAATCCAGCGGTTTTCACGAATTTAATAAATAATAACATAGAAGTTTTAAAGCTCGATAAGATATATAAATAAATAGGCAATAAATGAATAGATAAGTAAAGGATTACTGATTAATTAAAATGATTAGATACATGAATAAAAATAGATAAATAAATAAATAAATAAGGAAGTTAATAATTACTTAATTAATTAAATAATAAATGAATAGATAAATAAATAATTAATAAATTAAATAATAAATAAATTAAATAGGTAAATAAATGAATAACTATTATTTAATAAATTAAGATTTTAAGAGGATGAATTTTAATTGTTGCTTTAACTTTTCACTTATTAATTAACAGAGGATTCTTAATTTTTTTGAATTAATTGGCAAGTCTCAAGGAAAAGACGAAAAATAATTCCATAAAGTAATTCTACACACGCAATAAGAATTCTATTCTACAAAATATTCTATCCTAGAAAACTCCTAGTCCGGTTTACAGGGATCCTAAACATGGATTCTAAAGGGGCGGGAAAGAGGGAGTTTAGAAGATAGAGTCCAGAAATGCAATTTTAGCTTCAAGCACAACGTTCATTCACCCAACGCAAATGTAATCACCCCGGATACGAGTTTTACAAACTCATTTCCCAAGAGTATTCATGTCAAAACCAGAGATAAAAGAATTAGCATGCAAATAATGACAATTGGAGAAACAAATAGACATATATGAACACGATCGCACATGTCACAAATAAACAAGACCGCACTGGTCACAGGTACATAAGACCTTACTGGTCACAAATACAAAAGACTGCACTGGTCACAAATACAAAAAGACCTTACTGGTCACGACTATATAAAAAGACCGCACCAGTTACAAACATCAAGCCCGCGCTGCTGACCACCACATAAAAAAGACCGCACTTGTCACATATACAATAAGACCGCACTGGTCATACAGTAGTTTCAGGATTCCATTCAAAATGAATTTGATGTTCCAGAAAAGGGCTCAAACTAGAACAGTTAGAAACCAAAGAGAAGAAAACATGAGTTAAGATATAGACCTACAGGCTCCGATACACTGAATAAAAATGAACTGGAACAATCTATGTACGATCTATTTCATTTATCTTACATAAACCAAGAAGACATCTAGACTCTACTCAAGGAACTAAATAACACCTGGACAAGAAACAACACTGAAACTTTATACAATCCCCTGAACAAACCCATAACTCCATTACATTTGCAACACATAGGAAGACAACCCCTTTTACTACTTCCAGGACACCATTGCACACCTTGCTAGCAACCAAGAATGAAAGAACACCAACACTTTCTTAGACCTGGTGCAGCTAGAAACCAACCAGAGCATCAACCCTTCTCCTGCACACCAAGACACACCCTAAACCCTTCATGCCACTCCTACCAAACCTCCTCCAACCAATTGCATACCATGAAACAATATGTCATATCCTCACATAACACCCCCACAAAATCAGAGAACAACAAGACTACTAAACTACCAGAACAGACCTTCAGCACTCCCTCACTCTCATACCTCTCCAGAAACAACCTAACTGTCACTGCATAATACCCTCTCCAGACTCCTACAAACTAACAAGACTCTCTAGACACCCACAAACCATGAAACCACCTCCTTCATACCTTTGAAAACTACCAGAACCAAAGCTAACACCTGCTATACTCCCTGACTAAAGCTTCAACATTCACCAAATGAAACACCATATCCTACAACCTTTTTATACCCCCCACAGAACAAGAACAACTCCTCCACTTCTCCAAAAACAACCTGCTAAACAAGACTGCTTTGCAAGACCTGTAGAATCACCTTAAAATCTCCAGACACCTACAAACACACCTAGATGCCATCCAACACACCTGCACATCCCTTACACTTACTGCAACAAACTATGAACATGAAACACCCTTCACACATTCCTGAAGAAACAAGCTCAAACCTGCAGCCCTTCTCACTGCCTCACAACCTCCAAAACACCATAGCAAACCCTGAAACAAACTCCTACACTAAGCAAGAACACGCTACCCGACAACTAGGCAACTAACCACACCAACCAGAGATTAGAATCCATTACTCTCTAACTTCTCTAAAGACAGAACAAAATGGCTAAACAAAACTCTATTACAGCGGCAAGGCATCTAAACTTGAACAGATAATAATATTATGCCTCGTAACACTTTACTTAGTAGCAGAACAAACTACTAATTGCTTTAACAATCAAATGATAAATTTTTATACATTCATATCATAAAAAAGGTTTGATCTTTATTAGCAGCTATGATTCATAAATATTTACCGATTCTACAAAAAAAAATACCACCAGTACTATATACAAAATACTCAAAAGTTATGATCTTTAAGCTCACACCTTCAACACAGTTTCAACATGATTCATCTAGAATTCATACACAGTTTCAAGGCTATGAGAAACCACCAGTACTATATACAAAATGCCTTTACACAAGCAAGAAATCAAGAATCCACAGTAATCAGCTTACAGAGGATATAAAAGTTAGAATCTGATCTTTTTAAGGGCAATGAACAAGGGCGTCAAATCTAAAACTTCACACGAACCAAACGACGACTCAACGGAAAAATAGAAAGCAACATGCAGTGTAATCGCCTAATTTTGGCACGGAAAAATCATAAAAAAAAAAAACTGCTCAAATAGCCATTGTAATTTTCTAGGATTTTTGCCCAACTTTTATAGATTTTTCTCCTTCTAGTCTAACTAATTAGTAGGAAAATACCAAAAATTGATGGTTTCTTTTTATGTGATTGCCTGTTTAAGTGTTTATCTAATGTTTTGGTGATAATATAACTTTATTGTATTTTGTTAATTAGGATGTCATGTTAATTATTTTGTGATATAAAGTTGGTTTTGTACCAAATTAGTGAAACAACCTTAGATAGTCGTTTCGGAAGTTAGGAATCCGATTGGCATGCTGATAATTTTAAAATTTTCATAAGTTCATTAGGACCTGTCTATAAAATTTCAACTAAATCGAACTTCATTTGGTGGGTATTGGAAGAAGGTTTCAGTTTCTATTGTCGGTAAATCTTAAAAGAGGTTTTTAAGCTTGATTTTGGCGAATGAGCTCCGATTCAAAATCCGAAAGCATTGTTAGGTTCGTTGCCACATCCTATTTTTACCAAACCGGTTAAATTTCAAAATAGGGCTCGACTTATTGGGTAACTCACGGGTAAAGAGTTGGAGTCGCCACCTAACATATTTTTTAACTAGGCGTATTAGGGCACCTAATTTGTTTCTAGCTAATTTTATAATTAACTCCGAAACTTAGTCTATGAACCAGAAATTCTAGGTAAGGGTTCAAGTTAACCCAAGAGGAAGGGGTTAGAATCGGACTAAATAATTAGGATTCTAAAGCAACTAACTAACTAACTAACTAAGCAATAAAATATTTGAATATTGAACTATGATATACTAATTTAAAGACAAGTAATAAATATTCGTCTCTTCTAATGACTAAGCTTCATCCAAATGTGCCTTGCAAAATAATCAAACAAGTAAGAATTGCAAACAAAATTAATTAAAAAAAATTAAGTCAAATTAATGATTTTGGATATTTTATCCTTTTTCGAAAGTGTTGTCTTTTCATAATTTCTCCACAATGTGCCTCGCAAAATATAGAAATATGAATTAGTATGACAATTAATAATAATAAATAATAATAAAAATAATAATAATAAAAAGATTTTCTTATAATTGTTCTCTTCCAAAATAGAACGTTGTCTCTCATCCAATTTTACCTTGCAAAATATAAAGAAAATAAGTTAGTAAATATAACATTAATAATAAAAATAGTATAAAATATCAATAATAGCAATAATAATGAATATAAAATAGCAATAACAAAATAAAGGGGAAAATGGGATTTTGTGAAAATGTAGGCTCAAAATGGTGTATTACATCAAGCATATGTTAGGGGGTGTCAGTACGGCTGCAGATACGGAGCCCGGGCCGGTTTGCCATGCCAGGTACCTTCAATCCCACCACTCTACTATCGCTTACTTTGCAAAGTGATATGTATCGTCATCGCCTATTTTCAGTGACACGGGGTATGGGACTGTTTAAGTGCAGTATCGTGTTCAAATCAATTTATATTATTCGTCAATTCCTTGCAAAAGCCTAAAATAGCAATATTTTCATAAGCTTAGCGCAGTGTTTGTTCAGAAACCAGTGAAGCAGCCTTTTTAGTAATAGAGAAAGACAAAGATCGAAGTGGGGCATGCGATTCACAATCGAACCCATAATAGTGCAAATCCTCCTGAGAAACCTTGAAACAACCAGAGCAAATAAATCAAAGGAAGGTATAGCAAGACCCAGAACAAGAAACATGAGTAACTTAATAATAGAGAGAAAGAAGGAACGATGATGCCCAAAAGCCAAACGACGCCTTAACCGATTCAACTAATCAAATTAAGAGTCAGTCGATCCCAAACAACGGCAAGAAATTCAGGGACGGCGTCGTTCCTGGTGGAACCAAGTAGGGGAGGGGAGGAGAGATTCCCCAACTTAGGATTTCTGGCAGAGATTCCAGTGGATCTCGCCGTAGTCGCTGCAACTCTATCCTCCTCTTTATTTCATTCAATCAACAAGTAACAGAAATAGATCGGTCTCTGGTGGTTTTTGCTACTAGTGTCACTCCAGACCCATTTCCCGATTCCCCTTTTTCATTGTTGCTGTTTTCCCATGTCCCCCGATCTCTGATGACCCCTGTTTGAATCTGTGTATGGATTGTTTGGTGGGTTTTGTGATGTGTTATATCTTGTGGTGAGGGAGATAGACGAAGTGTGGAGGTGTGTGTGATTTACTGTATCTTGGTACAAGGGGGGCGTCGATGATAAAGGAGAAATAGAGGGGTGATAAGAGGTGGCTTTTCCGGTGGTGGGTGTGTGTGTTTGGTCTCTGTTTTTTGTTATGAGGAAGAAGGGTCGAGTGTACTGTATTGTCCGTATAATCTGTATGTATGTGTATGTGGGTTTTGTGTGGGTGTCGGGTGAGGAAGAAGACAAAGGGCTGGGGTTTTCGTGATCTTTATTAGTGTGTGTGGAGTGCGTGTTTTGGTATAGCTGCGTGTGTATCGCACTATGCCAAGAGATGAGAAGGGTGTCGGGGATAGTACTGTGTATGTGTTGTCCGATTGTCTGACTTTTGGAGAAGAAAAATGGGTGAGGATGACGATGTGGGGTTTGCTCCAACTGTGTCTGTGAGTGCGTATTGGAGTTTGTGTTCTCAATTATATCGTGTGTATATGGAGGTGTCTCATGAAGGAGAGGAGAAAACAATGGTCTTCTTTTTAAAGAATGAAGAATTAGACAAAGCCGATAGGAGTATATTTGGAATATTGGGTAAGATCCCAATTTTGAATTCTTTTCCAAAAAATGAGGGGAGATAAGGGAGTGATTTGATTATAGTTGAAAGATTGAGGGAGAGATTAAGGGAAGGATGAACTTGGACTGGTTTTAGGAAAAGGGATATGTAAAGGATGTACTTGGACCCTTCTTTATCTAGGTTCAAGATGGAATAAAATATTTATAACAATTTAAAAGAATTCAAATATGAATATTGAAAATTGGAATAGAGGTATTTTAATTGGACGTATTTTTAATTAAAGGTGCAATATAAATGTGTGTGTGTGTGTGTGTGTGTGTGTGTGTGTGTGTGTGTGTGTGTCATATAAAGAAAACAACACGCATAAAGAGCAATTAGTTTCATATTAAATTAATTAAGTATAAATAACTACAAATGCTATAATGTACTAAAATTGCACAAACAATCATACTTTGACAAATAGCTTAAATGATGCAGAATTGCGTAATATAGCCACATTTAAGTATGTAATGTATAAGTAGGGGATAACATACATAAATGCATGCTTTCTAATGCAAATTTTGCACAAATAGTCAAACTGCACCTTTAAGTTAAATTATAGCTAATTTTGGAAAAAATGAGGGACAAAATTGGGTGTCAACAGCTGCCCCTCTTTGTCCGGGGATGATGAAAAGAGTCTTCGGGCAAAGATAGTTGACGGAGAAGCCACTTTTGTCATGATGGTTAAGCAAAATAATTGAAAAGGGAAAATGAGAGTTTTGGGATGTTTTTAGCCTAACCCCGGTCTCTGAGTTGCCTACATATCTCGGGTTTCAAGAGAATCAGGTCGTGTGTAGTTCTAGAATTGCATGTTGCCTGTGTGAGATGTTTATGACGCATGATTTTGGATGTAAAGACTAAACTTATCCAGGTATGTAAATTTTAGGTTCGTGTATGTGACACGACCCGAAATCTGGTTAGGCCGTGCGGGCACCCGACATCCTCCCTTAGACCCGTCGGGTGAACCCTTACCAATTAAATTAGGCAAATAAATATAAAAATTCATAAATAATGACAACACTTTAAAAAAATACAGACATACTGATACCTCTAAGCTGTACAAAAGATATTACAGCTGACTACCCAACATACTAGGTTTAAGGCTATCCAAACTAGATATCTAAGAGTACAGAAGAAGACAAATACCTCCTGAAGGGAGCAATATGCAACTGAAATAATAAACATAAAACTGGTGGCCATCCGGAATAAAACCTGGCTCACCCTGACAGCTGAAGTCGTCTTCGCTCCTTCACAACGTGGCGAATTCAATCCTGGAGCGAACCTGCCGAAACGAAATAGATAGACAAAAACAAACAGCAAACAAGGGTGAGTCAAAAGACTCAATAAGTGGGGCAGACTAGCCACCTCAAAGAATAGGATAGCTCGCCAGGGAGGAGAAATAGATAAATAAAATTCCTCTTATTTAAATTATAAAAAGACAGAGCCAGATAACAACCGGAAAGACATAAGAAACTTACAAACTCAACCAAGGATGCGTGCCAAAAACATATCAACAAATATGCAATGCACATATAAGCAGAACAGTAGTCGTGTACCGTAAGTAAGTCAACACAATGGTATGAATTGATATGAAATGAAATGTGATGCAAAGGGTCACATGTGCCCGTAGTCCCATCCCGAAGCGGAATACTCCTGCATTCGAAGGGAATCCAATCTGATAACCAACTGGAGCGGAATACTCCTGCTCCTGGGGCGGAATACTCCTGCACCCGATATAATATAAACCAGAGGCGGAATACTCCTGCACTCTCCTGGAGCGGAATACTCCTGCACCCGATATAATGTAAAGCTGAGGCGGAATACTCCTGCACTCAATATCTGACATAAGAGCGGAATACTCCTGCTCATAGGGCGGAATCCTCCTACCCTCAATATGATACAATGGAGCGGAATCCTCCTGCTCCTGGGGCGGAATACTCCTGCACCCAATATGATATGCAATGTAATGCATATGAATGACATATAATGCGTATGAATGCAATGTGATGCAATAATAACCCTTCACCGGCGCGAGACTCTCATCGACAGCCGGGAAGTAGGTGCCAACTTACAGCCAGGGTACAATGCTCAGATTCTCAATGCAATACCAAATATAGGACATAACATATAATATACAATATAAATCCAAACCTAAGGCGTAATGAGTACGCCTATCGGCAGCTACACACGTAAGGAATACGTGGTAGAAAATCCACGAGGCCAGGTGCCTCCAAGAAATGGATATAAACACTTACCTTGTTACAAAGTTAGTACAACCACTCAATAACCGCTTTGTCCTTTGGATTCACTGCCAAATGATCCCACTGTGTTCAATAAGCAGAAAAATATATCAAATTAGGCTAAAAGGCTTCATTCCTCACATCTTAGGGCAATCCAGGTAGGAACCTGATACCCTATTCGCATACGCAATACGCAGGCCAGGCCTATGTACGGGGTTTATGGTCACATAACCAAACCCTAAATAAATTACATTTATATGTTGCCCATAACTCACTGAGTACGAATATATAATCAATTTCATTATCAGGGTCCATTTGACCCTTCAAACTATTAATTGAACTTGTTAAAACGATGTCTAATATTCTAAGTTTTACCGTTAAAATATATTTAAACACACGTAATAAACTCAAATAATATATTAGGATCAATACCTGAATGTTTCAGGGTGAAAATTCTACTTTTTCCCGGTCCCTTTTCTTATTTTCTGGCATTTTTCCATTGCGTATTTCCTATTTTATATCTCTGTTTCTCGTAAAGTCAATCCTCTATTTTTGCTATCACTTTTGAACTTATAAATGAGCTTTAAGCTCATTAGCCGCCTCCATTCTTTGTTTGTTTCCTTTTTGTCGTTTTTCTTTTTTTTATTTTTTTATTTTCTTTTCTTTTCACGATAAAAATTAAAACGGTACCCTACAATATTCGAAATAATTCCAACTTTTGCATACCAGTTATACAAAATATATGTAACATACTCACGAAGGCGGATCTCAAATCAGACTCCCGAAACTCAAGATGCGAATTTAAATGAAAAGAAGTCAAATTATCTAACTTTCGGCATTTTAGTGGAAACTAGCCGAACAACATCGAAATTCACTTTCGAAAGCTTACAAAAATCACAAATAATCATACGAACCTAACGGCGCTTTCGGATTTCGAATCGGAGCTCATTCGGCAAAAACCGAGCTCGAAAATCTCTTTTTCATATTTATCGCCAATAAAAACTAAAACCTTCTTCCGATGCCTACCAAACAAGGTCTGATTTAGCTCAAATTTTACAGACAGGTCCTAATGGACATTATGAATATTTTAAAATTATCGGCACCCCAATCAGAGTCCTAACTTCCGAAACGACTGACCGAGGTCGTTTCATTCTCCTCCACTTAAACTCTCGTTCGTCCTCGAACGAGCCTAAATCTAAAGAAGAATTCGCACTGATAGCAAAAGAACTTGCACGACCTTCATGAGCTACTCCACGGGCATTATTTCCTGATTACAGGATCAGAATTATACTACGCGCATTGTACTTTTGGAATAAAATATATCTGGATAATATCATCACATCATTGCCCAACTTATTCTGATTAAGCTGGCCCTTCCTCGATCATGAGAGAAGAATTCTATATTTTCAAAATAAAGATATACGGAACTTTGAATGGGTTAACATGATTCAGCCGACAATTACCTCTTCGATATACCTTTCGATATAGAACAGGTCGATGGAATTAAGAATTAGCTCACACTTGATATAATAGGGGAAGCTTTTGAAGTACTTTGTCAGTACTCACTATAGACGATTTGATGCAAGCTACATTATTTTTACGAATGCACTATGCAACATCTTAGTTGATTTTAGTGTTGTTCCGCAAGCTCCTTGTAGGAATGTAGTTACTCATATCCTAATGTATGTCATAGGTTCATCTGAACAGGGTCTATCGTATAAGAATAAGGATCACGCAACTACTACTGGATAGTATGATGCAGACCAGGAATGATCTTCAGACTAAACATCTACTTCAGGGTATTGTCTTTGAACTGGAAATATTATAACTTGAAAAATGAAAATAAAAGAGATATATAGCTGGACCATGAGCTGAGGCAGAATACCAGCAACAAAGTTGATTACATGTGGACTTATAACACTAAAGTAACTTCTCAAAGAGTTGAGATATAAAGAAGATATGCTAATGATGGATGGACGACAAGCTGCACTAGACCTTTAACTCTAAATTTTCATGAAGTATAACAGCGTCAGTATGAGGATCCAGTTCTAGTTGAATACAGACAGATAGCCAGAGGAAAACCGGAGTCACCATACAGGGTTACTATTCACGGTGTTCTCATGTATAAAGATAAACTTTGTGTCCCTGATGTTACAAATTTGCGTGGACAGATTATGATAGAGGCACATTATTCCAAATACATTGTTCATCCAGGTTCGACTAAGATGTACCATGATCTTATACAGATTTATTGGTGGAACGGAATGAAGTGTGACATAGCAAAATTTGTGGCTCAATGTTCTAATTGCCAGCAAGTTAAAATCGTGTCATCTTTCCAGACTTTATAGTTTCAGCAGATAGGTACGTATATATGGTCAGGTTGCCAGCTTATCTCTATCATTAATAGATTATTAGTGGGTTTAGCAATGATCGACACTTATTGTAGATTTCTGCCGTGGCCTTACTTTGGGTCGTGAGAAAGGTGGTATCAAACCTCAGAGATTTAATATTACCATTCAGTATTTGGAGGAAGACTCCTCCACTTAAAGCACAAACTCCTGCAGCTATTTAGATAGGAATATTCATCCTCGCACAACCTGCTGGATTAAGAAAGACTTAGCTAGAACAGAATGCGGCCCCGACCTGAGCTACCAACTACCCTTTTGAGTTGCCAAACAGCTGCAACTCTCAAGTTCACAACTCCATACCTATGGTACTTCTATATAAAAATTTCGGCAGAGTTTCCCCTGAAACTGGATGATCCGCAAAACAGAACCATCACTATACTATACATGGGAATGGATACCCGGATAAACTGATATCAAAAACAAATAATACGCTTACCCGGTTACAATAACCCGTACTCTGGCTCAACACAGGGAACATCACAAGCGGCTACCAAATGCCCAAGCTTACCGGTGCCGAACAAAGAAGAAATGGGAATGGACCGAGGATAGAAATAATCAGAGCTTCACGAAGCTCATCTTCTTATTTGCTTGGCTACCAAAGCTAGACTACTTACGAGTCAAAGTGGCCCAAGAATCGCAATTGAAGAAATAGATATTAAATAAGCTCTTATGGAACAACATCCATGCCAATTTAATCTCCCAATAAGAAGAAAACTCTGACACTTTACCAGAAAACCCTTTTATAACCCAGATAAGCTCAAAGGATAACATACTTTACTAGCGTTTTGAACCAAGAGGATATACGTATATCGAATATTACTTACTAATCACTTTGCACAGGAAGAAACGACCGCACTTTCTGACGGTGACGAATTAGGATCCCATTATCCTACCAACATTGAATTTCGAGGAGAGAGGTAAACTGAATTGACATAATAACAGAAGGTGGCGTAACCAGATGCCAAGCAGACAATGCCGACACTCACTCCCAAATCTCTCACATTTAAATCAGATAAACTAGTAGGGTCTCACAAATTCCCTGAATAAATCATACTAGAAGTTCATCCCTCTACTGCAATCGATTCTTAATAGAAACAATATCCAAGGAAACCATGGAACATGATATAACAGACCATCTCTAGATCGATCGGAAGAATCAAATCTTAAGGGAATAAGAAATACATGGGTCTACTACATCGGATGCCTCAGCATCCTGCCAGACTAGCAGTTCATAGAACTGCCTCTGCAGTTGAGCCAAGCAACTACTCTGATAATCACCTTCTGAAGAACAACTGCCACCACACTCTCAACCTCTACCGGATGGTAGCATTTCTTTTGCTGATTGAGATCTAAATGAAATCCCCTGCGATTGCGTAGATGCCTGATGACGAGAGAAAAGACGATTGCTGACATGTCGGAGTAAGGGAAAACTCCTCAAAAGATAACCAGACTCATGACAGTGATAACAAATTTTCATTGAAAATGGAAGCTGGACATATTGTCGATAGCTATAAAGAGAAGAACTGGGTCTAATCTTGATGAACTACTCGCGCACTCTGAGAATCACGCTCTACAAGCTGAGATAACCCGGAAGGTGACTTCCAAAAATAATCAGAACTTTTACCTCCAAATGAGGTACCATGGTTACCCACCAGGGCCTTGGGATCTCTTACTTTCCCGCTCTAACTCTTCCCGCTCTAACTTATGGTATGCCTCGAATCTTCGAGCAATATCAACAACAATATCAAATGAACTCCCGAACTCAATCTCTCGAGCCATCTGGGATCTCAAGGAAAAAGAAAGGTCATCAATAAATCTTTGAATCTCTCGAAAGGTTCATGGACTAGTTCTAATGCATATCCAGCCATTCTATAGAATTCAATTTCATATTCTGAAACACCAACAGGCTAACCGCCAGGCTACCCTGTCCAATCCACTCAAACTGGAAACACCTTTCATCTCGCTCGCTACTCGAAAGGAACTTTTCCACGAATCTAGAGGAAAAACCGAATCAAGTTAACTAATAAGAGAGCGGCCCACAAATTCAAGGCTGGACCCCTGAAACTGGAAAGAAGAATAATCAACACCATACCGCTTGATATAATCAAGAGCCTGAAGGATATGCTGACATCATTTTATTTTAAAAAGAATCACGGGGTTTATCTTATGCATTGCTTAAGAATATCGGAAGGTTCAACCGCATAAAATAATGGAACCTCTTTGGGCACTCAAATCTAACCGTTACCTCGGCTGGCTAACCAGCCAGAACAATTAGAGGTACAACACGTACTACCTCCGGAATATAATTTACTGCAGCAATATCAAGAACCAGAAAAGGAGCTCCCTGAGATCGAACGTCTGCACATGCGGCAACCTGATAGGCTGCCCAGCGAATAATAGGTTCTTACGGTATCTGCGTCACCAAAGTTCTCGTAAAAGCATCATAGAGAGCCAAGGAACCACAAGGCTCTGCTCCCTTGCCCATCGCGAGCTAGTACAGCTGGGACCTCAGTAACTAGATCGTCAGCACGATCAAAACTCTCGGGGCTTCGTCAGTGCTAGCCCCAGGCTAGACTGCTTCGTCCTTAACTCCTTCCATTTGCTAATTTGTCGTACGGGGGTTCACAATTACCACGAACGAATTAACGAAAATACTTTTGCATCCTAGACCGACGCACGATCAAAAAAGAAGGAAGTGAAACTTCCTAAATGCCATCATAGCCTCTCGTAGATAAGTACGGACGTCTACGTACCCATCACCGAGACTCTACTAGACACTGTCTTAGTCTGGATAGAATCTAAACTGGGCTCTGATACCAACTGACACGACCCGAAATCTTGTTAGGCCGTGCGGGCACCCGACATCCTCCCTTAGACCCGTCGGGCGAACCCTTACCAATTAAATTAGGAAAATAAATATAAAAATTCATAAATAAGGACAACACTTTAAAAAAAATACAGACATACTGATACCTCTAAGCTGTACAAAAGAAATTACAGCTGACTACCCAATATACTAGGTTTAAGGCTATCCAGACTAGACATCTAAGAGTACAGAAGAAGACAAATACCTCCTGAAGGGAGCAATATGCAACTGAAATAATAAACATAAAACTGGTGGCCATCCGGAATAAAACCTGGCTCACCCTGACAGCCGAAGTCGTCTTCGCTCCTTCACAACGTGGCGAATTCAATCCTGGAGCGAACCTGCCAAAACGAAATAGATAGACAAAAACAAACAGCAAACAAGGGTGAGTCAAAGGATTCAATAAGTGGGGCAGACTAGCCACCTCAAAGAATAGGATAGCTACCCAGGGAGGAGAAATAGATAAATAAAATTCCTCATATTTAAATTATAAAAAGACAGAGCCAGATAACAATCGGAAAGACATAAGAAACTTACAAACTCAACCAAGGATGCGTGCCAAAAACATATCAATAAATATGCAATGCACATATAAGCAGAACAGTAGTCGTGTACCGTAAGTAAGTCAACACAATGGTATGAATTGATATGAAATGAAATGTGATGCAAAGGGTCACATGTGCCCGTAATCCCATCCCGAAGCGGAATACTCCTGCATTCGAAGGGAATCCAATCTGATAACCAACTGGAGCGGAATACTCCTGCTCCTGGGGCGGATCCTGCACCCGATATAATATAAACCAGAGGCGGAATACTCCTGCACTCTCCTGGGGCGGAATACTCCTGCACCCGATATAATGTAAAGCTGAGGCGGAATACTCCTGCACTCAATATCTGACATAAGAGCGGAATACTCCTGCTCATAGGGCGGAATCCTCCTACCCTCAATATGATACAATGGAGCGGAATCCTCCTGCTCCTGGGGCGGAATACTCCTGCACCCAATATGATATGCAATGTAATGCATATGAATGACATATAATGCGTATGAATGCAATGTGATGCAATAATAACCCTTCACCGGCGCGAGACTCTCATCGACAGCCGGGAAGTAGGTGCCAACTTACAGCCAGGGTACAATGCTCAGATTCTCAATGCAATACCAACAATAGGACATAACATATAATATACAATATAAATCCAAACCTAAGGCGTAATGAGTACGCCTATCGGAAGCTACACACGTAAGGAATACGTGGTAGAAAATCCACGAGGCCAGGTGCCTCCAAGAAATGGATATAAACACTTACCTTGTTACAAAGTTAGTACAACCACTCAATAACCGCTTTGTCCTTTGGATTCACTGCCAAATGATCTCACTGTTTTCAATAAGCAGAAAAATATATCAAATTAGGCTAAAGGCTTCATTCCTCACATCTTAGGGCAATCCAGGTAGGAACCTGATACCCTATTCGCATACGCAATACGCAGGCCAGGCCTATGTACGGGGTTTATGGTCACATAACCAAACCCTAAACAAATTACATTTATATGTTGCCCATAACTCACTGAGTACGAATATATAATCAATTTCATTATCAGGGTCCATTTGACCCTTCAAACTATTAATTGAACTTGTTAAAACGATGTCTAATATTCTAAGTTTTACCGTTGAAATATATTTAAACACACGTAATAAACTCAAATAATATATTAGGATCAATACCTGAATGTTTCAGGGTGAAAATTCTACTTTTTTCCGGTCCCTTTTATTATTTTCTGGCATTTTTCCACTGCGTATTTCCTATTTTATATCTCTGTTTCTCGTAAAGTCAATCCTCTGTTTTTGCTATCACTTTTGAACTTATAAATGAGCTTTACGCTCATTAGCCGCCTCCATTCTTTGTTTGTTTCCTTTTTGTCGTTTTTTATTTTTTTATTTTTTTATTTTCTTTTCTTTTCACGATAAAAATTAAAACGGTACCCTACAATATTCGAAATAATTCCAACTTTTGCATACCAGTTATACAAAATATATCTAACATACTCGCGAAGGCGGATCTCAAATCAGACTCACGAAACTCAAGATGCGAATTTAAATGAAAAGAAGTCAAATTATCTAACTTTCGGCATTTTAGCGGAAACTAGCCGAACAACATCGAAATTCACTTTCGAAAGCTTACAAAAATCACAAATAATCATACGAACCTAACGGAGCTTTCGAATTTCGAATCGGAGCTCATTCGGCAAAAACCGAGCTCGAAAATCTCTTTTTAATATTTATCGCCAATAAAAACTGAAACCTTCTTTCCGATGCCTACCAAACAAGGTCTGATTTAGCTCAAATTTTACAGACAGGTCCTAATGGATATTATGATTATTTTAAAATTATCGGCACCCCAATCAGAGTCCTAACTTCCGAAACGACTGACCGAGGTCGTTTCAGTATGCTTTGCCTTTTGGCGAGATAAATAAAGAATGAAGTAAAGGCATTAGCAAAGATGAGATAACCTCAATAGGTTGGGCGTGAGAAAAGTGGCTTATAATCGTTCTAGTTATAAAGATGTGGCGCGCTACACACCCATAAAAAGGAGTTTATATGTACATAGTTTCCACTTCGTCTCGATAAATGAGTAAACTCGCCTCTAATATTCCCTTGATTGAACTGGGAAGAGTTTGGGGAGCGAATTTTATAAATGCGCACGAGTCAAGTAGGTGGGCACGATTAAGCACGAAGATACGCACGATTGACGCAAATAGGTTTGAATAGAAAAAGTAGGTATTAGCTGGAAGGTAATGCAAAATGACATCCTCATTCGTAATGAAGGATTAGGCAGATTACTTGTGGGAGTATGAGATGATTGGCTTCGGGCGTGTTGGATTTTGAAGGCATAAGCAGCTTGCAGGTACGACGAAGGCGTTGTCGAAGTCGAGATAACATCGATAGATCGAGTGTGATGAAATAGGCTTGTAAACGTCCTAGCTATGAAGATGTGGTGCACGACAAACCCATAAAGAGGGGTTTACATGGGCACATTTTCCACTATAGCTCGATAGAGAAGTCATCTTGGCCTCAACATTGTCTTGAATGAACTGAGGAACATTGAGGAGTAAAGCACGATGAATATGCACGATTCAAACAGATAGGCATAAATAGGAAGGAATACTAAACTGACACCCAATCGGCAAGGAAGGATTAGGTAGATCACGGGTGCGAGTATGGAACCGTGGCTTTGGGCGCTTTTGAACTCAGCCAAAATAGGTATGTTGTGGGAGTAGCAAAAGCATTGTCCATGGGATTAAGCTTTTTGAATTGGGTTTTGGGATGATGCTTTGAGGTTTTGTGGTTGCAAAACTGGTAGTGATTTTGCGAGCGGATATGAGAGTATGGCGTAGGGGTTAATCAAGAGATCGGGGAGTCCCTACAGTAAAATCAAGATAAATGCAAATTGGGATAAAAATAAAGATAAAGTAAACTTTTTTGTAGAGTTGATTTCTCCTTTGTCTAGTCCGCTTTCAGGTGCTCAGTGCTAGGGAATGTGTGCCTCTCCTCTAGGGATATCCATTTGCTAAGTGCTTCTCGTCAGGAGGTGATTGCTTCGTCACGCCGAGCTGTCGTTGGATCATCTTGCCAGTGCAACGCTGGATTGTATGTCCATTGCTTTTCGTCCTTTAAATGTGTGCTTGTCATGTCGGGAAGTATACCCTTTTTGTATTGAGCTGTGTATCTCTTCATGCAGGGTTGTCTATCATTCTTTCATTTTGGTTGCACACCCTTTGTCATGCCACCCTTTCACCGAACTGTCTACCCTTCAGGATGTCTGCCCTTTGTCACGTTTTCCTTTCACCGGGCTGTCTACCTGTTACAATGTCAAACTTTGCATTGGTCTGTATACCCTCCGCTAATTTAAATGACAAGATCAGCATCGGGTTGTGTACCATCAGTTGACGCATCGGGCTGTGTACCCTCCGCAAAATTAAAATGACAGAATCAACATCGGGCTGTGTACCTCAGTCGACGCATCGAGCTGTGTACCCTCCATAAAATTAAAATGACAGAATCAACATCGGGCTGCGTACACTCAGTCGCCGCATCGGGCTGTGTACCCTCCGCTAATTTAAATGACAAGATCGACATCGGGCTATGTACCCTCAGTCGGCACATCGGGCTATGTACCCTCCGCTAATTTAAATGACAAGATCGACATCGGGCTGTGTACCCTCAGTCGATGCATCGGGCTGTGTACCCTCTGCTAATTTAAATGACAAGATCGACATCAGGCTGTGTACCCTCAGTCGACGAATCGGGCTGTGTACCCTCTGCTAATTTAAATGACAAGATCGACGTTGCGCTGTGTACCCTCCGCTAATTTAAATGAAAAGATCGACATCGGGTTGTGTACCCTTAGTCAACGCATCGGGCTGTGTACCCTCCGCAAAAATGAAAGTGCAAAATTCAACATCGGGCTGTATACCCTTAGTCGATGCATCAAAGGTAAAGTAAAGTGTAACCAGTAGAATTCTATTGTTATGATGTGATGTGCTAAGGAGGCTATTGTGTTTCTTTTATAAGGACTCTCCTGAAATTTTTTAGGGGACCTCAAAAATTTCTGCCCCAGTGTCAAGTTTGCGTCTTTCGAAATTTTTGAGGGGATCCTAAAATATTTTGCCTCAGTTTATTGTATATGGCAGATCACCGAGAAAGAGTGGTTGCATTGCCTTGAACACTAATACATTGGCTAGAATTTGCATTCTTCCTTTGGTGTGACGATCGACGACTATGTGTATGAAGATGTTTACACGCTCGGACTAAGGTTCGGTGTTTTTTTTCCGGATATGGAGGTTGTCCAAAATTGTATTTGTCTTAGATTGTGATGGGTTGTCTTCATATTTTTCTTTTTGAAAGTCATGAAGCTAACTTTGATGGATTGGCCCTTATACAAAGTGTTTTTGTGGTTTGGGAGCTGGAGTTTCCCTTTGTTGGTTCTTGTTGTACGATTGTCTTGCTTTTAGTCGATCAGACTCTGAGCTTTGTGTTTCCGTGCTGGATTTCTTGCGGTGTCATGGTATGGAATGTTTGAGTGACGAGTTTAGACCTTATCGGATCGAATTTGAGAAATAGGTATCTAGGAAGTAGTTTGTCTGCTGGTTGCAATGTCCTTTGATTGGGCTAAAGGAGAAAAGGCGTAGGATTTTGTCTTTTGGGTCTATCCTTGATTGTGTTGAGCCTGATAGGGTTGTGGTTGGAAGTCTTGATGGAGAGGAGGTTGTTTATTGTGTAAGTTGGGTGCAATGTCTTTTGACTAAGCCAAAGGAATAAAGATGTGAGGTTTGTGAGCTTGGTCGTATACTTCGCGTTTAGACACTAAAATTGGTCAAGAATCTGCATTCAGAAAAGCCGAAACTGCAAGCCGAGTTGAAAACACTTTCTCCCACAACAAAGTCCTTTGAACCATCAGCATATAACAACAAGAGCATTCAGAAAATCCCAATACTGTACAACCTGCATTATACTCACACAAGAGTCACAACAAAGAAATCCGATCACGTCTTTCCACAACACAAAGGACGAGTTGATGTTTGCATGGTCTCAATTGTTGATGCCTTACTCAAAGACATTAACAAGAAATATACTTTGGTACTGCTGATTGTTGCAGAAATGTACCGAACTTTGGAAAGATGCAAGAAGGGCACTGGTTTCTTCGAAGGTTGCAATTTGTTTTTACAAATTTGGCTGAGGGAACATTTGCAAAAGATGGATAGCACACAGAGCAAGATCTCCATTCTATACCAAGAGAAAACTACATCTTGACTCATACCGTCCGCACGGGCAACACTCTCGAAAAATGGGACCAACCAACAACTGCTGATGGATGGCACCACATGTTCTGTCAACTGACACCTGAAAACATATAATGGATTTTTGATTACTTTCCTAGCACAACAGTAATCACACGATCCAAAAGAGACTCATTTCTCATCTTAGTGGGCTTTAGAGGAGTTTACCCTTACACTCCTTTAAGGGCACTTAGGCAGGCAGGGAGAAAGTAGACTGTACCCCAAATTACAGATATAAAAAATTTCAAAGCAAATATTCTCGGAGGAGTGATTTCGTTCAAAGACAAAATAATGGAACTTTGGAAAGAAAGGCAACGAATGGGAATCGAGACTATTGGACGAGATAGGTTTGACGCTGGCTATGATGAAGACTATCCAGACTGGCTTAAGAAAGACATAGCAAAGGCAGTTCAATCAAGAGCAACAACAAAAAGGAAAAGAAATGCTAATGAGTTAGAATCTGAGTACAACAAGTTACGCAAACAACTGGCAAGGGCACAAGGGACAATAGCAAAGAAGCAAGGTTTGGTCGAAGCAAAGAACGAAGAAAAAGGGAAATGGCACAGTAAGGCAGAACTCTTGACAAAACGCATAGAGTCTATCGGCGTATGGGCTAGCGAGGGGATGAACTCTGTGGCAACCAAAGGAATAGAGGAGAAAGGAAAAAAGCTTGGGGAATGTTGAAGAACTTCATGTTTGGCATATCACGGCTCTTGAGAGATGCATACAATATCATCTTCCAAGGATATTCATCAGAGGAAAGGTTGTCCGAGGAGGACTCGTCCAAAGAAGAAGAAGAAGAATCTTCTAGGGAAGGATCAGCATGAAAGATGTTCACCTGGCCATAGTCTAACCGTCTAGCAATGTTTTCCATTTTTGCACTATTTCAATATCAGCCAGTATAATAAAAGTCCAATAAATACAATAGTATCTTTTAGGGTCCGGATTTTGTTAGCAAACGAAATGATGCATGTGGCGCAAAGCACTTTTCAAAATCATCGTGCGTAAAACGGCCCTTCACGTTGTAGGATGCATTTCTTGTTTGATATGTGTTCATTATATGAATTCGTATGTTGTTTTGAGTCTCTTTCTATCTAAGGAATCTTTTCTCCAAATTCAATCTCCTATAGAGGCACCTCCTCTCCCTACTCTATGCCCAAATCCTGATATCCAAAATCTTTCGCTTGTCCAAACTGTCTCTAACTCACTACCAAACTCAAGGTCTACTACCTAAAAGGTTCGCTCGAGTTGAATACCAAGGCAAAGATATGGTTAAGCAAGTGCACTTGTCAGGGATTTTCTGAAATAAAGAAGTTTCCACAACAATTCCCACCAGCTCTCTCCTCTCTCCACTACACTACAAGCTACTAATAAAGCTATCTAGTCTGGAAATGTGAGCCTTTTCAAAAGAAGAAAGATGAAGTCTCATTTGTCGTAACCATTCAAGATCCTACCTTCAACCACTATTATCAAACGGTGCCACCATTTTATCTCTATCCTCATATACCACCTAAATATCTTGCTCAGCTCACTCGACATACATTCCACATCCCAACACCAAGTCATCCACCATACCAGCAAAATACTCAACCCGACTACCTAAATGCACCAACATACCCTCATGGACCTCATCCTGATGCAAACCAAAGACCGAAAAGAAACTACACTCCACTAGCCGAAGCCCACACTCAATTGTTCAAGAGATTGGATACTGACTGGTTTATTGTCCTAAGTACCTCAATTATTCCAGCAAGCACTATGAACATGGAGAGAAAAATTGACAAAGCAAGAGAAATGTCTGTCAAACTCAAAGGCACACATGACTCACCTTTAGACCATTTTGACACCAACATCCAAGGATTGGCTTTTTTGCTCTAGTCTACACAGTCACACCATCTGCAATGCATGACTGTGATCCAAGGCATTTCCCAAACTTGCTCCTGTCATGATCAAAACGACAGTCAAGAGGCTAGTGGAAGACGCAATCTAAGAGTACACATGATACATAGCCGACCTACATCGAGTTTAACGGCTCAACAATAAGATATTATTCAACAAAGAAAGTTGGTGTAAGGACTATATTGCGGCAGTTGGTCGACAGGTATGAAAGGTATTGAGTATCTTTTTGAAAGACACATAGGCATCATGACAGACAAATTTGCAAGGAAGGATGACAAATTCACTCAAGGTCCTGGTATTCGACAAAAGCCAACATCACTTTCTGTCAAACAACACAATCTATTCCTTACACAATGTCTTTATCACTTTTTAGTGACATTCAACTCCTCATCTCCCATTTAGACAAACATTGGTCGTTTGACCATAATCCTTACCTTGACTGCTACATAAAGCACTTGGGCAATCTCTTGTGATATTTACGCGTTCTATTGCAACCTCTAAATTCAAGCGCTAATCCGTCATCCACGGTCTAGGTTTTCTCTTAAGCTTACATGTCATTTTTGCTTCAAGTCTTTGCTAATATGCCCACACTATTTTGTGCATTTCACCACTTTGCAAACATCACCTCGTCCTTTGTGTTGTGGAAAGACGGCAGTCCCTAAAAAGCTGGTGACAAAAGCATGTATCCTCCGCTCATTCCAATCTGCCTGGTTAATGCTGAAATAACCTTCGCATTCTTGAAATGCTTCCCATACCCAAATTTGATATAGAGGGAAATCAGGGAAAATTCCGATTGCCTTATACTGTCTGTGCATAATTCAGGTTTAAATCCAACAATTTCGAATAAGTCCTCGGGTGTAATGTTCTTAGGCATCAACACTTCTTCATTTTCTAATGGTAATTGAGTTAACTCGCCTATTGCTTCTAGTAATGGTGTCAACTCCATGCTCCCAAAATGAGAAACTGCTCGGTCTGCATCCCAATAGTGTACTGCTGCCTCTATCATCCCTTCCACTGCAGTGTGCTCCATTAGTGAAATTATATTCCCCAACACCATTTTGACTCGGTCTTTTTCATCTATGCTTTGGTTTCCCCACCAATTTCTGAGCAACTGAGGAATTTCAGTAACTATGTCAAATATTCTATTGGCCATGATCCTTTGGAAAAGGCGAAGGATGATAGGAAAATGGAGAAGAAAAATGCCTAAGATTCACTATATTGTGAGCAAAATGATCAACGTATGGCACAAGCTTTCAATAATTGAACAGGGGATTTGAAGAGATGTATCGTTGTGGTTGGAGAACCCTTTGGACACTTTAGACGGAAGTTGCTAATGGACCTCTGACATGCCAAGGTATCAAGTCTTTATATAATTCTTAAAGGATAAACGTGCGTTATGTATCATCCCATCTATCGAGCGGCCATTTCTGCTTCGAATTGGGCTTTTAATGCCTCTTCGGTTACCATTTAAGCCTTTGAAGAGTGTTGAATGCAAAATGATTCCAATCCAGGATTACACAGTCGTTTCTGATTCAATTTGGGCTTTTAATGCCTCTTAGGTTACCTTCGTGCCTTTGAATAGCATTGAATACAGAATAATTCTGACTATTTATGAATAAACAATCATTTCTTATCTAATTTGGGCTTTTAATTCCTCTTAGGTTACCTTCGTGCCTTTGAATGGCATTGAATATAGAATAAGTCAGACTGTTTATGAATAAACAATCATTTTTTATTCAATTTGGGCTTTTGACGCCTGTTAGATAACTTTTGTGTCTTTGAATGACGTTGAATACAGAATTATTCCGACTGTTCATGAATAAACAATCATTTCTAATTCAATTTGGGCTTTTGACGACTATTAGATAATCTTTGTGCCTTTGAATAGCACTGAATGCAGAACAATGCCAATAAACGGTCCACATTTACACGTTCAATCCCTTAAGTAAATGCAAATAAATCATGTTCAACGCTTCTTGGGGTTAAAAACCCGTTCAGATTGTTTGAACAAGTTGGCCTTTTGGACTTGAGAACAAGTCAACTAATGATATGTCATGATGCATGATTCCTAGCGTTGCTATTGAGGGATGGAGTTAGCTAGACCAGGTATTATTATCCTCCCAAGCGGACGACTCGGGAGCGACAACGTCCCAGACCAAATAGATTCCAAGTCATTCCCCTAAAGGAATTTTTATGTGAGGGAAGAGGTGGTTGTGACCACCATGTTTTCAACGCACGATTTAAAAAGTTGCCATGAGTGGCGGAAGGTATGCATGCACAAGTTAAAAATGTACGAGTTTTGAAAGGAACGCACAAGTTTGAAAGAAATGCACATGTTCCTTATAAAGGCTTAAGTGTTGTAAATATGCACATATAGAAATATTTCACAAAATAAGTTTCAAAAAGGATAACAAAACAAACACACATTAGTTTAGAAACTAGAAAATATTGAATTAAGTAAAATTATTTTAAAGAAAAAGAATTTAACAATTTTATGGAAAGGATACACATATTGAAGTATTTCAAAATTTTAAAAAGGAGGAGCAAAATAAAAAATAAAATAAACAAGTTAGATATTAAAAATAGGATAATAGAAATTAGACAATAAAGAAAATACAAAAAGAATTATGACGTGAAATTGTTTTTAAAGAAAAAGATTTAGCAAACTTATGAAAGATTTGAAAATAATGGAAGTGTAGGACGTGTTGTTCTATCCTAAAAAACCTTCCAAGAGTGGGTTTAATTGATAAGGTTCTCCCAAACAGACAGTTCGGAAGTGAGAAAGTTTGGAACTGTCGGTTGTACCACGGACTCGACCTATCTCAAAACTTTTTCAACGGTATGTTTTGTAGGAGTGAGAATGGTCGTCAAACCGACGCAACCGTCTTACAAATATAGCGCACGAGTAAACTTTGTCAAAGTAGCGGATATGATGAAAAATGATAGACAAAAGAAAATGCTAATAAATTAAAAAAAAAAATGCCAATGAAATAAAAAGTTAAGCTTCAAACCTAGAAAAAATAAGAAATTTTAGTTTCGAGAAATAAGAAAAAGAAAATAAATGCAAAAAATCCCAATTAGAAGTCCGTTATGGTTAGAACCTTAGAGATCCCCATCGGAGTCGCCATTCTGTCGCATCCTATTTTAATCGAACCGGTTAAAGTTCGAAATAGGGCTTGACTTATTGGGTAACTCACGGGTAAAGAGTTGGAGTCGCTACCTAACATATTTTTTAACTAGGCATATTAGGGCACCTACTTTGTTTCGAGTTAATTTTACAAGTAACTCTGAAACCTAGTCTACGAACCAGAAATTCTAGGCAAGGGTTCAAGTTAACCCGAGAAGAAGGGGTTAGGCACCTCTCAGGCTCCACCAAATATGGTTACCAGCCGGATTAAATAATTGGGATTCTAAAGTAACTAACTAACTAACTAACTAAGCAATAAAATATTTGAATATTAAACTATGATATACAAATTTAAAGCCAAGTAATAAATATTCGACTCTTCTAATGACTAAGCTTTGTACAAGTGCGCCTTGCAAAATAAACAAACAAGTTAGTAATAATTGCAAACAAAATTAATAAAACAGAATTTAATAAAGTCAATAATTTTGGATATTTTGTCCTTTTTCGAAGGTGTTGTCTTTACGTAATTTCACTACGATGTGCCTCACAAAATATAGAAATATGAATTAGTACGACAATTAATAAATAAAAATAATAATAATATTTTTCTTCTAATTGTTCTCTTCCAAAATAGAACGTAGTCTATCATCCAATTTTTTCTCGCAAAATATAAAGAAAATAAATTAGTAAAAATAACATTAATAATAAGAATAGTATAAAATATCAATAATATCGATAATAATGAATATAAAATAGCAATAATAAAATAAAGGGGAAAATGGGATTTTATGAAAATGTAGTCTCAGAATGGTGTATTGTATCAAGCAGAGGTTAGGGGTGTCGGTACGGCTGCAAATACGGAGCCCGAGCCGGTTTGCCATGCCAGGTACCTTCAATCCTGTCACTCTACTGTCGCTTACTTTGCAAAATGATATGCATCGTCATAGCCTATTTTTAGGGACACGGGGTATGGGACTGTTTAAGTGTAGTATCGTGTTCAAATCAATTTATATTATTCGTCAATTCCTTGCAAAAGCCTCAAATAGCAATATTTCCATAGGCTTAGCGCAGTGTTTGTTCAGAAACCAGTGAAGCAACCTTTTTAGTAACAGAGAAAGACAAAGATCCAAGTGGGGCATGCGGTTCACAATCAAACCCATAATAGTGCAAATCCTCCTGAGAAACCTTGAAACAACCAAAGCAAATAAATCAAAGGAAGGTATAGCAAAACCCAGAACAAGAATGTCACGACCCGTTTTCTGAACGAGTTATGACACGGCACCTGAGGACCAGGTTAACCAGACCTGCTAAACTTTTCATACATCTTTCAAAAACTCATAATAATTTAAATAAATAATAAATCTGCATCTTAAAATAAATAGTCAATATAACCTTAAAATACTTTAAACGTTAAATCTTAAAATGTGCACCATAACCCTTCTAACTCATTGTCTATGAAGCCTCTAAAACTGGAAGACTGTCATACTGCACGAGACATGAAACCCTCGGCAATACTCAACTGAATAAATAAAATAAATGAAGGAACTGGTAAGGAAAACTGATATGTCTCCACTGAAAGCAAAGAGGAACTCATCAACAACTGAGGATGTGAGGGAAAGTCCTAGCCTGTAGTCTGATCGCCTCTGTGACCTGCGTCTACGTTGACGAAGCCAACGTAGGTTCCAAGAAAAAGGAACGTGAGTAACGAATCGCTCGTCACCCAGTGAGTATCATCGACTCCCTCACTAAGGCCGGAACGAGAGTTAATAAAACATGAATGCGTAAACTTTGCTTTAAGACAGCTGAAACATTAGTCCAAAATAAACTCTTAAATATTGTAAAATAGCTTATACTTTCTTTCTTTAGGGAGTACTGCGCAAGTCTGACATCTTTTCCTTCTTTCTCTTTCCTATCCCCGTGGCGTCCCACAGTTCAAAGTCTGACATGCTAGCATTCATTGCCCGACTATGGCAATATAACATAGTGCCCGACTATGGCACAAACCTACCCTGTCAGGGTAGTTTCGGGGTAAAACGCAACCCGACTATGGTCACGCTCCGCAGCCCGACTATGGCTACGAACATGTTTACCCTTCTCAGAATTTAAAGTAGCTCCCAAAAATATTTCAAAAATATTGCTTGGCACCAAAGGCCTCAATTTGAACTTACACTTTCATTTAAAATCTCATCATAGCTTCATTAGCTTTCAAACACAAATAAATCTTGAATCATTTAATACTAATCATAGAATAACATAAATAATCTCATGAAATTGTACTCAAGTAAAGATATATGATCGGGATGTAAAGGAAGCTATGAAACATAATTCTAGATACTTGGTACTAAAGAACAACTTGGAAACATTAATGGATAATGAACGTTTGCCCGCTCCAATCAAACGTACATTAACTTCTCTAAAGAAATTTATCAAACACCTTAAATACATGCACTTTGCGAGAAAAGCACCTTAGAAAGGGTATATCTCAACTCACCTCGATTACTCCTCGAGCCTAAACGTAACTCCAAACGACGTACTTCACGTTACCAACCAACTACAACAATCAATTTACGTAATCAATTCCAAAGTTCTCATCTTTGCCCCAATTTAAGAACTTAGGTTCAACCCTTAACTTTCTAGGTTTAAAGAAATTCCCCAATGAATATAATCTATTAACATGCTAGATTCTTGTATAATCATAATATAATTTCACTAATCCACAAGATAAAACTTACCTTGATGTTAACTTGAAAGTCGAATTGGAGAAGGTACGCTTCCCTGCTTCAATTCGGCTAAGGGAGTACTTTGGTTACGGATGTATCACGCCAGAAATCAAGTACTGATATATCTATGTTGCTTACCCTTTGGTCCATTATTTTAATATTACTTCCTTACATGATTTTTATTTTCTTTTGTTAAGTAGCCACACCAATATTAGTAGTATTCTACTATTTAAATTTTAGCCAATATAAGTTAGTTTTAATTCTTGGCCTTTTATAACTCTTCCTTCCACTTCCAATATTATTGAATATTCACACCTCATCCAAGATAGTATCATAATTCAAGTTCACCATGTACTTGATACTCGGACCTCGACATACATAAGGAACGACTTTATGTGAATATTTTTCATGCCCATAAATATCCTAAAACTTAGGAAATTCTGAGGAACGTCACATTCTTCCCCCCTTAAGATCATTCGTCCTCGAATGATTTTATTCCTCACTTCTAGACCACTCTTCCATTCCACCAACTTGCCATTTCTTAAAAATTTCGGCAGAGTCTCCCCTGTAACTGGACTATCCGGAAAAATATCCCTGTCAGAAATACCACAACAACAACCAATACACCATAACAGGCCATCAATAGGCACCAACAATAGCTCTAAATAACCACTACTACTCCGGCAAGGAGGTAAATCTCAACAATAAGTAAAACATGCTCCGGCAAGGTGCTAAATCTCAATAATAAATCAAACAAACTCCGGCAAGGAGCTAAATAACACTAACGATTTAAACATACTCCGGCAAGGAGCTAAACCGCATAATATCTCATAATTAACTGAAAAAAATTAAATACAACTTAAACCTTTATAGTTCACATACCTTGTTTTTCAAATAGATGGGGATACCTTTTCTTCATATCTTCATCGACCTCCCATGTAGCCTCTTTTGAATTATGATTATGCCACAATACTTTCACTGAAGCTATATCCTTTGTTCTTAACTTTCTAACTTACCTATCAAGAATCTGGATTGGTAGCTCTTCGTAACTCAAGTCTGTATTAATTTCTACGGTGTTGGAAGGAATAATATGTGACTCATCGTGGACGTACTTTCTTAACATAGGCACGTGAAAAACAGGATGGACCGAAGACAACTCAACTGGCAAGGCTAACTCATAATCCACATTACCTTTCTTGCTTAAAATTTCATAAGGTCCGATAAATCTAGGACTAAGCTTTCCCTTCTTACCGAACCTCATAAGTCCCTTCATTGGTGACACTTTTAGGAATACCATATCACCTACATTGAACTCTAAGTCTCGGTGCCTCTTGTCAGAATAAGACTTTTGACGACTTTGAGCCGCTTTAAGCCTTTCTCGAAGTAGCTGGACCTTCTCTAAAGCCTCATAAACAAACTCTGGGCCAAGCAACGGAACCTCTACTGGTTCGAACCAGCCCACTGGAGATCTACATCTACGTCCATATAGCACCTCATACGGAGCCATCCCAATACTAGCCTGATAGCTGTTGTTGTAAGCAAACTCAATGAGCGGCAGATGATCATCCCAATTACCTCCAAAATCTATAACACAGGCTCGTAACATGTCCTCGAGGGTCTGAATGGTCCTTTCTGCCTGCCCATCAGTCTGCGAATGGAAAGCGGTACTCAAGTTGACCTTGGTTCCCAACCTTTTCTGGAAAGCTTGCCAAAAATGGGCCGTGAACTGAGGACCTCTGTCGGAGATAATCGAGACTGAGGTGCCATGCAACCTAACAATTTCCTTGATATACAACTGAGCATATTGTTCTGCAGTGTCTGTTGTCTTCACTGGCAGAAAATGAGCTGACTTGGTGAGTCTGTCTACTATCACCCAAATTGAATCATGCCTACGGTACGTGGGAGGCAAGCCTACCACAAAATCCATATTTATCGCTTCCCATTTCCACTGTGGTATTTCTATATCCTAAAGTAGACCGCCCAGTCGTTGATGCTCTGCCTTGACTTGCTGACAATTCAAACATTTAGCCACATACTTTGCTACTTCCTTCTTCATACCTTTCCACCAATACAAATCCTTCAAATCTTGATACATTTTAGTAGCACCTGGGTGAATAGAGTATCTCGAGTTGTGAGCTTCTTCCATGATGGCTTTTCTGAGGTCATCTACATCTGGTACACATAACCTGCCATTTAGCTTCAAAGCTCCATCGCTTCCAAGAGTGAAAGCAGTGATTTCTTTATTTCTGACTCCATCTTTTATTTTCACCAAATATGGATCCTCATCTTGCTTAGCCTTAACATGTGCAATAAGTGATGAACGTGCTAAGGCATAAGCAACCATATCTCCTCCTTCCATCTCATCCAGTCTAATCCCATCATTTGCCAGCTTTTGCACTTCTCGGCCTAACGGTCTCCTCTGAACTAATAAATGAGCCAAGACACCCATTGACTTTCTGCTGAGTGCATCTGCTACCACATTAGCTTTGCCCAGATGGTAAAGGATATTGATGTCATAATCCTTCAACAGCTCGAGCCACCTTCTCTGCCTCAAATTTAACTCCTTCTGCTTGAAAATGTACTGGAGACTCTTATGGTCTGTATATATATCAGAATGCTCACCATACAAGTAGTGCCTCCATATTTTTAAAGCAAATACTATCGCTGCAAGCTCTAAGTCGTGAGTCGGGTAGTTCTTTTCGTGGTTTTTCAGCTGCCTGGAAGCATAGGCAACAACCTTTCCTTCTTGCATGAGAACGCAACCAAGCCCTACTCTGGAGGCATCTCAATAGACTGTGAATCCACCCAAACCTGTCGGTAAGGTTAACACAGGTGCGGTGGTCAACCTCTTTTTCAATTCTTGAAAGCTCTGCTCGAATGCGTCTGACCACTGAAATTTAACTGTTTTCTGAGTCAACTTGGTCAATGGTGCTGCAAGAGAAGAAAAACCCTCAACGAACCTCCTGTAGTAACCTGCCAAACCCAAGAAACTTCTAATTTCGATCGGCGTTGTTGGCCTTGGCCAGTCCTTAACCGCTTCTATCTTCTGAGGATCTACCTTAATGCCTTCACTAGATACCACGTGGCCTAAGAATGCCACTGACTGGAGCCAAAACTCACATTTGGAAAACTTAGCATATAGTTCATTCTCTTTCAGAGTCTGCAGTGTTATCATGAGGTGCTCTTCATGTTCCCCCTTGCTCTTGGAATATACCAAAATATCATCTATGAACACGATAATAAAGACATCCAAGTACGGCTTGAAGACTCTATTCATCAGGTCCATGAAAGCAGCTGGTGCATTTGTCAGCCCAAAGGACATCACTAGAAATTCATAGTGGCCGTAGCGAGTCCTGAAGGCTGTCTTTGGGATATCTTCTTCTCTAATTCTCAACTGATGATACCCCGATCTCAAGTCTATCTTGGAGAAGTACTTTTCACCCTGAAGTTGGTCAAATAAGTCATCAATTCTAGGCAATGGATACTTGTTTTTAACCGTGACTTTATTCAACTGTCGATAATCAATACACATTCTGAGAGACCCATCTTTCTTCTTGACAAACAGGACCGGAGCACCCCACTGTGACACACTCGGCCTGATGAAGCCCTTGTCAAGAAGATCTTTCAACTTCTCTTTCAATTCTTTAAGTTCTGCTGGGGCCATTCTATAGGGAGGAATAGATATGGGCTGAGTGCCTGGTACGAGGTCAATACCGAAGTCTATGATTCTTTTTGGAGGAAGTTCGGGAAGGTCATCTGGAAAAACTTCTGGAAAATCTCTAACAACTGGCACAGACTGAAGAGTAGGCGCCTCTGATTCTGCATTAATGATATGAGCCAAGTAGGCAACACAACCTTTACTTATCATCTTCTGTGCCTTAAGATAGGAAATAAATTTGCCCACTGGTGACGCTGAACTACCCTTCCATTCAAGGACCTCTTCATTTGGGAATTGGAACCTGACTATCTTAGCACGACAATCTAATGTGGCATGGCAAGAAGAAAGCCAATCCATACCCATGATTGCATCAAAGTCCACCATTTCTAACTCTAAAAGATCAGCTATAGTATTGCAGCCTTGCACTGAGATTGTGCAACCCCTATAAACTCTCGTTGCTTTCACTGGCTCCCCAACTGGAGTAGATACTAAGAAGGACTCACTTAGATGTTCAGGTTTTAACCCGAGACTCGTAGCAAAATACGGAGTGACATAAGAATATGTAGAACCTGGATCAATCAAGACATATGCATTATGTGAGTAAACTTGAAGTATACCTGTAACAACTGCTGGAGATGCCTCCGCACTCTGACGATCAAGTGTAGCATATAAGTGGGGTTGTCCCCCTCCCTGGTGGACTGAGCCTGAACCTCTACCCGCCCTACGCGCAGCCTGGTTCTGAGGGCCACGAGCTTGGGGTGGTGCAACTGCAGCAGCTGAAGAACCTGCTAGATGTGCTGCTCCCCTATCATAGGTTCGCTGCAACTTTGGACAATTAAATTTGTAGTGTCCCTCTTCAAGACAATTGTACTAACCTCGACAACCCAACTTGCACGGCCCTGAGTGGTTCTTTTTACAATTACCACAAACATCACCATACTGTAGCTGCTGGTTGACACTGCCTTGACTCTGAATAGCTGGAGATTGAAAACTCTGATTTTGATTGGACCTGCCACCAAGGTTCTGATTCTGACGAGACTTATTCCCATAGTACTGGTTCTTCTTGAAGTATGACCCACCACCTGACTGGTAAGAGGACTGAGCTGGTGCAGTTTTAGCCCTGTTAAATGAGCTCTTTCCTCTTCCCATTGAACCATTGTAACCGCTGGATGATCGGGCCCTCTTGTTATGGTAGCTTTCCTTTTGCTAAAACAGAGCATAAAACTGACATACCTGCTGCTGCTGCCGCTGTAGTGTCCTGAATGTGAATACCCAATCCATTAACGAATCTATCAATCTTTTCCCTTTCTGTTGGAATAATATGGGGAGCGTACTTAGCCAACTTGATAAACTCCATCTGGTATTCTTCGACACTCATTGATCCCTGCTTAAGTTGCTCAAACTGGGTAGCCTTGGCTGCCTTATCTTCTTCTGGTATAAAGTTCATTGTGAATGCCTCCTCAAATTCCTCCCAAGTAGGTGGACCATAATCCTCATCTCTCTCTCTCTTTCCCATATCTCGAACCAAGTGCCTGCCGTACCCTTCAACTGGTAGGCAGCTAATTCAACAGCCTCATTATCAACTGATTTCATCAACCGGAATGCCCTTTTAGCTTCCTCAAGCCATAACATTGCATCTTCACCAACTTTGGTACTGTAGAACTCTGGTGGTCTCAACTTGAGAAACTCGTGTGCCCTGGAGGTTATAGAACTTTCATGTCTGTTGCCCTGAGGTGGTGCCTCATTCTCCCTAGGACCCTGAGTAGCCATGACTGCAGTAAACATCTCCATAGCCCCTCTCATTGCATTAAAAGCCTCACCCATCTCTGGTGGCAAGAAAACTTGAGCTGGAACAACAGGTGGGGTGGCACTTGGTTCTGGTTAGCTTGCTCATCTATCTCAACCTGATCAACCTGCTCCTCTGGTTCAACCTGGGGCGCTGGAGTCTTCTTAGTTGGCTTTCCCTTCTTACTTTTCTTAGATTTACGCTGAGCCACCATAGCCGCAAGCGTTTCTTGATCAGCTGCTTGAGCTCTGGTGTTAGAATTTCGAGTACCAACCATTTCTGTGAATTCAAAAGAATGAATAGATTAGAAGGATTCTTAGTTAAGCTCTATTGCACGATCTAGAGTATGAAAGAAAGCGAGACTTTTCCCAAATGTCTGCAGCCTCCAGTTCATAAGTATGGCGCGCTTCATACCCATAAACAAGACTCTACTGACACGGCTTCATAGACCCCTAGGACTCTCTAAACCTGAGGCTCTGATACCAAGTTTGTCACGACCCGTTTTCTGAACGAGTTATGACACGGCACCTGAGGACCAGGTTAACCAGACCTGCTAAACTTTTCATACATCTTTCAAAAACTCATAATAATTTAAATAAATAATAAATCTGCATCTTAAAATAAATAGTCAATATAACATTAAAATACTTTAAACGTTAAATCTTAAAATGTGCACCATAACCCTTCTAACTCATTGTCTATGAAGCCTCTAAAACTGGAAGACTGTCATACTGCACGAGACATGAAACCCTCGGCAATACTCAACTGAATAAATAAAATAAATGAAGGAACTGGTAAGGAAAACTGATATGTCTCCACTGAAAGCAAAACGGAGCTCACCAACAACTGAGGATGTGAGGGAGAGTCCTAGCATGTAGTCTGATCGCCTCTGTGACCTGCGTCTACGTTGACGAAGCCAACGTAGGTTCCAAGAAAAAGGAACGTGAGTAACGAATCGCTCGTCACCCAGTGAGTATCATCGACTCCCTCACTAAGGCCGGAACGAGAGTTAATAAAACATGAATGCGTAAACTTTGCTTTAAGACAGCTGAAACATTAGACCAAAATAAACTCTTAAATATTGTAAAATAGCTTATACTTTCTTTCTTTAGGGAGTACCGCGCAAGTCTGACATCTTTTCTTTCTTTCTCTTTCCTATCCCCGTGGCGTCCCACAGTTCAAAGTCTGACATGCTAGTATTCATTGCCCGACTATGGCAATATAACATAGTGCCCGACTATGGCACAAACTACCCTGTCAGGGTAGTTTCGGGGTAAAACGCAACCCGACTATGGTCATGCTCCGCAGCCCGACTATGGCTACGAACATGTTTACCCTTCTCAGAATTTAAAGTAGCTCCCAAAAATATTTCAAAAATATTGCTTGGCACCAAAGGCCTCAATTTGAACTTACACTTTCATTTAAAATCTCATCATAGCTCCATTAGCTTTCAAACACAAATAAATCTTGAATCATTTAATACTAATCATAGAATAACATAAATAATCTCATGAAATTGTACTCAAGTAAAGATATATGGCCCTCCTTACTTTGTATTGTCCTCTTTGAGGAATTTATTATTTATAAAACTAGTCACTAGGCTCCTTGCCTAGTGATATTCGCTAAAAAAAAAAGGTAAAGATATATGATCGGGATGTAAAGGAAGCTATGAAACATAATTCTAGATACTTGGTACTAAAGAACAACTTGGAAATATTAATGGATAATGAACGTTTGCCCGCTCCAATCAAACGTACATTAACTTCTCTAAAGCAATTTATCAAACACCTTAAATACATGAACTTTGCGAGAAAAGCACCTTAGAAAGGGTATATTTCAACTCACCTCGATTACTCATCGAGCCTAAACGTAACTCCAAACGACGTACTTCACGTTACCAACCAACTACAACAATCAATTTACGTAATCAATTCCAAAGTTCTCATCTTTGCCCCAATTTAAGAACTTAGGTTCAACCCTTAACTTTCTAGGTTTAAAGAAATTCCCCAATGAATATAATCTATTAACATGCTAGATTCTTGTATAATCATAATATAATTTCACTAATCCGCAAGAAAAACTTACCTTGATGTTAACTTGAAAGTCGAATTGGAGAAGGTACGCTTCCCTGCTTCAGTTCGGCGAAGGGAGTACTTTGGTTACGGCTGTATCACGCCAGAAACCAGGGTGACTTGGCTAAAAGACCTCTGCAATGAAGGAAATAGAGGTAATAACCCTCAAGTCTTAAAAATTGGGTGTATAACCCTTTAATTGCTTAATGACCATTTAACACTAATGATCTTATCCAAGTTCTCTAGTCTCAAACCCCCAGCCCCCAAGTTACAAAAACTACACTTTGGTCTATTATATAAACAATTATTATTTACCTAAAATAGCAAAAAAACAATTAAATCTTCCCACCAAAATCCTTAGACCCCCAGCTGCCTTCTTCTTCCCTCCAAGCTTTCCCGCCCAGAACCACCTGCGGCTACAATGGCTTTTTGAGCTTCGTTTTTTGCTCCATTTCTCCCATCAAGAACTGCGTCATCTCGATCTATAACTGTTTTATCTTTTGGAACCCGTTTTTCTTGAAATTTCTTGTTGCGGCTGTAACGTCTCAATGCGAGTAATGTGGATGGAAATCTGAGGTGAATTGGTCTGGGCTTCCGTCTTTGCACATACATCCTTTCATTTCTTCAACTGGTTAGAAGTTCAAGCTGTTTTTTATTCGTTCGCCATTGTTGCAGAACTGCTGCATTATTTCATCGATCATCGACCACATTCGGTTGATCATCGACTTCGTTGAAGTAGATGGGGGGTTTCGTAGTAGTAGGTGCTGACTTTATGGGTGAATGGATTGAGACCCCAAAATGCTGGAATTGGCAATCTAGGACAAAGACAACAATCCCTATTGCATTAAATCTGGAATGTACCTACGATCAGTTATTTGACCAATTAATCGATCGCGGCAACTTAACGTGCCATCGCAGCGAGGTTTCAATTAGCTATGTTTTTAGTGCTGCTCCTACGAGGGGTAAGGTGGCTCCTTCTTTTATAAGGAATGATAATGATTTGCATATCTATATGCTCGATGTTGGAAATAATGGTAGCAGACCTATTTTAAAGATATTTGTTGGCGAGAGCTCTCAAGCAGGCTCAAATGCTGCCACTAATGGTGCAGCTGATTCTGCAAGACCACCACGACCACCACTATTCAATGAGAGTACGGGTGATCATGGCAGTGATGCTGGAGTTGGTGAAACTGCTGGTGATATGGATAGTGAAGAAGAAAATGCTATTGAAGATCCAGAGGTTGGAGAACCCGCTGTAAATGGGAGCAACTGTGTTGCCGAATCTGCTCCCACTCAAGGCAGCAACTTGGGTGATGTGGTTGATGATTGCACAGGTTTTCATACTGGGAAAACCTTCGATACCAAGAAGAGCCTGGTTGTGGCTTTGAAGATGGGTTCAATGAAGAAGCCATTCACATTCAAAACAAAGAAGAGTACTAAATCCCTGTATGTCGTGGCATGTGTAGAAGCGCGCTGCAGGTGGATGGTGCGCGCCATGAAGTATGTTAATTCCAACAGGTTTGTGATCACCAAATACTTTAAAGAGCACACATGTGGGGTGCAACATCTACCAAGCCATCATCCACATGCTTCAGCGGATGTCATCGGAGAATATTTCAAGAACAGGTTTATTGAAGGCAAAGGGTTGACGACAAAAGATATCAAGAGCGCTTTGGATCAACAACTGAATAGTAAGGTAAGTTATTGGAAGTGCTGGAAAGGAAGAGAAATTGCAAAGGCTTTAGTTAGGGGCAGTCCGGAGCACAGTTACGCAATTTTAGATGCGTACAGTTTTGTGTTGGAAAGCCTAAATCCTGGCAGCAAGACTGGGTTAAGGGTTGATGAACAGGGGAGGTTCAAGTATTTTTTTGTAGCTTACGGAGCTTGGGTTAGAGGGTTTACATATATGAGGAAGGTGATATCAGTCGATGGGACACATTTATCGTCCACCTACGGCGGTGTTTTATTGACGGCTGTCGCGCAGGACACGGAGAACCACATTTATCCATTGGCTTTCTGTGTGGTAGACAAGGAGTGCGATAGCTCATGGCTATTCTTTTTTGAACAGCTGGCTCACGTAGTCCCCAATACACCGGACCTGTGCATAATTTCCGATCGCGCCAAGGCCATAGCAAATGGGATTAGAAGGGTGTATACCTTAGCATCTCATGGCTGTTGCACCAAGCACCTTGCTGAGAACATGCGCGTAAGGTTCAAGTGTGGATCATTTTTGAAGGATTATTACACCGCTGCAAAGGCGTACCGTTTTGAAGTGTTCAGCGATGCTTTTAACCAGCTCGCGTCAAAATGCCCTGCTGCAGCTGCTTGTCTTAAGGATGAAGTGGGCTTCCATAAGTGGACGAGAGCATTTTTTCCAGGAAACAGGTATGATGTAATGACGACAAACCTTTCCGAGTCCCTCAACGCAATGTTCAAGGACGAGAGAGAATACCCCATCCTGGGACTGTGCAATGCTATTACTCACAGGTTTACTGACAAGTTCAATGAGAGGCGTGAGGAGATGAAGAAACACAACACCATTTTGGTGCCCAGTGCTGAAACAAAATTGAATCAGAATATGCTTGAAGGAAACAAATTGATTGCTTATCATGCAGGCGGGAGCGTGGAAGTACCGAAGTACACTGTGGTTGGAGATGGCCTATCCCACACTGTCAATCTTCATTTCAGAACGTGTACATGCAGGGAGTTTGACCTGGACAAGATACCATGCAAGCATGCGTTTGCAGTGTTGAGGATAAGGTATGGAGATGAATATGGTGCTAGCGCGTACCATTACACTTGTCCATTTTATAGGCTTCAGACTTACATGTGTGCGTATGAAGAAAATGTTTATCCAATGCCACCGGAGCAAGAATGGATGGTTCCTCCAGAGGTAGTTCATAGAAGAATTCTTCCGCCGATGGTCGATCCCAAAAAGGGTAGAAGGAGAATTAATCGTTTTCCCTCAGTTGGTGAAACTTTTTTCTCAAGGAAGAGGCAAAATAGATGTTCAAACTGCAAGAGAAGTGGCCATAAGAGGACAACCTGCCCTGCTTTGGTACGAGGTTGATAATCAACCTTGCAATTTTGATTTGGTGTATTAGCTTAAGTTCTTCATATTTGGTGTGTTTAAGTAGTGTTAGATGTGGTTGTCTTAATTTGGTACTGTGTTATTTGTAGGAACAATTTGAACTGATTGTAATAGTTTCGTTACTGTATTTTATTTCTATTTTAAGTGTCTTGTATAAGAATGACTATTATTTGAGTTCAGCAAATGCTGGACATGCTTACAACCAGTTGAGTATTTACAATTTCGATTAATAGACCCAATGCAGTTGATAAAGTGATTGAACTCATTTAATAGACGCGTGCGCCCCGTCATTGAAAGCAGCCGGAATTGGGTTAAACGAAGTGGCAGTTCATAATTGCCACTTGAAACGATAAGACTTTTCTTTTTCTGGGAACACCAAAGGTTGCATCGATTTGGAGCCTATAAATAGAGGCATTAGATCCAACAATCCACAACACAACTCAAGAATCAGAAACATCTTATAATGGCAAGAGCTCCAGGAAGTGCCACCAGAAACAACAACAATGGCAATGTCACTCTCAGGAACAACGACCCAGAGGTGCTGCTGATCCGTGCTGACATAGACAGGCTTATCTGCCTCCTGTGTGAAGATCGCAGGAGACAGGAGATGAACATCCGCCGTACTGCTAGGATGTTGAGGGTGCTCATGGAACGAGCAGGGGAGGATCTGGACAACTACATCACCCCTCCCCCCTCCCCTCGTAATAATTAGTTTTTTTTTTAATTTTTAAATGTAAAAAGAAAAGAGTTTTCATTATGATTGCTCTTTTCTTTAAAAATATTATATATGAAAAGCCCCCTGGGTTATTATTAACTATGATTGTGCATTTAATTTCTCGTTCAGTTTCCCGCTCCCCCATTTTTTTTTTGCGTATTCTTGATGAACTGTCCATACTCCATTTTGGTTTATAATCAACCAACACCAAGTAGATAAATGGATAGATAGGTTCGCAAAAATTGAAATAATCAGAAAATGACCAAAAATAAAAATATAAATAGAAAAAGATAAAAGTAAAGTAATAAATTACGATAATAATATTTACTGGAAAATGTAAATAAAATAAATATTAAGTAATACGAAAAATATTTAAGTAATGGCAGGATTTTCTGAAGTCGGGACTTGAATGGACAAAGGTAATCGACTATTAACCAAATCAACCCCGAAAGGGTTGATTATCGACCTAGTGTAATTTCTTTTTTTTGCGTATTCTTGATGAACTGTCCATACTCCATTTTGGTTTATAATCAACCAACACCAAGTAGATAAATCGATAGATAGGTTCGCAAAAATTGAAATAATCAGAAAATGACCAAAAACAAAAATATAAATAGAAAAAGATAAAAGTAAAGTAATAAATTACGATAATAATATTTACTGGAAAATGTAAATAAAATAAATATTAAGTAATACGAAAAATATTTAAGTAATGGCAGGATTTTCTGAAGTCGGGACTTGAATGGACAAAGGTAATCGACTATTAACCAAATCAACCCCGAAAGGGTTGATTATCGACCTAGTGTAATTTCAAATAAAATCAAAAAAATCATGACTAAAATGTCTTGTTACACCATATGTGATGGTATATGGACCCCATTTGAGTATTATTGACCAATTTAGTACATTATAACAACTCATTGATGCCTACAAGGGAAAATCTCATGTATACATAAGCCTACTATGTCTATTCTTGTTAAGCAATGCCTTAGTGTCATGACTCATATGTCTTGTTACACCATATGTGATGGTATATGGACCCCATTTGAGTATTATTGACCAATTTAGTACATTATAACAACTCATTGATGCCTACAAGGGAAAATCTCATGTATACATAAGCCTACTATGTCTATTCTTGTTAAGCAATGCCTTAGTGTCATGACTCATATGTCTTGTTACACCATATGTGATGGTATATGGACCCCATTTGAGTATTATTGACCAATTTAGTACATTATAACAACTCATTGATGCCTACAAGGGAAAATCTCATGTATACATAAGCCTACTATGTCTATTCTTGTTAAGCAATGCCTTAGTGTCATGACTCATATGTCTTGTTACACCATATGTGATGGTATATGGACCCCATTTGAGTATTATTGACCAATTTAGTACATTATAACAACTCATTGATGCCTACAAGGGAAAATCTCATGTATACATAAGCCTACTATGTCTATTCTTGTTAAGCAATGCCTTAGTGTCATGACTCATATGTCTTGTTACACCATATGTGATGGTATATGGACCCCATTTGAGTATTATTGACCAATTTAGTACATTATAACAACTCATTGATGCCTACAAGGGAAAATCTCATGTATACATAAGCCTACTATGTCTATTCTTGTTAAGCAATGCCTTAGTGTCATGACTCATATGTCTTGTTACACCATATGTGATGGTATATGGACCCCATTTGAGTATTATTGACCAATTTAGTACATTATAACAACTCATTGATGCCTACAAGGGAAAATCTCATGTATACATAAGCCTACTATGTCTATTCTTGTTAAGCAATGCCTTAGTGTCATGACTCATATGTCTTGTTACACCATATGTGATGGTATATGGACCCCATTTGAGTATTATTGACCAATTTAGTACATTATAACAACTCATTGATGCCTACAAGGGAAAATCTCATGTATACATAAGCCTACTATGTCTATTCTTGTTAAGCAATGCCTTAGTGTCATGACTCATATGTCTTGTTACACCATATGTGATGGTATATGGACCCCATTTGAGTATTATTGACCAATTTAGTACATTATAACAACTCATTGATGCCTACAAGGGAAAATCTCATGTATACATAAGCCTACTATGTCTATTCTTGTTAAGCAATGCCTTAGTGTCATGACTCATATGTCTTGTTACACCATATGTGATGGTATATGGACCCCATTTGAGTATTATTGACCAATTTAGTACATTATAACAACTCATTGATGCCTACAAGGGAAAATCTCATGTATACATAAGCCTACTATGTCTATTCTTATTAAGCAATGCCTTAGTGTCATGACTCATATGTCTTGTTACACCATATGTGATGGTATATGGACCCCATTTGAGTATTATTGACCAATTTAGTACATTATAACAACTCATTGATGCCTACAAGGGAATATCTCATGTATACATAAGCCTACTATGTCTATTCTTGTTAAGCAATGCCTTAGTGTCATGACTCATATGTCTTGTTACACCATATGTGATGGTATATGGACCCCATTTGAGTATTATTGACCAATTTAGTACATTATAACAACTCATTGATGCCTACAAGGGAAAATCTCATGTATACATAAGCCTACTATGTCTATTCTTGTTATGCCTACTAATTTCTATTCTTGGATTCGAGAATAATTCAATATGTTAATTTTCAAGATACAAAGTTGATTATCGACTACTATATGTCGATTATCCCTAAACCCAAACCCCCAACCCCAAATCCCCAAACCCCGAACCCAAACACGGAACACGTCACGCCCTTGGTCACGCGGCTTAGGTAAAAGTCAAAAAGTTTGAGCGGAAATTGGAGCCCAAATTTCCCGCCTCACTTAAATCTCCATTAACTTTAATATTTTAAAACAAATCCCCAAATATATAAAAGCTGATTTAACGATTCCCCAAACAATTTCTAGAGAACCCCAATAATTTCCCCCAATTTCTAACCTAACCCACCCAATTCTTCAAAACCTTCTCTTTCACGACCCCTCTTTCACCAGCTGAAAAATCAAACAACTCAAAGACAATCATGAGTGAAGATTCGTCCAGCTCCAACGTAGAAGCCGATATCTGTTTCTGCGGCAAAAGTACGAAGCTGAGGACATCGCGCACTAATACAAACCCTGGACGCAGATTTTGGAGTTGTAAAACTCCAAAGGTGAGTTACTCATACATTATAGTTTTGTTTTTGTTTTTGATTATTTGTTAGTGTAGTGATTTTTTCTTGGGTTTTGTTAAATAATGTAGTCAACTGGTGGGTGCGACTATTTTCGTTTTTGTTTTTGATTATTTGTTAGTGTAGTGATTTTTTCTTGGGTTTTGTTAAATAATGCAGTCAAGTGGTGGGTGCGACTACTTTCGGTGGTTTGATGGTGGACCATTGCCTGCAGCAGCATCGAGTGTGATTGGGAATCTGGTTAGAAAGCTTAAGGATACCGAAGACAATTGTGTTTTACTGAGACAACTACTGAGTGAATGTGAAGAGCAGAATAGTTTTCTGAAAATCATGCTGAGGGATGGTGAAATGAAGTTGAAAGAAGCTGAGAAGAAGAGGGAAGAAGCTGAGCAGAAGAGTCATCGACTTAAGATGTTGATTAAGTCGATGGTAGCTGGTTGTGTTATCTGCGCCGTTTTTAAATGGATCTCCTAGTAGTTCGCTTCTTTTAGTATGTGTAGTATTTTGGGGCTGTGTACATTTTGTTCATAATTCGGATATGTGTATTATTATTTTGACGCTGGGTTAACATAAGGTCAATCGTTTGGCCGTTTTTGTATAAAGGCCAATAACTTGGCCGTTTTTGTTTAAAGGCCAATAACTTGGCTGTTATTGTATAAACTTAAGGCCAATAAATAATTTGGCTGTTTTTGTATAAAAGCATCGATATTGTAATGTAGTTGGGAAAGCTCTGTTTTGTTTTTGTTATAAAATCTTCGTTATTGTTTGAGTTGCGAGCACATAAGAAGAGAAACATGTTATTAGTTGCAAACCATGATTGAAACATTGAACAATGAATGAAATGAGTTCTCTCCTAACAAGTACACTGCATTGATAAACCCACTGTTCATGTCCAAAAACAAGGTCAGCCACCATACACTTGTCTATGACTAACCAGGAGATAACCAGAGATAACCATAATAGAATATACTAGACTGTCATCAATAGAATATACCTTAACAAATTTAAAGTTAACCATCAACTACTGTTATTATAAACTACTAGTTCAACATTCAACTTATACAAAACCAGGAAACCAATCATTAATACTGAACCCATCAAACATTATCTGTTCCAATATTCTCTTAAGGAAACTGAACATTCAGACTTGCAAGAACTTCATTCACAACAACATTAGCTTCATCCACATGCAATGCCGCTTGTGTCTCGCGATTTTCTTCAACAATCTCTTCATTTCTAGCTTCTTCAACAATCTCTGCATTGTCTCCTTCTTCAGACTTCTCTTCATCTACTCCATCAACTTGAGCTGCATTTCTGGCATCTTCTGCATCTGCAGCATCTGCAGTCATCTCTTCATCTGCTCCATGAACTTGAGCATCATGGAAAACCTCTTCTTCTTCATCGACTGCCGCATTGTTTTCTCTCACATCTTCATTCTTCTCTTCATCATTATTCCCTTCATTCACTTCAACTAAAAGGAAATACTTAGAAATTGACAAAAATAATCAAATTATCATTAAAATGAATATACATACCTTTCTTTTTCCTCTTCACAAGCTTCCTTTGCTTGAACAGCTTCCTCTTCATCAAGTTCCTGAACTTTGTTTTCCTTTCACTGTTCACCTTCTTCTCTTTCAACAATTTTAAAATCTCCTCACTCACCTCCAACATTCTTGTCAGAACACCTTGCACATGCCCACAGTGCCTGCAAGTTCCCCTGCTACCACCATCAACACCATCACCAGCAACAGCATCATCACCATCATCAACATCATCAACCCTATCTTCCTGGCTTTCAGTTTTGTGCATTTCATCAGCATACTCCTCCACAATGTACTTAATCCCAGTGACCCCCTCCAGCATAGCCCTCAGCTTGTCCAATGCAGGATCCTCGACCTCATCAGCATGAGGAGAGACAAATTTTTTGCAACCCTCAACTTCTTGCACTGTTGGGATCAAGAAAGGGTGCAAAACCTGTCATCAAATGATAAAATAATTAATAAATTAATTAATCATTAAATGATAACATAATTAATAAATTGAATTGGTACATACCTGTCTAGCTTCTTGATGGCCTGCATCAACATCTCCCACATTTCTTCTTGTATGCTGCCACCTCAGCATCCTTGGGATTGGCAAGGGGGACTGTTCAGATTTCCCAGCATTACGGCCAACCAAGGGTACAGCCTCATATATCCATGCCTGCCATGAATGCCACAGTCACATTACTTATGTTTTCACACAATCATTCTTAATAAAACTGGAAAATAAAATAATAATACTTACAAGGAAGGCCCATGGGAATCCAAACAGTGCATAACCAGCAGTTTTACCCTCTACATGCTGTCGATGGGTCTTCGCAAAATCCACTTTATTGTAGAGGTAGTCCACTGTCAGGTCATAACAAAGCCTGCCCCAGGGGTACTTGCTGAAAAAGTCCAGGTTATCCACACATTGGATCCACCATTTCTCAACATTTTTAGTTTTGTCCCTGGCCATCAAGACAGTATGGAGGAACCACAGGAGAGCCAACTTTAGCTTCTCTTCCTTAGAGAACTGTCTCTGCTCCATCAAGTACAGTAGATTTTCTGCCCTCACATCCCCACCACCACAGACCTTCTCTAAAAATCCTTCACCATTTGCCAAGAACTTGGCCTTCAATTTGGTATCTGGCTCTTCACAACAGTTTAAGCCAGTCATCAGGTAGAACTCTCTCAAGCCAAAACAGACTGGCTTACTATCAATTAAGAACCACATCTCATGCTTTTTCTTGGACTGTCTAATAGTCCTCAAAAGCACTGAGTGCACCAACTGACCATTGAAGGTCCAGTTCTCAGAAAGGTTTAAGAAATCCCCAAAAACTGATCTCCTAAACATCTTTTCAAGACCCAACTTTGCCAGCTTGGTCTTGAAGTCATATAATTTTTTAACTGAAGATCTCACAGAGATCTTTGCATTAAATGATTCAAACCTGGACAACCAGGTTTTGAACCTAAAGGTACTGACATCAATGTCAATCACCTTCTGTGGAATGCTTAATAAGTCAAGAGGATGCACATCCTCTTCATCATCCTCATCTCCCTCTTTATCAACTCCATCACCTGCTCCATCATCCCTCTCACCAGCCTGATCCCTATCAACCCCTTTATCAACTCCATCATCCCTATCACCAGCCTGATCCTCCTCTCCATCACTCTTCCTACTTGCCTCCCCAGAATCACCCTCATCCTCATCATCATCAATCACAACAGTTTTTCCTCTTCTTTTTGCTGCAGCAGCAGCACTACTACCAACTCCATCTTCAGCTTGAAATCTGTCAATCTGATCAAAGGTATCAGCAGATGCACCTTTTGAACTCAAGTTGTCACCCACCTCTGTTTGACCACCACCAACATCTTTATCAGTTGATGTGGCATCACTGTCATCATGTTCTTCCTCCACCCTTCTTCTTTTGCACTTGACAAAATCTGAGGGGATGTTCGCAGACACCCAAGCTGATTGTGCTGCTTTGCGCATGGACCACCTACGCGTACCTATATGTTGTTCCCTAGCTCTCCTCTCTTCTAAAAGCGCCGCTCTACGCTGTTCCCAAGTTCGCGGACCTTTTCCTTTAGGAACGGCGTGCTTTATCCTAGGCATTTAATCACCTAAACACAACACAGTTTTACAACGAAAGTTAAAGAAAAAACCCCCAATAATTACACCTACACAAACCACATTTTAATACGAAAGTTAAAGAAAAACCCCCAAAAATTAAACCGTAAACCAGAATCGAAAATTGCGTATGAACCGGTAAAATAACAACACCCATTGCCCGAAATCAAGATGTAAAGATGCAGAATAGCCATTAATCGTAGAAAATACAAAGTTAAATTTCAAATAAAAACCCTAACAAAATCTCGATGCGTACCTGTTTATGCTGTTCGTCGATAATGTGCTTAACCCACAGAGATCCTTTAAATAACTCCAAAAAGACACTCACAGCAGTTGAAGTCGTGCAGGCAGTTGATAGAGAGAAAATAGGAGAAGTTGAGCGTGAAAATTGGAATGGAACGCAGTGGTGTATGATCAACCAAACAGAGGAGATGTAGTATCCGTTATTGTTTAAATTACCCGGGTACTTTTTTTTATTTCAAAAAGAGCTCACAAGTTTTTTTTATGTTTTGCACCCTAATGAATTATTGTTTTGCACCCACAAGTTTCTAAGAGTACTAATCCAGTCCCTGGTCCCCACTTAAACCCACTTAAGTTTTTCTCTCTCCAAAAATAAGTCAAAAAGAAATGGAAAGGTTAAACTTTTTATTCAACACTTTGAGGATTCTTTTAGCTAATTCTTCTCCAGAAACCAAGTACTGATATATCTATATTGCTTACCCTTTGGTCCATTATTTTAATATTACTTCCTTACATGATTTTTATTTTCTATTGTTAAGTAGCCACACCAATATTAGTAGTATTCCACTATTTAAATTTTAGCCAATATAAGTTAGTTTTAATTCTTGGCATTTTATAACTCTTCCTTCCACTTCCAATATTATTGAGTATTCACACCTCATCCAAGATAGTATCATAATTCAAGTTCACCTTATACTTGATACTCGGACCTCGACATACATAAGGAACGACTTTATGTGAATATTTTTCATGCCCATAAATATCCTAAAACTTAGGAAATTCTTAGGAACGTCACAAAGAAACATCAGTAACTCAATAATAAAGAGAAAAAAAGGAACGATGATACCCAAAAGCCAAACGACGCCTTAACCGATTCAATTAATCAAAATCGGAGTCAGTCGATCCCAAAGAACAACAACAAATTCAGGGACGGCGTCGTTCCTGGTCGAACCAAGTAGGCGAGGGGAGGAGCGACTCCCCAACTTGGGATTTCCGGCAGAGATTCCGGTACATCTCAGTGGAGTCTCTGCAACTCCATCCTTCTCTTTATTTCTTTCAATCAATGAGTAATAGAAATCGATCAGTCTCCGGTGGTTTTTTCTACTGGTGTCACCCCAGACCCATTTCCCGATTCCCCTTTTTCATTATTGTTGTTTTCCTATTTGAATCTGTGTGTGTGGTGTACGGTTTGTTTGGTGGGTTTTGTGATGTGTTATGTCTTGTTATGAGGGAGATAGACGAAGTGTGGAGGTGTGTGTGATTTATTGTATCTTGGTACAAAGGAGGGGCGTCGATGATAAAGGAGAAACAGAGGGGTGACAAGCGGTGGCTTTTCCGGCGGTGGGGGTGTGTGCGTTTGGTCTCTGTTTTTTGTTATGAGGAAGAAGGGTCGAGTGTACTGTACTGTCCGTATAAGTTGTATGTATGTGTATGTGGGTTTTGTGTGGGTGTCAGGTGAGGAAGAAGAAAAGGGCTGGGTTTTTCTTGGTCTTTATCAGTGTGTGTTGAGTGCGTGTTTTGGTATAGCTGCGTGTGTATTGTACTATGTCAAGAGAGGAGAAGGGTGTTGGGTATAGTACTGTGTATGTGTTGTTTGATTGTCTGACTTTTGGAGAAGAAAAATGGGTGAGGATGACGATGTGAGGTTAGCTCCATCTGTGTCTGTGAGTGTGTATTGGAGTTTGTGTTCTCCAATGTATCGCGTGTATATGGAGGTGTCTCATGAAGGAGAGGAGAAAACAATGGTCTTCTTTTTAAAGAAAGAAGAATTAGACAAAGCCATTAGGAGTATCTTTGGAATATTGGGTAAGATCCCAATTTTGAATTCTTTTCCAAAAAAAAAGAGGGAGATAAGGGAGTGATTTTGGGCTTTGATTATAATTGAAAGATTGAGGGAGAGATTAGGGGAAGGATGAACTTGGACCGGTTTTAGGAAAAGGGATATATAAAGGATGTACTTGGACCCTTCTTTGTCTAGGTTCAAGATGGAATAAAATTTTGTAACAATTTAAAAGAATTCAAATATGAATATTGAAAATTGGAATGGAGGTATTTTAATTGGACGTATTTTTAACTAAAGGTGCAATATAAATGTATATATATCATATAAAGAAAATAACACGCATAAAAAATAATTAGTGTCAAATTATATTAACTAAGTATAAATAACTATAAATGTTATAATGTACTAAAATTGCACAAACAATCATACTTTGACAAATAGCTTAAATGATGCAGAATTGTGTAATATAGCCACATTTAAGTATGTAAAGTATAAGTAGAGGATAATGCACGTAAATGCATGTTTTCTAATGCATATTTTGCACAAATAGTCAAATTGCACCTTTAAGTTAAATTATAGCCAATTTTAGAAAAAATGAGGGACAAAATTGAGTGTCAACATTCGTATGATTATTTGTGACTTTTGTAAATTTTGGGAAGTGAATTTCGAGGTCATTCAGATAGTTTCCGTTAAAATACCGAAAGTTAATAATTTGATCTTTTTCCTTTTAATTCGCATCTTGAGTTTCAGGAATTCGATTTGAGATCCGCCTTAGCAAATATGTTACATAAATTTTGTATAACTTACTTGAGAAATTTGGGATTATTCCAAATTTTGTAGGATTACGTTTTAATTTTCGTCACGATATAAAAAAGAAAAGAAAAGAAAAAAAAAGAAAAAAGGAAGGAAAATCTATATTATATTAAAAGAACGAAGGCTCTTAGCAAATGTTGATTGAACTTTTTGTCCTTCATTAAAAGATTGCACAGTAGACAAAATTGTCGTTTTACTATTCTTTGATATTTTATTTATTACATTTATTTTGTATATGTATAAATCCAATCTACGTTTTTTTTCAACTAGAACATTATCATTTAACTACAGCTGTGAACTTGAATCCTAAAGCTCTTTACTCAGCGTGGAAGAAATACAATATAATTCAAAGATCAATTGTACTTGGATAGATATTTTCATTTATAAATTGAAATTAAAATGCTTAGTCACGAAATTGAAGAAAGGTTTTCGTTTTGCTTCTGGAAACCTACTGTCCTCATCGATTTTCTACCTAAAGACTCCAATAGTCCACAAAAACTAAGAGATCTACCATATTTACATGTCTTTGTTAACTAGCTAAATACGTCAGTTATACTGTTATAGTTATTATATTATATATACGACAATTCCACCAATATCGAAATTAAAGAATTCTTGATGTCATATTATACATGTCGTCTTGTTTCTATGCTACATTGCAGATTGTTGCTAGACCTCACATGTCATTAAAGAAAAATGGCTTTTAGCTGCGCCCAACTAAGCTATATCATGTTACCACAAAGGGTTTGACATTGTCCCTCGGTTGAGACCATACTTAGATAGGGCATCGCAATTGTCATAGCCATGGTTTGTTGAGCGTGGTAACATCAAATTAGCCACGACTGATGCTCCGTCAGCCACAATTTTAAGGATGCTAATTATTATTGAAGAAAGGAATTTAGACTTAAATTTTATATTTACCCCCAAGGGCTAAAACGCGCTATTTTTGTAGTATTGCAAAAAGATTATTGATGGTCATGTTATTGATCTGCTAAAACCTCAAAGCGAGCAGCTTTGCAGCTATCCAGTTTTCTAATGTAGTTACGTTTATATTTGATCCAATAGATTAGTAACAATTGATCTAGTAAAAACTTAATCTGAATGGCTTTTCTTTTGATATATTTTCTCATAATATATTGATGTTCTTACCTAATGCAGGTTTCAAGTAATCAAAATAGTTGACCTTGGAGTGGCCGTAGATTCAAGGTAATTTAGGTACATTGTGTGCAATGAGAAGTTTAAACTTGAGTGTTTTATGATTATACTATGCGCCTATCATTTTAATAAATTTATGTTAGTAAATCTTCATGTCTTTTCTATTTTGGATCAAGAATTATCCTTTAAGGATCCAAATTGATATTGTTGTACCCGTTATCTATATGAATTTGTCAGCTCTCCAGGTTCCTGAAATTAAATAAAGAGAAAGAAGTGGACAAACGTACAAGACTAATGAAAGAGCTAGCTCTTTTTGAATGTCCAACATACTCAAAAGGAACCTCCAATAGACATTCATCACCAAATAATTGAAAGGTAAATCCGGGAAAGAACACTTCAGATTTGGTTAAATATCATTATGGGAACTCAAGTAAGTATAATTTTTTTCGTGTTTTTCTTTTTTGGATTAATTATTTATTTATCTATTCATTTAATATTAGCAGTAGTGAGTTAAAGAATGCGTCCCATTATTAAATAATTCTCCAAAATTGAATTATTAGCAGTTGAGTTAAAGAATGTATCTTACGATTAAATGGTTCCTCCAAAGATATGAGTAGTTATGGAAGGAGCTTTTTTTTCATTTACTGATTAAAACGATATAATGGAGGACTAATTACCAAAGGAGCTGCAAAATTATAATCTTTTCTTAATTGTATGATCATAATGAATATGATGATAATGGTTATATTTGCAAAAGGTTGTGTGGGTCAGAAGGTTTCTTTTCGGCCTTCTGGATGCATATGTTTTTTTCTTTTTTTTTCTTTTTTTTTTGTTGTAATGGTTACATTTGATTTTCTGCTGGTAAGGGTCATTATTGAAGCGCAGTAAATTTCTTTTGTAGAAAAATTATGCTGTGTATATATGTGAAAATAATTTTTTCTTTAAGTATATCATAATTTGTTGAATCATAGTATTAATAGACAATACTCATCAGTTTAAATTATTACTGCATAGTAGCTAGAGAGATTCAAGTAAATTAGGGGAATATAGACATGCATATGAAGGTCCAAGATATTCTCGAACATATTCAAGATGTAGACCATGAAATTTGAATTCAGATTAGGGACTTAATATTAGATTAGGATGTGACCTCATCTTAGAAGATTTAAGTTCTGGCAAAAAATATACAAATTCTGTGAATTTGAAAATCTTGTGAAATTGAGATTCTTTCTTAATGTATATTCTAAGAAATAATGCTATCAACTTATGGATTGATTTGAAAGTAGGACTAAGTATTTTATTATGAAAAATATTTACAATTAAAAAATTTCGTGCTAGAATCGTGGTATGTATCTTGCAGCTTATTTGATGCGAATACTTACACCTTAAAATCAGAGTACCTTACTATTGGTAAATACTTAAAATTTAGTTATTACTTTTAATTATGATAAATTGTTGCTTCGGCTCTGCTTTGTGATCCGCCGAGGTTTGGTTTGTTTAATTCATGTATGTTTATTTTTTGTGTTTTGTGCTTTGGTAGTTGTGGAATTCATGTATGTCTATAATACTTGAACGCCTATGTTACTTCCTTCATTAATAATATATTCAGTATCTTGACATATAAATTTTATATTATTTAAGTAAGATGACACGTGCGACGCACGTACACTAAAACTAGTAAAAATAAAGGCGGTGGGAGGTATTATTAAGCTTCATTTCGAAGCAGCAAATGGAACAGAAACAGAAACGATACAAAAGCAAGAACAAGAGAAACACAGTGAAAAATGGCAGAAAATAGAAAAGGGAAAGACATAATTTTCACCCCAAATCATCCAGGTAATGATGTTAATTTATTGTTTCAGTTTATTACGTGTGTTTGAATATATTTAACTGTAGAAATTAGGATAGTAGACACCGTTCTAATAAGTTAAATTGATATTTCAAGGGTTAATTGAACCCCGATAATAGAATTGATTATATATTCGTACTCAGGAAGTTATGGGCAGCCCATAAATATAATTTATTAAGAGTTTGGTTATACGATATTGAACCATGTATATAGGCCTAGACTGCGTACTGCTTATGCGAATCGGGTGTTGGGTCCCTGACCGGATTATTCTAAGATGTAAGGAATGAAGTTTTTAGCCTTATTTGATATATTTTTCTGCTTATTGAACGCAGTGGGATCGTTTGGCATTGAATCTAAAGGACAAAGCAGTTGTTGAGTAGCAGTGTTAACTTTGGAACAAAGTAAGCGTTTGTATCCATTTTTTTGGAGGCCCTTGGCCTTGTGGATATATTCACCATGTGTTCCTTACGTGTGTAGCTGCCGATAGGCGTACCCATTACGCCTTAGCTTTGGATTTTCATTGTATATTATATGTTATACCCTGTTGTTGGGATTGCATTGAGCATATGAACATTGTACTTCCCAGTAATCGAGGAGGGTCCCAAGCCGATGAAGGGTTATTATTGCATATATCTCCTGGTAGACGTTGAGTGGTTTCTATCCATTTCTTTGTGGCCTTATGCCTATGGATTTGTCTATATGTGTCTCTATTCATGCATAGCTGCCGATAAATGCATACTTACGATGCAGGTTTTTTTTAGAATAAGCATGATTTATACTGTATGGGTTAATATTTGTTGTATTTTATGCTGATTAGTTTAGTCTACATGTCTGTAGGGGATCTATGATCCGGTTTGATACTGTTTACGTGGATGGCTCGTCCTACACGCTTGTAGAGGATGTATGCATGTATGGTTGGCTCGACCTGCACACCACAGGGGGTATACATGAGATGAGGTTGGCTCGACATGCGTGCCTATGCATGTTCTATATAGTTGGCTCGTCCTACATGCTTGTAGGAGGATGTTTACCTATATGTTTGGCTCGGCCTGCACACCACAGGGGGTATACATCACATGAGTTTGGCTCGACATGCATGCCTATGCGGGTTCTATATGGTTGGCTCGTCCTACACGCTTGTAGGAAGATGTATGCTTATATGGTTGGCTCGACCTGCACGCCGCAGGGGGTATACATCATATGAGGTTGGCTTGACATGTGTGCCTATGCGGGTTCTATATGGTTGGCTCGGCCTACACGCATGTAGGGGATATATATGAGAGTCCCGCACCGGTGATAGGTATCAGGCACATTGACTGCATTGCATCATACCGCATTTATCCCATTTCATTGCACCGCATGCTAACTATTGTGTGTATTATGCTGTGTTTTGTGTATGCGATATGTATACTATGTTGTGGACATATTTCAGTTTGCTTATATGTTTCTGGCTATTTGTGTCTCTAATTGGTTTATATGCTTTAGTAGTATGTGTTTCTGGTCTGTATTTACTTAGCTCTTCTCCCTGGCTAGCTATCTTATTCTTTGAGGTGGCCAGTCTGCCCCCACTTACTGAGTCCTTTTGACTCATCCTTATTTGTTGTTTGTTTCTTGTCTATTTATTTCGTTTCGGCATGTTCGCTCCAGGATTGAGTTCGTCACGTTGTTAAGGAGCGAAAATGATTTCAGCTGTCAGGGTGAGCCAGCTTTATTTAGGATGACCACCAGTTTTATGTTTATTATTTCAGTTGTATTTTTCTCCCTCCATAAGGTGTCTGTATTCTTTTGCACCATTAGATGTCTAATCTGGATAGCCCTAAACCTAGTATGTTGGGTAGTCAGCTGTAATTTCTTTTGTACAGCTTAGAGGTATCAGTATGTCTGTGCTTTTTCTAAGTCTGGTTCTTATATATGAGTTGGATTTATATTTATTTTTCTCATTCAGTTGGTAAGGGTTCGCCTGATAGGTCTAGGGGAGGATGTCGGGTGCCCGCACGGCCTTTCCGAAAATCTAGGTTGTGTCAATTAGATACCATTTGGGCTAAGAAAATTCAGAAAAAGAGTGGCCCAATATCCATGATCCATCGGAGCCCGTGAACCGCTTTAATATTAGCCGTTGGATCAACTTGATCCAAGGGCTCCCATTGATCCCCTCTAGTACCCCCCTTTAATCCCCAAACAACCCTCTCATTTGTTCATTACACACCCCCTTAGTCTCCTGATGAGTGAAACTATGGCCAAATTTCCACCATTCACCAGAAATCGCCTCCCACCGTGTGTCCGCTGGAGGTCAACCGCAGCACCACCGCCGGCTGCCATCGTAAAAACCCTAAAATACATGTCCCGACTCGCCTGAATCCCTTCTACCTCGGCCTACCCTTGGATTTTCCAAATTCTTAACTATTTTGCATAGATGTGGATTCTAAGATTCGGTTTGACCCATTTGACGGCGAAACTCCATATTTTTTCGGTGAAACTTTATATCCCATGGCTTCCTCTCTTTCTCCTCATTTTGTTTCTAGACCCCGACTACATGAAACATTTATCTTCGGCTAGACCTGACCTCGACAGTGATGAAGTTGTTTTGGAGTTTCCTCTTCTAATTCATGTTTCATTTTTTGGCTTCTATATCCTTTCTCTTCATTTCTAATGGAAAATGACTTCATTGGTTTTCGACTAGAAAATTGAGAGTTTGGGAATGGACGTTCTTACATTGATGGCCAACGTTTGGGTGACGCAACAACAATGTAAAGGTGGCGAGGCTATTTGTTTTGTTAATTTGGGAACTGTAGTGGCGAGTGTGGATGGCGAGGAGCTCTGCGTGTATATGATAAAGCTGATCCAAGGCAGCTTGTCTGGGCGATGCTTGGGGTGAGGCTACAATAGTGGTGACGAGGGGACTGAACCAGTGAGGTTTTTTCTTTGGAGATGGCTACGGTAGTGATGGATAAGGCTGATCCACGGTGGTGTTGGCATGGGGTATGCAGTTATGATAACGACGCAGATATAGCATCGATGTGTGATGGAGAGACATTTTGTTTTTCTTGGGGAATGTAGTAGTGATGGCAATGACGCCGTACTCACGTCGTCGAGGCAGCTATAAGACGAGCATAGGTGATAGTGCAACGTCTGTTGATGTATATCGGGCAGTGCTGGCTCGTGATGGAGTCCGATACAGCTAGGATCACGAGGCTGTTTGATTTTCTTATTTTTGGAAGCAGTAGGTTGGTGTAGGGTTTGTCTAAGGTGTAAAGACATCTTGTCTGTCGACGTCGAGTCGAGGCAAGGTAGTGGTGGCGATGCAGTAGCTTTCAAGAATAAGAATGAGAATCGTGAGCCCTTTTATCTTACTTTGCTTCTTTAATTTAGTTCATGTTAGTAGAATTTAGTATTTGTTAGGTTTATTAGATTGTAAAATCATGTTCAGTTAAGTACGTATATTTGTATGTGTTGTTAGTCACTTGGCTTGGTACATTGAGTCGTGATTAACAATGAATTCATTTATGCCTCGTTTCGAATCGAGCTTGAAGTTAAAACTATGAGTCGATGTTTAGATGTTTGTATAATCAAGTTGTAAACTGGTTGTTGTTCATGTTTTGGTTGAAGGAATCTGTTCAAATTGTTTGCTTATCCATAGTCTAAGTATAGAAGCTAATGTCTGAACCATGAAATTAGTATGAAACTTAGTTGTTGGCTATGTGTTTGATCTGTATATTAGTTTGGTTGTTCAAGATGTTCAGTCCCATGAGTTTAAACATGTAGTCGTGATCAATCTTTTATCCAAGCGGGCAGGTGTGTATGTATGTTTTTTAGTGTGTAGTAGTAGTATATCCTTGCTCTGTATACTTAGCATGACTTCAAGTAAATGTTGGTTTGAGTTTGCAATGTGATTCTGTCTTGCTTAGTATGTCCAGACATGATTGTGATGTCAAGTTAGATTTGGTTGGTCTGTGGTTAGATTTTATACTTGTTAATGGGCTGGTGCTACTTTGGAAGAATCTGATGGGTTGAGTTCGGTTCAAGTAACTAGATTAGTTAGTCCAAAGTTAAATCTGAACTTTATTTGCTAGGATAGTCAAGTTTGAGCTAGCATAGTTGGTTTTAGGGGGTTAGTTTTAGTTAGTCTTAGGTTTGGTTAAGTTTGTACTTGCGGCAACCCAATTTGCATTGGTATTCAAAGGAAATCTACCTCATAATGAGGCAGATATGGTAAGCTGAAACATCCTACTTTGAGTAATAGTCAAGGGTCTTGCACTTATGGCTTTAGGCAATGATGAGATATTCTGGGAAATAGATATACATTGGGCCTTGTATCATAGCCTCTTGGGCTATCCCAGCTGCTCTCTGTACCCTCCTTTTTATCTATATAAAAGCAGCTTTATTAACTCATAAAGGTAGAACATTAAATCCTCACAATTACCAGCACTTGGGGTTGAGAAGAAAAAAATAGTTTGAGTAAAAAAGGAGCGGAAATAGTAAGACTAGAAAGGAAAACAAAATATTATGAGTAAAAGAAAGATCAAAGAGTAGTCTGGGATTCTTAATTTTTAAGTTTGGAGGAGAGTTTACTGTGAGCTGTTGGCGTCTTGTTAGCTGGCTGTTGTTGCAAGTTTGGTTGGCTATATTTGTTGTGGGCTGAAGGAACAAGTTACTTATCTACTTTGTTATTATGTAGTTTTTCTTCACCTTGTATGTATTTCTTCTTGACCATGTCTTAGACATCAAGCATGTATAAAATGATTTAGTCAAGGTCATTTCATGTTTCATGTTGTTTGCTTAGATGGATATGTTTAGATTTACTTATGAAAAATTGTCTGTATGTTCTATGGCTTAAAAGAAACTCCATCTTGTCAAAAGAAAAAGAGCCAGATCTGAAACCAACAAATAAGTGGACTGTCAGTGCAAAACTTAAAAGAAAAAACGTTACTTGTTGCAAAGTTAACAAACTGATTCTTTAAACCTCGAGAAACAATTAGAATAAATGTGTTATTTCAGGCTTAACTTTAGTTTAAGGCTATCTATTTAAGCCAAGTTCTCAATTATTAAGAAAAGAAAGCTTCCCTTTTTAAAAAAAAAAAAAAAAAAGAAAAACAAAGATATGCAATCAGAGGCCAAATTCAAAATATTTAAGCTGAAAAGGAGCAATAGTGCAAATCTTAATAAGAGAATATGATATAATAGTGCCATTTTACATGTAAACTCAAGAGTAAGGATTAGTACTATAAGTTTGAAAGAGGAAAGGAAAATTAAGTGTTGAACCTAAAATGCAAGTGTTAAAGTAGGATATTTGGTGCAAAAAATAAAGGAAAACTATGTTAACTGTAGCAGTAGAGAACCATTGGGCTTATAACTTTCAAAGGTGATCTATTTTGGGGGAGGGGTCTTCAGTTAAGGTCCTAACAGTTTGAGATATAAGGCCACTCACTAAAGATTTGAAGAAATGTTGGTCATTTGGTTTAAATGAAATTGGGAGGGGGCGTTGGCTTTGGCTGAAACAGTGGGCTCAAATACAAAGATTTGCAACAGTAATTCAGTTTTAACAATAGATTCTAAAATTGAATACAAATGTTCAAACAAAAGAATTATTCTTTAAAAGACACAAAACAATAGGCTTTTACATTTCATTGACCATGCGTCTACAGTAAAGTATGTAAGTTAGTAATATCTCTACTAAGAAAATAACTTCAAATAAAAACTAAAGAGTAACAGAATAAGGCAAAAAATACAACAGAATACTTTAAAAGCCCAAAATGCTATAAACAAAGCAATTGTGCTTGGCACAAGATTCGAGGGTGCCTAACACCTTCCCGAAAGTCAACTGAGGTCTTTACCCGAATCTCAAAATGCAGGCCTTTGACGAGTCAAAAGGTATTTCAAGGTACCTTTTGGTGACTTGGCACACCCTTTGAACTTGTCAAGTGGCGATTCCGAAAAAATAATAACTTGGTAACCTTTTGAACACCGTCACTTCCTTAAATGGAAAACCCTTAACAAATAGTGCAAAAATAAAATCAAATTCTATAAGCGCTATTAACCGAGAATCAAGCAGTTGAAAAAAGGGGGTATGACACGCAGTATCTCCAAAACAACAGAAATAGGAACACACCATATATAAACTTTTTTCTTTCTTAACTGAGAAAGAAAATTTTTACCTATATGCTGCCGCTTTTAGAATTTTTAACTCTTATCCCTAAAAAAACTCCCGAATGAAATGAGACCAATACCTTATATATTGCAACCTTAGGGTTTTCGAATTCCCTCAAAATTCTAAAACAGCCCTACTTTCTTCTTCACTGTTCTTGTAGGATAAGGGTGAGAATGGTCAAACTTTGCCTGATCGTACGATTCTCCTCCTTATCTTCAAGAATATTGATGTTATAGTGCTTTGACGGTTCTGATCGATATTGTTTGAAATGAACGCTCTAGATACAAAATAATGAAGCCCCGTACAGAGGAGATGAGGTGGAGATGCGGGGGACCATGAGGTTTAGACTGATTCGCTTGGGTTTTGGGGGGAATTTCGATGCGGCGAGTATGGTAACGATTAGGGTTTTCAGATTTGGGGGGAAAAGGGGAGAAATAGGTCGGGTGATATAGGTATACAGGTGTAGTGTATAATATTATGTGGGTGTTACGTAAGTAGGTTGAAATTAAGGCAGAGGAATGATTGTAGCCTCATTTAGGATTAGTTATAAAGGGAGTGTTGCGCGAGAGTTAGAATTTAAGATATGTATTGTGATTTTAGCCCATTTTCTTTAAAACTAGTGCATTCATTTTAATTTTTTAAATTTAACCTTCATTAATATATTAGACATTGATGAGTGGCCTTTTCCGTATCAAGAAGCGTATTGGTAAGGTGGCTTATCGGCTCGATTTGCCAGCTTCTATGCCAGTTCATCCGGTGTTTCATGTGTCAATGCTTCAGAAGTGTATCCGAGATCCTTTCGAACTGATTGAGTTAGATCCTTCTCAGCTAGATAAGAGTCTAGCTTATGAGGAGTTCCCATCTGCATTAATTGCCCGAGATATTCGAAAGCTTTGTTCGAAGAAAATTCTGATGGTTCGAGTGTAATGGCACAATCGTCCTCACGAGGAGGACTTGAGTCCAGCATGCGTGAGAGATATCCTCATCTCTTCGATGATTTAGATATGAATTTGATTCCTAAAAATTAAAAGTTCTTATCAATGTTTGTGTTTCTAGTTCTGTGGTGGTATAATTTTATCCGTTAAATGGTTTTTGAAGGTTGGCGTAAGAAGTACCATTTCTTAGGTAGAATCTGCTCTAGACTCTGGCTCGTTCGAGGACGAATGAAAGTGGAGGAGAATGAAATGCCCTTAGTTAGTCGTTTTAGGAGTTAGGACTCCGATTGGTATGCTGATAGTCCTAAAAGCTCCGTAAGGTCTATTATGACCAGTCAGTAAAATTTGAGCAGATTCGGACCTCGTTTGGTAGGTTTTGAGAAGGTTTTCGTTTCAGTTGTCGGTAAAGCTTAAAAGAGATTTTCGAGCTCCATTTGAGTAAATGAGCTTCGATTCGAAATTCAAAAGTTGTGTTAGTTTCGTATGGTAATTCTTGACCTGTGGGGACTTTTAGAAGTGAATTCTGAGTCGTTCGGTTAGTTTTTGCTAAAATATTGAAAGTTAAGAAATCAACCTCTTTCAGTGGGAGCCGGAGATCCGACTCGAGTTCCGTCTTTGCGAGAATGTCATAAAAGTTTTGTATGACTTATGTGCAAAATTTGGGGTCATTCAAGCCTTGTAGTATCCCGTTTGGACCTGAATTGCAGACTAGCAGCTGCTGGTGCAAAAACAAAAAAAACTGCAAGGTAAGCAGCTTTCTTTACAGTATAAGAGCTTCTCTTTTGGCTCGTTTCCATACTTTTACATGTCTATTTAGGGTAAAATTCAGTGCCAATCCATCCAAAATCATCAGGTATCAATCTTAAGCTAATTTGTTTCATTAAGTCATGATTCTTAGCTAGAATTTCTTGAAATTTAATTGACAAATTAGGTTAGAACCCTAAAATTTATGAAATTGGGGAATTTGATCAAATTGAATTCGATTATGAAAACTAATGATACCATTGGACTCGTGGGATTATGAGGAGTTCAAAATATATGGTTTATGTGTTTTCAGCTAAGCGCGGGCTGAGGGTATTTTGGTTTTTTTTTTTTCTTTTTTCACTGTCTAAAGGTTAAATATTCTTTTTTCAGGTACTTATAAGTGCGAATATATTTCTTTGGCTCAGAAAAGGATTATTTTGAGGGACGTCGGAATGGAAAAGAAGTCGTTCAGTAGCTGTTTGGACCCATGACTTAAGGTATGTGATAGTATCCATTTCTTTGATAGTATTTGGCCTTATAGATATTCTACCACATATTTCTTACGTGTGTAACTACCGATAGGTGTACTGTCTACGCCTAAGCTTCAGCTTTGCATCGTATTTCATATGTTATGACTTGTTATTGCTATTGCATTGAGCATAAGAATATTGTACTTCAGTTTGGGTTTGAGATGTACTTCTTGGCAGTCAATGGGAGTCTGCTGCCGGTGAAGGGTTATTATTGCATATATCTCATGGTAGTCGATGAAAGTCCAGCACTGGAGATAGGTTCCAGGCACATGTGACTCATTGCATCATGATATATTTTTTTCATATCTTTATGTGTGTTTTGTTAACTATATAGACTTGATGCATCGTTTATTCGTGATTGACTTAGTTGATTGGCTGTTGTTAGTCTATTTCCCTTGGCTAGTGTACCTATCCCTTAAGGTCGCTAGTTATTCCTCGCTTATTGAGTCCTTATTACTAACTCATTCTTTGTTTCTTGTTGTGGCTTTTTGTTGCGACAAATTCTACTCCAGGATCCAATTGGACGCGTCGTGATTGAGAAGCAGTACGTTCCTAGCTGTCCACGGTGAGCCAGCTTATTCATTGAGTGTCGCCAGCCGTAGATATTACTCCTAGTTTATCTTATTTTTTCTCCCTTCGGGAGATGTGTATATCATTTAGACTTCTTAGATATCTGATTTGGAAACCTCTAAACCTGTGTAATTTTGGGTAGTTAGCTGTACATGTCTATTCTTGGGAGTTATCTTGAGTTGTTAAGGTTAGATTCATTTCATTTTCAAAGTAATCCTACGTCATTTATATCGATTCAGTCAATAGGGTTTGCTCAACAGGTCTAGGAGAGGTAGTGGGGTGCCCGCACGACCAAACCGAGAATCCGGGTCATGTCAATATTAGCCAAATAAAAGAAGTTTTAGTCAAAATGATGGCGTTCCAATTACGTGTTTTTTTTAATTTCATCTTTAAGTTTAGATGCAATGACTATTTATTTGCGCATTTCTTCTTTTCTGACTAAATTTATAAAAGTATTTTGGCTATAACACCATTTTTTGAAGTCAAATAAAAGGTTTTAAACCAAATAATATAGTTTCAACTGTGCATTTTTTTAATTTATTCTATAGATGCAATGTTGTTTGTTCCAAACACGTCTTTAATCATTTTCAAGTCAAATATGTAATAGAAAACATTGCTAGAACACCTTTTATTAGCCAAATAATTTTTTTTAGCCAAAATAATGGAGGTTTAACTATGTATCTTTTTATTTCTTCTTTTAGATGCAGTGAGTCCAAATAGTGAATTTTTTCTTTGCCTGTCCAAATTTGAATTTTTTTGGTGGAACTTAATAATTTTAAGCTAATACAAAAATAAATTAGTTAAGGTGACAAAGTTTCCGCCAAATTGTTTATAGATGTGACCTGAAAAAAGAAGTTAGTAAATAGTACATTGTTAGGTTTAAAAAGGGAAAAGGAAAAGAAATTTTCTATTATATATAAGCCACTAAGAGGGTGTCTATTAAACTAGCTTTTAAGTCATTTTTTGGTTGTAGAAGTGTTTGCTAAGTGTAAAATAGCTTAAAAGCACTTGACTTTAAGTCTAAAATAAGCCAAAAGCAAGAAGTTGGGCAATCCCAACTTATTGCTTTTGACTTAAAATTATTTTAGTTTGACCAATAATTTTATCATTTTCTCTTATAATTTTTTCTAAAATTTCACTAGTTCCCTAGTTAACAAAGGTCATATATTATCCTCCCATTTTCTTTTGTTTACTTTTAATGATATTTTAGTTATTTAACATAAAAAGTGTATTTTTTTACCAAACAATTTCTTTTTTAATTTCAGCACTTCTATCCAAACATGTAACTGCTTATTTACAAAATAAGCTGACACTTAAAAAGTACTTTTAAGCACAAATACTTATAAGCTGGTTAAAATAAGCTCACTCAAACAGGCACTAAGCAAAGGGATGAACACTTGCATCAAAATGTGGTACCAAAAGCACTCTAAAATTAGATGCAACTCATGATTGTTCCAGATATATACCTAATTACAAGTATTATTCAACAAAGTTTAACTATTTGAAATAGTATGCTGACAACAAAGTACTATATATTTAGTACATCTACCTCCACAAATAAGCATCTGTTGCATTTGCTCTCTATGGGTTTCAAATGAATTTCATGAGGAAGAGGTAGACAATGGCAGACCTAATCAAGGTAACAAGTTCAATTCAACATCTGGGGATGGTACTTGATTCAGCTGATTAAGTGTGATACTAACCTATTTCATTATTTGAACTAAGATGGGTCAATAAATGCTTAAAAAGTAAATTGTTGTTACCTAAGTCGCCTGGGAGAAAAATAAATCCATTCTCTTTCTTTATCTTTTCTATCTGTGAAGGAAAGGAGAGAAGCGAGTGTAAATTTGGAGGTCAAGAATGTTTCATCTCTTCCCTTTCTCTTGTGTATATACACAACCAATATGTTTTCTTGTGATTAATTGAGGATAAAGTTCATATTTAAGTGTGAGTTTCAACTTTATTCTTGATACGGTCATAGACATACCTGCAGATCTCACATACGTGTAATATGAACTTTTATTTTATTTCTCAAGGTACTCTTTTTGGTATACTTGAATAATAATGATATGAAAAGGTTTATATCCCTTATTCAGAATCCTTCTATCATATTATGATGCTTAGGTGAATAAGGGTAATTCAATCTCTATACAACTTCTGCTTGGATTGCATTGAGAGGTTTGCGGACAACTATATTGGTCTCAAATATTTTCCCTTTGTTATCATATTCGCAGGGTGATATAGAATACTTGGCTATTCTTTTGCCAGGCCGTTGTCCATAAAAGAAAGTGGTTCAGACATTATTCACCAACGAACAAGAGGAGGTAACTTAATTAATACAATCTATTTCGCATGACTGTAATGTTCCGCAACAAGAAGCAGCAAGCTTAAAAAGATGTAGTAAGATGTAGGGACTGAGGCTCTGCATTCGCTGTTGGTACAGAACCATCATGCTTTTTTTTTCATGTTCACCACATTGTAAAGAAAGATCCCACATTATACGATTATTGTCTAGGAAACTCTCTTCATTATGATTATGGTAATCTATTTGATTTCAATACAGGCAATTAACAAAAAATTTCACCACGCGTACCTCCATTATCCCTAGTTATGTATCTTTGTCCCTACTAAGAAATATTTTAGCAAAATGGCCTTCTATCCATTTTTTAATGTATGAAAAGACTATTTTGCCCCTAACCAATATAAGCCCTAATTCTAATGGTGAGCCACCTCTTTTCTGCTCTCTCTCTCTCTCTCTCTCTCTCTCTCTCTCTCTCTCTTAAATTAGGGTTCTACGCCTTGGTTAGTTTTTTTCTCCTTTCTTTTTTCTTTGTTTAGTTCTCTGTGAATTTGATATTTCCCTTTGTTGATGTTCATTGTTAATCCAATTTTTGGTTCCGTCAATGTTTAAATTTTATTGTTAATCCATAATGTTTATTCAATTTGTTATATGAAATTATTTTAGTTAGGCAGTTAATATAATTTTTAGCAAAGTATTGTCATTGCTCTTTGTTTTTCTTTTACTGTAGATAGTGTCGACCATAGGGCAACAGTTTGACATAAGATTCAAGCATAAGTTCCATTGGCTATTGTGTTTTTTTTTTTTTTAGAAACGGTTGCCTAATTGTTGCCCACATGGCAACAATTGATATCATAACATCAAGCATGCGTTGTGTTTTGTATGAAAAGTATTATTTTTCAGTTTGTGTTTTTGCAATTTTTGCTTCCTTGAATCATTAAATTTTGTTGTTAATTGGTAATGTTTGTTATATTATAGAATGTGTTATATGAAATATATTAATTATGTAGTTGATGTAAATTTGTAGCAAAATGTTGATGTTGCATTTTGTTTTCTTTTTGCTGTAGAAACTGTTGCCCACACGGCGATAACTGAGATTATATTCAAGCATAAGTTCTGTTGGTTATCGTATTTTTATTTTTCTATTGTTGTTAAAACTGTTGCCCACATGACAATAGTTGACATAACATTCAAGCATAAGTTCTATTTGTAGAGAAAATGTTGTCTGTCAGGCTGCGCGTTTATTGTTTAGTACTCCCTCCATTCCAATTTATGTGTCATAGTTTGACTCGGCACAAAGTTTAAGAAATAGAAAAAGACTTTTGAAACTTGTGGTGTAAAATGAGACAAAGATGTTTGTGTGGTTGTAAATCATTTCAGTAATGGCAAAACGGTAATTTTGAAGTTAAATTGTTACCAAATTTAGAATGTTGACATTCTTTTTTGAACGGACGAATAAGGAAATGCTGCCACATAAAATGAAACGGAGGGAGTAATAGATATTCTCTTTTTAGTTTTCTTTCTTTTTGTGATGTTGATATTACATTTGTTGATTGTAGAGAAAAATTTGTTGCCCATTAAGATTGAGTTAATTATGGTGTGACATTGCATTTGTTGATTCAGTTTATATGTTTTGGTCTATTTTTTGCATTCAGTCTTCCGTTAAATTTTGTGCAGGTATGATTGTGGTGCTTAGGTGTTTAAGTTTGTTGATTCAATAATGAATGGCAAATATGTTTCCAAGATAAAGTGTACGCAGTTGAAAGATTATCATTTTGATTTGGCTGCTAATCTGTGGAGTCATGCAAGGTCCAAGTCAAATAATGGATATATATAACACTCTTCTAGAGAAGATAAGTGATGATTACCAAGACCATAATTCTCTTCTTTGTGAAGGAGTACTTGGAAATCCTTTCTCTGTTGTATAAAAGTAATGAGGATGACTGAATTTTTAATGCGAATGATTGCGTTTTAGTTTATACGACTGAATGGTTTGTATGTAACAAATGTTTATATTTTTAGCAATGTGAATGTCTTGGGATTTATAGAGTTTGATTGTATTTAGTGTTGAATATACATTTTCTTGTAAGCGCCTTATATGCATCGTGGCTTGTTTTTATATGTGTGTTTGTATTTTATAAGCTTATGTTTTGTGAGAGCAGTAACTTAATGCAAGTGGCTCATGGAATTTGGTGAGAGGTAAGGGGTGAAGTGATGCCTATGCAGCATCATTTCAAGTGTATTAGCTTTAGAAATTTGGGTAGGGGTGGAGGCAAAGTGTTGCATGTTAAAGGATCTGGTTTGTGAGGGGTGTAGGCCATGTGCTGCCTGTCAGGCATCAACTTAAGGCATTTGACAGTGAGGTTTTGGTAAGGCTTTGCAGGTAACTGTTGCCTATTTACCAACACTTGCATCTAAATAAAAATGAAGCTAAGACATATTGAATGCTTAGCTTGTGTTTTAGTGTTTGTTTGCATATTTTAAGCTTATTACAGCCTATGTAGCATTTTAATGGAATTGGAGATTGGGAGAATTTAGTGAGTGGTGGGGGTCAAGTGCTGTCTAAGCAGCATTTCAAAGGTATTGGCTCGGAGAATTTGTTAAGAGGGTGGAGGCTAAGGGTTGCCTAGGCGGCAACTTAATGGAATTGGCTAGAGGAATTTGGTGATGGGAACAGGCCGAGTGCTTCCTGTGCAGCTACTCAAGGCAATTGCATGTGAGGATTTGGTAAGAATTGGCATGCAGTTGTTGCCTATTTACCAACACTTGCAGGCAAACACAATGATTGATGGGTTAAGGGAGAAATAAACGAAGACACATTGAATCAAAATACAATAAGACAAAAGAAAACTCTGTTCTTTAAAATGCCCTTCAAAATATATATAAAAAAATAATATTAAAAATATAATGACATGACAAAATAGCACTAATTTGCTGAAGTCGGTGGAGTAGATTCATTGATGATATTTGGTTCATCATTGTCGTTTATATGTCTTGTAAGCATCATCTCTCTGATTTGTTAGAGTACTTTAATGGACATTGTGATTCAAATTCCAATATTCTGCATCTAATTTTTCATTCCGCCATTCAGACTTGCTGTGTCGCTCTTCAAAATAGTGCTCTGTATTCCATCGCAAGCAATATATATAAATTTTGTTGCTATCTAAATTCTGCTCGTAATGAAACAGTGACACGACTTTAGAGTTTGTTGAATAGATTAACAAGATAGATGCAAAACATTCAATTTTTGCTTTGTTTAATGTTGTGCATAGGCGATAGAGGTCGAATGGAAACAAGTTGTAGAAACTTGTCTACACTTTTTTTATTAAACTGATGGCCTTCAGCCACAACTTGTAGGAAAATTTAGTACAAAAGTTATAGCAAGTGAACAGAAAGATTTTGCAAAATAACTAAAGTGCTGCCTGTTAGACATCACATGTAGAGATTTCTCTACATGTTGTTTTGCACCAAACCTCCAAGTATTGCCGATAAGCCAATACTTAAAAGGCACCAGTTAACACGATAAAAAAACGATTGCCTATTAGGCAGCACATGTAGAGCTTCTCTACTTGCTGTTTTGAACCAGACCTCCAAGTGCTGCCCACAGGACAACAGATACAACTCACCACTTCATGCGATAAAAAGTACTGCTTATTAGGCAGCACATATAGAGTTGATCTACAAGTAATTGTTTGCACCACAACTGTAAGTGTTGCCCATAAGGCAGTGAGTGTATTGCAAACAAATGCCCATGAATAAGAGTTTAAAAAGTGTTTCCTGTTATTGACAATTTACAGAGATCATCTACAAGTTATTTCAAGTTAATTTAGGGCAAAGTAATGTAGTTGCAACTAAATAAGAGTAATCACAATTTCTATTCGTAAATTTTGCAACAAATACATATTAAATTTTCGTGCATTCTCAGCTTCTTGGTCAGTGAGTGCCACTAGTTCTTCGTGTTGGTCAATAAGTTCAATCAAATTCCCTTGTTGTTGTTGGAACGCACCGCTATCCTCTGCTTCATTCACAGATGATGAGCATGTGTTACTGGTACTGCTTCTTTTTGAGGACGTGTCGTTTCTTCTAGTGAGCTCTACTATGAAACGGGACTTGCTGAAATGTTGATCATTGCTTAGCAGATACAAGCAAGTGTTAAGTTCTTGATCATTCGTCACTATCATTCCTTTGCATGTATCCAGATTAGTGTCGAATCATCTAATGCTTCGGTGTCATCAGGGCTGCAGTTCAAAGCATTAAAGATGTCCCTCTGAAGCGCATGAAAGGTAACACCATCTGTGACGAGGATTAGTTTCGTCTCATGATCCAGATACTTGTTGTTTTCACTCCATGTTCCATTGTAAGCAATGTATATACATTTTGTTACCATCTAAATTCTGCACGCATTGAAATTGTTACACGAGTTTAGACTTTGTTGAATAGATTAACGAGATATATAGACGTTGGAAGTTCACTGTAACAAGTAGGCACAAAGTAAAGTACTGCCTGTTGTGAATCACATGTAGAGATCCCTATACATTTTTGTTTTGCACCAAACATTCAAGTGTTGCCCACAAGGCAACACTTGAAAAGGCACATGTTATGCGTTCAAAACTGTTGCCTACTAGACAACACATGTTGAGCTACTCTATATTTGAACCAGAGCTACTCTACATGTAGTGTGGCCCTGTGGGCAGTATTTATAAGGCACCACTTCAGGCGATGAAAAGTGTTGTATATTAGGCAACACATGTAGAGTTTATCTAGCAGCAATTGTTTGCAGTTCAACTCCAAGTGCTGCCCACAAGGCAGCGAGTGCATTACAAATACATTCCCTTGCAATAGATCTTAAAAAGTGTTTTCTGTTAGTACCAATTAACATACATCATCTACAAGTTATTTCAAGTTAATTTAGGCAAAGCAATGCAGTTGCGACTAACTAAGAGTAATCGCAATTTCTATTCGTAAATTCTGCAGCAAATACAGATTCAAAGTAATATAAATTTTTTTTGCAGCAACTGAAAATCAATGTGACGTTAATTGTTGGTTATCTAGCAGTAGTTTTCAATCATTATCATCAAAATTCACAAATCGGATTAGCTAATCTGTGATTATATAAAAACTAAACAAATTCCACGAATTAAAGATGATATTATGCAAAATTTAATTTAAAAACTACGTAAAATTAGTGAAATATTGAAGAAACTTACCTTTGAATCTTCTTTTTTCTGGAAATTTGAGTTCTTAGGTTAATCAGTTGGAAGAGTAAAGGGACGGAAGGTCTGGAAATAAGTTGCAGAGTAAATGGAGGGAAGGTCTGGTTTATATCCTGTGTTTATATAATTTGTTCAGGGGCAATTTAGTCCAAAAAGATTTATTTAACTTAGAGAAGGTTATTCTTGCTAAACCACTCTTAGTAGGGTCAATTAGACAAACCCTTGCCTTAAGTGTCATAGTTTTGTCAATCTCCCGGCAATTACTGTCTAAAATAAAATAAAATACCTAACATGTTAGGCCCGTCCTATGCTATACACGGGTATTAGCATAGTTTTGTCATTCTCACGGCAGCACATGGCATCGCGTCTCCTTAGGCTGAGATCGTTTAATGTAGTTAAGGCTATCAAATTGCCAAGTTTAGAAAAATAATTACAAGATCACTCAGTGGAGTTAAGGGTAACAAATAGGGTTTTTTACACAAATATACAAATTTTCACCCTTAATTACAAAAAAAAATAGCAATATTTCTGTAGTTACAATGCATAGCATTATTTTTCTAACACATTTAACAATAATCTAACACATTTCACTTTCACTTCCCATTTTCCCCAAATTAAAAATTCTGTCACTTACTCTCTCTTTTTCCCATCACCCCACACCCACCCCCACTACCCCAATGCCATAACCCCCACCTTAACGCCATCACCACCACCCCACCACCATTACCCCCACCACCCTAAAGAGTCGCTTCTTCTATTGAGTTAATGCTTGATTTTCTTGCATTTTCCCGTTCTAAATATATAATTAGCATAGTATCTGATCTGGCTCTGAAACACTGCATGGTATGTTGGCTCTATCCCATCCGATTCTGCCTATATGCAATTAGGAACTTCTTTCTTGTCTTCTGTTGGGGTCATCTGCTCTTTGCTTCTGGTCTGACACAAACACAACCAGGGAAAGGATTTGCATAGAAATTTTCCTCCAATTTTGGTGAAACCCCAACAACTCTAGCCTTTGGTGCTCTTGTCCTGTTTTGGTGCTTCTAGTCTGAGACAAACACAACGAGGTGCTTTTAAGGTTGATTAAATAAAGAAAGATACGGTGCTGCAGAAACAGTTGAAACAGTGCAGAAACAGTTAGAAACAGTTGAAATGGTGCAGAAACAGTTAGATACGGTGCTGCAGAAACAGTTGAAACGGTGCAGAAACAGTTGAGATACGGTGAGATACAACGAGATACATCGAGGTTTTGATGAGAAAAAGTGAAATTGGGGAAAATGATAGGAATAAAAGTCGAATTGGGCGAAATGGTGAGAGGAAAAGTGAGATAGGGAGAAATGGGAGGAGCAAAAGTGATAGTGGGGGAAATAGGAGGAAGAATGTAAGAGTTTGGTATGTTATGGGAAAATATTGCTATATTTTTGCTATATTTGTAATTAATTTGTGTTTTCCTCTATATAAGGTTATTTTGTTAAAATGTTGTTATGTTTGGTAATTAAATTCTAAAACTTGTACTTTTATGTAAAAAAAATCCTATCAAATTGCTAAGTTTGAAAGCATAAGTAAGATGAGAAATAAGTAATTCAGGTGTGTGCTGAATAAAATATGTCAAATTTAAGGATACTCGAGCATTATGTCTTTATTCTTTGATTTGGCCTTACTGATTGCAGTAGCAAATTTGCAACTCCAAAAATCCTTTTTCCTCTGGCTTTATGGTTTTTACATGTTTCCGGAGCACCTTTGTTTGGTCGTGTCCTGAAGATTTTCTAGCTTTCTTCCAAATGTTAGAAATTCATTCAATTTCCCGACAAAATTCAAAAGAGAAGTAGTACTCATTAACTACTCCATCCGTCCCAAATTAGTTGTCGCTTTTAACTTCTTCACGCCCATTAAGAAAATTATTAAATAGAGTGTGTATTTTACTATGTTACCCCTATTTAATATTTGACTAATATTAAATTTTGTTGAGAATTTATTTAATTATTAAGGGTATAATTGAAAAAGACTAACAATTTTTGTCTTGAAATCCTAAAGTGTCAACTAATTTGGGACACACGACAACTAATTTGGGACGGACGGAGTATAAAGGAATAAAGAAAGAGGGAAGAAAAGTCGACCAATGGGGGCTGCGTGGCACCACTGGAACCAAAAAGCATGTTATACACGTACACACCAAGAAGTGGAAGTCAAATTCCACTAAGAATGTGAGTAACACCTTTCCACATATGACCACAAAAATGAAAATCTGATCCATAGCACCATTTTTGTGTTTTTCAACGAAAAATGTTACTATCATATTTTGAAATAAGTCACTATATTTTGTAATGTGATTGTCAGAAAATATTCTATGAAATATGTGTATCATCAAATGGTTTTTCTTTAAACTTACTAATAAAAACAGTATGACATTATTTTGAAACGGAGAAGTACTTTTTTACTTTATCTTTTATAATTTCACCTTTATGTGGAAATGATTTTTTCACAATCGATTTTAGCTCTTAATAATATTGGACTGATATGATCGTTCCAACATAGCTTAATCATTCATATAATTTTAAATCTTGTAATTTCATGAAAACACACTATCCAATTTGCTACTCCGTATGTTCCGAAATGAGTATCTACCTTTTCTTTTTTGTTTGTTCCAAAATGAGTGACTCTTTTTATATTTCGTAACTCTTTAATTTCATTATTGTTTTGGACCACAAGATTTAAAGGCACTGACCCACATTACATACAATTTAATTGTAAACCGTATGATTTAAAAAAAAATCTTATATTATTAAATTCCGCACCAAGTCAAACTCAGATAATCGATCTTCGATAATATTCTTTTCTTTTTTCAAGAAATTAATTTTCATTCTCCAATAAAAACACAATTTAAAACCTTACCTTGTAAATATCTTTTTATAATAAGCTATTTTTTCCAAAAAGTATAGCGACGGGAGGGGGGGAGGGGGGAGGGAAGAAGTTATATAGGCTCACTAAGACGAGGGGGAGATAGTCAGGCCACCTAGATCAAGTGAGGTGTAGTAAAGATGAGGATGAGACGGTAGTGATGGAAGAGACTCTTATTAAATGGAGATGACAAATACACTTTCATAAACTCTTAAAGGAAGAGGAGGGCATGACTATTGTGCTGGGTCTTTTTGAGCACTCTGAGAGACATCGTGATTTTGGAGATTGTAGGTGTACAAAAGTTGACGAAGTTAAGGAGGAAATGTTGGTTCTGCACTCAAATAAAATTAGAAGATACAAAAACCTGCAATAAATAATCTGTTAGTAATATGACAGTCCCGAGCCCACAAGTTACTTGTGTCTCCTTAAGAAATCTAACCCCCTCACGATGCTCAAGGTTCACGGGTTAATTCCTCCCAGGATGGAACGGGATAACAGTTCTACCGTAGCGGCACTTCAAACGGTTAGAACACAGCGAACACAAAGGAACGGAGCAAATCACACGACTCACTTAATATGCAGAAAGGGAGGGGATGCAGTGAGATATGTTTTCTGTCAGTGATTTTCTCTGCCCGAGTGTTCCTATCCTCTGCCCGAGGTTTCGTATCCTCTGTCTGAGGTTACGTCTCTATCAGTCCGAGTTTGAATCTCTGTGGAGTCTCTATCTCAGAACTTCAGTCTATGTCTGTGTTCTATGTTGTCTGTTGTGATCAAAGACTGACAAATGACTGGTTTATATAGACATCCAAGGGCAGGTGAAGAGACACACCTGGTGATTAATGAGAAAACGTGGGAGACTTAATTGTCCACTAATGACTGACTTCAATGTGGAGCAATTAATCTACCACTAATGACTGACTTTAATGTGGAGGAATTAATCTACCACTAATGACCGACATTAATGAGAAGACGTGGAGGAACTAATCTGCTGATGTTGCTTCAGCTGCCCGGGTACTGAACTCACTTCAGCTGCCCGTTGCTGACTCACTTCAGCTGCCCGTTACACAAACGGAGCTGCCCGTTACACAAACAGATAAAATATTAATTAATTAAAATATTAATTAATTAATATTTTAGTTTTGTTGGTTCAAAAAGTTAAGTCAATCAATCATATCAATCGACCGAATCCAAATCTGAAGCCGAAGCCGAGACGAGCGACGACAACGACAACGACGCGAGGCTTCTCTTCTTCTCAACCCTTTTAAGAGCTAAGAGAAGTAAATCTCTATTTAAACCCAACAAAATCCTTTTCCTCTACCAATGTGGGAGAAAGTGCATTTCCCTACAAAAGGGAACCTTTTCACCTTTAACCCATTTCCCATTCACATTCTTCCATTAAACCCAACAGGAAATTCGTAAGATGAGAAGGGGAAAGCGACCTAAAGAAATCTCATTAGAATTTTGGAAGAGTATTAGCAGAGTAGGTATGAAGTGGCTAACTATGTTGTTCAATGTCATTCTTAGGACGACAAAAATGCTCGAAGAATGAAGGTTGAGTACCATGATATCGTTGTACAAGAACAAGAGTGATATTCAAATTGCAACAACTATATGGGTATCAAACTAGTAAGTCATACTACGAAAGTTTGGGAGACGGTAATAAAGAAGAGGATGAAGAGGGATGTAATCATCTCATAAAATCAATTCGGATTCTGACATGGGCGATCGACTACGGAAGCCATCCATCTTTTGAGGAGTTTGGTTGAGCAGTACAGAGAGAAGAAAAGAAACTTATATATATATATATATTTGTGTGTGTGTGTGTGTGTGTGTGCGCGCGCGCGCGCGCGTGTGGTGTTCATTAACCTAGAAAAAGCCTACGACAAAGTCTCTGGGGGAGGTTTTATGAAAATGCTTGGAATTTAGAGGTGTACGTGTGGCTTACATAAGAGTGATCAAGGACATGTATGATGGAGCTAAGACTCGAGTAAGAACGGTAGGACAAGACTCAGATCACTTTCCAGTCGAGTTATGGTCATATTAGAAGTCAGCGCTTTTTTTTTTGGCTCTCGTGATAGATGAATTAATTTAGAGTATTTAAGGGAAGGTACCATGAGGTATGTTATTTGCGATGACATAGTCTTGGTTGATGAGACACGCGATGGTGTAATGATAAGTTGGAGGTTTAGAGACAGATTCTAGAGTCTAAAGGTTTTAGACCGGGCATGATAAAAACAGAGTATATGGAGTGCAAGTTCAGTGATGCATCACATGAGTCTGATGTGGATGTAACGCTTGATACACTAGTCATCCCCAAGAAATAGAGCTTCAAGTATCCTGAGTCAATAATCCTAGGGAGTTGAGAGATTGACTATGATGTCACATATTGTATAAGATCAGATTGGATGAAATTAAAGACTAACTTCCGGTGTCCTAGGAAATAAGAAAATGGCTCCTAGATTTAAGAGTAAGTTCTATAAAGTGATTGTTAGACCTGCTATCTAGTTGGGATTTTAGTAAACTTTATCGGTTCTTTTGATTTTCTTTTTCTATTTTTATATTATTATTCACTTTTACAAGTACTGTTTTTTCGTTTAACTAGGTAGCTTTTATATTTTGATATCATTGCTTTTCTTTACCTTAGTATTTCCATCTTAACGTTTTATTCTTGTAATTTTCTTTTCTTTCCTTTTTCAAATTGTTTTTGTTGAGCAGAGGGTCTTCCAAAAACAACCTCTCTACTTCACTTATCTCACTTGAGGTAGGAATAAGGTCGGCGTACACTTCACCGTCCCCTGCTCCACTTGTGAGATCATACTGGTATGCTGTAGTAGTATTTTTCAAAAGTATTTTAGGACATAACCAAACACATGTTCATTTTCCATTTTCCTTAATTATTTTATTAGTTAATCTAATAATAAATTACTTTCCTAATTATTTTAGGAGTTAGTATTTAATTATTTTCCATTTTAAAGACTCTGATTTTGTCTCATTTTCACACAATAGTCATTTTCTTCCTGTAATATTTGATTAGTTTATTTATTTATTTATTTATTTATTTATTTTTTGTAGCTGAAAATTAGTTATTTTGTCAGCTGCATAGGAAAATTCTTTCAACGACCCACATTTTGACTTTTCTCTACAATTAGAAACATTTTGCAACTTCATCTCTCTTTCGTTTCCCCAATTTATTGCTTTATAGTTTCCTAAAAAGTATTTGATCTTTCATTAACCACTTTCTATTTTTGTTCATCATAAAAGGTAAGCTTTTGCCCAATTTCTATTTCAGTTAATTTTGATCAATAAATTACATCTCACCCTCCCCGGACTCCAATCGTGGTAATATACTGGTTATGTTGTTGTTTAGTTTAGTTTAACTTTTCATTCTGCTAATTAGTACTAGTAAAAGTTTAGGTGTGCATTGCATAGTTACGTGTTCCTGCAGATATCCGGTGAAATTAGTCAAGGTGTAATTAGTACTAGTAAAAGTTTAGGTGTGCATTCAATAGAGGAAATTTTACCGAAATAACGTCCTTGTTAGGATACATTGATTGTACACTTATTATACTCGTTATATTCCATATACACTTATTATACATGGAATATAATGTTTAAGCAGCGTAGCAATTGTTCATGCAGTTTAAAATTCCCCAAAATAAACAGTGATTGAATTTGGTCAAGTATGATTGTTATTTAGTGTATTGCAAGCATACATCGCCCACACGAGGATTTGATTATTCAATACGACTGTTTGTCATTAATTTTTGGTGTTTGAAAGGAGCAAAAAGGCTATAGAGATGTGCTTATTAAGTTGTATTTTGGCTCCTTATGACTTAGTTTTATGCAATGATATTTGAGAACTAGAGTTCCTCATGTAATATTGCATTGAGTTTGTTGCCCCCAAGGCTTTGGTTTAGTCGTAAGATCTCAACTTGTGATGCATGTATTAGGCGCACGTCACAGGTTGTACCCTGCACTAACAAAAGCATGGTATTTAAGTGGAGAAAGGTAGAGGCACATACCCATTATACATTGAGTTTCGAACCGTGCACCAAAGGCCCTCAGTTATCAGGAAAAAAAAAAAAAAAACTTTAAGTTGCTTATTGATTTTGTTTTGGTCTAACCCATCAGGAGCTTTGGTGCTATTACTATTGCAATACCTAAAGATAATTTATTTCCACAAAGCAAATGAAAATCAACAGCTGTTGCTATTTATCGTCCTCTTTTTTCTCTTTCGAACGATAGTGGATATTTATCCGTAGAAACATTCAGCAGATGAACTGTGTTCAGTCAATTACTTTTACTGTTTTTAGTTCTCGTTGACGGAGCTTTAGCTGATTCGTCGATCTACTACTCATTATTCCTGTCCTTATTGCTATTTATAAAGTAATCTCTGCTTTTGCCTTGTTCTTTTCAACCTATCAGATGTCTCAGTTATGTATTCTTTTAGTTTAGTTGCCGATCTTAAAGTTGACTTATATGTTAGATTTCGAAGAGAGGAAGTGCTGCAGCATTTTGTGAATCAGAATATGTTGTGATATGAAGGATGTGGTCGATGATGTTGGACCTAATTGATTACTTTTCATTTGGCTTCCTCTCGTGAGAGAAGTTTGCCAACATGTATTCCACTAATAGCACTATTAATGGGCAGAAAGATGTTAGAGTTCAGGGGCAGAGCTCTAATTTGGCAAGCAGGTAATTCGTGAGCTCGATTATGTTGGAAAATTTTGACGGATTTGTAGGTCCGGTAATTTATCTCAGTTGCAGGCATGATTTTGGGATGAGTTCTTTACCACAGAATTTGAAGGGAAATGACACAATTAGTGACTCTCAGGATCATGAAGCTATGGTAGCTTTTCTACATTTATGCAGAATATGACTTATGATATGGAGGGTGTCTATGGTTTGCTAATTAATGCTGAATAAATCTGTGGACAGGAACTGTATTCACGTGCTAAAGCACAACAGGAAGAAATTCTATATCTTCGGGAACAGATTGCTCTTGCTAGTGTTCGGGTGTGCCATTTTTCTTTGGCCTTTGCTCACTTGATTTTGGCTTCAGAGATATTATATGCTATTGCTCAACTTGGTACCTTAAGCACATTGCTTTGTTACCATGTTATCAGGAATCTCAACTCTTGAATGAGAAGTATGGACTCGAGAAGAAGTTTTCTGAACTACGCATGGTATGTCTTTTTTTTTTCGTGTCTCTGTGCGCGCGTGTGTGTGTTTTCTGACTGAATTTACTTGTTTAATCTTTTTATTCTATACATTATTTTAGCGATACTATATTTGTACTCATAGGCACTAGATGAGAAGCAAAACGAAGCTATAATGTCGGCCTCAAACGAACTGGCCCGCAGGAAAGGTGATCTTGAAGAAAATTTAAGATTGGTGAATGAGTTAAAGGTAAGCAATAGGTTGACCGTGATTATTGTCCCTCTTTTTGATGTATAAGCCTAACCAACAATAACAAATACTACTCCTCAGTCTATATTTTCTCTCAACGACTACTACGCCAAACAACTCATCATATTTTCTCTCTTTATCCTCTATCTGCATCTATGTTGAGAACTTCTAGTGTTAGAGAACTTGATTTATTGAATACTAGAATCGGATTGAGATGGGTCTGAATGTAGCGAAGTAGACTGCATCGATTCGAAATAGATAACCCCATCTGGCTTGGTGTTGAGGCATAGTAGAACTAGTAGTTGTATCCTCTCTCTGCATCTCTCTCTAGGGTTTTGTTTATGAAGTCTTATTTCTTTTTTCAGGATACAGAGGATGACAGATATATCTTTATGTCATCCATGCTTGGATTATTGGGTGAATATGGCATCTTTCCTCGTGTGGCTAATGCCTCTAGTCTGACCAACAATGTGAAGGTATTGATTACATAGGGTTAGAGGAGTGCTGTCATAAAAAGTATCTTATGAGCCTCCCTTGATCTAATTGTTTCCAGTTCTTGAGGTATATAATAATCTCTGAGCACTGAAGAGTTAACATGTCAAGTATGGTTTTCACATATCAATGTTTCGAACTCATTATTTACGTGCAGATTATGTGAATCTTTAGTTTCGTCGTTTCTTTGTTCTTTAAAAACATCACCTGAGAAGTTAAAATGTCAAGTATGCTGGAAGAATTTTCACCTGGCCTGGCTAAAGTACAAATGTAAAGCAAATGGTAGAACACTTGTATTGACCACATTTTTTTTCTGGCTGGACGAAATTGCTCTGTCAAGAGTACTACCCTCAAAAATGTTGTTCATTTCTTTTATCAGTAACTAATTTAAACAGTCATGCAGCCAGTAAACGCTAAAGGATTCTAATCTGAAAAATATTCTGTAGAACTTCCATCATCTATTCTTTTCTGTTGTAAATCATGCTGGGCACGCTTATAGTACTGCCATTTCTTGATGTTGGTGGGGATCCTCACTGGAGGTTTATTATGCCTGACTAATTTGAAGGTCTGGCTGAATGCTGTATTCTCAAGTTATGCTGTTGCATGCTTTGAGGAAAACTAGACTTGCATGATTGGAACTTTTTAGGCTTCTGTTCTATCAGATTTTGCCTGGTTCAAAGTTTGGTGTTAATAGAGCTTTTTCGTGCCTAAATGAGCTTGTTATACTATCGAGGTATCTGGTTGAAAATCTACAAAAAAAAATCAGTCAACTTTGCTTTAAGCCCAACTAGTTGATGAAAGCTTTACAAATCCTGTCTCTTTAATCCTTTTTTTTTTTTAATTTGCTTTACAAATCCTTTGTATCCATTATACTATTGTGAATTATCAATATTCAGAGGATCATCATCGGTAGACTAAATTATTGGAAGTTCGCCTTAATTCCAACTAGTTGAGAATTATGTCCCGTGTCTATCCATTTTCAGAATATTCAAAGGATCATCATTGTTAGACGAAATTAAACAAACTTCTCTTTTTCCTTTCACTTCAAATCTAGTCTTGTAGCCTTAATGAATATTGTACTTGGTGCATCATAATCTTCCTTTCCAGGGTACCAACTTCTGATCCAGCTTTGTTCTCCTTAATCTTTTGCAGCACTTACACGATCAACTGGAGATGAAGATCAGAACTTCGCATGTAAGGTTTTGACATTGTGCGTCTCATTTACAATTTTAACCGTTATGATTTCGCACTTACTAAGAAGATAGGGAACACAGCCTTTTTCATTAAGCTTTACACCGTTTCTTTTAGCAATTGCGGGATATTTAGTTCAGTTTACTTTAAATGCAAAGAAAGACTTATTCTGGTTCATTTGCAAATTGCGGATGTACTTCAGTAGGCTATCAAATTACTATAAGTTCAAAGAATGACCAGCATCAGAATTCGGATTTGGATTTTCTGTTGGACAGAAAGAGAAGGAATTCGAAGAGGACAAGAATAAGCAATTCAGAGGGCTAACACCCTGGCTCTGATACCATGTGAGGCAACCAAAAAGAAAGAGATATTGGGAAGAAAATAGCTTGATTTCCTCAAGCAACTTTGAATTTTAATAGTGTTTACTAGTAATCCAAAAAGGAAAATAAAGTAATTCATGTTCCTATTTACAAAACTGTCTAATCTTTCTATATTCTCAGGTAAATGTTTCTTGCCATATTTACAATGTTCTAACATTAACAATCTTAACAAGGAAACTGTGGTATGCCAGGAAATCAGATTATTAAAAGTGTTTGGGATAGTACATGGTACAGTGAATGGTCACCAGAGAGAAGGGAAGAAAGGAAGTAGTAATGAAAGTTGAAGTGGAATACTCACCAAGAAAAATGGTGACAAGTTTGACAGTCTCCTGAAACAGAATTTTTGAAGAAAATCCAATGGTTACCAGAAGCAAAGACGTGATAGAAAGCACTGACAGTTAATCTGACAAAAAGTAGTGGAGCCATAAATTTGACAAGTCACTGTTTAAAGCGCAGAGAGAGAGAGAGAGAGAGCTAAGATTTATTCCTCCAAAGAGCTTTGATAGTAGCAGAAAATATGCAAATGAAATGTCTTCTACTGATGACTTGGTTTTGGATAAAAAGTACTCCTATTCATAGATGTTAAATATACGTTGAAAATCTCTAGATGTGTGTGAATCTGATAGTGAAAGTGTGGTGCATTTATTGCACCTCTTGATTGCGCCATTTCAAAATAGTTGGCTAGACAAAAATGCACAGTTTCGTGGATTTATCATGATTATTGATTTTTTTCAAGAATAAATAATTCATTTACTGGACATCTTTCAATTCATATATTTAAATAGGGCCTAAAATTTCCGCATGCTAGTGCTTCCAGTATCCTGTCTTTGTCAAGCTCAATGAAAGCTTTTTTAGTTGCTTATCTCAAAAAGAAATGTCATGGAAATTTATAGCCTTTGTGTACTATTCTACTGATTGTATGGAATTCTGTTCAGGATTTAATTCTCTTATCAGTACAGATTTTGAGGTAGAAACATTGAATGTCAGAACCGTTGTCTATATGCTGCTTAGAGCATTCTCTGCTTTTGCAAAAGAAATCTTCCGTTAGCAATCTGTGGAAGTGATGGTTTGTTGCATTGACATGCTGTCCCTTCCCTTAAGTGGGTGACCTTTTACATGTTTCCGTTCCGTGAGCTATCTTTGACTGATGTTTTGGTGTATTGATGTGTTGTCCCTTCCCTAGAAGTGAGTGACCTGTTACCAAGTGAGGCTTATTAACCAGTAGGTCTTCAAGATGAGCCTTTATATATGACCCAATTTTTTTTTCTTTTGATGGGCCACACATCTTAAGCAACACTGAAAATGTGAAGTCCAAGTCCACCATCTGGTTAATTCCATAAAATTGAGGATCCAACTCTTTTAAAAGCTTTAACTCTTAAAGAGGGGGAGCTTTATTTGGTTAAGTCTTTGGCAGGATTTTACACCGCTGTAACTTCCCGAGAGGCTTGCTTTGAGTTTGTTTTTCTGCTAACATATTCCAATCTTCCATGTTCTGAATCCTAATTGCAAGTACACTGACAAGGAATCAATTGTTTGTTAACAGGCAAAAATTGCACAATTGAATTCCATGGTGACAAATCATGCTAGAGGTGGATCTTTTGATGCAGAATCACCTCATCCTAGTTCCCTGAGCAATCAACTTCCAAGTGGTTCTACGGTATGTTGAAAATTCTGTTTCATCTTTTAGATGCTCCGATTGACTTTAATTCCAACAATAAGCAATCATTTTGTTCTATCCTTTTGACAAAATAATTTTCTTATCTTCTTTTTTCTCAGGGTATGCATGAATATCCATCCTTTACACAGTACATTGACGGACAACATAATCAAGCAATTGATACTAGATCAAGAGACATGCAAGCCAGTGAACATTTACCAGCTGAAAGCTTGCGGCTCAATCACGAGATGCATCAACAATCGAATTTCAGGAGTCATGAAATCTCATCCAATACTGATAGGTCAGGCTGCGAAATTGATGAACTTTTTGTGATGGTTTAGTGTTTCCTTCCATGTCCCAATTTTGTGGAAATTCTTTTTATGATGGTAAGTGTTGCCTTCCATGTCTTTCAATCTGAAGGATGGGTCTTCATTTAGTTGGAGAAGCTAAACGCTAAATTTTGTCTGCTTTCAAGATACTTCAGTGTCTGTCTTAGTGTGTACTATGAGATTCATAGGCTAATGAAAATCAAAGAAGATGTTGCAGAGGATTTGAATTCATGGCGAAAAGTTTATGAGCCTTGGGAGGTAACAAATTGCTCTACCCTGCACCAGAGATAAGAGCCGAAGAATGAAGCCACAGAAGTGCTTCATCTTCGGTAATCATGGTCTACATTCATTCACAAGGACACAGGCATCTGTTTTTACATTCGTAATCATGGTCCTTCTAATGTCCACAGAAGTCCTTCATCTTCGGTAATCATGGTCTACATTCATTTACAAGGACATGGGCATCTGTTTTTACATGGGTAATCACGGTCCTTCTAATGTCCCATACTTGTACAGTGTCAAAGCCCTATCCTTCGAGGATAACATCCTGGTGACCAAACCAGACGTTCTGCCAGAAAGAGAATAAATTAGCTATGATATGTATGTCTCCTTGAAGGTCCTTCTGTACCGTTCCTTCAAGGCTTCAAGCCACATGCTGGTAAGAGACATTAAACTAATATGTCCAGAACCCCCACGTCATCCTTTCTACCAAAAGGGACCAGCTTAACAACAGCTGTTAACTGTTCTATGCAATCCAATTAATACCTCTCATAGCAAAACGACTAGGAAGAAGCAGCTCTTTTTCTGCCACATTGCTATATGAGGTGGTTAGAAGTTTTTTTTGCAAATGCGCACATTAAACAGCCATTTTTGTTCGTTTTCCTGCTCATCTCCCACAAGGGCAACCTCCAGGTTGTTCTGAGTAAAAATAAATAAATAAAATAAGAAATATTTGTCATACCAGGGAGATGGTTCCTCCGTTCAAGGGCGTTTTTGCTCGGGATTATGACTCCTTTTTAATAAAGAGCTCGTACTTAGTCTTCACATGAAAAGAGCCAACTTCTCAATGCTGCTAACAATTATTGCTCTCCGCTCAGTTCTAAATCAAGGGAATTAAGCAACTGAAGAATTAAATCACTTGGTCTATTTCCAATCATGAGAAGGCTTTGTAAACCGCAGTGGCCTGCGCGCCTTACCACTATCCATCTTGGTCACCAATGGCTGCTCCTTATTCTTTTGTAGCATGAAATTTCTGGTGAAGTTTAGCATCATGGGACCATTGGTCCTAACATTCTCCATATAGACACCCTATGAGGGTCTGTTCGTCCTTGCTGATTGAACTTGTTATATACCCCATACTTGCAAGTGATGAATCTGTGCTGCTATTTCGCAATAAATGGTTGGTCCAAAAAAAACCCGCATGTCAATCTAGAGGCATCCAGGTACCAGTTCCTCCAGCTCCACCTATTTAGAAAATACCCAAACGACCTCCCACTTAAGAAAAAGTAAGTCTATACTGAAGTGACCGAGCTGGGATGAACTTTAGTTGACCAATGGCTAAGCTAGGGCTGATGTGTTTGGGACTGAGGATTTGCCATTACTGGAGTTTATTTATTTATTTTTTTTTATTTTTTTTTTGGGCTCTGACAGTTTGAGGCTGCAGGGATGTTCCAGGCCCCAGTAAAGATAACTTGTTTGATAGAAATGAGATGAATGGGAGATTCGAGGAGAGAGCTGCTGAAAACCGTCATAATCCTGTAGTGGAAAATGAGATTGTTGGTTCGCTAAGTACAGAAGGTAAGATATTTGTATGTCTGTAAAGTTGGTGCTTGACCTTTTGTGGATCCTAATGGGGAATTATGTTACAGGGGAGAGTCCTGGAATAGAAGGATTTCAAATAATCGGAGAAGCTAAACCAGGATGCAGACTTTTGGGTTGTGGGTTTCCAGTGCGTGGAACTTCTCTTTGTATGTTTCAGGTAATATATGTCTACATGCTATTTGGTTGTATGCAATTTAAATCCTACAAGGTTTACACACTGATATCTAAAGTATATTTTGTCCAATCTTTTGTTTCCAAATGTCAGTGGGTCCGTCATTATCCTGATGGTACTAGGCAGTACATTGAGGGTAAGTCTAAACCTTAATGCGAAGGTTTTCTCTTCTCTTTCTCATTATTTGTTTTATGCGTCTTAGTGTACAATTTTGAAGAGAGTGCCAGTAAATACCGTCCTTGTTTTGCTTTAACATCTATTTTCAACTGTCATCTTTCATAATCAGGTGCCACAAATCCTGAATATGTAGTTACTGCTGATGATATTGATAAACTTATAGCCGTTGAGTGCATACCAATGGATGACCAGGGACATCAGGTAGTTGGCCTTGCTCCCCCTGTCCTTAAATTGTACTTTGACTTAAAATCTTGTGTGCTTCCAAGTTAAAGTGGAGAAGTCCTGCAATTTCTTCGCTCTAAAGTACATCTCTTTTGGAAATACTTTATTGTTGATGATGCTTGGTCCGCAGATTACAAGTCGCTTTGAATTTGAGATTAGCTTCTTTTCACATTCACCCAAGACCTTGGGCTGAATCTTATGTGTCCCTTTTAGCATACTTCATGGGATTATCGCCCATTAATCGCAATTGTTTTCGAATTTTCAGTATTTAGTTTCACAAGAATATCTGATCTAGGATATGCTGGTATACTTGTAATGTCATAGTAGTGATACCAACTAGCAGTGTTAATGCAGGAAGCTTTTACAGAAAGGATGCCACAGTTTCCCAATTATGCTTGTGCAAGTATATTTAGAAAATCTGTGTATCAATTGCTTTCCAAGTTCCAATTATTATAGCTAGTATCATAACCATAAATTTGCAAGACTAAGTATGTTTATCTTGAAAGCGTATGCCAAAAATTTCCATAGTAGATTCTATTTTCAACAATTATGTGTTTATGCATTTGTGTTGTGTGAAATAACCAACCAATCCGATCTATGCAGTCACATCACATAAAAAGTGAATTTAGGGTCGGACAATTGTTCAATGACGAAGACGAATAACTTTGTTGTTGATCAAAGCAGATCATATGGGACTTATTGTCAAACACGAAGAATGTTGCAAATGTTAGCATCACACTCTCCGTATTATCATCATTGCCTTTTGCTGCCCAAGCATATGATAAAGTACCAAAAAAGGTTCTCCAATGGATGTTGAAAAATAAAGGAATTTATGATAAATAAAGAATTGTCATAAAGGACAAGTATGAAGGAGTTGTTCCTAGCGTGAGAACAGTAGTAGGAGATACAAAGGAGTTACCCATAACTGTGGGTTTACATCGGGGATTGACATTGAGCCTAACCAACACAATACGAGATTAACACAATACAAGATTAGGTCCCATGGTGTATGCTGTTTGCTGACGATATTGGGCTAATTGACAAAAACAACTATGGTGTCAACCTGAAGCTGGAACAATGGAGAAGCATTCTGGATAGTAAGTGTTTTGGAATGAGTAGAAGACTGAATATATGCACTACAACTTTAGTAAACTTAAAAAGAGTGAAATTAAGGTGAAGTTAGATGCTCGTTGTTCCAGGAGACTGCAGTCCGAATGACAAATGAAGATGTTACACATAAAATCAAAATCGGATGGCTGAAATGGAGAAGTGCTACTTGGAGTTATGTGATAGAAGGAAGCCTACCAAAGTAAAAGGTGAGTTCTATAGACCAGTTGTAAGACTAGCAATACTATATGTGAGTGAATGTTAGGCTACTAAAGCTCAGCCTCTGAATGTACCATCTGTAGGTGTGAAACCATGGTGAGTGAAGATGTTAAAAGAAGACCAGGTTGACCTAAAATCACATGGAGTTTGTTCTGGAGGACCTACAATTTCTCGAGATCCATGCAGACTTAGCGAAAGATATGGCACAATGGAAGAAAAAGACCTATATAGTCGATACCTATGCCGATACCTATGGCACAATGGAAGAAAAAAAACCTATATAGCCGATACCTATTAGATGACTATGTGTTTTAGACATGTTAGCACTTTAGTTGTAGGCCATATGCCTTCTGGGAGTGGTTTAGCCTTTGAGAGATTCATGCTATTAGATAATATAGAGAATTTTCTAGTACTTTTAATTAGTTGTTGCATAAGATTGGTG